>CM055206.1:10449845-11649845 GCA_029224185.1 Karalla daura | reverse complement strand
ACTGCTTCATGAGAGGAAATACTTTCATATACTTTCTACTAATTATAGGTCACAGTCGATCACAGTGTGCACACACCATTACATGTACAGTTGGGGCAGGTTAGAGTTTCCAGTCGACTTAAACATATGTATTTTTGGACTGTGGGAAGAAACCTGGGGAAAACCCACACAGATAGAGGAAAACATGTTAACTTCAAATGGAATTAGTCCAGCCTGTATGTGAACCAGTGATGGTGCTACTCATTGATCCACTGTGATGCCCAGCTTCAAATGTTTCTTAAAGCATTCAGTTACGCACTCTTAGTTTATAGATACCGTCTATATTGAGATCTGAGATTTCAAAATGAAGCATATCTTTCTAATGTTGATACCTAAGCTTTGTCATAATGAGTCTTCCCAAAGTTTGAGCTGATAATGAGAAAAAAGGACAATAAAGCTGGACTGTTAAAAAGTGTCACTTTTTATGTCAACCATTAACATGTGCACTATTGCAGGCGAACACCTTTAAAACCTGCAGACTCAGGGTTTCCTTGGTAATTTTCCCATCCGGTATCAATAAACCTACATTTTCTAACCAAAGTGCCAAACGTCTCGTAAGTCACAGAGTGGAAATGAACGTGCTGCTTAGCCGATGGCCTTCCAGCAGCGGAGCTCTTTCTGCTGGAGCGCGAGTCTCCAGTGTTGCGTCTCCATTCATCCCGGCTCAGCTGTCATCTCTGATATGTACGCAGATAAACTGCGCTTTGCAAACATGAACATCTGACAATGCGGGATAAAATAAAACACTCTGTGCGGCAGTCATCCAGCTGTTCACTGTCCCGAGGTTGGAATGTGCTGCCATGTGAAGTCCCAGAAGAAGACATTCATTAAAGGATTAGGACCCACACTTTGTACTGACACAAGAATGAGGGCAGCTGAAAGGAGAAGAATGAAATGATCAAAATGATATTCAAGCACCATTTTGCGCATGAGAGGAGATGCTGGCGGTGTAAGTAGCGACAATCAAAACAAAGTGCAAAGATCCTCCCTTTCCTGAGGCAGCGCCATGCAGGCAAAGATAACAGCTGAGGTGGAATCCTGCCGTGGCTAAGCCCCCTTTAGTGCATTTTTTCATGTCGTGTTTTAAGGTGTCAAAGAGGCCGAGATCAAAGAAACCATGGCCACTTAGTGTTTCTTTAAATGGAGCAGCAATCAACACATTGTCAGCAGGCGGCGAAGACGGTTCGCCTCCGGAGCAGCGGCAGCAGCAGCAGCAGCAGTAAGTAATTCAAAAGATGAATTCACAAAGTAATTCAGTTAGAGAGCATTTCATGGGAATGCTGCTAATCTTCCAGGCCTTTCCAGTAAAGGCTCACATTTTCAATCTGAGATGTCTGCGCTCCCCTCAAATAGTTCATTCTTTGGTGTCCTAAAAACTGGTCTTAAAGTGTTTCAACTGCTGTTCCAAACCAAACAAAGGCATTACATTTCTTGCTTGTTTATTGAAAGTTTCAATAATAGGCAATTTGGCAGCGACAGTCGGGATCCTCAGCCGAAAACCATAAAAGTGGCAGTATGTGTGGTCTGGTGCTGCCATTGCAGTGAACTCCACAGAAGCAGGAGGACCAGGGCCAGCGTATTTCCTGTAGCATAACACATGCCGACAGCAGGCAGACATGGCAAACTGGACTCTCCTTGTTCTCACACTCGCTGCCAAATTGGGGGAAATTCTTCCAGTGGCAAGTATCAATTACTCACTTTAAACAAACATCCAAAGCTTTTGAATATCAACATGGTGCGTGCATGTCTCCCTATAGGGCATCTGATACGAGGAGACCACACACATGGAGTCACCTTTCAGTATCACCTCCTTCCTTGTGCTGACTACGAGGTTTTCCTCTTTATTTCTTTCCTCTTTAAGTCCATATGTCCCTCTGCTAGGTCGTTCTTACCAGACGTGAAACGAGGTGAGACTGCAAACCAAAGAGGAGGATGAAAAGTATAGACTTGTTGAAAAAAAAAAAACTGTAATGTTCCCCAGAGAAATGACACTGTGGGGCTGCAGTCAGAACAGTTGTGTCACATTAAGCGTTAGGAGGGAAAACACATCCATCATTCTCCCCCCTGACGTCTCTCACTTGCAAACTGCATGTAAGTGAAGTCGACAGCCGCCGAGTCTGAAAGCCCTTGGCCCGGGCCCCATCTGGTGCAGATACACAGGCGACTTGAAATGGTCAGCTCCAGCCCCGGATCACACAGCAACCACGTGGCCATGTGGTCCTTGTGAAGCTGGAGCGCTGCGCACATTAGATATTAAAGCGTGTAGGAGACGTGGGTAAATCACACAGCTGGTGGCAGAGAGAGAGAGAGAGAGAGAGAGAGAGAGAGAGAGAGAGAAAACCCACCCTGGTATTGGACTCATTACTGTAAAATCTGGTGGGAGCAACTTAAAGCTAACAAGTCGTCGCATGAGACGAAACCACACGTGTGTGTGTGTGTGTGCACAAAATGCCACAAATTAAATTAAGCTGTCTGCCACACTAAACCTGCATGTTTGAGGAATAAAAGCGTTTACAGTGACACGTTTGACAAGGTTTTGTTTTTTCTGGGGTCGTTTGGAGTTTGGTGGTGGTGTCGGGGTCTCCTGCAGATTACACAAGACAAATAGAGGGCAAGCTAGAAAGACGATGCAGCGAAGAAAAAACTGAATCTGAAATCGTTCTTTTTTTTCCGAAAGCATGTAATCTGAGGAGATTTTAAATCGCATTTCGCGAAAATAATGTGTGAGCACGATCGGACATGTAGCGTGAAAACTTAAACATGTGTGGAGTCGGTGTACACAAGAAAGCACTGGCAGAGTCGATATTCTGTTCGGCCACTGATGATTCTTTTTAGAGGTTTCGTGTTCACTCATGATGCTACAGTGACTTCCTGTTGATCGCTTTCCCTCTCTTTTTATTGATCGTGCTCCAGGAACGTTCAGTGGTGCAAAACTAGTCTTTTTTTTGTGTGTTCGCAGTATCAGTTTGCCCAAATTCATTCTACAAATGCAAAACAGAAAGATCGTAACTCCTCGGCAAAGTCTTCAGACAATAGCTATCGCTGTACAATAAAAACAACGCCGCTGTCTTCAGTAATTTCGTATTATGAATGGCAAACAGCAGGCTGCAGATAACAGGCCGCGGGGAAGTTCACCACAGTGGTCTTTCACTCCTGCTGCTAAGTAATCACCAGTGATGACGGGGCGACGTTAGCTGTGAAAGCTGAAGCTGGTGCACATGTCAGCAGCTCGGCAGGCTTTAACACACAGTGTAAGGCTCCTCCATTAGGGGCTTTCTGGGGTGAAAGGAGTCAAAAGTCCACCGCTCGCTGGGAAATTGAAAACATGAGGGCGTTTTTTTTTTTTTGTGCAGGATGGGATGGGGAGGCTTTGATATCTCGCAGTGTTGACAGTGCAAGGACACCTTATCCAGAAACCTCCCTCACAGTGGCTCCTTCAGCAGCTCCCAGCACAACAAAGACTTCAAAAGGCCTGCAGGTCATTGGCTCTAATGGAAGCACTATGAGAAACATTTACTGGTAGTTCAATGCGATGTTACCGGAATCCCGGCCTAGAAGAAAGGGGCAACGTCTGATTGTCGTTGACCTCCAAAATCTCAATTTACTACTGCTGTTATGGACAAAAATCAAATCCAGGTTTCACACTCGAAGTATCAAACGGGCTTCGTTTCAACATCAGAGCCGTGCAAAACCACAACACTATACATCCAAAACAAATAAGTCTTCTTGCGGCCTGATGGTCAGGGAGTGATTTGAGGCAGCAAAGGCTACAGACGGGAGGACTGACAATCTCGCACAGTGTGAAAGGCTCTCGACCATGAGAATAAAAGACGGAGCCGGATTTTCATATCAAACTAACAAGAGTCATATGGGGAGAAAAAGGCATCGGCAGTGCACGCTGGGAATTGATGTGGGGAGTAGAGTGAGAGATCATGGCAGCACAGTGTTTTTCTTGTGCTGTTGCGAAAACAGACACCAGGACTCGGAGCAAGTAGCAGCCGCACCATATTGCGTGGTTTCGGGAGCAAATGAGCAATATAACCACGAGTGACTTTGAGCGATCACACCATGTCTCAACATGAAACTGGCTGCGCGATCTTGTGTCAACTTTGCCAACACATACAACAAAGAGATTATATTTAAAAATAAATCAGATTCTGATTACCGCGCTCTCTAACATTTTTTACTTTGGGGAGACATTCTTATACGCATTCTCGCAAACTAGAAATCTCTTCTTGGTGGAAAACAGGCGAGAGTTCATTGTAAAGGGCATAAAGATGATTGGAGCCTCCATCAGATCACTTTTCACTGAGAACAGATGCCGAAGGGCCCTGTAGGCTTCGAGCAAAACCCTAATTTCCTTGCAAATCCCATACAACAATATTAGTTTTAAACCAGCAAAGCATTTTACGTCATCTCAAGAGAGTGATGGTGGCCAAGACTATAGGAAATGGAGTCATAGGAAGGGTTTCACACTGGAGCCAAAAGACTGAGAAAACTGCAGGAATTTAAATGTGTTCTTATTGAACACTAAAGGAGTCCTTTTATATACCACACAAGTGCATATTATTACTGTTTACGTTGTGAGAAAATTTAAATTTCTAAGTTTTACAAGTTGTGTTGCGAACACGTGGTGCATGATTGTACATCTTAATTGTTATCAAGAAGCACAAAATGTTTAGGCCGATTTAACATTTCACTTTAGATATATACATAAAGTGCACACATGTGACTCTACATACATGGGAATTTTGTTTTTTCTTTCCTTATCCATCAAATTAATACCCACTTTGTACCAAAACAGCGTCGCGAGGGTCGGCTGATCTCCAGTGCAAATAGGGCGAAAGCAGGGAATACACCCTCCCCAGTCCATCACAGGACACACATACACACACACACCATTCACTCTGACACTCACACCTAGGGGCAATTTAGAGTATTCAATCGACCTTGGTGCTGTTTTTGGACTGTGGAAGGAAACTGGAGTACCTGGAGGAAAAACCCACACAGTCTCGGGGAGAACATGCACACTGCACACAGAAAGACCTTCAGTTTGACCGGGATTTGAACCCACGACCTTCCCGCTGTGAGGCCACAGCACTGTACACTGATACCCTGTGTTGCCTTCTCCCCTTATCTCTTCTTTATATTCTGTATAAATGCAGCTAGTTAGTCTGATTTCTCATCAGACTAACTACATCCTGTGCATTTCTGTACTTTACACACATGTCCACATGATGTAATTGTCAGCTGCAGCTCAGGGGGTAGAGCAGGTCGTCCACTAATTGTGTGGTTTGTGGTCGATCCCCGGCTCCTGCTGGCCCCATGTCAGCATTCCCCTGAGCAAAGCTGCTTCTGAATGGATGAATGAGAAGCATTGTGAAAGCTTTGTCCTGCTAGAAAAGTGCCTTAAATGCAGACTGTTCACATGAACTTTTTCTCAATTATATCGTTTTGCTTTTTGCTGATAGAGCAACCAAAAGTTCCCCTCACGGATCATTAAAGCTTCATTTTAGCTTGTGATTAACTTTAGGTTTGCTTCCAGCTAGCTCAGCAGTAAGTGGCAGGGGGGAAACCCCCACCACCCCCCCCACAACAACAAACTGTATGTGACACATCGTCAGTCTGTATTTCTCTTAGAAGGATATCTATTGCATCACTCACACATTCCTCTCTGATGACTGGTGTTTTGAAAGGAACACAAAAACGCTGAGACAAAAGTTAGGGCTAATAACATTGTGGGATTAAAATAATAACCTACGAACTCTTCCTTTACAGCGAGACAGAGGGTAAACTGGGATAAAGATGGCTTAAAGGTACTTCAACAGCTGCCAGAGGCCTGTTTGAGCCTGTAAGTAAGAGGTAGATTTTAAAAACATAATAAAATGCGAGCACGGATCCAGACACATGTGTATTCTTATCCACAAGAAAGAAAATCCTCACTTGACCAACATATAATGCTGTCAAGTGAGACAGAGATCCCACTGTGCATTCTAGCTAAACACTGGGTGTGTTAGGAACATGTCTGCTCTGATAAATCCTCCAAATAAATCCTAGACCGTAAAGACGGCGGGTTCGGTAGTCGATCTGACGAAGCCAAAGCCAACTCTCGCCATTGCTACACATTCATTGCACTTTGTGGAAGTCTGAGACCAGGCTTGATCATAATTCACTAGTCTGGCGTATTGGAGGGCTGATGTAACTTCCCCTTTCACTCTCAGTGATCACATTCACAGTTGACCTTTTCTTGCCAAGGGATCATTTCCAGAGGAATGGCGTTTTCTTACCTCACTAAAATCCAAACATGAAGAGTTTACATGATATTCGGCCAGGAGGGCAAAAAGGCACGCAGACAGACAGCCGACGTAGCGAATCAGAGATGTGAGATGTGATTCATGCACCTGCTTTGTCCAATACGGAGATGAACAAAGGGGAACAGGCCACAGGATCCTGGATCGGGTTTAGTCTGAGGGGGCCAGACGATGACTCAACAGCAGGTTTCTGAAGCGGAGTAAATCAAAGAGGACAAATATTGTGCACCTAAAAACCACAATAGCAGGTGCTTTTAAGATTTATCTCACTAAATCTTCTGACAAATTTGTTGTTGTGACTGGTGAATGAGAGCGTCCCATTCATACATATACATTATAATGAATGCTCATTGTGTTGAGATGACACTTATTTGAGCAAAATCCTGTCATAATCCTGTTTCCACAGCAGACCTTATGATTCATCACAGAGGAGAAAACACAATGTCCTGTTCAGTCATGACAGTGACCTGGCATGCACCAGGACTCTGAGACAACTTAACATGAATCAGCCATCATTAATATTTTTTATTAACAACACTACTTCCCTATTCTGCTGTGTCAACATGCCTGGAGTAAAGAAAAAAAAACACAGCAAAAAGATCTGGGCCTTTTGGGGCAACATCACAGGCAGAGGACACAACATAAACAAATGTTGCACTTTGTTGTTAACTATGGTTGATGTAACAGATTTCATTTGAAGTCATGACAAATACAATATTAGGTCAGTTTTCCCTCCATCAACTCCTCAGGGGAATTAGTTGGGCTTTAGTAGCTGAAACCACAGAGAGGTTTCTTCTAAATTCTTCATAAAACTTCATATTGTGGGCAACACAGTAAGGCAATGATTAATTTACTCTCACAGCACGTAGGTCCCAGGTTTGACCTAAGACCAAGGCCCTTTCTGTGTGGATGTTGTATATCCTCCCTGTGTCTTGATACTCTGCTCTCCTCCAAAGTCCAAAAACATGCACAAAGGTGATGTGAAGTCTTGGTGAGAACGTGAATAAAAAAAATGTTACCAAAATATGGCAAATTTATTACAATTTATTACAACTATTCAGCCCTTTATCACACACACACAGTCACACACCATTCACTCTATGGGCAATTTAGAGTTTCAGCAGACGACCCACACAGACAGATGGAGAACATGCACACTCAGAAACACAGACCTAACCAGGACCCTCTTTCTTTCAGGCAACAGTGCAAACCGCTATGTACACATTACCTTTTCCACCGAAGCGGCTCCAGTCCTAGTTCTGAACTAATGCTTAGTTTGGCTCCAAAACAATGGGAGTAGCACCACGTCTTTGCTGAGCCAGGAGTAACCAGCTACATCAGAGACTGGGGTTGGGGTTATTGACATGAAATAAAACAAGTCTGACATTTTTTTTTTGCTACACAGGAGAAGCACTGGTGCTGTTTTGGTGGAAAAGGGCTGACAGATTTCATTTGAAGTCATGTTTTAATCTTGATAATAAAAGGTCATCCTTTTTGTTTTTATGCTGGTTAAGGTTCCTAGTAGCTCAAAGCTCAAGTAGGACACTGCTGACACTTGCTTTCACTTTTAGACTATTTAAACCATTTTGATCTCCAAATAAATAATTTCTACATCCTAATATTCTGCAGACATCTGAATATTTTGTCAAAATGGACCAGAAAAACAGTCTATTTTCAATTAGAAACATAACATATGAACTATTTAGTTGTGATTGATACCTCTTATCTTGAATTACTGCAATGATTGTAAGTGATTGATGTAATTACTTGGTCTTAAAATTATTATACATTCCTAAAAAGCACTGTACTGTACTTTGCAACACAGTTGGGGATGGATCGCTGCCTGGGTGCGATGGGCCAACAGCAGCAGCTGTGTTTGTTTGGTGAATCACAAACAGGGTGTGTTGTGAATATAACTCTCTCTCTCCCTCTGTTAGCTTTCTTACATCTTCATCCAGAAGATGATTGTCAGCTGAAGAATTCAATTTTCTTGTGATCATCGAACCTGTTTGGTGGATCAAAGTGGACGTGGAGGCAATGTGGCTAAATTTTCCCCTTTTATGGCAGATGATTGATCTTTGGAGTATTTATCTCAGGGGAGCTTCTCTTTGAACACATGTTGGTGGGTGTTACTGTCCAGCAGAGCTTTGGAACCGCGACGCATGATGTATTTATGCCGAGAACAAAAAAAAAAGATAAATGAGACCTGATCATCATGGCTTGTTTTTTGGGGCTAATGAGGAAGAGAGAGCATTGATTTCTCTAATGAGCTGTGGGATTACTCAGTGAAACTTGCGTAGAAATTCTCTGTAAGGTGACGGCTCCTGGCAGAAGATCCTGCTCTCAATAAATCAGCATCATCCCTGAAACAGGCCCGTGGTTATGAAGTGTTGAAGAAAATCCTCTGGTTTTATCTTTTTCTCATTGGTTTGAAGATTGTTTCTGTCAGAAAAGAAATGAATTTCTTGTAAAATCTTCCTATTTTGTTACTCTGGAATCATCAATCCATCCATTACTTTACCTGCTTTGTAACCCACGTGGGGGTGTGCTGGAGCCTGAAATACTCTTTCGCACCTAAGAACAATTTTTGAGCGTATGTTTTTGGTCTGTGGGAGGAAAGGCATCCACACACAGGGAGAACATGCAAACCCACACACAGAGGCCCTCAGTTGGGCCCAAGTTGGGCTTCAAACCCCATTTTGTAAGTCAGAGCTCATCAGCTGTCAATTTCCAGGATGCCTTTGAACTACATGCAGCTATTTCTAGAATTACAGCGGGGTGTTTCTCTCTACCACAACTGGACTAACCTTTAGAGTATTTTTTGGGTTTAGTGGTGAGGCTTAAAACCCACCAAACAGTAGCTATATACATGACCATAAGCTTTCAAAGATGAGCTCAGACCTCCGAGAGACACAGCTCTCTCATCCATGCATTTAATATGAGTGGTGAACAGAGACGGCTCTCCAAGTCTCAAGTGTTTTGACTGTGAGGCAAACTGAACAAAATAAAGAATGATGGGTGTGTTACACATTTGATGGAGGACAAAACCAGGCCCTCGCTGGTCTTCATTAGGACTGAGGTCATTGTCTCTGGTTTGTAGTCAGCGAGGCAGGCGGCTTTGTGGATGATTTGAAGCAGATAGGACTTTGACCTGTGGGCGAAGTACACAAAACAAACACCTGTTACAGGATCTTCTCAGCCAGGCCCAACATGTGTCCCCATGTTTTCATCAAGCGATGATGGATTTTGGTGTAACACATAAAAGATGGAGTCGGACCAAAGAGTTTGATGTTTTTTAACCCGGGCTGTCTCAACTCTACACTTTACACAGCGATGTTTGAAGTGGCTCACCCAGAGGTCACGTTTTCCCCACTTTTTCACGAGTATTGTTTGACGTCTGGTGTGTATGATCGAGAGCAGCGCTATAAATCGTCAGATGACAAAATGAAGGCACCGTCTCTTTGATGCCGCTGAAGTTTCCATTGCCAAACGAAACCACGACCGCAGCAAATGCAACAGATGTGGTTTGATGCCACTTATCCATCTATTGACTCTTTTATTACTCTGCTTCACCACTTATATTGAACTTTACTATATGGATGACCAGACTCTCTCTCCACTAATGAGCACTTTGGCTCCGAGTTGAATGCTCTATTGGATTTGTGCAAAGGCAAACAGTGACAGATTCATGTGACTGAGAACTGAGATGCACGCAGCCCATTTTCAACATTACACATATTTCTGGTTCACTGGATTCAGACCCCAGCTTAAAACAATGTGGAAAAAAAAAAACCTCTGGGCTGAATTTCCCATTTTACTTTTTGTGCTTATCTATCGGTGGAGGCCGCGTGATCAACATAGTTGTGCCAGGACAAGGCTCGCACTCAGACCTTGTAACCCGCTGCCCGGTGAATTCCCCAAATGCGGGAATTCCTGTTTTTCCTTAAAACACTTAAGACACTTAACATTTTCTGACTGTAATCCTGAAGGTGAAATGACAAATATAAGATTTCTCAGCAGAATTGAGTTGTTTCTACACATATATTCTCTCCTGCAATCACACAAGTGCAGTAAATATTATATTACAATGACACGCTTGATGAATGAGTGTATTCATCGCACGTGATCAATAGATGAGCAGTTACACGCAGAACAAATGATACCTCGCCTAAGTCTATGAGCAGACATCAGTCATCTCTAAATGTGCGTCCAGCATTAAAACTGAGGGTGATAAAGAACGTGTCGTTTTAATGTGATTGCTGGAGGGAGTCACCCTGATGCAGATTGATTGTAGCTCTCTGTCTTCAGACTGAGGACAAATGCCGTAGTGGGTGATTAAATCCAGGCCCTTTGCTTGGACGCTTCTGGGGTGGATTTTCCGAGAGCAAGGGACTTGGCGCCGGGGATCCTGTGTATTTTCCACCCTGATCTCTGCTTGGCAGAGGCCTAAATAATAAAGCTCTTTTTACTGAGCTGCCCGGGGTTCCCTGTGTACAAACACAAACCCTGCCCCCCTCCTTCAACCTCCACATTCACCCCCACCACCACCCCTCCCGGTATTAACTCGACCTGCCGCCACAGGGGTTTACCTCACACCCCTCTAAGAGCCCGTCCTGCAGTTGTCTACGAGTCGGCCCCCGCTCGCTCACACACTCCCATCGAGCCAAATTGGTCTTGAGGTAATTTTTACTGCGACCCCAGTGCACAATGCAAGGCTTGATCAGTGGACACGGCGAGCAGCTAACAACTAACTACGGTTTAAAACCACCTCTTGTGAAAAAAAAAAGTGATGGAAAAAGCTGCAAATGTGAAGTAGAGGGGATTTCACTGTTGTGCACGCTTGTACCCACACCTATACCTCTCTGCCATTTCACATATGTTTCTGTTCCGACTGTTATTTTTAATTGCATCACGGAGTGCAGTGGGGTGTGAGTCCAGTGCGATCACGGAAATGTGGCAGGCGGTGATGAAACGTCCATTCATGCGGCCACGCATGGTTGTGTGTTTATTTAACTACTGTGCAGGTTAATCTGGGTGCGCAGAACCCGGTGCTGTGTGTTGGTGCCAAGGCTCACAAACTCTGCACGCTCTGATCAGACTGCCAGCTCTGAAACCTGAGGCGTCCCGAGGAGAAACCTCCTCCGAAAGCTACAGCACAGGCCTCTCCTGCTCTGGAGGAAAAAAAAAAACCTAAAGGTAAATACAGGAAGTGTTTTTTTTTTGCTTTTCTCTGATTCATGAGCTGTCATTAAGTGTGTGTTATACTGTAAAAAATGTCCCATATGTCCCAAAGGTTACAATGTGTCACTGACAGGATTTGGTAGCACCTTTACCTCCACATGCCCATAAACATAAACTATTTAATGGAGCCAGAGTATCCAAGTGGCTACACAGGACTCTGCTCCAAAGGCCAAAACAGTAGCTTAGTAGAGGGGGGAAAAATTAAGTGATTTTTCCATTTTTACCGGCTGAGCCATTTCTCCCATGAACAATAAAACGAAAACAACACACACGCCTCGGGGGAACACTGGAAGAAATTAGTCCCCAAATGCAGTAGCTAATCAACACAGCCACAACACACATTGCAACGCCCTTTCTGTGTGACAGAGCTGAAGGCGAATGCAAGCGTGGCACCCAAAGGTTCTTGTGTTGTAATCATGGTAAACCACATGAAGCCCGCCATGACATGAAGTTATTCAGAATTTGAGATAATTAAAGAGGAGGGATGTTTAATGAGACTGAGAGGGGAAAAAAAAGAAGCAGTTTTCACGAGGGGAGTCTGCACAGCATCTAAATCATATTCATCAGATTGAGATGCAATATAACAACACTGTTTTGCACACCAGAAGAAGCATTGTGGTGGGGTCATATTCACTTTTTCAAAAACACTTATTATGCACCACCTGCCTGAAATGTTCTGCAAGTTTAAAAAATACCAAGAATGCCAAACTGGCATGTGTGTTTTTCTACGCTTAAAATAGCATTTTTTTTAGTTTTGCATGTCAAGCATTCATTATTTAATGACTGGAATAGGCCACACACACACACTCACACACACACACACACACACACACACACAAAGAAAATAAGAGACGCTTTTATCTTCTCCGAGGAGAGAGGAAGAAGAAAACGCTGGTACCAAGCACAGCTCCGCTGGCGCCGCGCCAGGGTCGAATATCAAGATTCAGTTTACAGTTTGACTTCATGGCAGCACCTCCCTTCTCTGCTCTCCATCTGTGAGTGAGTTATATTTCCCCAGAATGTGCATGGATGAGGTGCTCGTTCAGCAGCCTCTCCAAAATACACCCGAGTGGCCATCTGTGTATGACAAAGCCTTCACCGCACTTACTTGTATTTCACTTTCAGTGCTTGCAATACTTTCATCTCCGCTCCTTCAAGTATTTAGTTCTTTGCAGTTGTTTTGATATCCTGCCTTGTCAGATACAACTTCTCACTTTTTAGCGCTCCTGTTTCTGTTTTTGTCATCTCTGGGAAACACTTCAGGGCTTTATCTCTTTCTCCTATTCCCGTCTGTGTGTGTGTGTGTGTGTGCACAGCTCCCTCTTTACTACTGTGTGCTGTACGTGGCCAGCACCAGCAGTCAACACACACGGCGTCATGCTGTGTTTGCATCAGCCTCCTCCCTCTACATTTCTCCCTGCAGTTCATGCTTTATGAGCCCGATGGCTATCTGCACTCCTACACTAACCAGAATTCCCAGTGGCAAATTAGTCATTTATTTCACGATGCCTTTTAGCTGCGATAAGGCCTAAAATCTAGTCCCTGGTCCTGTTTACTCTGGGCCGATCGCCCAGCGCTGTTTGTCCTCCACCTCTCGAGACTAAATACAGCTTTTGTAATTTTAGCTGTGTAGTTTAGGTTTGGGGTTTGTGGATCATGGTGTGGACGCTTGATAATATCTGTGAAGCGCCAGCAGGCAGATAGGATCAACCACCCTCAGGGCAATGACGTACGTGGCCATCATGCAGCGGTGTTGCAGAATAAATCATCTGGCCGTGGCTCCTCACAGAGGAATACTCAGCGTTCATGCACACGGGCCGCTCGCCATGGGACTGAGGTACGCCATCACCCACTCTGTGGTCACACTGGTCATACTGGTGATCTGCCACATTGCCATTTCGGCGAGGAACTACGTGCCCATGCCTGGGAGAGGCCGGTGTGACGTTGCTACTGTAAAAATGCCACAGAAAGAGCTTCCCGACATCATGGGCTCAGAGACTCTTTGTGTAAGTCTTGTGAAGAGTCCAATGAGATGTTTGATAAGTCAGTTAAGATGAAGTGAGTTGAGTTCAAACTACCACTACTTGATTTGAACTGATTAGCTTAGCTTAGTTTAGCATGGAGACTGGATGTGGATATGGGAGACCTTGGTCTGCCTGCCACCACCTCAAAAAAAAAACCTACCTTTTACACTGCTGTTTAATCTGCCCACAAACAGAAATGTAAATGTGACAATTTGTGGCCTGGACTTGTAGGAGAGTAGAGACGCTGCACAGAGTTGTGCAGATGGATACATTATTATTCATTAAGAAAGACATGGCTCCCTCTTAAAACCACACATTAAAGTTAATTAGTGAACTTTAGAGGTGTTGGCTGGCAGATTTTATTTGACCGTTTCCATATTTTCAGCCTTCGTGCAAAGCTGAGTCACAAACCCATACATCTCCTCTGGTTTTGGTCCATACCATAAACACACGGTTTCAATGGCTTTTTTTTTTTCTCTTTTAAGTTAAATCTAGTGTATTCATACACAATCGTGAAAAATATCTTTTTGGAGCTGCATTACGTAGCAGGGAAATCAAGGAGCACAACAAGCAAAAGCTCTTACAAACCAAGTGACCCAATGTTTTGCATGTACAGTAAGTTGTTCCATGCAGCTCTGAAATGTCATATATATACAAGGGCCCTTATTCAAACATCCATCCCTACACGTGGGTGGGCAGGTCGTCAGCGAGCCTGAGGTCACACCCTGCTCCTCTTCGTCCTTTCGTGACCTTCCTGTCTCCAGTTCATATATTCCACAGTAATAAAGGTCATAAAAAGAAGGAAACGGCTGTGTGGCACACAGTATAAATAGTGTTGACACAACAAATGACTAAACGGGGCAGTGTTTCATGGGTATGATGTCAGCCTTGCATCTTCTCAATAAATCTTCTATTTTTTTGCTTTTCTCTCACTCGGCTTCTCTTCAGAAGTGTTGAATATTAGAAGTAGCATTTGTTGAGGGTTTGATTGATGTGGGGGAGTTGGCTGGTGTGAAACCGATGCGTTACAGCATGGGGAAGAACATGAAAACAAAGACTGTGGTGTTTTGTTTTTTTTGTTGTTTTTTTCTTTCTAAATGCCATCTGTGCAAAGACTGTTCTTTCTAAATGCCATCTGTACAACTGACTGGTGCCTACACGGACGTTTTTTTCCACAGATCCTCAATTTTGCTAATGAACTAGTTATACCAGGGAAAAGTCATGACAGCAATGTTAACAACCTATTTATGCCAAGGATCAGTCATTAGAGAACAATGAGATCATCTCAGTCAGTGAGATGGGAGCCGCTCTCTGAGCACTGGACCACAGTCAGGATGATCTCATAACAGAGCTACTCCGACACAACTTTATCTCCATCTATGCTGACGAGATGTTTAATGTGGGCATTTATTGAGACAGACACATCAGCAGATCCCAGGCTTATTCAGGACACTCTGTAGCCTGGATGAGACTGAAACACATCAATAGGACACAGAAAACACAAATTATATCAGCGATGTGGTTTAATTATGTTTCCTTTCGACTTGTGCTCCTCTCTTGAAACCCTCTGGTCCGTTACAGGAATACGTGCTCTTTGTCTGCAACAATGCTGCCACCGTGTGGCCAGGAGGGTAAGAACACTGTTGACACTCCGGACTCGCCGCTGACACAAAACAGGCGTTGTGAGCCTCTCATATTTATTTAATTCAGACCATCTGAGAGACTTAACGAGGAAATCACCCACTGGTGCATCTTCTGGCAAATAGCAAGTGGTCTTAAGTGGTCTTTAGCGCAATATATTGCACTTAATGTAGTGTGTCTGTGTGGATGTGTGTGTGGGTGGACGGGTGGGGGTCTGTGGGTGTCTAAAATTACAATTTCTCCACCCTTGACTATATATTCAGCATAAGTTAGGCCTCCCCACATGGTTTTTACATCTGATAGGATGAATGATGCAAAATAAAGTTGTATTTGAGAGGATATTTACTTAATAAAAGTAGCCTGTTATTTGGATTGCTGAAAACACAACCCGTGTCCTAGTTCAGCGTTCCCTGTACTATTTGAGACAGTTCAAGCTATAACTAATATACAGACTTGTATGTAACCCTCGATTACTGATAAGTAATATCACGGTGTAATCAGACTTCAATATGTGCCTTCTAACTGTTCTAAAGGTAGCATTTAGTTTCTATACAGCTACAATCTATAACAAACTGCCAGAAAACTGCATGGTCTAAATCAACATTGAAGACTTTCATGTTCACTACTGCCTTTTATCAACTGAACTGTAACTTTTTGTTACATCTATTTATTCTATTTTAGGTGTTTTATCTCCATTTCTTTGTACATACTAGTTCTTCTTTTTCATTTGCTTTCTTATGTTCTTATACATGAAGCACCTTTAAGGTAGAACTGGGTAAGATGATGGTTAGAAGTCAAGTGTGTGACATCACATCTACATCAGCCGGATTTGTTTTTGGGTGTTAGTCATTTTTCCAGTGGCCTTCAGTCAATACGTTTCAACATGTCAGACCAACTACATAAACGACGACGCAGACTGAGAGAAACATCATTACAACAGCTTTATTTTAATTGGTCGATTAGTAAACATGGATGGTTGTAGTATTAAATAAATACTGGGTATACTGTAGCTACTACTGTGAGTGGCTGGTACGTTATCTCTGACTGTCTGCTGCCAGGGACTAGAGATGGTTTACTATTCTGCTGCTTTATACATTTTATAAATTACGTCAAAGATTCCTCTATCAGTAATCGGCCATAAAATGTGGATAGTGCATTTACATGGTTACCTGACACATAAAACAAAATAAGTGTCAATTATGGAAAAAGTATCTATTTATACTTTACACAATCAACAGTACATTAAAAATACAGTCAAAACTGTCAATAAAAAATTCACAGATTCATCTTGCAGATTTAGACTTAATTCGCATGTTCATATAAAAATATTGCTCCACAGAGAAATGTCATACTCAGAATTTAAATATCTGATTTCACACAGCCTTTTAAGCATTATTTTCATAAATAGGTAATACAGCTCTGTACATTTCACTCTTCTTAGAAGGGAAGTGGGTCTAAAGACTTCCAGACTTCCTGCGCTGTTATCATCAGTGCGTCACACACTGTCACAGGAAGGAGACTGTGGTGATTTCCAAGGCTTTGATGGTTGTGTGTGTTTAAAGTTTGGCTTCTCTGAGGACAGACGATGCAGTCGGGCTCCGGTCCGGAGAGTCAGGTTCCTGACGATCAAAGCACGCACATTAACACAACATTTCCATAGAGTCGAGGTAGAAGTGTCTCATGTCATTTTAGGATCATGCGTCATCCTGACTTGTAAAACACATTGTCATGTCTATATATGGTGGCTTCAAACAATCATAAACCTAAACTAGCAAACACAGAGTTTAATTTAAAAGATAATATCTTGTCAAATAAAGTATAAAACAAAATCTAGTTTTCGATGGACTGGTCAAACAATGAATCCTGGATCCAAACTGAATTACAGCCAAAATTATCATTTGGAAAAGAAACACTTCATTTTGCATAAAATTTACATTTTCTGTACAATCTGTTCCTGCGGTTTCAGGGAATTTGTGAGTGAACTAAGAGGGTTTAACTTGCACATTTTTTACACAAAATAGCAATCACCTTGTTAGGTCACAATAATTTGAGAGATGGGTTCATAGACAAAACCCTGAAACATAGGCAGCTAGTCACTGACCATGTTATTTACTCCTCTGTTTCACCTGACCGACTGCCTTCTCAGGAAAGGACACGTGTACAGATATCAGTGGAGTGAATTGGAGAAGTCAGATCAATATAGTTATAAAATAAAACAGTGGGAGATAGCAGTAATCCAGGTACACTCCCACGTCAAACATGGAACAGGTGTTCAGTGATGGGATTGGGGCATTACGTGTGATCATTGATTTAAATTCAGTGTTAACAGAGGTAATTTCAGGCAATCACAAACTGCGGGGTGATTTTTTATTTTTTTTAATCTATTTGCATGATTGTGTGAACATCACTCAGCATCATCATGTGAGAGACGGAGACAGACAGAGGCAGGTGGAGGGCTGTGCAGCAGTGGCTGAGAGTAATCGACAGTGTGTGCTGATTGTTCTTGTGCTCCTACCTTTGTCCTTCCTCGTGTCGAGCTAAGATTTGAGCAGATTTGTTTGTGGCAGCGGAAAGGTTTATTGATCAGGGTTGAGCAGGAGGAGTCTCCGAGATTAGTGCAGTGGCTCCGTAGTCTTGTCCCAACTTCTGCCTCTCCGCCGCCTAAAACAACAGCTACTGATCACTTCTCATTCAGTGTTTCGCACTACAGCCTGGGATGAGGTAGTTGTTCAAACGTTAACCTTCATTTCGCTTATGATTATTATGGAAATTATTATGATTATGACTCAAAGCAACCTGCTACCAACAGCTTAGAAAATTACAACAGTGAAATAAAATAGAATGGATTAGGAACAGGAGGTAAGCATCCATTGATGGTACTGTTCACTTAGATTCAATAGGCTCCTTTTTGCCAGGTCACACATGTCTCAACATGTATGAGAAAGACGCAAACAGCTTCTCAAAAACTGGTATGTACACGTGGGCTGACTCAGCAAAAGGGAGTAACGTTGGCTTTTTTTCACAGGGGATATATGGACTCATCTGGATGGATCGAACGACATTCAGTTGTAATAATTGAAATAATTTCATCCTGGTGTGATGTATCAGAATTTCCTATGTGAAAAAAGACCGGTCACAAATTGAAGGATTCACACTTACTGCTGCTTTGGCCATCATGTTTGCATTCTGTCTCCGCAGATCTGATTTTATGATGCCTGCAAGGAAATAAAGTCATTAGAGAGCGATAAGCAGATGCTGTCTAAAGATACGGAAATAAAGGTGTGGATGAAAAATATGACGTAATAATGACAGAGTTGCGGACGCATGACGTGATGTAGTTAAGGTGACCATCCAGCAGGTGGCACCTATGCTCAGACACGTTGCCACCATCAAGTTTGGTTTGCTAAGAATTCGCATGACATGTGCCACATTGAGTGTCTACAGTCTAGAGTCGGAATAGTTAAGGTTTCGTCGATAATTCACGAAGAATGGCGGCGTGAAAGTTAACGGATGGTAATGCAGTATTTCCTTGAGGATTTTCAATGTTTTAAATTTAAGTGCGAAATAAAAATAACGTAAGTGGGGGAAGCAAATAAGCACCAACAATGACTGAAACCTAAATATATATATAGACATTGTATTCCAGAGTTTATCAAAGAGCAGATAAATACAAGTCGGTCAGATCAGAGCACAGATTAATAAAAAAATCGCTTTCAAATCGTAGCAGACATTTTACTCCTTTCTTCACTGCATGTCGTAAGTGGATCAGGCAAATAATAACACAAATAATAACAGTCAAACACTGGAGCTCTGACTGTCTCCATTTTCACATTTCCAAATAATACAGACAGCTCCAACTTAATCATTAACCTTAATATCCACTTATGGAGAATGTTTCACAGCAAGTCATAACCTTTCAGTATGCCTTTATATAACCTTTGAATATATTACAGAGCAGAGTTCAGCTTGTGCGCATAGTACCCCCCCCCCCCTCCCCTTTACAAACTGGCATCATGCCCAAAGCAAGCGGTACAGTCTAAATGCTGAGTAAGATCCAAATGGCAGTGAGTCAGTGTGACCTTTGTGAGCAGAGAAGTCTCACTAGATAATCTAACGGCGTGCACCGGGTTAAGCGCATCAGTGGATTTAAGAAAAAACAAAACCTAAAGTTGTTCATTGCTCATAAACCCTGTAATGGTCCGTGCAAAAAGATCTAACACCTGGATACAGTCGGCTACTGTGCGGCAGCAAGCAGCATCTCTGACAGTGCGTCAATTACCTCCCGATGATGCAAACTTTTCCATTACTCAGCCAATGGCCAACAAAATGTTTACCACCCCACCCTCCGACTTGTTTTCCTAGAAACTCGGCGCTTAATGAGAAACATTCAGTTTGGAGTGAGGATGATGGAACAAGAAAATGCCTGCGGTTTCGTACGCTGTCTTCTCACAAATGTCAGTTTTTACTCTAAGCCCAGACAACCTCCTTCTAGATCTGACAGCTCTCCTTTCGGTAGGTGACAAAATTCATGCTGCAAACGCACAAAACGCACCAAAAACATCTATATTCTTGGAATTCAAAATCGTCCCACCGGAGCATTAGTTAACTCATAACAAAACAATGAGAAAAACAATGCGGCTGCATTCCTGGACGTGACATGAAAGCAGTAGCTTGCTATGACTCTCTGTAGCCTGCCATTCACAGTCACAGAGGCTCTTACCTGTTATTACTGTGCCGATGAGGAGAAAGACGCAGAGGAAGATGTTTCCTGCCAGAGTGCCGAACCTGTCGATGATCTTGCCCTGGCTGATGGTGAAAATGATGCCAAACACCTGTGCCGGCAGAGCATGAACTGGTTAGCAATCAACCTGCTGTTTCCACAAGCCACACACACACACACACACACACACACACACACACACACACACACACACACACACACACACACACACACATCCCCTCAGCCACAACAGTGAAATGTGCTTTCAGCACTCGACAGAACTCTTCTTGCCTTCACAAAAAACAACATTCATAAATAAATTAAATGTCCCACTGTTGCTCCAAAACTCAGAACTTGCATGCAAAGCTGTGATTGGCAAGTGGCAGCTCCTCAAAGAATGAACTAAACGACTTTAGCACCTTTGATTCTGCAGACTGACAATGCTGAATGGCGCTTTAAAGGAGACCAAGAGTAAGTGAATTTGTACTTTCATTTGTCCTCATTCTCTGGCGTTAATATAGAAGCTATGGAACACTGGTTTCATCAAATGTAAAGTTATTTATAACTTGAATAATAATTTCAGTAGTAAGGTCTGTGTCTGCATGGATTCATCTCAAGCTTTTCTGGCAACCGGTGGAGGCTTCACACTGATTGCCTGTCTTGCCTGCCAATCACATGAATGATCACTCGGCTTCACGCTACTTGCAAAATAACAGAGCATTGCAACTTTTTCCTGAACCAAGTGGTAACTGGAGCAGCACAGTTATGGAGCGTGCACACAGCCCTACAAGTCTGGGCCAGAGCTGGAGGAGGAATCAGATACTGAAGAAGAACCAGGAGCGTGGAAACCAAATGTCATTTCTATTTGTTTGCCTGAATAGAGGCAGGCACGTACAAACTGTTCTCATTCTAATTCTAGGTCTCCCTTTCTCAGGACCTCGCAGTGATACTGAGTGAAAGACTACGTATGACTCACTTTTCCCTGCACGACCGACCGGTTAAAAACACAAACACTTGTTGGCGTGCCATCTTTCTGCTGACACACCAGGTGGCTTTGCACCATCGCGCTGCAACTGAACTGTACCTGTGCCGAGCAGTTGAGGAGGCCTGATGAGGTTCCCTCAGACTCCGGGTACGTCAGTTCCACTGCAAACTCAAAGCCAAGTGGCAGGTAGCCCGTCATGAAGAATCTGGACACACACACACACACACACACATAGGGGAACAGCGACAAACAGTACAAATTATATGGACATCCTGCTAGTAATTTAAGTAAACACCACTATAAACTGGATTCGCATACAACCTCTGGACATGCTCTACTTACTCCTGTTGTTTTTGCCTCTCCTCCTTCATAATAGCTCAGTTTTATAACTCTGACAATTGCACAGGGGACACACATTTTCAAGGCAGAACAATGGGAGCGAAAGATTCTCTGAGGTGACAGCGAGTGAAACTTGAATTTCTGACATGGCAAAGAGTGGCAAAACCACCCCCAGCATGAGTCAGTGCTTACTGTACTTCCGGACACATTTGTGTGCTTCCTCTGCCTCTAAATATGCTGTGACAACAAGAACACAGAGCTCCAGCAGCACACGTGAAACTTCTGTGTGTTCTCTGCACGTGACGGTTAATCCCCAGTTTCTTTACACCTTAGCAAACAATTACACTGAAAAAACTGAACATTTTTTAAATCGAGAATGGAAGATTTTTGAAACTACGACAACAGTAGGAAAAGGAAAAAAAAAAAAAGTTATCAGTTGAATACCAGGAATTCCAGCAGGAGCGCGGCTCTCCCCAAGCCTCCATTTACAAACGAAGCTTTCCGTGAGCTGTTTGTCAATTCGGCCTGACTCACCCCAGCGATTTGCACTGTCTGGCACGTATGTGTGCCTGTATGGTATGAAGGTGTGCCTTCACAGAGCAACAGAGCACAATCTGGAGGACCAATCTGTGCTACTGAAGGGGTGTAATGATTCCACCGCAGCCGCATGAAAGTGTAAAACTGGGCGTAAGATGACTGCTGAGTCTGGTTTTAATTCCACAAGTAACGTACAACCTAGATTCCAGGACGGTTTGGCCGCTCTGAGCAGAAGCATAAATAAAACAGGGTGTGATGGGAACTTGTTAACCTTTCTTGACACGTGTTGATCTGATAGCATCAGCTTTGCTGTTTATCGTATAGAGTCAGGGCTTTCGACAGACATGGAGCGGTAAAGACTGCTCTAGATCGTCTCACGATTCTTACAAAGCCAACAGTTTGTGATGTTGATGTTGTATTGGATTCATTTATTTTTCTCTCTAAATGAGCATGAGGCTGTATCAGCTCTGCTCTATGTATCCTCAGTCTGACTGGGTGTGTGTGTGTGTGTGTGTGTGTGTGTGTGTACTAAGGCCAAACCTTTTCCCGGGGCCATGCTGTGTATGTGTAAGTGCTCATTAAGCCAAAGATAAAAACAAAATAAACACTGTGGAAAATTATTGTGGCAATTGTCAACAGAAAGCGTCAGCTAGAGTGAATTACCATAATAGCATGCCGTGGAAAAGAACCAGCCACCGTATGACCATCTGCCAAATAATTATTCATTAATTTTAGCTGTAACTGTTTTTCATAACTACACAGTTACAATCATCAACTAGCTTTTAACTAAAATGATATTCCTAATCAGTTAGGGAATTGCCCTTATGTGACCTTACTGTAGATAATTAAGGTAATGGGTGATGTCTGACCCATTTTCAGACCTGATTTCATTGTTAACGCAATTAAATGTAAGAAAAAAAAGTTGAAAGATTAAATAAAACATGAAAAATTGATAAATATGACCTTATATGTCCTTTCAATGAACAATAAAAAAGAATGACAATAAATTGCAGGTTACCCAAGAGCACCAGCAGTGATGAAGACCACCCAGAGGTGACCCAGGTTGAGTGTAGCAGCAAAGACAACCATTCCCACCAGAGACATGAAGTACACGGCCAGGGTGGTCTGCCTGGAAACAGAGAAACATAACCAACAATAAAATACAAGCGCCTGGGCTTCATTCTCCACTTTACACCTTAATGCTGTCAGGGGGCAGGGGATACACCCGGAACGGGTCATCAGCACACACACCATTCACTCTCATACACACGGTTAGGACGTGGGAAGATTTACATGATGTAAACTCTAGTCAGAAAAGCCAAACTGGGAGTGGAACCCAGGTGTTTTTTGGCATGAGGAGACAGTGTTTTAACACTCATCCAAAATGTTGCCAAAAGCTAAAAGATCATTCAGGTGAATGATTACAAAATGATCACAAATGTGTGGTCCTCTTGACCATTTTAATTAGTCAGAATGTAAAGCACTGCTGCCTGTTTCCTGCCTCCAGTGTCACTCTGCAGTCTGAGCCTCCACTGAGCCACAGGTGGCAGTAATGTGCCTGGAAACAAAGCAGTGTGACGATAAAAAAGGGGAAAACTAAAGATGGTTTCAAATTTCTCAACAGGTGGCATTTACAGATGTTTGAACCAACTTAAATGTAACCCAAAATGTGAAAATAACTTTGACACAAATCTAAATCTTTCACAGCTCTTTCAGGAAAGAACTGAAATGTATAATTTTAAGCATTTTATGTGGAAGTTCATGTCGAAGATGATGAGGTGCAAAGTCGATTTAAAATACGTCTGAGAGCAAGTAAAATGTAGATTCTACAACAAAGCCCACTGGGACTGAGAGCATCTCTGCATGCATGCCACAGACACATACGCATGACCCAATTTGCAGAACAAGAGTTGTAAATAAGAAGCCGTGGGGGGGTTGACACAGCTCGAGGGAGGCAGGAGCAAGAGGTCAGAGGGATCAGTGCTGGAGCAGCATGCAACACCTGGACAAACACACGCACACACACACACACACACACACACACACACACACACACACGCACAGACACACACGCACAGACACACACACACACACACGCACACACACACACGCACAGGCCTGAGAGGCCTAAACACAAACACTAAACACAGTCTGAAGGAGGAGGACGAGTCAGAGACCAATAACAAAATGGAATTGGAAATGGAATAATGATCTTGAGCTCACTCTTTTTATATTTCCCAATGCTTACTTGTATGTTTTAGTCTTGTCCAACCAAATGCCACAGATCAGGGAGCCGACCATCCCCGCAATGACAATGGTGAGGCCAATCCTCCCAGCATTCACCTCTTCTCCCTGGAGAGCCAGGCAGGATTTAAGTCAGTAACCTTCTGGCCTCACATACTGACATCAATACCATTAGGAGACTTTAGGAGATGTTGGGGAAATCTGATGGAGCTCCTACAATAATCTTTGCTTCCTCACGCTTTCTGAAAACCTTTCAACTGAACTATAGCTTGTGGTGATACATCAACAGAGAAATGCATCTTAACTATCCCTTGTCGTGTTAGTTTTGGCATCACCTTTACCACATGAAACTGAAATTGGAGAGTGAATAAAACCTCTTTGTTAGTGATGAATGAGTTTTATTTTCAGTGTTAAAGCTGCAGTCATGTGACGTGTTGAAATTTCAAAGAACTTAGGGAATGTAACAATAGTTGTGGGCGACAGAGGAAGCACTGACACAAAATTGAGTTTGAAATATAGAAAGTGTGTATTTATACCATTTATAGTTTTATATATAAGCAGAACTTACAGGGTAGTGTTCGATGATCATGCGGTTCAGGAGGGTGCCTACTGCATAGAAACATCCCACGTTCAAACCTGTAAGACAGAAAATATTGTCAAACAAGATGTTTAGATGCTCACTTATTCAAGTCATTGTAATCCAAGGAGAGGTAAACTGTACCAGCTGGAGTTGTACATTGTCAAACAATTAATGAACAGGGCACCACAGTGAAATGTCTGAACGGATTATGAAGTATTGCAATGTCAGCATCCAGGTTTGGTTTGGTTTGGTTTGGAGTGGTGTGAAATGAAGCTAATCCCATCTTTTTTCCTAAACAGAGATTTCCAAAACTGAGAGATTTCTATAAAAGGATAACAGGTTTGCACTGAGGGAACAGGGGATCTCGTAGAGATTCCTCTACTGAGGAAGCAGAATGTCCACATAAGAATTTATAAGCACTGTATGTCTTTGAATCATATGTAAACTACAGACAGCCCCTTTGTTGAATATATATAGTCACTGGACAGCTGAGAGAAACAGACAGCGACAGGTGGAGCTGCAGCGTGAGCGCCACAGGTAAATCTGAAACCAAGTAAACTCTGCATGCACATCAGACAACCCAAAGATCATGTGCAGAGAGACTGAAGGACACACAGACAGAAACACAGACCCACACTAATAATAGCTGCATTATTAGCACACACTGAGGACAAACGCTCAAGGTGAAAGCGTCCCTTAGTGGTGAGCTGGAAAAACAAACGTCCTGGAGGTTCTTCTCCACATCAATGCCACATCAGTCAAAAACATTTGTTAAACATTGTTAGACTATAATCAAACTTTGGACCCCTCTGGAGCGAACTCCCTCACCACGATTCAAAGCTGTGATAAGATGAATCATTAAAAGTGGCATGTTTAGGACTTCTTGAAAAGTGGTTTACTGAGGGACGATGTGCTTCAGAATATCCCAACACGCCGGACAATAACAGTCTTTCAGGTTTTCCAAGTTAACACTCTGTACCACATTAAGCCCAGTTTAACATTGTCTGCCTCTGGGTCTTTCTAGTTAAGCAATTCTGTCTCTAAGTGGAGAGCAGTGATGACCAACCGTATGTGATGATGAGCAGGACGAAGGGCCTGTTGCGCAGCAGCCTGAGGATGGAGGCGGTGTAGGAGTACTGCTCTGGTGGGATGCTGCGAGCTGTGGCCTGGGCCTGAGTTGGAGGCAGTTTAGGACGCTCCTGGAAGACTGACAAACCAAAAACAGAGGAGTCAAACACGAATGCAGAGCTACAAACTCAACATGATGATAGATGAGAGAGAGAGAGAGAGAGAGAGAGAGAGAGAGAGAGAGAGAGAGAGAGAGAGAGAGAGATAATGTGATGCATAATGTGAGCGCTTCACTCACTTTGAAGGTTTAAAGTATGCATGCATGACGCATGATTCAAACTTTACTTTCAACTTTCAAGTTTTACTAAAATGGGAGAATAACACCGAATAGCACAGATAACTTCTGTACTTGGTCTACAAGTCCACACACGTACTTTATGCCTGACATAACTCCATGCAAGCCATAACGTGGATATCTTTAAAATCTCTCTTTTGTGAAGGACAGGCGTCCCTCTTTGAACTGCAACGCTCTCTCCCCTCTTGGTGATTTGACTGATGTGACCTGTCTCAGTCTTTACACGTGCCCCCAGGCCTCATGTGGAAACACAGATGTCTGTCTTTGTGGTTACTGGAGCTGTGCCAGTGTTATCCTCCCCCATGGCAGCCCTGACCTGAAAGTGAGTGTTCAGTAACCAGCTCTTAAAGCCATGATTCATCCCAGATATATCCCATGTTGCTTTGACAACATACGAAGACCTTCCCAGTGAAATTATCTACACTGTATTTTAAGCCATTTGTCATGAGGGAGACACAAAGCTGTATTCAAACCGTCTATTAAGTATACAGTTGGCACATGCTGATTCACCCCCTTCCTCCCTGCAGGGAATCCCCCAACTCAGTTGCAGTCACTTCATGCGACTTCATGACTTTCTCTGTGGTTAACCTGTGGTTGACAGGCAGGTAGTTTGTTTAGAGGAAGGCAGAGACCGAACTTCTTCCTTCATCTCGCTTTGCAAACAGTTTATGCAAATTCTGGGACTTTGTCCACCCTGCTGACTCACCGGGCCTGTCGCAGGGCTACAGATGGCGCTGCCAGCAGGACAACCTTCACACATGGCACCTCACATGTATGTGTCAGAGTGCGCCGTGTGTGTGAGAGCAGATGTGTCATATCACGAAACTACTGTGGCCAACTGGTGCATATTATCTTGCTGGAGTAAACCGCGAACAGCGCAATACTGCTCAAGCCACACCCACTGCACCATCCACCATATAAGCCCAGATCAGTCTGGTCAATGGGTGTATGAGATTCAGATTCAGAAAACTTCATTTATTTCCATGGGGCAATTAAGGTTTTTGATATATGCAACGTATTCAAGCATCAATTTAGAGCCTCTGTTCAGCCTAAATAAGGACATTTTTGGAGTGTGGAAGGAAACCATACCAGTACAACTGACATGTAACTCCTCACAGAAAGGCCATGACTTCTGTGACCAAAAGTCAAACCCAGGACCTTCTTACTGTGAAACATTAGCATCAAGCATGAAGATTGTCAAGTTGAGCTAGCTAACAGCTAGCTAACAGCTAGCTCAACTCAGTAAAAAGCTTTCACCTCTAAAACTCACCAGTTAGCACCCTGGTCACTCTCTACTTTACTGAATGCAAACTTATTTTTTTCTTAATCCATTAGTAACTTTACAACTGAACTACATGTAAGTGTGTTAGCCCAGGAAATACCTAACTCCTCCCACCAAAATAAAACATTGAGATGATGCAGTTGTTAACTTTGAAGGGACTATGCTCATGCTAACTCTGCTGAACGAGCTGAATATTTTCAACATGGACAGGAAGGAAATAGAAAGGGGTCCATGTTTACCTGCTGAAATGGTGCCTATCGCCACCTAGTGTTGAGGAGGTATTCATGTTTGTGTCAACATTTTAATTTTCTTGTTGCATGAGAGCTTGGGCATAGATAGAGTTACCATGTGGCATCATGTGTTGGTGTTGGTTGAATGTATGAAATGAACTAAGAATAATGTGTTAATCAGTGAACATGATAGACTCTCTAAGCCCTAGATAGAGCAAAATGGAGGAAACAGAAGACTTGGTCCAAGACCACCACCGTTTCCTAAACAGGTGAAGGGCATTTGCTGTACAGCTATGACCATGTTGAACAAGACTAGGGCCATGGCATGAAGCAGCCTTAAGCTAGGCTAAGGCTACAGTAAGGCCTAGTGTTTCCATTCATTTCATATCAGGCTTATTTTAACAAAATCCAGCCATGTCCAAAATACCCATGGCACATTGTAGAGTGTTTCAATGGCTACAGGAGAATAGAGTAAAAACACCAACACTGTTGACAGTCAGTCTGAGTGCTGTACTTGGTGCTACTATGGAAAGCCCTTACAAGCATCCTTTTGTGTGTATGAATGCAGTGCACTTACAGCCCCCCACCCCCTCCACACACACGCCCCCATTACCCACCCAAACAGGACAAGAGCTTTTTCATTCAGCTTCTTTCACTTTGGCCCGACAAATGCCCCATCCAGCAGAGGAACTACACACTGCTGAACACCAAAAACCACATCTCTTATCAGCACAGCTCTCCCTAACGTGACAAGGAGCATGATTCTGGTTTCACCGCAATAAAAACAGAGACTGAGGTCACTTCTACATTGGACTAGACCAAATGGGTGAAAATGCACTGGTAGCAGATGTTAAGCAGCAACTAAGCTGTTTTTCTTGACAGCTCATATCCTGTTTGTCATGTGAGGTCACTCAACTTCCATCTTTCAGAAAACCTTAAACAAAACTGTCTGTTCGCAACGACGGCTCTCTGTTCCAAAGGTATCTGCTTAAAACTGATGTACTCTTTGTAAACTCTCACACTGAAGCATTCTGGTACTTTTGTGCCCACTCCTGTGACATCTCCCCTGACCTTACTTGTGATACAATAGTGTCTTTTTGTTGAGGAACGTTTTGTGTTGGTGCAAACGTGAAGGTCAGCACTTTCCTAGTCTACTGAATGGCGCTTCTTGTCAGCAACCAAGTCTCATGTAAATTAAAACCATCATCTGGTAGATACAACTGAATGAGGGAATCCCGTTGGGCTCAGTGAGACAGGCTGACATAATGCATTTCATAACATTTGAATGCTGGATATTTCCGAGGGAAAGTACAGAAGTATTCTGGGTACAAACACCTCATTCACAAAAAAAGGATGGGGGGTATTTAAATCTACTATTACAGTAAATAAATGTACATTTTATGAAAATTCCTTAACCAATGAAACTGCAAGAACGAGCCGTCACAGTGCCTACCCATGCAGAAAGTTTCGTTTTCTCTGCAGACATTTGGAGCCATTTGCTTCTGAGAATACAGACAATGGAGATATTTTGAAAACACAGGAGGGGTTTCCATTAGCAAATGGCCCAGAATAATCCCTGAGATTTTTACATGAACCACTGCTTTTGTACATCAACTACAAGACAAGTCTTACCAAAGACAACAAGGATGAAGAGGACGGTGGCCACAGCCGCTGTGATGTAGAACATGATGCTGATGTGATGAGCCAGCTCATCCATGTCGTCCACATTAGGCACCAGGATGGGTGGCACCAGGAAACCGATGGCAATGCCGAGCTGTGAGACACCAGTTAGACAAAAGTTAGACAGGTCAGGACATACAGTGAGTGGAAAGTTCATGAATAATATCACGTTGTCAAGTTGAAATGAGAAAAGTTTGCAAATGGTTTATCGTGCCATGTATATCACTGTATATCACCTAACCCTAACCCAATTCAGAATACATTCACTAAAGCTATTAGAACGCCAGAGCAAAAACAAAAGGTTTTTTCTCAATGAAAAACCTGCACACATACCTAATATCATACAAAACACCTAAACATTAAAATGCAATTCTTAATTCTTAATTGCATCAAAGTGCATGCTTTATCATTAGCATTCAATTTTAGTATATGTGAGAATCTAAATGGAGAGAAATTTTTTACAATTGAAGAGTGCAAAATGACAAACTGTAATGAAAGGTTTTCAGCGAGCAGCTGACAAAACTTTCTCAGGACATTCACACCAGGACACTAGAACTGTCTTGGCATGCGATTCTGCTATCCAGTGCAGCCCCTTTCCAGCAATACAAGAAGATATTCAATGGAGAAGATTTAGACAAACCTGGTTTCCCAGAACACCAATTGAGCATGCAGTGGACACCTCTTTCTCTCCGAACCACACTGAGGCGAGGTAAGATGGAATACCAAGCACATACACGGTGGCCACTGAGCCAAAAAACTGGCCAAGAAAGGTGAGTGCGAACATATTGGGACTGGCACTGCCAATTTTTATCCAAGCACCAATGCAGTTAAAAGCAGCCCCGACCACTACAACGTCCCGGAGTCCCCTGTTGTCAAGGAACCACAGGACTGGCAAGATGAGTGGGATGTAGGTGAGCAGGTAGATTATAGCAAGCCAGTCGATGGCCAGGGAGTCAATGTTGTAGAAGCGCATGAAGATGTTGCTGATGATGCTGTACTGCAGCCACATGAAGGAACTGCTGCCTGACACAGCACTGAAGACGAAGAGCATGAGCCAACGTTGGGGGTCGAGTTTGATCTCAGTTTTGGGGATCAGCTCTGTCTGCTCCCCATGGAAAGCCTCGGCATCCAGGTGAGACCCGATGGAGATGCCTCTGTCTGAAGGCCCGGTACGCCACTGCAGGAAGGCCAGGACATCCTTCACAGCCTTTGACCCTGTCTGCCTCTTGGTCCCAAATTTAAAATTCTCCCATTTGCCTTTCAAAGTATTGCTCCATGGCACTGTAACCATCTTGAGGTTCCTGGAATCTGACAGGTTTTAAGATTTCAGAGCTTATGTCCTCAACAGCAAACTGCAGAAGAAAAATGATCTTCAGGTCCAAAATAAAGGCTGTGCAATGGAGAAAGAAACTCACACTACTGCTGCAAGTCAATTGACTGAGCAGGGATTTATACCCAAACAAAGAGTAAGACAATGGATTGTGGAGTAGTGCTACATAGAAGTCTGAGGGTTAACAAAGATAATCTGAGGTAGGGCGGTCACAGACTGATAAACAATCAAGCATTGCTTAGAAATCCATGATTGCCTGAATTAGATCATGTGAGTGACTGACTATAATTCAGACTTCAAAAATCAATTCCTGAATATTTGCTTGAAAGATTTTGCATGATCTAATCTATTGATAACTGTAAGAAAACTAACCTAATCAGAAAACAGAAAACTGCAAATTCGCTGAATCGTATTCCACAACACTTTCGCCAATGAAAAATGCATTAATAGATTAGTTGTCCAGCAGAGGACAGATTCTGCAGAGATCTGTAAGTCAGCCTCTCATTAAAGGTGTCTCATTCACTTTGGTGGGGTAGCTATTGAAAAAAAGTAATCCATTACACTTTACTAGTAACTTTTTAAAAAGTAATACCATATTTTACTTACAGTAGTTACTTGCTGCTTAAAGTAATTTGTTACACTACTAGTTACATTTGTTTTGGATTACTCCATGACAAGCCCTGAATTGCAAAACACCTTAATTAAGAAATACCACGATAAAATTAAAGAGCTACCACACCTTTAGTGGCATAATCCCAATTTAAAAATTGCCTGTCTGAGTCAGCGCCTAAGTGGCATATTGTACTGTCCAAACATCATTAAATAACTGGTTACATAGTCACAACATTTTGAACAACAGATCAGAAGACATTTAATGTTATGTGGGAAACAAAATGGAGAGAGTTTTTGCAATTGTGGTCTGTAAAATGACAAACTGCGACGAAAGGTTTCCAGCGAGCAGCTGACAAAACTTTCTCAGGACACTCGCACCAGGACACTAGAAGTGTCTTGGCATGTGACTTTGGCATCCAGTGCAGCCCTGCACACACAGACTGCTGAACATGCAGATAAACTCAAGGACACAGTCCCAGAGCAATACAAGAAGATATTCAGTGAAGAAGATTTAGACAAACCTGGTTTCCCAGAACACCAATTGAGCACGCAGTGGACACCTCTTTCTCTCCAAACCACACTGAGGCGAGGTAAGATGGAATACCAAGCACGAACACGGTGGCCACTGAGCCAAAAAACTGCCCAAGAAAGGTAACTGGGAACATAATGGGACTGGCACTGCCGGTTTTTATCCAGGCGCCAATGCAGTTGAAGGCAGCCCCGACTAGCACGACCTCCCGGATGCCCCTGTTGTCCAGGAGCCACAGGACTGGCAAGATGAGTGGGATGTAGGTGAGCAGGTAGATCATAGCAAGCCAGTCGATGGCCAGGGAGTCAATGTTGTAGAAGCGCATGAAGATGTTGCTGATGATGCCGTACTGCAGCCACATGAAGGAACTGCTACCTGACACAGCGCTGAAGAGGAAAAGCATCAGCCACCGGCGGTGGTAGAGTTTGGTCTCAGCTTTGGGGACCAGCTCTGCCTGCTCCCCGTGCAAAGCCTCAGCATCCAGACGAGACCCGATGGAGATGGCTCTGCCCAAAGGCCCGGGACTCCACTGCAGTAATGCCAGGCTTGGAGTCACATTCTTCACAGGCTTCGATCCCGGCCATCCCTCGCCCTCAAGTTCAAAATTCTCACGGCTGCCTTTCAAAGTATTGCTCTGCGGCATTGTGACCGTCCTGCAGCGGGCCCCCTGGAACCTGACAGGTCTTAAGATTTCGGAGCTTGTGTCCTTTATAGCACGCGGTCCTCAGCGCAAACTGCCTGCTCGAGGAAGATGCTTTGTTCAGACACAGAGCGAGCACAGCGGGAAGTTACTGTGGCCCATTCACAACTCGCAGAGACCTTCAGGCCTGTCATGTGATGCTAATATAGGAGATCTTCCAATTCTACACAGACCACTCCTCTCCAATGAGACTATGCATTACCTTTTTAACTTGTTAAAAGGCAGCAAGACACTATAGAAAATGGAAAACAAAAATATTTTTCTCTTGACCTTTAACTCAGTCTCTCAAGGAAAGTGACCCTGGGTCAGAGATGTTTCTTGGTTGAATTTGATCAGTACGTGAGTAAGCAGCTCAGAATTCAAATCTTAACATTTAGGTTAAAGTTTGTTGTTTTGTCAGAATAAAACCTTATCCTCTTGGCAGGGTGTAAAATAAGATGCTTTTTAAGTTTTTACAGTCTGAAGTTACACTCTCATTCACAAGATCTATAGTTTAGACCCTATAAATGAGTGCATAAATACATCGTCCTAAAGCCTCTATGGGATGTGTTCGAGATATATAGACTTTTTGTGAATGATAAAAAAGCTGATATAAAGGTGATTTTAAGACAGAGATGGAGCTTTTGACACCTCCACTCGCTCTGTGTACGTGTCAGCAAAAAACGCGAAGTCTGAAGATTAAGATCCTCTTTAACAGTCTGCCGGAGAAAAGAAATGTTAGTTTTTACCATACCAAACCACAGTTTGTTCTCTTCCAGAAGTAAGTGATTACTTCCCAGTGATATTAAATGAAAGCTGACAGTGTTCAATCAAGCCCATGTCCTGATACAGTGCTGCTCTTTTCTTTTCTACTCTATCCAAGAAAGCTTTTGAATGAGCTTCAAGTGTGGCAATTTGTTGCCTTTTCTGGACAAACGAGTTCACTTGGATTCCATCACACACAGCAGTGTAGCTTTGTTTGTTTAACACATCTCTTCTTAATCCTGTAATTCTTACAGTGAACTTTGGACCAGGACTATAATCTGTGGCATAGCAGCACTACTATCTGAAGGTATCCAAATTTACTCAGAGATTCAGTTCATTTTCAATTCTTCATCAATGTAGCACTTTATTCATATGCCATTGGTGAGAACATGCTGATGAAGGCACATCTTAGTGAAAGGATCGGTCAGGTTATTTTAGTCTATAACATTTTGTTCAACAAAGGCCAAGATGAAATCCTCACATACCTTGTTCACTCCGCTACAAATATTTCATGGTCGCTTCACAGACAACTAGAGAAGTCACAAAATATCCAAATTCAAGAAGGTGAAAGAATTTTTAACTTAGCTCTTAGGAGCATACCCATACATATTACCAAATCAACCAAGATGATTTGTGATTACTTTCTAAGTTTCTTTCTTTCTGTCAATTACAATCAAATAACTGCTTACAGGCTCTTGCTTTGTTTATTTTCTCTTACCTTGTCATACAGATCACTGTAAATGACCTGTCATTCATTCTGACACATTAGATGATTTATTCCTGATAGCTAGCAGAGGAAGAGGACTAACACCTGATAACCATGGGAGGCAGAAGAAGAGGAGGACAAATACCCGATGACTATCAGTGGATCAGTAGAGGATGAGGACTAAGTCCTGTTTAACATCCACACACACCTGACAAACCACGCACTATGTTTCACAAGGACTCATTGTTTATTTTATACACTATATATATAATAAACTGAAGGAATTCAATAGGACCACTACTACTACTACTATCTGTATCTGTCAATAGCTGTCATTCACTCTGACAGGCTGGAAGGAGCAGTGTTGTGGCGATGCCCTCGTGGTGCCCTGGACGTGCGTAATTACGCACACACACGTGCCAGATATGCGCACTACAGCCTCAGTGGTCAGCGCGCGGGTTACGGGGCGGGGGAGTTTACATTGTGATGAATGAACAACATCACCTGGAGCTCTTGCAGCCTACCTGGTTCCCGAAAACTCCGATGGAGCAGGCGGTGGACACCTCCTCCGAGCCGAACCACACCGAGGCGATCCTGGACGGCATCCCCAGGATGAAGACCTGGGCGCAGGAGCAGCAAAACTGTCCCAGGAAGGTGACAGGAAACAGGTCGGGTCGCACGCTGGCCACTTTGACCCAGGTCCCGGCGCAGTTTAGTGCGGTGGCCACCAGGGCTATGACCCGGAGCCCCTTCCTCTCCAGCAGCCAGGTCACCGGGAAGATGAAGGGGATGTAGGTCAGCATGTAGATCATGGACATCCAGTCTATGGTGAAGGCGTCCACGCCGTAGAACTTCATGAAGATGTTGTTGATGATGCCGTACTGGATCCACTGGAAGGAGTTGCTCAGAGAGTAGGAGCTGAACAGCAGTACGATCATCCACCGACGCCGGTACAGATGGGTCGGTTTTGGCCCCTCGACCTCCGGCTTGACATGGTTCTCCATGTCCGCGTCGCTCCGAGCGTCTTCCAGCGCTGGTTTCTCCTCCATGTTAAACCAGGCTGCTCCGTTCACACATAAAGTGTGGAGAGTGTGTGATCCCTGTCCTGTGGGATTATATTAAATGCCAACTGAACTCACGGGCCTACAACTTCATGTTTCCGCTTTTAGAGAAAGAAGAAGTTCATAAACACATGTTTCCCCCACATTCAGCTGTTCCCTCCACACGGAGCTCTTGCCTCAAGCGGGACTCATTTCTAACGTCAAAAACTCGCGCAAGTTTTTTAATCAGCCTTCCTCTTCCTCCTTTCCTTCCAGATCGACCTACTCCCGAGGGTGGACACGTGTGGAGGCGGCTCTATGACCCTCCACCCGGACCTGAAACACGGCTCCGGGATCCTCGGACGAGTCGGTCAGCGCAGCTATAAGGGCGGAGTTTCCTTCTCTGTCCTTTGTGTTGAGTTTTGTTGTGTGTGTGTGTGTGTGTGTGTGTGTGTGTGTGTGTGTGTGTGTGTGTGTGTGTGTGTGTGTGTGTGTGTGTGTGTGTGTGTGTGTGTGTGTGTGTGTGTGCACCCTGTGTAGAAATCTCTCTCTCTCACGTCAAAGCCATAAAAGTTTGTCACGGTGGTCATAAAGTCCTGTCGTTTCCTTCCTGGGGAACCTATATATTCGAGATAACGAATTTCTTTATGAATCTCAGAAATTATTAAATTCGTGTTTACATTAACTTGGGGCATTTTAGTAGATAATAAACTGTTGATAACAAATGCTAACGCTCATAATGTCTGTTGTTGATAATGTATACAGGTAAAATAGATACTCAAGTTCACTTGCTGCCTCTTTCACATTGTCAATACACACGGTACTATCTAGTTTGCACTTCTGTCAGGGTGACTTTATCTCTCTCTCTCTCTTTCTCTCTGTATACATATGTACACATAGAGTTGTGTGTAGTAATTATATTTAGTCGCACCGAGTGAAAAAATCTTGTTTAGCAACCCTACAACTGTTGCAAGTAATCATCGTTTTTTTTTTTTTTTTTGTCCATTGGGCTCACAATGACGAATGTGGTTGCAACATGGCATAAATGCGTCAGTTGTTGCTCAAGGACAAAAGTTAATGCCTGCCCACACGTGGCTGTGTATAAATATTTTTTTCAACGTTTAAACTCTACGTCTCTTAAAAGCGAACAGCGCCATCTTGGGTCCCCCTCGTTAAAAACAACTATAGTGAAAGTGTGCCGTTATCCGAGGAGTTGTGTCGTGGCAGCTGGACGTGTTGTAGACCCTTGAAGATGCTTCACCTCCCGTCCAAGACGCTGCTTCAGTTCAGACCTGCTGTGGCTATGCAAACAACCCCACACAGGTTACATCCTAAGCTTGGAGCCAGTCAGAACTGAAGAAGTCACTTGGATGGAACATCTTTGAGGATCCACAACATGTTTAGTTACTGTGACTCTTGAACTTTTTCGATAAGGACCTGGACGAATGACAATTGACAAATACATTGTGTCCCGTTACACATTAATATGAATAAAGAAACCCCAGGAAGTCAGAAATTGTCTAAAAGGCATCACATTTAATAAATATCTCTGCTGGGTCTCTTCAGCCACATTGTCACCAGTGCACAAGCCAAGATCCCTTTGAATGCCCACTCCTCGTTGCCATATTTCACCTTTTTTTTTGGTACACTGAAGCCTTTTTTCTTTTCTTTTCTTTTTTTTCATTCCAGGATCTTGACTTTACATTCTTGTTTGTCCACAATCAAATCTGTCAAAATCTCCTGAGCATTGTCAACGCACATAGTACACACTATAAAAACAAAAAACAAAAAAAAAACAAAAGAAACACAAGGAACTCGTATGTCAGGGTGATAGAGATGCTCCATATGACACTAACAATAAGCAAATCTACAAAGATACTGTACCTTCTGAGTTACCTGAACATACAGTAAATTGTTTTTTTTTTCTTTCTCCCAATGTAAACATAGACTGGGTGATGATTCTACTCATGGAGCTGTACACACAGGTCACTGATATTAATCAGAAAACAGCAAAACAGAAGAAAAAAAAGGATGCAGCCGGAGCGAAAAATAAATAGGTTTCAACACTGCATGTTACAGTTTGGGTGTCATCTTTTGGCAGACCTGTTATTCCTGGATCGGTTTCAAACAAGCATGTATAGACACATCTGCAATCAGTCTTTTCTCTCTCTCTCTTTCTCTCTCTCTCTCTCTCTCTCTCTTTCCGGTGAGGTCAGTCTCGTCCGTAGCCTCACAGGTCAGTGCTGGTAGTGTGGTACGGGGATGTGCTGGTGGTGGTAGCTGCTGTGGAGCGGCGCAGGGTACAGTAGCTCGGGGGTCTGGGGGTTCAGCCCGGTGCACTGCAGCTCGTGGCTGCTCAGCACAGACGACAGGTGCTTGACCTCCTCCGTCAGCTGCTTGACCTCCTTCCTGAGGGCGGCGTTCTCCTTCTCCAGGTTCTCGCTCTCCTAGGGGGAGGCACACAGGGACCAGATGTCATTAATCCACACTAAAGGCCTTTCTAAAATCGAACCTGAAACATTCCTCTGCTCCCATACACGGAGAATTTGTTCATGTCTTAGAACTTAAACCATCAATCCAAGTCAACAATTTTTCCAAAGCATGAGAAATGCTGGATCAGTCTGAATTTATCTATGTGTTTAGTATGTGGGTGGTACAGTCTGTCTGTTGCTCCACCTGTTTGCTCCATAATAATCTAACATCTAAACAACTTATGGATAAATTTGGCATGGAAATCGGTACACATGATTATAATAGTAAAGACTATTAATCTTGCACACTGTGTTATGAAACACTAAAATGTAGGGTTTTATGTTAAATGCTTTTAAAAATATGTACGTTGTTCTTTGCCATTTTTCCATTTTTATTTTAGATTGCAGACAGCATAGACTGGCTCCACAATCTTTAATGTAATCTTCTTCAGACAATTCATAACACAACACATAACACAATGGAAACTGTTGAAATGTGCAAAATTTTGGTTTGTGTACATATTTATGACTATAAAGACCACTGACAATCCCATCAGCTTCATAATCAAAAAAAAGCTAGCAATCTGTCACACTACAGCAATTAATTATTCCCCTCTGATTATTATTTAGCATGTTAGCATGTTAGCATGTTAGCACTACCCCTCTAATTATGCTAGTGTGTTAGTATGCTGGCTGAAACCAGTGAAGCAGTTATGATGCTGAAGTTTCCATTCAGCTGGGAGGGTCTGAACATCAACATGCAGACGCTTCAGTCTTTCTTGTGTTAAGTCACATTCAGCAGTCGCATCCACTTTCACCTCTAATGCCAATTGACGAAAAGCAAATTCTACACAGGATGTTGTCGTCTATCACTAGTGCCCGCCAATTTGTGTGGGTAAGACCACGAGAAACACTTGCAAGTAAAACAAGTGTCTAATTAACTAGAAAATTTGTTTAAAGTAGGATAAAATATACTTTTGACTTTTGCTTAAAGGTTTTAAATCAGTGTTTTGTAACTGTTTAGACTTTGTAGAACACTGATTGTGGAAATTAAGGATGGCTGCTCACCATCATGATATGAGTAAACAGAGTAACAGCTCATTCATTCCAAAGTAGCAAAACCAAAGATGAGACAGTCTACTGAACTGTTGTTTGGACTGGTGTCACTCATTTCACAAATAAAACCTAAAAAGTTTTAAAACCTAAAACTTGCATTCTTGTTCTGCTTTTTGATAGTTAGAAAAACATGAGAAATCCACCTATGATACTGATCACAGTAAAAGCCTACTTCAGAAGCTTTCGTTCCAACGTTCTGGACAATTTCAGTGCATTTTCCAAAACAAGCCCAGCCTTGATCACCAATATTAAGATAACACAAGTAGAGCAAATAGTACGTCATTGTGTTTTTCCTCTTTGGTGCGGTTAAGGAGGGGAGAAATCTTCCACTCTAGCGAAAAGGTCATCAAGCCATGGACGAAAGATCACAATGCAGAGCTCAAGGTCCTTACTGTCACAGAACCTTGGGGCAAACCCCTGCACTTGCGTCACTTAGCCAAATACAGCCCACTATCTGTGCTTTACAAGAAGTGACAGCTTTTTTCTACCCTCCTGCCCACGACATACAATTTCAAGCTCTTTTACAGCGAAGAAAAAATACTACTAAGAAACAGGAAATCAGCCACTGTGTCATAGAGAGGGAAAATTTCTCTTCCTGTTTATCTTGTGAGACGATGAGAGCAAAACCACAGAGCTGCTTTGTGGTCCCTTGGTGCGTTCTGTGACTGTGACGGCTTTAAAGAGACTGTTGATATGCGCCATGGTTCACGGGAAATATTCTCATGAATTCAGGTGTATGGATCTGCCGGAATCTACTCTGTGGCTTTTCTGAAGGTCAAAAAAAAAAAAAAACCTCCTCGGCTCATCCGATAAAGTTCACAGGAGTAGGAAAAAAAAAAAACGTGGTTAGAGTGCAGCACAAATCATCACGGCTTGAATGAGGAAGTCACACAGAGTGTAGATACTGGGTCAGTGTGCTGAAATGTGCCAGAGGTGTATGAAGTTTTCACAGGTTAAAGGAAAGGTCATTTAGCTTGTGAGCCCCTCCCGAAAGCTTAAGAGGAAATTTAAAATGTTCTGCCTCTTATATACATAAATGTACATGTTTTATGTACATATTATATGTATATACATGTTTTATGTACACCTGAAGCTGCTCAGGGGCAAAACGTTCTGAAAAAAAAAACAAAAGAAGTGCTGCATGTAAAATCCTCTCTAACCACTGGCATCTCGTGCCAAGTCATGCCAGACGAAACGAGTGAAATGACGGGGCTTCCACTTGAGTCTCACATGAACTGAGCTGTCAGAAGAAAAAGAACAAAAGGGGCAAAGAACGAAGCGGCAGCCAGGCATTGCACTCAGCGCCACAGCCATTGGGTGCTGGACTCTGCTCGCAGACAAGAGCCGTTGCCCACACGTGCTAATTTATTCCTTAAACTTCAGCAAACACACAGGGCAGCGTCCAAGTGTGCAGGCAAACAGACACCATGACACATTCGCCACATGGTCAGGTAGGGCTTTTGTAAATATAGTACGCACAGGCTTCAAAGTGCTGCAGAGTCTCTTTTGAATCGTTGCAAACTAATGTTATCACTTGTGATATGTCGGCTGTGCAAATATTGCTCTTTTGATCTTTTGCATCTGAGAATGGTGATTCTGTTAGCTGTTCTGCAGAGTGTGAATGAGCTGGCTCACCTACAGAATAATCCATCGATTTTCCACCTATGAGACGAGCATGCGGTGTCTGTGGTGCTGCTGTTGATGTGGGAGCCTGAGGAGGGTGTGTTGCGCAGTAGAGACGTCTACTCACCAGGTGGAGGCTGTCAGCTTTCTGAGTCTGCCTCATCCTGCTCTTCTGAGCGGCAATCCGGTTCTTTTCCCGCCGCATCACTTTCTTCGCATCATCTGAGGAGCTCTGAGGCAAAGACAAAGACGCAGCCAGTTAGTGCGTGTACAGGGACAAAAGCAACCTGAAAAAAAGGGCAAGCGTTGTACCATCAGCTCTAGCTGGTGCGTTTAGGACAGGACATCAGCCAAACTTCACACCAAATATGAAGGGCAGGGCCAGGGAGTGGCTGAGTCATCAGTTAGGTATAACGCACACCCTGTTTCATGTCCTGAGGTCTCGATGCTCTGGGTATCGTAATAACTAATCTCATTTCAAAATGCAGAGTCAGTTGAACATGAAAGAGTTGACATATTAAACTTTCAAACATCCGTTAACACATCGCTGAAAAAACCCAAAACATCTGACACTGTTGAAAACAGGCCGCGACACCTGAACCTGCTTCTATGACCTGTATGTAGCGTTTGATTGTTTTCCTCCCACAGTGGTACTGAGTGGCAAAAAGGAGCAATGGTGTGCGAGGACTGGCACACGTGAAAGCAGTCAGCTCTGCGGATGATGAGTCTCACATGCACAGAGACAGGACAGTGTGTGCAGCATTTACCACACAGTCTGTTCCCGACAGCTCACAAATCATTCACAGTTTGAGGACTTGCAAAAACAAAAGGATTCCCACTGCTCGGGTGAGTGAGACATGTTGCACATTCACAAAAGCCTACACTCGAAGCGAGTCATGCTTGCAGTCCATGTGTGCAAGTGAAACACAGTGAGAAACTGTGAGCGGAGAATGTGCTGCTCGCCACCCAGCGTGCATCAACCCCTGCATCCGAGCAAAGGCTCGGGAGAAACATGCAGCTCTTAAGTCACAACATTCATGTTAACAATGTTACAAATCTGTGAAGCCACAGTGGAGATAGGCTGAGGCTGGAGAAAGGAACCTAGGAAGAGAACACTTACCGGTCTGCTTCCAGGAGATGGGGACTTGTAACTTGTGTCATTGCTGTCAGAGCCCTGAGCCATAGCCAACTGTGGCGACTGAAAACCGGCTTCCTTTTTCTACTTCTGCTTTGTGTTTGTGGCTAGATGTGTGTGAGTGTGTGTATGTGTGTCTGCGTGCAGTGTATGTGTGTGTGTGTAGAAGAGATGAGAGAGAGACCGAAAAAAAAGAGTCTGTGTAGCAGAACGAGTGCTGAGAAGAACTTGGCTGAATGAGTCTCTCTCTTCCCTCTTTTCTTTCCCTTTTCTGTTACTCCTCCTCTCTCTCTCTCGTTTTCTCTCTGTCTCTCTCTCTCTTTCTCTCTCTCTCTCTCTCTCTCTCTCTCTCTCTCTCTCTCTCTCTCTCTCTCTCTCTCTCTCTCTCTGACACATATACACTAGCTGTCTACCGAAATGGTCGTATCTGATGTGGCTTCTGGTAAGAATCTCAAGTTGCATTAGACTGGAAGTCACATGTCTGATGGAAAGTTAAAGCTCCAAAGGTAATCTTGTAAAGTCCAGAAAAATAACAGAAGGTTTGGTTTGATCACAATGTAAATGAACATGGGCGGACATTGACGAAAGACAAAACTTTTAAAAACTATGGGTAAGTTACGTGTCGAATATACTGGAAAACTTCATGACTGGTAGACTTACAATCAAACTTGAATATCGTCTGTTGTTGTTCCAACAGACAAGTGACTAAAGACAAGAAAGCATCGTTGACGTGATCTTTAGTTTACCAATTTTTACTAATTTCTCAGAGTTGTTTACATATTGCAGAACACTACAAGATGCACAGTATGACCAACATATGTTTGAATCTGAGTAACAAATAGTTCAAAGGATAAAAATATCCTCTGCTCACTGTGAGTTACAGTGATAGTCACCCTGCCTTATGGCACGACCAAAATGAAAGATGATTCTTCTAAAGGACAAAAACACTGTGATGAGCATCATCATGGACATTCCTTCTTCCCCTTTCTATTTGTTTCTTAAATTGGAACTTGTGTTTCGACCAAATCCTCATGAGACAGCGCATCCAAAAACTCTGCATGGATGACTGGCTCGTGAGTTTTTACTGAAGCTCAATGGTGGTTTCCAGAACCGCGCCACGCTGTCCCTGTCTGAGACGCACCAGCTGCAATAGCGCTAGACAATGTCGGGGGCTATGGGCACTGTGGGAAATGATGAAGGGGCTCCCCGAAACCCCACCTAGAATCCCCCTCCCCCATTTTCACTGTTCAGTAATATGGCTCTGTGGGGAATATTCAAGAAAATGTACACAGCCCAAGATGGTGAAATTCACTATTTGTGCCGCGTTGCTTGTGGCGGGAATATCCTGGAAGCCTGTCAAATTTGTGTTTGCACACTATGGCTTTGACCGTGACTAAAAAAAGTAAATACTAGTGTACGTCTGGCACACGCTGCAGCTTTAACGTCACATACAAATCCGTGTTAAAGTCAGAGGTGAGGCGGCATAATGTGAGCTCTTGTGTTATTTTCTTGTTTGCCCCCATCACGAGGTAGCATTTGGTGATGCAAGAACAAGATTTTCTTGTGAAGAGAGAGAGAGAGAAAAAAAAAAAAAGAATCAGGACCAAAACAGCTTTGCTTGGCAGAACAGCCCTCCCACACAAAAACATGTTCTACCATCACAGGAATTTTGAAGAGCTTGGGCAAGGGCAGACATTTCTAATGCTTGGCATTTAACGCCGTCCAAACGACTCGAGAGTGTGAGGAGAAAAGAGAGGGAAAGCAAGGGAAAGCTGATTAGTCAAATTCTGCTTTTACCGGCACGCAGACACATTGAAGTCCAAATATAGAAAAACAAAACAAGTAGTCGGCTTTAGTTGTGAGCCTTAACGTGGATGAGGGCCTAGATTCAGTTTTGCCTTAAAATGACCTCGAAGCAACGTCAGGGGTTTAAATGTTGAATCGACTCCAGGGGAACAATTTTAGACTCATTAGTCTATTTCAGTGTTACCCTATTAGAAAATTATACAGGAAATGTACAAGGGCTAAACTTGGTGATTAAAACAAGGGCTGCCTTTTTACCATCTGTGGTTCACTTAAGTGTTTTCTTTCTGTCTAATTTTGACATGTTTTTATCGGATAAACCCCAGGTATGACACCTGGTTTAACACACTGCCCACACAATGTCACTACCGAGCAAACTTTATCAGAAGCGACTGCAGTGAATTTCAGATGCAGTTGTCACCCTGCTCCTACAGACCTCGCTTAGACTCAGAAAGAAAAAAACCCCAAAGGGCCATTTATTTAGATAACAAGCTGAGATGCCTTCATCTGTGACCTCTCTTCCTGGGAAATGACTGGGGGAGGTTTCTAATAAGCAGTGAATTACTGAGGGAAGGTGAAGAGTCTTATAGACACTGATGACCGTAAAAATAACACTCATACGTATGTTGTGGGTTTAATCATACTGAAATAGTTGCAGCTAAAAAGGCCATCAATGAGTCACAGAAGAAAGGCATCAAGTCCAGTCTCTTATTTTTCCCACCTTAGATTTTATCTGCACATGCATCATTTAGAATATATGACATTTCAGCAGCAACCATACATAAAAGAATGGTCATCGTATTGATACTTTCATAGTTTGAGCTTGACCATGTCGTGAAAAAAGCCTTTGATCTTCTGGGAAACAACATGGTGGTAAATTCCCACTCAGACACGGTTTCACGTTACATTTAAAAACACACCTCAGGTTGTTTCTGAGTTAAAACTACTACATTTCCTTCTTAAAACATTTCCTTGAATTAGTCCAGAGTGATGTTTTATTTGCATGTTGCATCAGGTTACAAATGAGGCAAGACTTCCTCATCATCAGAGAACTTCTCCATTTCATCGACACATAATCCCATGATAATGCAAGATTATCATGCACAAATGGACATTTTGAATAACCCAAACTCCTTGGACACCTGACAAATAAGACTGATTGCAAACCACCACACCTCCATTTCAGAACAATGAAATCATCAGGATCCAGAGATTTCACATTAGAAGAAGTGATTGCACTTTTTGTCTGCACACAGATCAACTGAATGTTTCCACATTGGCTGTTTCAGCCGGTTTCAGCCGATGTGGAAATAGAGGCGAGACATAGCCTTGGATTCTTGTGTAAAAAGGAACATCAGGTGTCGGGAAACCTTGTTGGAACTCTGCTAATAGGTTATAAGAGGATTTCTCAGTGATAAAACTACTGACATTAAAACATAAGGTTTGTAGAAAAATACTTATTTCAGTCATTCATAAAAGCCATTTACAACAGTCTAATTATCACAAGATACTAAAAATTTGAGTGAACCTGACCTTGTCAAACCTCAGAGGAAAATATTTCACGCTCTTAAAAAACATCAGTTAAATTTGCATTCAGCGTGAGAGGAGGGGACAATCAACGTGTGGGATTTTCACACGATTGTAGACGGAGAGTTTCTCTGTGGTGTTTTTTTAATTTTTCCAACAGACAAAGGATAAGTGACAAAGACTGGCGCTGGTAAACATCATGGATATGATCTCAGCTTGGGTGGTTTTTTGATCATTTGTGACATTATAAACAATTGTTATGAGAAGAATGATTTAGTGTGTTCAATAATGTGTTGTATTCCTTTTCAAAAGGTCAAACAATCCGCATGGTCACGTTGTGGGAGGTAGCATGCATTATCCTATATTTTGGCATTTTTGCATTGCTGAGAACATCAAAAAGCCAAAGGAGTGGGTAGGGCCTCTGTGGGGTTTTTTTTGGGCCTTTTTGCTGAAGAAATAAAAAGTTTTGATACACCTGCATCATAACCATGTAAACACTTGTTGGATGATCAAACCACATAGCATAGATTGAGATTAATGAAGTCTCACTGGCTTCCTGTGGTGCACTTCCTTCATTCAGTCAGACGCTTCACTTTCACTAGAACGAAACTATGGCCACACAAAACACTGATAAAGCTGAATGGAAATGCATGATCACCTGTGACACAACAGGAAGCTACCAGAGCTTGTAGTTTTGATATGTCTCCTCCTGCAGGACGTCAGGAGAAGTGATAGATAGATAGATAGATAGATAGATAGATAGATAGATAGATAGATAGATAGATAGATAGATAGATAGATAGATAGATAGATAGATAGATAGATAGATAGACTTTATTGATCCCTTAGGGAAGTTAACTTTCGAAAATTCAGGTTCCAGGTAACAACACTATTACAAATTAATTAGAAAAACATACTTCTTAGTGACAGGACACAATATCCGTGAGGGATAGCAAATAATCACTTTAGTTCATATGCAAAATGTATAGAATCTATATGCAGTGGTACAAAAAGAAACGTTCAGACTATGTGAAAGGCGCAGCAGTAGTTTTGAGAGTAGAGTGTAAACACTACATGATGATAACCGTAATACTACTACAGTGTGCAACATTGAAGCAGCTGATACTGTTCAGTGATGTTGATGTAGTGTCTGGTTTTGTCCAGTAGGAGGCAATGTGGACAACGCAAAACAGACACTTCTTGACCGGTTTTCTTTAGAATAAAACGCTAAATAAGCCGCTGGGTGACGCTCGGTTGTAAAGTAAAGATGTACATGTGGTAAAATGCGCGTGTTTTTGACCGAAAAAGACTGAGTCCCGCTGTATTACTCAGGCTGCGCTACAGCGTCTATTCACAGGCGCGATCCCACTACTGAGCGGCACGGGGGCTTTGACCTGCTCCGTCTCCGACCTGGGCCGGTGCACCCCTCCTTAGACGACCTGGTGGTCCCGGGCTCCCCCAGGAGCACCATATCGATGCCGAACTTAGTGCGGACACCCGATCGGCATAGTCCACTGCAGCTCAGAGCTCCTGAGCTCAAACGATCCGCCAGCCTCAGCCTCCCGGTAGCTGGGATTACAGGCGCACGCCACCGCACCCGGCAACTGCTGCACGAGCTCCTGGTGCTTTTAGCTTGTACTAGAGTGACGTCATCAGGAAGCGCGGCAGAGCCACCAGAGGGCTCTGCAGCTTTAAAACGCCGCATATATTCTTAAAAATGTCCCTGTTTAACATAAACATACAATTTGTCTCCAGTCAATGCGCAAAACAAATATGTTAAACAAATATCACATATATTAGATAATCAGCAACTGATTCGACTCCAGTCCCGAAACGTAAACGAACTTTTTAATTTTTCACGATAATTGCAGCATATTTCTACGTGTAGAATTACGGTAAATGTTAAAGGTTGTAATTGACAATCATCTTTAAAGATACAAAAGTGACATATATAGTCCATATTTCTACATTTATATTTTAACTTACTTTGTTTTGCACACACAATTCATGCAAGACATCTTACTGCCAGTGTGCATGTGTGGCACCTTGAGGGTGGCATCTTTACAACTTGGGACTCGGTTGGCTTTAGGTGTGAATGTCTGAGTGAATTGTGTGCATCCTGCTCAGGGTGCATTTCCTGCCTTCACGTTACACGTGCTGGAGATACCACTGCTAAAAGGCAGGTTTGATTTATATCTGTCCACAAATTTCATCGTAGTTTCTCTTCATTTTTCTATTCCGTTTTAGTGCATGTACATGGCATTTATGTCTTCATTGTTCTGTTTTTTACTGCAACAGTGCAAATTTCCATTGGAACAAATAAAAGTTTATCTTATGGTCTTATCACTGCCTCTGGGTAAGAATGCATGTTATTCTAATGAAGTTTCATTTTCGTGCTATCTCTTCTCTCTAAAGTCAGTTGATGCGAAGTTCCTTCCTTCTGCACTTTCAATCCTGGGTTTATCATACAAAGCACTTTGTTTTAAGCTAGTCACAATAGATTGTGACATCAACTTGGAGCACTTTTTTTGCTTTAGTATATGTCCATATTATATTCCACGCTTCTTCCTAATCAAGTAAATGCTCCAGTGGACAAACAGATCTATCCTCACTGATAATTATTATATCAACCAAAGGCTCTTCTGTCTATAATGAACTTTGAACCAAAACTGTAACCACAAGACAAAGAAGGGAAAATGAAATTTATTTGTGGAACTTTTTTTTTACTATTATGAGTAGATCAGCAAAAACTTGACTGTTTTACAAAACATTTCTCTTAAAAATCAGTTGATGATACAATTAAATAATAGAACAGTAATTCAAAAACTGAAAATTCATAAACGTAGATATTGAACATCTTCCATCTCTGCATGTGTAAACCGTCAGCAGACCTCAGTCAGTATCCTTGGAATTTATTCACTGCGAGAGACAGAAAGATGAAATTCAGAAGGTGCAAAAAGAAATACAAATATATGTTTTCAAAACTACATTTCAACTACAGCATGTTTTATTTGCAACAGATTGTTCAAAAGAAAATGATCTGTCTGATCACCTGGTCTGTGTTTTTGTCCACTTCAGGGCATGTCTCGGGGGCACAGACGAATTTGGATGGTAGAAAGTACATCCAGCCCGTTTACACTGCCCAGCAAAACGACACGGCTGTAGGAACAGTTGGAAAAAAGCCACAAACAAATCGTCAGACTGCAGCAGGAACCTTCACATAAATGCATTGTCTTTATCTTAAACTAAGTGATTTGCGACAAGACATTTCCAACTAATAACCAAAGTTTTACCTTGGGATGATAAAAGGGACAGTCCATCTTCTTGCAGTCTGGGAAGAATCGGCACATACTTGAGGTCTGCGCTGGCTGTGGGGCTGTGGATGTAAAAAGTTGAGTCTGAGACACTGTCATCTGGACAGAGAGACACAAGAGTTTATAATTGGGTGTGCTGATGTCAAAGTACCTGGCCTGGGAGGAGGAGCAACAGTGCCTCTGCGGCTGACGTGAGTGAAGGGACAGTCTGGCTTACTACACCTGGCGTCATATTTACAATTAGGATGGACAAAAAGGCATTTGTCACCAAACTTGCAGCTGGGGAAAGTCCTGGAGGAAAAACAAAATGGAAAGCAATCACAACAGAGAAAAGAGTTGTTCATTCCTGAGAGCAGAGTGGTAAGAACCCCACCATCATGCTCAGTAAATACTCACTTGCACTGTGTCGTAGGGTGATGATACAAACACTCATCCCCACTTTTACAGACGGGCCAGAACTTGCATCGCTCCATCACCTTCTGTTTCTTTAACGGGACGTCGTCATCCTCCTCCATTTCAACAACCATCCCATCATCTGATGGAATGACCAAAAGCCTTATGTTAGTAAAACGCAAATCTTTACAGCACACTTATTCCCTGTGCGTGCCGCATTTTCACAGTGCTCAACGGAGAGTCCGCACCTTCAGATGGAACAATGCCCCCCTGTAGTCTCTGCAGGATACTGAGTTTGGGCTCTCTGTGGGCATGAACAGCAGCTTGTGTGACCTTGGTGGGTGGCCTCACTTCATCCAGGTCCATCTCGCAGTCTGCAAGATTCCCCAGCGGGCTCGGCACACCGTCTAATGTCACTATGAACTTGGGGCTGCCAGAGTCTCCCCTCTCCTTACTAATATGAGAGAAAAAAAGAACATAGGGTGAAGAGGAGTAAACACCAACAATGTCTCATATGTAGGCAGGTGTGTGTGTGTGTGTGTGTGTGTGTGTACCTGGCCTGGACAGTGCGCAGCACAGCAGACTGCACTTCCTCTCTGACCTGAAGACACTGCTGGCTTCCGGCTGCAGGCTCTTGCACTGGCAGGCGGCTCACTATAAAAGAGCGCGTGTCAACGGTCTTCGTCTCACTCCCTGCAGCAACCTTGACGCCTACAGATGCATCACAAATGTAGACATGTGGTATTCAGAATTTCTTCCCACCACTTCATTTTTCAAGTGTCCTGAGTTGAGTAAACACGTGCAAGAAGCAACTTGCAGAAGTCTCACCATAGTCATTCTGCTCTCCTCCCTCACGGCTTCCAAGCTGCAGACGTGAGGCTAATGACCTCACTGGGGCTGCAGGGGAAAATGACTCGTTAGCCACCAAGTCAATCTCTTGTAGAAACAAAGTGAAACACATTGCAATGTCGAAAACTTTTGATTTTACTTCACTTAATGTAATGTGAGAGGCAACCCTGAGGATGATCTATACATTAAAAATGCAAACACATTTCTGACTTTCATGCATTAATCAGTGCTCAGCAACACTTATGCTGCAGCGTCTTCACACACCAGCTGCTCTGGACGGAGGTAGATCTGTGGAGGAGTAGGCCTGAACCCGGGGGGCCAGACTGTGGAGGTGCTCCTGGACCATCTGGATGGCTGCTGTAACTTCTTCAGTGCTGGCCAGACGGGTGCGGGGAGCCACAGGGACCGTCTGCCTCTGTGGTACTGGAGGGCAGGACAGGAGGTACAGATCAGTGTAATGAAGTGATAACAGCAAATTAGATGTTTGGGGCTTTGCGTCTGGACCTACTAGTAGGGTATGCTGTGGTTTTAGTGATAGAGTCCTGAGCCTCAGAGATGGCCTTCAGTATCAGATTCCTGTTAGCCTGTTTGGCTGGAGGGAGGGTAGGTCTGAAAGAACACCAAACATAGGAATGTTTAAGAGCCAGACAACACAAGTCAACTGTCTACACATGTCTTATAGAACTCAAATTGGCAAGGACTTAAGCAGATTTCAATAAAAATACCTCGAAAAATTGAGACACATTTGCTCAATGCTGTCCATTATCGACAGTGATTCATAATCCTGTATTAATATATTATTCAACAATATGTACTAAGTTTGAGCACTGACTTGCGTTCTGGCTTGGAGGGTAGGGACACTCTACTGGACACGCCTCTTCCTCCATAGCCTGCATCATCATCCTCCTCTTCCTCCAAATCATCGCTGTCCTCTTCTGCTGTTCGGCTGACTCGCACCACCGAACTCGCTACTGGCGCCTTGCGCTTCCTGGACAGCTCCTCCTGCTGGACCGAGTCAGCAGAGTTACTGCGGATGCACTTGTTAAGCATTGCTTTGTCAAAAGCAAATAAGCGGATAAGCAAACAATCCATTTCATTGAATCCGTACCCTGCTGGAGCTGCTCCTGGGCGCCCTGCTGCTTCTGCTGTGCGAGGATCCTTCTGTGGGTCGGAACGAGTCTGCAGAGCTCACCGATGTGTACCTGCTCTGCCCTGCCCTGTAGACTGCAGCCGTGGGTCTGCCTGAAGCACCACGCGTCCGGCTGTGGTTGGAGCCCATTTCCACAGCATCCTCAGCAATGAGGTCGTCGTCCATTTCGGGTTTGATGTCAATGACGGCCTCTGAGGGGAGCTGCTCCATGAGGGGCTTCACAGTAGAGGTGAGGCGAGAGGAACTCTTTTCCAGGGCACCTCTCCTGGTTGCCAGCACACAGGAAGCATTTTTACATTTGGGAATGTGTGCTGTTTCCAAACACTGAGGGCCAACAATGGAGACAAAAGATTGAACTCAGTTTGGTGCTTCTTACCTGTCGTGAGCAGAACTCGAGACCCGGGCTTCAGTCCGATCAGAGCGCGAGCTGGACACCGTCAGCGTCCTCGACTCCTCTGGTCTGCCGTCTTCGTGAACAGATGACCGACTCCTCCCAGTCCCAGAACCACAGTCCGACTGCAGCTGATTCTTCAGTGATGCAGGCTCTGTTGCAGTCACGTATAGAAAAGGAGGGAGAAAATGTGAGCTTGCCTGCCAGCAGATTTGTCTGTTGTGTGTTCTAATGGGAGTGGATTTTTTTCCCAAATACAACTTTAAAAATCAACTTACCCACTGCAACAGACCTCAGCTTGTCTAGGACACCCTGTAGCCTAAAAATCAAACAAATTAAAATTAGGGCGAGTTACATCAGGTTCAAAACATTTAATTGGACAGAAGATATGTTTTCACAGTTTATAACATACCAGGTAGTGAATTTGATAGTGTTGTTGCCCAGGAAGAGGGAGAGATCATCTGCCATCTGCTGAGAGGTTTTCTTGTTTGCTACCATCACCATGATGTAGTCAGGAAGCTCCTCATCTACATCAGACAGGGGAAGAAACAAAGATTCACATTTAGTCAGAATCAGATCACTTAATTGATCCCACAGAGAAATTACTTTTGTTACAGCTACATATTTATACCAATATGAAAATAATAATATAGAAGAGAGATGGAAAAGTACTTTGGAACACCATGGGTAGGAAATACATCCCATATATAAAGCATTAATAACATAACATAACAGCCATGTTGCATGGTAGGTAATCTATGATCTACTGTATGTTCATTGGTAGCAAAGTTACGTGCCGAGTAACGTGCAAAAACTACACTGTGCAAAACTACAGATAGTATATGCAGAATCGATTCACATGCTAATATTTTTTATGTAAGTAATATAGAGATTGCATGGATATTGATGTCTTACTGATGTGTTAAGAGACACAGAACCATGCATTGAACGTACTCACCAATATATGCACCGAGATCCTGGAGCTTGCCCTTAATAGCAGCCTGAAAGAGACAAACGGCAAACTGAGGAAGGTGTTCTGCAGGGACACCGAGTACACACCGCATGTACATGGCAGCACATTCATTTCCAAAACTAGCCTTGCAACCAGCAACGCTGCGGGAATAACAAACAAAAAACCCCACACGAAGCCCCTGGCTGCCTCAACACTGCAGGGGTCACGGCTCCCTGCTCGGCCTTGTAAATAAACACCTTGTTGCCATTCTGTTGCTCTCACATAGCAGGCTAGTGTTAGCCAGCATCGTCTGTGCTATCAGCCGGACTAGTGTCTCCACGGTCACTAAATCACCTTCGTTTCACATTAGTACTCACTCTTATTTTCTTGCTGATCTCTGCTCCAATCTCCATGTTTGTTTCAGGCGAGTAGAAAACGGTTAAAAGGATAAATAAACGACTGTTTCTCCGCTAGGTCTGTTAGCACGGAGGGTAAATATGACCGGTGGCAGAGGGAGGAGTTTCTTCGGGGATTCCAGAGGAGGCGAAATCCACTGCTGCCCCCACTGGCCGAGGTCGGAACTGCAACTCCTTAGACTGGTCTGGTGCGCCATTGGTAGGAGTAGCAGAAGCAAGCTAACTTTAATTAATTTAAAGCGACAGTTCATAACAAGCGTTATTTCGGCGCATTATACATGAGCAAACAACATATACAGAATTGGAATAAAATGAAACCCCCTTTGCCCTTAGACTCTTGCATCGGATGAAAAAACAACTCCTAAGAAAAGCCCCGAGTGGGAATAAACTGCGGAAAGCGAGAGACATTGAGAGACAGAGGAAGGACCGAGGATGGGCAGGCGAACAAAAACAAAACAGTCATGGTTTACAGTGTATAGAACCACAGTAGGAGCAGTAGGAGGAGGCAGGGCCATGAAGGAAGTCCTGGATCCAGCAAATCATCCATGAGGTCTAAGAATCTCATGTTCTTTTGTCTGCCTTTGGCTGCTGGACAAAACAATCTCCCCTTGGCGATAAATAAAGTACTTATCTGTCATCATTTCAGTTATTAGTTATTATCCATCCATTATCTCATCTGCCTTGTACCCATTAGTGTTACAGTGTGTCTCAAATGCACACAGAGTGAAGGCATGAAATGCACCCTGAAAACGTTACCAGTCCATCACAGAGCACACACACACTCCCTCTCTTATTTCATGATGCCGTGCCAGCTAAGAAATGCAAATGTTCATAGATTTGCATGTTTTTGGACTGTGGGAGTGCCCAGAAAAGGGTGCAGAGATAATCCACACATGCGCAAAGTCCTCATAGAAGGGCTTCTGTTTTGACTATGAATGACCAGAGGCCATCGCATAGGAATATTTCCTTTTATTTTGGAATGGTGGTAAGATGCCACATCTCGACATCAAAAGGTCACACACCCATTAATGTTTTTGAACGCAAAACCAGGACGGTTAAAGTCAAAGCCTAACTTATTGTTTGAAGTTCAAGACCTTATCTGCATATTGTAAATTTGGAGATAATGGTCTTCTTTTATTTCCATCTCACCATGAGAAAGAGGCTCTCTTTGAAGTCTGCTTCCAGACTGAGTAAAGTCTGTTGTATTTCTCCACAATGAAAAAACATTTGCAATTACAGTAAAAGAAGGGCGGGATGCTTAGAAGACATGATAATCGTTGTTTCTGTATTAGTTGTATGTAATTAAAACGACTTGAATGTGAATGTGTGGACACGTCTTCATGCATGTGTGGAAGCAGAAACATTAGATTTCAGCTGTTCCAGATAAGGGCAAACAGCGGACAGTTTCCAACATAACCAGCAGATGGTGTAAGAGACCACAGAGAAGACGCTACACCGTGAGGAAAAATAAATTCTGCCGTGAGAACATGTCATAGTCAAGAGATGCTTGGCTCCCTCCAACAGACAACAATCGAAACTGATTCGGAAACCCACATATGACACCACTGAAAGGACATAAAATCGTGAGTAAAATTTATAAACATGAACAAAATTAAGTCTTAAAATCTGCTGAACTGTCAAAATCATAGATTATAATGGATGTCATAATATATTAAACAGCTTCCTCCATTTGTAGTGGTAGCATTGAAGGCATGCAGGAAAACAAATAAACAAATAAACAAATAACCAAATAAAATGTTCTTGTGTTGTTGTGATGTAAACAAAAGTCTACTTCATTTGTAAATTCCCCCGCAATGTTTTCAGTGTGTGTCTTTGGCTTTCTAGTGTTCATCTCTGTATGCTTTCCTTCAGAGATTATTTCCTGTTTTGCAGTCCCTCAATGCCACCCAACAATGACGGGAAGGATCTCGCTTGCCGTCTAGACAAGCGTCGCACACGCACACACACTCAGCCGCAGTCTTCTGTTATGTCTCCCTCTCCTTTCTTCTCAGTACCAAGGCTCATTTGCACAGTTTGGTGTTTAAAAATGTCTTGTTCTTTTCCTTAACATTGTGACACCATGTTATGCCTTAGTTTTCTAGGAACCTCCACTGTCCTTTTCTACTGTTCCTGCTCAGTTCTGTTTACAGTAAATTGCCATAATAGTTATTCTCTCCAGTATCACACATTTTCTACCACTAAATGCCTGTATTCAAATATCCCTGATGATGGCCACTTATGCTCCAACCAAGAGAGCTGTTGGGAAACTTTACATGCATACCAGAGCCTAATGGTCACTTCAGCAGCTTGCCATCCACTCACTGTAGTTTCACTTTACAGTACCTTAACGGGGATGCGAGAGTGGATTAGTTTGAGGGTGTGAAGAGGGCTGCATTTTCTATGTGTTTTCAATGGAAATGAAAGAGAACCTTGAACGGCCCCAATAGAAACTCTGGAGTACGGCAGAAACAAATTTGACTCAGGGCAAAGAGGTGCTTGGTGATCTCACGATTGGCTGCGGCAGAAGAGTTTGACTCGATCATAACAGAGGAAGCACGTTTCTAACAATAGCACGCAAGAAAGTCATATGGATGTCTTTTACTGTGCCATCTGACACACACACACCATGCAGGATGTCCAATTGTCCCTTTGGCACATACAGTCTTACCAAGCATATGCAGTCTTCCCCTCGAATTTTCAAGGGTTATCCAGATCCTTACCCAGCGTTTATAAGGCTTATCAAGATAGCGGTCATGCATGATGTGACCTGAGGTGTCATCTGGAATACAATGCTAGTCACGTCATTATATTTTCATGTAGTCATGGCTAGCCATTCACAAGATGTGCAATGTATTCATTTTGTTTGCGTTTACTATACAAGCGACCCCCCCTAGTCCCCTACACCTGCAGGTGGCGGTTCGCTATATCTTTCATTCAACAATGCTAATGCTAACTCGCTAACACACCTTTTGTCATTGAAGAGCAGAGGTTGTCTCTAGCATACATCAGCTCAGAGTGATATAGATGTGCACCAGAGTAGTAGCACATCTGTGAGTCACTTTTGTATTATCTTCTTGAGCCCTGATTTGCTTGCTGAACAGCCAATCACAGTGATTTCTGTTTGCTGATACTGATGGACAAAGGCTCCTCCGACAGCCACTGACGGACGATGTGTGAGACACACCACCCCGACAAGAGCCTCTGACGGCCCCAATGTCAACACAGGAGGCATTTTATCTGCTTTTTATCCCCCCAGCCATGCATCTCAGACAACATGGACTCTTTGAATAAATCTGCTTGTGTGCAAAAGCATTGGAGCTCACATTCAGTGCATCAGCTCGAAGCGCATTTTTACAGTTCTATTTTCTCATCTTTCACACATTTGACCACAGTGAGTGTGTGCAGGGAGTCTGAGCTCTGCCAAAATGCAGGAGATGTGCGTTCAGTGTGGTGCCTGAACACATCCTGTGCAGACACTGACGCGGGAGTGGTGCGGCTGCAGCTAGTCTGCTGAAGTGGGCTGTGTAGACATTGTGTAAGCCTCAGTTCACCAACACTACCCTACTTTCCAGCCCACACTTGGGCTGAAGATGCAGCTCAGAGGCTGGATACTTTGGTGTTTTTCATGAACTAGTTCCAGCACCAAAGATAAAACCACAGACTTATCTTTTTTGCATTGATGCTTGAGAACACATTAAACAAGCAAGATAAGAGTATGTTAATTTTTCTACTTTCTACAGCAGAGCTTGCTACACCCCAAAGCTAACTCTGTATGTGCATCAGGTGTGAATGTGAGCGCTGTGTGTTGTTTGTTGTAGGTTTAAAAATAACTTGCTTTAATGTGTTCAGGTGTTAGCTCAGTACCTGTTAAACATAGAAGACCCTCAGGCCAAAATCAGGATGGGACGGAGGTATGATACCTCTAACTTTTAACCCACATGCATTGATGTGTGACCACTTCGAGGAACATGTTGTGTTTGAGTTTTCCAAGTTACACTACTTGAAATATCCCTCCTTATTTGCATGGACTTTTTGACAACTTGCCAGTAATGCAGCCGAAGGTAAGAAAAACATTTCTGAGAAATTTGATGATGCTGCTGAACGTGTGTGTGTGTATATGTGTGTGTGACCGCAAATCCTCTCTACTGTGGCTGGCGTCGGTCTCCCCCAACACCTACACGGAGGACTGTGGTAATTGCTGCTTCCCTTTTCTGCGAAATGTTGTCATAAACCCAGAGTCCTTACTTGTGAATCAGCTGATAAACTTCCACAAATTCTTCAACCGCATGTGCCGCAGTGACGATAGTTCTGCTGACCCAGAGACACGGTGAACCTGTCCTTTTACTTGGGAAACTAACAGTCTGTCAGTGTCACGTTGCAGTTTGGATAAGTCAAGATCCTGTCCTGAGGCTACAAGGAGGGTCGAAAAAGGATGGGACGGTGGAAGATTACAGGAAAAAAAAAAGGTTTCACAATAACGTGCATGGAAAGATAATTCATTGCACCTGCTCTGACAATGTCCAGAAACCTAATACAGGCTTTCGTGGACAAGATGACACCTGCATGAAAGAAGCCGCTGCAGCTGGGGGCTGACACACACATGCATAGAAAGGAGGACTTGCATGCACACAGAGGAACAGCTGCTCAGATCTGGTGCACACTTGACTGAGATGTCAGAAAAACTCCCAAAACAAAAACATGCAATTAGGCAAAAGTGCAATAGAAGCTGGTTTGAATCAGCGTAGCATGCAACAATATCTGTTTTTCCTTGAAATGTCCAGTGTGCTGTAAATCAGGAAATCCTAAAATGTTGACTGAGGGTAAGATTTGACTTCAGTCTGAGGGTATGCCTAGTTTTGATTGACGCCGTTTGAGTGTTGTAGCTTTCTCTCTTCAGTCTGGAAAGGAAGCGAAAGCCCAGTGAGTTTCACAGCTGGTCAAATTACTGCAGACAAACCTGATACAGAGAGAAAAGTTAAGAGAACGTAAAGTAAAGAGAGAAAGTTGCAGTAGGTTATCTAGGAGAGGTGAGGTGAGGCCAGGTTATGTCCTGTAGCTGAGAACATTTTCTATCAACTTGTGAAGTGTGTGTGGGTGTGCAGGTCAAGGTCTGATTTTGTATTTGACAGCACACTTAGAAAATTATAGCCTGGGAAGTGTGTGTCAAACTTTTAAACTCTGAATGGCAGTGAATAATATACAAACGCTGCAAAAGTGATATGTTAAATGTATTAATCGGTCATTGAGGACATTAATTGAGGACATTGAGGTCATTGATGTTTCTGCCCATGAACTTTCATGGGCATTGTTTCATGAGCATTGTTTTGAAGTTTGTTATTTTAACCTACGTAGACTGAATATGTTTTGGCTGCATTTTGAAGAGATTTATCCGCTGACTGTTCATATCCACATCATCTCCCCTTTTTAATCATGATGATCAGAGTGCAGAGAGGAAGGGTATTGACTATGCCATATGAGCACATCAATCAATTCTGATATTATGGGACATTGTGATGGATTCTCACGGACATGGAGGAAACGTTTTTTTTTCTTATTTAAAGACATTTTGGGAAATAATGTGTGTTTTGTTGCTGAGACTATTAATGACATAATGCTCTTATGTCTGTCTGTTAGCTTAGCTTACCTTGGCAATATTATTGGAAATAGGAAGAAACATCTGGCCATCTGGTTTTGGCCAAAGGGAACAAAACTGTGGATTTTGTTACTTTTAAGCAGAGGCAGAATAGCTTAACTCGCTCTTGATTTACCCATAGCGAGAAAGTACTGAGAAGCATTTTTTTTTCCCAGTATGACAAACTATTCCCTTATCATTCAAGGTTATCTGATTTCTAAACTGTTTTTTCTCAGTGGATGAGGTGGCAAACTCTTGCTCAAAAATCTGCAGTTTCCTTTAAGTGCTTGTATGACTGCTGTGGGCCCAATTAAAATGGGCACATACAGTGAGTGTCTATGCCCTGTGATTAAACAGTCTTTTTTTGTTTTGGAAATGATCCTTCACCATGCAAATCACAAATCAAATTGAAGGTAAGAAGCACAATGCAGCTCACAGGGTAAATGCGCTGCTGACATATCCGTCGGTGGTTTAATTCAGTGGTTGCACACACGACCACAGTAAGTCAGGTGAAAAGTGAATCAGCGGCTACATCTGTCGCGTTTTTGTAGAAAAAAAACATGATGTGAAAATGCTGGTAATTATAACAGCACATGTTAATGAGAGCTGACGGGAAAACAGGCGCTGGCAATACCACAATTTTACATATCATACACACCATCTGCACTGCTGTGTAGCTGTGTCAGCTGTTTTTCTGTTTACTGAAGATACCACAGTCAGTTATCTGGAATCTGTTATCAATGAGATGCCAACTTTGTTCATGCAGCAAATCAAAAGCATTGAAACAGACCCAGAGGTCGGCTAAGAAGCTTTCTGAGCGAGATGTGAGGATGCTGATGTGTGTTGAGGGAGTCCAATTGGTTTTAACTAAGCATGTGGTTTCCTTTATTTTATTGCTTCACTGAAGATATAAAACCGTTATTGAAGGTTTACAACATCTGGGCCTCTGCATGGTCTGCCTCTCACTCAGTTAATGCTTAAATTTGGATTTTTAAAGGGGAGTTAGGGAAAGAAAACCACTTTTACCCAGTCTATTCCTGGCAAAAGTTGTACAACAAGTCCAATGACACCAACAAGTCCTTATTTGTATACACATTTCTGAGACTGAAATGGCAGATTGAGACATGTGAATCTGAACAGAGACAAAATGTGACATGAAATATGTGACACAAATCGTATCGCCTCACACCTGATTCCTCAGTATATCTGACACCCGATTCCTCTCCTTACTCCGGTTCAAACAGGTAGTGCTGGATGCGTTGCTTGCTTAACAACAGTATCCATTCACTTCAGGGAAAGTTTAGTTGTTTAGCAACATCAAGTCACGTAATCATTCATGTGAGTGGCACGCAAGACAGCCAATCAGCATAAGGCCTGCCACAGACATAGAGGCATTTGGGGCCTTTATAGTGAAACCGTTATCCCATTCCTTCTGTGTTATAAGGATAAATACTCCATTCAAATGTTCTTGGTCCCCCTCAAGGAGCTTTGTGACCTGGTCACCGTATGTTCTGGGATCAGTATATTAACTGCTGCTACATTAAAGTTCTCAGCAGAGGATGCTTTGACCCCGGTCTCAGCGCTGTACACGGTCACATTTGGCGAGGATGTGTTGTAGTCTGCGTCGATGGCAACAACAGGTTTAGTTTGCAGGCCCTCACACTCTGTTCAGCTGAAGCCTGTTAAAAATCTTGGCACGCCTCAGCGAGGAGCAAAACAGCCTCCGCTGATTGCATTTGCAGCTGGTGAGCTTCAACAAGTGCATTTTCCCATTTGGATAGACAACATATGTGGACTCTCTTTGTTTGCAAAGAGGTTGAGCCCCTCATTTTTCTCCACATTGTTTCTTTCAATAACACTTAAATTTGTCCAAGAGGCTGGCTGACATTTGATCTTGAGGTCACTGATATTTTGTGAAATTACTCAAAATGTGTGCCTAGAATAATGATTTGGGATATGCTCTGGTTATGTTATCATCTTACGCAGATATCAAAATAGTTTTAAAAGGGGTGTTTTAAAAGGGGTGTTAAAAGGGGTGTATTTTTTCGGTAAACATGGAGCCGAATGTTGTTTTTTGACTTTTTCGAACAAAGCTTTTGTCCCCACCACCCTACATCAGAAAGCACATCACGTTCAGGCTATTTTAACTAATAATCTTCTTAAATAAAAGGCATAGTAAGGGAGATAATGCTCGCCATTGTGAAAATGAATCTTGGTGAAGGGCTAGACTGATTATGTGGTGGAGCAAGCTGTGCGGCTGTTTGGCTTTAATTAGAGTATTAGCAGGATGCCGAGCCGAGCTTTTCATCAGAGGACCAAAGGAGGGAGAAGTTGAACAATGAGACACCCTGCGGAGCTGGTTTATCACTGATGCTGATCAGACTAATCTACTCTGTGAACGTCCAGATATGATATTCTGTGTAAAAAATCTTATAATAATTAACGGAATATATTAGGAGACGTTATTAACTTGCATGGCAGACAATTATATTTCAGTTCATGGTTAAAGGTATGGGGTCTGATTATTCCAGGCAGGGAGTAAAGTTCAACATGAGTTTCTGCTTTAATCTTACACTTTGGAAGTGATGGCTCTGTTATGTCCTGTATCTTGAGTTTTATAGGCGGTTTATCTTGATAATCTTAACAGGCTGAATATTAAATCCCGTGGATATTTTTTTCCCATGGACAAGAAATATTAATTTTGACAAGTCAAGGGATCTGGGTTTAGTTCCCTGGTTTGACTGAGGGTCTTTCTGTGAGGAATTTGCATCTTGTCCCCCATCTCCATGAGTTTTTGCATGTTTTGCAGGCTTTAGCAGACCCCATGTTATTAAATGGATGAATGGATGGGTAAGACAGAGGCTTTTCATACTTCATACAAAATTAGCAATTACAGCACAGCTGCTGCTAGCGTTCAAACACCTCAGTGATCTGAGTTTTGCTCAATACCCAGAAAGGAATCTTAAACATACATGCGATCAAGCAAATCAATAAAATAGTACTTAATGAGAAATCTCTCACTCTTGTAATGACACATGAAATGTATTCAGTGATTATCTATTATCAACCAATTGAAAGTGTGACACATTCCCCTTGACAATAACACAATGCTAATGGTTATTTTAAAGGGCAGGTTAATAAAGGACACATGCCCGAGGGATAAAAATGCAAATGACGCCAGAGCCAGTATTTTAAGGATGTGTGTCCTCTTCTCCTTTTATTCATATATTACAACGCTGTTGCAGAAGTGGTTAAAGAAAAGGAGAAGTCTGGACTTTTCAGATGGATCTAAGCTGATCTGGAATCCCGCAGATGTTGCAGACGGCTCAGACAAAAGGCTGCCTAATGTGGTCATTTTGCTGTCATGGCCCTCAGGTTTGACCTCTGACCTTGTCCTCTCAACTCATCTATCAGCATCAATTATTTACACAGCTCCACACCTGCAGTGGCACTGAGCTCTTGCCACGCCCCCCTCTTGGTAAGGACCGGTCAATGATCATGGGGATCGGTGTCCGTCTAACGATTGTAAAATTGATTTTTGTTTTAGGAAAAACCTCCATTAAGTTCCTGGAACATGTTACCCTGTCAGTGCGATAATCCCTCATCGGGGCAGCTGGTTAAAGAAACTCTGAGAAACTCTGAAGAAAAAAAAAACCTTTAAATATAACTTTTCAGTCTTTCATTTAAGCCCGTCTTTCAGCACTTTCATTGCCCTTGCACCCTGGAAGGCCTGTAGCTATAATTATCTAGCGAGTGCATGGTGAATGGGGAGCAGCCTTAGGTTTCCAGATTAATTACCTTTGCGTGAACTCCGCTGCTGGTGTTACTGCATGAATGAAGCTGTTGGACACACAACACCTGACGGCTGGGAGAGGGGAGGCTGACACCACCGAGCTGGACTTATCTCAGAGGGTTCGTCAAGCCCGGGGAGATTACGGGTGCTAAATGATGAGGACCAGAGTCTGACAACGTCAACGTTTTTATTTTTTATTTTTTCCTCTTGATACATCAGAAAAAACATGGGAATAGTGGCTTTAATAACTCGCTGTTTACCTGGGAGGTTTAATCAAATTTGAAGGTCACGCTTAGCAGAGCAGGAAATTTTTCGGTGATTGTTGCAAAAAATTGAAATTACAGCAAATAAATGTTTCTTTTCAGTCGCACAGCCTGAAAACTGTCACAGCCTCAAATCATTCCTGAACACAGAATAGCAACTTTTTGGGCATTTTCAAAGAAATAATATTTCATTCATTCACATACTTTTGAGATTTTCGTCCTTCATTAATATGAAATAAAAAACCTCATATTTAATCTGAAGTTTTTAGACAAGATGTCTACCAACCAACATTTTAATGTATACAAGCATGAAATATGATATGCCTCTAATGTGCCCCTTATTCCTTTTTGTCATCCTCCTGGTCTCATGTTCTGAGAGAAATCCCCCCAGGGACAGTCCCAGAAATCTTCTTCAGCTTAATCAATTTTAAGGCCCTTAAGTGGGGAATTCCTTGATTAGTTAGTCACAAGTAGCCTATGAGTCTTAAAAGACCCCATCCAGTGAAAATCAAGTTTTTAACCTTGTTAACAGTTCCACGTTTTTTTGTTTAGTTATTTTCTTCTATTGCCTCAAGAAACGTAATGAGAGGAATGGGTCTGGCTGAGCATTTCTTAGAGCTGTAGAGACAAGAAACAAACCATACTTTGTAAGACTACAAAATTGGGGCTATCGAGGATAATGCAGGTGAAGCCACATTTCACTGGTTTCAAAATGATGAGAGACATCTGTCAGGTTTCAGATTACAAATTTGCAAAAAAGGCAAAATGGCAAGCCTGAAATTTCAACACTGTAACGTGGAAAGAACGGTTTCCAGAAAACTCACTCCAAACCCAACAAGGTTAATTTTCTCCCATCTCAACAGGTCTGCGATATTTGCTTATCAAATTACCTGGTTATCGATGTCAAATTCTGGCAGGGCATTCTGTATCAGCTTGAAGAGGTTGACAAAGAAAGTAAGAGCAAACATTGCGTGACAGAGTTAGTCAGTCGGCCGAGCTGATGTGGTTTGTGTTTGATGAGTCGGAGGGGCACCTGCGGGACACAGAGCTGACTGCTCACATCAACATATGAAGTCTAAGGTGCAGAGGTACGCCTACACCAGAGGTGATCTTTCAAGTAAAAGAAAAACACAAACATTCAATGAGATGAGTTTGTCAGATTAGAGCTCTTGCTGCTTGGTTTATTCAAGCAATTCTCACAAAGTGAGATTTTGAGAAGCTGCATGTTTGGTCACATCGTTACAATTCACAATAATGAAGCAATGCATGAGGTCTTCTCAGCAACAAAGGACATCATCAACATTTGGTTCAGTTGTGATACAAAGAGGAGTGGCTTGACTGGTAAAAAGTAGAAAACATTCTCAAGTATATTTTTTATTGACATCTAACCACATCAAATATGTATAATAGCACCATGGTGTGAAGTACAATAACGTTCTGCTGGCATTACCTTCTTGTCTTCATAATAAGGCCAATGGTCAGTGCAGTCAGCTCACAGCAAGTTTGTGCCAGCATTTTCTGTGTGCATGTTGTATTGTCTATTTTCACCCTACGTGTGCTGGGTTCTGCAGACACAAACAGGCACTGCACTCTCGAGTACACAGTGGGTAAGATAATGGGTGGATGATTGTGGAAACAGGCAGATTTACCTTTCTTTTTCTCATAGTGCACAAAATTGTGCACATTAACATTTAGCAGACTCAAAACTGTTACAAGCAGCATCAGTGTTTCATCAGCCTGCAATTGGTGAGACCACTGGCCTCAAAGTGGGTAAAATAATGGATGGATGGATCTTCAGAATTAACTTCTTATATCTTTCCCCACTATGCAGCCCATCGTGTGTTCCATCATGTGTGTGGAGACTGCTAGGTAGCAATTTTCCATCTAAACACTGGCGGCTGCATCTTTGTGTGGGATTTCGTACCGTTGCACATTCACACATTGTAACAGACACTGCGTTTGTGCATGTCGGTGTGTAGCTGTACGTGTGTGGCCATTATCCTTTGTGTTTGCTGGCGGGAGCTGAGAGTTCGGCCTGGTGTAGTGTGGGAACGCCTCGGGCTAGTCTCTGGGGAATCGAACAACAATCAGGGGTCGCGGCTCTGTCTAACACTCTGACACATCAGCAGGTAATTACAGGGCACGTAGGCTCTGGCTGTATGGAGCTTGCCTGCACACGCAGAAGAAAATGGGTATGTTTATCGCACTGGCCATGAATAGTGAGACTGTAGAGGTTCACATTCACTGACTGTGTCCATTCTGATCAGCAAATAACAAGTACCCTGGGTTTCACAGAAACATGAGCAGAGAAAGTGGTCCTCGCACAATTAGTGGTCTTTGATGAGCAAGGTAAGAAGAGTGAGACGAAGTGTTGTGTGATACTGCCTTCACGTTATGCGTTCAGTTCTTGTCATGTCTGGTTTGTCTGCCAAGGCAGCATGGGATTACTCACTTTACCATATGACCATCGTCTGTGTGCGGTCTACTTTGTCTTTGTCTTGGAGCTATATTTATTTATTTATCTAAAAAAATGTGTATCATACAATAATTTGTCAACAGACTATACATGTTCAGTTGGCTTTTGCACCTTTTGGGCAGGACATTCAAACCTGCAGGGTTGAGAAATGCAACAAACATGATAAAAATCAGCAGTTTCTCACACACATGCGCACACACACACACACAACATGGGGTCTGGAGCAATGTTCTGTGGATCCACGATGCAGACAAACGTGAGTCAGAGGAGTCATAGGAAGTCATCACCGCAATCTGGACCCAGTCTGGGAACAACAGAATCAGAGAACTCATTGTATGTCTTCTTCCTATGGAGGAAACAACTGTCAGGAGTTATTCACTGTAGTCTCACCTCATCTATCAACACCACACACCACAGGGCGATAACAAACGAGAGTAGGATGACTAACAATGGCAAGGAGAGCGGATCTACATCTGCCCTGTTTCCTACCTGAACTTTAGAGGAAGAATAATAGACAGCCCTCTGATGAACTGATGACAAGATGCATGCTGGGATTGGCAAAGACAGCCGCTTGGTTATGGGTGACTGAATGATTGATTGGAGTATTTATCCTTGTTCTTTGTTGTTAACATAGTCGCTTCTTAGTTTGAAATGCCCCAGCTTCCCTAACTCTTGGTTAAACATCTAGTCTCATTTTTTAGTCAAGTACAGTATCAAAGGGTGCCCTGACAAATTTTATAAAACCTGGAATCCAATTATTTCCTCAATGGATTCCATTCCCGCGTGAAATGACTAAGATAATTAAGATGAATTAAGATATTTTGAGGTTTTTTTATCCAGTGAGGGTGCTGAAAGAGGCCAGAAATTGTCTTTGATTTGGTGACACAGTGGTCAAACACCATCACCATCTTATTTTATTTTTTTCAAACATTTTGGATTCATCCTCTAAATGTCGCCCTTTTTTGTCTTTTGTTGTTTTGGTTACGTTTCATCCCTCCTGTGTTCTCTTTCTTATATAGAAAGCTTCTCATATATGTGTATTTCTAATTACTTATCTGGCAACCACACATAGGCTTTATGCTGATTGACTGTCTTGCCTGCCACTCACGTGAATGATCACATGACTTTACGTTCCTTACGAAACAACAGAGCTTAGCATCCAGTCTTCAGACGAGAATCAGAGGAGGAATCAGACGCCGAGGAAGAACTAGGAGCGCGCACTCTGAAAATTCACCGGAGACGTCACAAAACTGAAACCTTGCACTTATTTCGGAGCTTGGGGGTCGGTAGTGTTTAGATCACATTTGCGTTTTACGTTACAGTCCGACTCGACTCAAATTTGCCCATAAACAAAGACATGGTGATGTTTCTGGACCTGCTGTGCATCGTTAGCCTGTTGTTATTCAACAAAGTCAAGTTAAATGTGTTTTTTTATTTTTTATTTTTTTAAATTTTATGTCCCCTTTAAAGCATTGGATGCCATTTACTGGAGTGATAAATTATTCAAGACAGCTCACCACTGGGAGTTATATGAAAAGGTCAGATGGTCACCAGCACTGACGTCTAGAAGCGACAGGCGTACCTGTGTCTTTATTGATAAGGTCTCGTTGTCTTGTCTTGTCTCCACCCCAGCAGCAAATGAGGGAAGACAGATTTACTGCTGATAATCAGCCTGATGGCGTTGTATTCCCTCGGTCTGGCAGTGTGCTCACGTTGGCTGTTTTCCAGGAGGTTATTTTGTTATATTTTATTGTCAGTCATCAGTAGACAGTGATGAATCATCAGGTTGATGAGTGGCTCCTATGTAGAAGCACTCATTAATATCTTTCTTTTCCAAATGTGTCAAATTGTACATTCTGTCCTGACAAAACCACTGAGATTTATGAACCTACTTTATTGTGTCTGTCCCCGTTTTTAATCCCGTCTGAAAACCTCAGATGGCTTCAGTTGTTTTTCTTCCAAATCAGGAAACCGCCATTAGGGAGTGCAGCCATATTTATTTGAAATACTATAAACATCTGAGATATGCAGCAGCTCTGGGGGTCTTCTAATAGGGTTCTTGGCCAGTGCAGCTAGGAGATTCATTCCTGACAGGGATTTCCAGCCTTAACTAGAAGCAAAATCAGACAAACATATTGGTGAGTGTGGGAAATGTGGTACAGCCCAAGTACCTGCTTTATATGTACCGGTGTCACATAGGGCGAAGACAGGGAATACACCCTGAACACACCATTCACACCTAGGCACAAGAAGAGCCTCCTTTTGTCCTTAATGTGTGTTTCTGGACTGTGGAAGGACACTGAAGGACCTAGAGAAGACAAACTCCACACAACTGGGAGTTTTCATTCAGACCATTCATATTGTGAGATGACAGTGCTAACCACTGCACCACTGTACAGCCCAAACAAGAAAAAGTTAAAAGTAAAATTAGAAATGAAATGATTACAAAAATAACTATATGTTATGTACACATGTTGTCATTGAGCAGCATTCATAATAAGTGAGGTGTGACCCTCATGCAATGTGATCTCTCAAAAAGGACATTCCATGTAAGGAAACAAGTCCACATATCATATTTTACTATGTTCATTAAGATGCATGAGAGGTGCTCAATGACTACTCACACCTTTCTTTTTGTATGCGGGGACAAAGGCTGCCTGTCCTTCCTCCCTGTGTCAATAAACAGCCAATAAGTCAGAGGATCTTTTGTCAGTGAAATGAAAACGAGCGGTTGTACCGATGCCTCCTTTCAAGCAGCCGCAAAATGTGTCACAGGAGCGAAAATATCAGCCTCGAGCCCGCGGCGTAAATCCGCCCTGACAGGACTGCTGAGATAGCTCTGCGTCCACGGCAACGCTCGCAGAACTGCCTGCCTCGCCGTCCACACGGCAACAAAGCTCACACACAGCAGGCCTCCACCAATCAGGACGCTCCAAAGGTGACAGGCCCGGGCCAGGTCTTCCTTTGCTCTCTGTCGCTATGGCTGCTGCATTTTTTTTTTGTTTTCCTGAGAGAAAAAATCCTGGAGGTAGAGGGAGGCCGAGACTGAAATAGAGATGGAGAGAGAGAGACAGAGAGAGAGAAGGAGAGAGAGAAGGAGAGAGAAAGGCTCTCTGTCATTCAGAGAAGTCCAGCAAAGACTGCGTAGGCTCGGCTGCATGCTCACTATGAGATGATAACACACAAGCATGAATGTGAAAGTGGATGCGTGTGGATAGATGTGTGATTTTCCTGTGTGTGCATTTTGCATCTCTCTTATTTTGTGGTTTACACATACTTTTTTTTTTTTACACATTTGTACGTGTCTGTCTGTCTGCATGTGTCTAGACAGCAGAACCACAAGCTGATAGTGGGGGATGTGATCATGAGTTCTGTGACATCTTATCATTCAGCTAATCTGTTGACATACATGTATCATCTATGCAAACAGCAACCTGTTAGGAGTTTGCACACTGTTGTCATTAAAGGTAATTAAGCTCACAGTTGTTATATTTTTTACCCGCAGTGACAGTAATTAATCTTACTGCTTGAAGTGAAGAGTAATATCTGCATGTACAACTGCTGCACATCATGTACTTACACACTCAAACAAACGCATGCTACTGTACATGCCTTTAGCTATACTTGCTGGCTCTTAAATGCATCTGTTATTTTAATACTGCAGAGAGACAGCGGTGCTGGTAGACTTGTAGAAAGATGCACTGTAGCTGAACTTGGACGGGAGCCCAAGAATGACAGCGCTCTGTAAGGCTTGCACATGGTAAAAGAAAGAGGAATATTTACTCAATGACAAGGTTATTGTCTGTGTCTCACATTTAAAAGCACCCAGAGCAAAGCTCTGTGTGTCGATGCAATCTGCTCACCGAACCCTTTAAAACCTGCACTTGTGTTGTTCTTGCATGGATTTTAAAGTGATTGTTTACTAAGTAGCTCTCCTCTGTATGCTGAGGTGGATGAGGTCTGCAAGCAATGAAATATCTTTGAAAAGAGACAGCCAGTCACAATGGATTTATTGTGTGTGTATCCTGAGGTGACCTCTATTCTCTCTCGGTGTGTGTATTATTGCTGGAGCCTGTCGGAGTCCATCTGGGTGCTTGGATTTGGTCGCTTCGATCCATGCCAAGAACAATAGTCCTTCCTCCTGTGGCCTGGCTATTCTGCTGGCATCCCTTCACATCTTCACTCTCGCACAGACTTGGCACGGCACCCCGACCAATTAAGAGGCGCTGTCAGAAAAAAAGAATCAGAGGCTACATCAGAGCGATACCCTTTGGTTCAGATGATTCAACTTTTCCATGGAGAGAGCTGGTTGAAGGAGCTGCTAAAATACTTACTCAGATTGTCACCTCTTTCTTGCCAGATCTGACTCATTGACTTATTTGTGAATTGAGCTTACACAGCACGACAGTGAGAGAAATACACTTCGATGCTGCAAAAAGAAAACAGATTGATTGATTGACAGCATGGACTGCTACAATGAAATTGTGTGCAGTTTGTTCAATGGACCTCCTCCCGTCAACAGGAACCTTTCAATCACAGTCTAGCAATAACGGCTCTGTAATGCTTTGCATCACTCCTCATGTCGTGGTCATTTGCATAGGACTGTAGAGAGACTGACAGCGCGCTCTTGAATGTATTTTCAGCGTATGTTTGCTGACAGCTGCGTACTTTGCAGTTGTCATTGCAACGATTAAACTTTGTGGTTAAATATGAGAAGCTGCTTTTCTGTCTGAAATGAAGGACCAGTGCTTTGAAGCATGAGTAGATTTGCCTCCGTTAAATATGTGAACATTTACAGGGGACCTCGAGAGCTTGAATGGAGTATTTATCTTTGCTAACTGATCCTAACATATCTGAAGATATGAAACACTAGTTCAATCAGGCAAACCTCAGATGCTATCTCACATGCTCTTTTACAAGTACAGGTGTGAGACGTTTTTGTGCAGATCATGTTTTACTGGCAATTGCATGTTGGCTTTGCACTGACAAGCTGTTTTGATTGTTACTCACATGAACTGACGTGACATCACATCTCTTGGCAACTATTGCCCAGACAAAGTGGTAACTGGAGTGATACAGCTATGACATTCAGTTTTATGTGTTTGAGTCAGAATTGGAGGAGAAAATCAGAAACTGAGGAAGAAGCAGGAATGTGTATACTGCCATTTGCCGGAAACTGCACCATGCAGTACTTACCATACAGTACCAGTACTGCCCCGGTGGGAGCGGTCTGGTTTATGTCACATTCATATTTTTGGAGATTTTGCCATTTTCATTTCACATCAATATCTGAATCTATAAATGAATGCGTTTAAGGCTGTTTGTGGACCTGCTCTACATCTTTGGCCAAGAATAAACAGTCTTTATTATACAACAGAGTTGAGTGTTTTATCATTCTAGGCCCTTTAAAAGCTTGATGTGAAGCGTTTTTGGAGACCGTCAGATCACAATAAGTTTTCCCATGCATCAATGTGAATTGTGAATGTGTATGCGAAATGTGCAGAACCACACAAAGATGCCCAAAACAAAAAGGGTACTTCCCTTTAAAAGCACAAAATATTGCACACCATCATGTGTACACAAGTGTTGCTCCACATTTAAAGCCTCAAAAATTCTCTTAAGTTCCTCAAAACCACGTCACTGCTTAGATGTAAACAATCACTCAGATGAGTCAGGAGGACCACAAACACTTAGACTCTTTTCCTGCACAGGCCACATTCAGACAGCATGGGCGATTTGTGAGACACGGTGTGTCAAAGCAAGTCAGCTGCTCTCATCTGAACCACAGAGAAGACAATGCTGACTAACAACCTGAAAAGGCACAGTTCAGCTCACCTCAGAGTCTGTGCTGCAGCAGGTCCTGTCGATTTCAACCCTTTGCAGTCACCTGTCTTTCCTGTCTCCCTCCAGCTGTCACTCTCTAAATACAGCCCTCTCTGTGCACTTTAAAGACCTTGTAAAAACTACACAGTGATCCTCTGACATTCAACTGTCGCAGTCTTACGGTCTCATCACTGGGCTTACATACGTAATAATAGATAGACAGAATACGTGTAATTTATGCAGCACAAGATGCTTTAAAGAAGAAAGGACTGGAGATAACAGAGAAAACTTTGAGAAGAGATAAAGAAATTAAGTATGGATTCTGAATGAGTTCATTAGGGTCACTGTGTAGATTAATAATGTTTTATAAAATCATTAAAATGAGCAGCCAGTGTATGTCAGTTAATGGGGGAGACATGCCTATGCCTCGTCTGTTAAAACTCACTCTGGTCACTCTGCATCACTTGGTGGAGGAAGCTAAGCCACATTGCAGCACGATGCACTAGATGCGGGAGTCTTGATGAGAAATGATAAACGCGTGAATAACCTCAGCTAAATCAAACAGAGATGAAAAGATCTGCTTTAAGAGATTATTTTGAAAAGAAAGAAGTGCAGCTGACCGACATCAAAACAGAAATCAGTATCAAATATCACGCAGATATTTTCCCATTAAAGATATCATGACAGCTTGGAGGTGCCGAAACACTTTGTTCTTATCAGTGAGTCTAAATTGATTTTCGTCTGATTAAATTAGTTCCTCTATATATATACTCTCCGCAGATTAGAATATAATTCTTGCTATGGCGCATTTGGCCAGTGAAGTGCTCCGCTGGGCTGTAAATTTAGCTCGTGTCCCTAAGCTGGCAAATCATCTTTTCACTCAGCTGAGACAGCCTAACAAAACATCACAGCGCAGCGGGCTTTCTGTTTTCCCACGACCGTCTGTCCTCGACAGTTGGCCCCGACAGTTACAGAGACAGGTGCACATCTTTCACTATGCTGTGCATTCAGTGTCAGCGCCGCTCCGCCATAATGACCTTGACTCATGAGCGCTCAGCTTGCATTCAGCAGCGGCTTACACGTTGAATTTGACAAATTGTTTACATGGGAAAAAATGTACAGGAGTCAGTGCGAGCCCAAGTCATCTGTTCGGTCCACGCAGGGAGGCGTTCGCTCACTGTCACTGTGTGTGCGGTTCTGCCTGGATTTATTAATAAGGTCAGGGCAGATTGAAAACCTAATGAACAACCACCACTTTCAGTTATTTGAAATAAAACAAATTAAACTCAAAATACATGTTTCTGAAGGGCGTAATGTCGAGTGGGTGGTGAGCACTGTGGGCTCAACGTTTCAACTCCCAGACTGAAGGCCAATCTGTGCAGAGTTTGCATGTCCTCATGAAAACATTCATGCTTAAGCCAGCTAGACACTCTAAACTATCCTTATGTTCCAGTGTTAGACTGAGTGGTGTACAGCGATTGACTGGTGATCTGGCCGTGGCGTATTCCCTGCTTTTGCTCTATGTGTGCTGCGATTCTCAAATGTCACGAAAACAGTTTTACACTGCAAAAACTGGTTTTCTCAGATGAACGGATGAAAACGTTTGTTGTAAAAGTGTAATGGTACTACTTCACCGTCGTCAACCATGACATAAGGGGTCAAGTAAACTATTCATTTTAAAGCAGCTTAAAATCTTTCAAAAATCGAATTAAAATACCAATAAAATACCAAAATGTTTTGGACGTCCATCTTTCTCTAAGTGGAATCTTTCAGGATGAGATTTTACAAAAATTATGCAATGTCGCAAGAATTGACTTTACAAGAATTAATGCTCATACACAAAACTCTCTTCAGTGGAAATACCCACAAGTACAACTTGTGAGTGCCCCCTTGGAAAGATCAACCAGTCTAACCGGTAAAAAACCTGGTAAAAAAAAACAAAAAGAAACTAATCATATTATTTTCTCATGTGCTGTGTAGCAGTGATGCAAGTAGTCTGGAACAAGGCCCAACATTACGCAAAAGAAAATGTGTGTGAGAATCATATGATACCCAGACAGTCTGACATCTATTTTATAGGGTCTTCACACACGGTAGAAGAATTTTATGCGAGCAGGTCTACTGTACCAGAGAGGAGGATTTTTAACACTGCAAACGAAAAACAAATGGAGAAAAAAACAGGGCCTCGATCAATTGTCCCAGCAAAACAAACTTCACAACAACAACAACAACAAATTCTGCGTTGTTGGCACTGTCCAATAGCCGTACCACCATCCCATCCCCAACGCGCCCTGCAACTGAAAGTTTTAACCTCGGTGTTCAAATCGCTGACTTTCTGACCTCTTCTGGAGTTTGCCTTGACCCCTGCGCAAGTGCACAATGCCCCCTCGCTCGGGCCGGATCGCATGCCGCAAATACCTGGAGCGTGGGTTTACTTATGGACTGAGGTGCGCCGGCAGAGCAGCAGCTGCTGCGTAAAGCTGCTCGTTATGAGCCTGTGATACTTTCACATTCCAGACCATCAGCGAGCGTGGGCATGAGAAGTGGCACGCTCGGGGGAGCGACACGGATAGGGGCGTAGCTGATGTGCGAATGTGACTCGTGCGTGCGCGTGTTTACGATACAAAAACCGTAGCAGAGTGTAAGCAATCTGCAGTGCATACAGATGCATGGGATTCTTACAGAGATATGCGCTGCATGTGTGCAGGGGGCACGTTAGTCGGTGCGTCGGTATGCTACTTACTTTAGAGCTCCTGATGCTCTGCTGACACAACTCCAAAATACTGACATGTCGAGAGTTTGCACGTTGTGTAACCATAGCAAATATTGCTGCATACGTGCAGCTGCACTTCTCAGGTTTGTGTTATGAGTGTGCCTCTGTTCATATTTCTGCAACACACTTCCACGGTTCAGCAACTTAATATGGGGTCAAGGGGCGAAACCTGATTTTAACAAATAACCTTGTGACTAATCAGCAGCACTTCATCCAGCTGTCCATGACGAGAAAACAAGGGAAAGCAAAATGTTTCTTTCACTCAAACTTGTTTTGAAAATGATGTATGGGAATCATTAGATGAACAGTACTGTAGGTCACAAAATCGTGCACACCCCACAGATTTTTGCAAATATCTAATTGTATCCTTTTAAAGGTGTGATGAGTTATTTTGAGAGGGCAGTAAATCTCTGTTGCAATGCAAGCTGTGCACTGACTATTTTAAGTATGTAGTCGGTAGTGTTGTACCATTAAAAGATATAATGAAATGTTGAGAGTGTACTCACAAATACTATGCATTTAGTGAGACTACTAAATATATTTATAAGAAGGACATCTGTGGAAATATAGATGTAATCGTTAAAGTAAGCTCCATCTGCTATGCTAACAGGCTGGCTAAGGTAAGCTGAACAGGCTGACTAAACGTGATAATGTCAGTTCTACTTTGCTAGCTGCTAAAGCTGTGGTTGTTAAATGAAATGTGCTTTCGATTATTTTTCCCTCTCTGCTGTTGAACTGCTCTCTCTCTGTGTGCCTGTCTGTCTATTATCTATCTATTTATGTGTTGAAAATGCAAATAGATGCGATCTCTCAGAGAGGTGGTTGGTGCAGGAGCACCAATGTCATTAGCACAGGGCCCTCTCAGGCCACTTCAACCCCTCGTCTGAAAGGAAGCCTGCGAGAAAACAATAAGGGATGTTTCCTTGCCACACAGGCCATTATAACGCAGGCTGTGATAAGAGCGATAACAGCCTCCCTGCCATGCTGTGCTATTCTGGGAGGAGTGGGCTCTGGAAAAACAGGATATCCCCCTTTGTTTTGGTTTTCTGTTAGTTGTTTTCCATTCACAGGACCACATTTTTAATCGTTTTCCTCTGTTTCACCAACAGTGTTTTCATTTCTCTCTTGTAGTAGCTTCCTCGGTGATGGGACGTGTCACACACTCATATTTTTTTTTTACCACATTTTTTTCTTTGCCCTGTCTTGGCTGCATATTGGGATGTGGGTCAAGAGGTCAGAGGGGTCGAGCACAGGGTCACAGCTGGTGCTCTCGGTGTCCAAACAAAACAACTCCTCTGCCATCTGAGTCTCTAATAATGTTGAAACCACATTCTTGAAAAAGAAAAGTAGTAGATGTTTACATACAAAGTATCATGTGGTGGACTGTGCTTTCGCAGAATGCATACGAGCTAGAAAGGAGCGATTTTTTACAATTGTACCACTAATCTACTTTAAATTCATATCATTTGCCACTTATATTTTAGTCGCATTTTCAATATGCCACAGTTAAGTGCGAGTGTGAGAATGAGGGCTCATTTACTGCAGTAAATTGCATTATTATCAGCAAACATTGCATCAATGCTTTCCAACTGCTCGCTGCGCCTTTGTCAGTTGTCTCATGTTGAGGCGCTAATTATCGTTACCTACACATAAACACCTCTGAAGAAATGTGTCAAGATAAACAGCTAAACGAGTTCAGTTCTAGCATTTTAAAGTTGTTTTTTTATATAAAAAATCACATCTGTTATTACATTTCAGCTCAGTTTGAGGTTTCATTAATGTAATGTGTGCTTTTGCACCTCCACCCCCTCCTCCCCCCATCCAACCCACTCCCTCTCTGTGCGAGCATAGAGTTATCTGTCAAGTAAGCCAAGGGATGCTCAGCTACCCCACCCCGCACTAATCCATCCCTCTCTTTAACACACACTGGCGGTATTGAAAGGATTTGTTTTGCTACGTTCCCTCCATCTCGCTCCCTCCGTCTCTGATCTCAGGTTACGGTGACTCTTATGTTTTCCTGTCAGCTTTGTAAAAGAGAAAAGAAAAATCCCAGCTGGGACTTCGGCTTGGATGGGGAGACACAGCTGGTGCTCCCCCTGCAAAGCCCCAAAGTGTTTCCTTCAGCTGACAGTGAAATTATAACCTGCCTCCATCTTTTTTTTTTTTATTTGAGCAGTAAAATTAAAGTTTAAGTGCATCTAAAACGTGAATCAAGACTGCAGTTTGGTGACAGTCTACCAGTATGTTGTTTATACTTTTAGCACCATAGCTTTGCAGAATGTGACAGCCGCTCCCACCTGATTCCCATATTTCTTCTCACTGTGTAGCCAGAGGAGATCTCGCTATATAAACAAAACCTGGCTAAGTGCCTGTAGTTTTACATGATTGTGCTGTAAATACTGTTAATTCTTAAGAAGTGTCACGACCGTAGACAGTCTAACAATGATACACGATGGCTTTGGCCCAGTCGCTGTCACTTTAAGCTGAAATACACACGAGAAGATGACGCGTCCTGTGATGAACTGCGGGCCTCTCCGAGGGATTTTCTCACCCGTCAGCAAATAAACAGAGAGAGCGATTCCTGCCTGCAACACTTGACATTAAAGTCAGTCAGTCTTTCTTACTTTCTTTCTTTCTTATCTCCTCATCTTTGTTGCCCCTTGCATGTCCCTTGCTGCAAAGAGCCTCTAAGGCTTTCCAAAAAACTTTTAATGACTCAAAGGAGAGATAAGTCAGCAGAGGAAACAAATCTGAGAAAGAGAAATTAGTCGGTTTTATATCATTGCTGCTGTTTAACTGAACAGCAGACGAGTTTGAGAGCTATGACGGGCTCTTGTTTGGCTGTCAAAATCCTGTGGATAGTTCAAATTCTTCTGTGTTTTGACACCAAGCACCTCCAGGTGTTGATAAATATGAATAAACAGAGAGTTTGTCAGATGACAGAGAAGCTTGAGTCTTCAAGGCTGCTGTTTGATCAAATGGTTCAAGCTGTGCCATTTCATTGTTGCAAGTATGTACGAATGTGACAATGAGTAATATGCACCATGCTTATATTGTTCCCAGTCTCATTGTTTCTGGGGTTGCTATCGTTTCTCTAGGAAGCACAAGCTCAGTGCATTCACAGACACCAAAAGTGAAACACTGACAAATTCTGACACATGTCAGAAGGACTGTTTTCTCTACTTTCTTTACTCTTCAAATGGTTTTTGCTCTAGTTGACAAACTTGTTTTCTGAGTCATTGTCTCTCAATTTGTGCAAAAGGTGATTCTGAGTTTAAGGTTGACATGGTTCAAATGATAATGGAGAGAAACCTGCTGTTCCCTGGTTCTGTGCTATGCAGGGTGTTTCTTTACAACAAATAAGAATTTTTTTAAATATATGTGAATTGCCATTTTCACATTTCAGCTTTCACTTAATAATCTTGTTGCGACTGTGGCAAGACGGAAACTCATCAGATGACATGCTACGCTGGAAGAGCCTCTGTGTGAACACAGTCTCAGCAGACAGTGATGTCACCTCGTGAAGTGTTAGATAAGAGGCTGGAAAGTCCCCTGTGTGTGCGTGTGTGTCCTGTCCATGCTCATTTAAAGCAACTGGTTAAGTGAGGTCTCTTATCAAACCCCCATCCCTGCTTGTCTCAAATTGACTGCACACACGTGCACAAACACATAAGACACAAGATCACATTGGCAAAGACATGGGTGAGATGTCTAGCAACCGCAACGCCGAGCCCAATGCAGCGTTCCACTCAAAAACCTCCTCACCCACGTTGTTAAGCTCGATGAGGAGACCTGTGGCATTTACATTTGCACATATCCTTTTGAGCACCTCTGAGAAGGTGTGAGAAAAAGGTGAGAGACATTAGTGTTTGGTGTTTAGCATTCTCTTGAAGTATACAAGAGATATCAGATAAGGCAAAAAAATTGCAAAAAAACATGGTTTTAACAATGCTGAGTTGAGTTGTAAAGTTCCTGATTTACAGTGTATGCTTTTTCACAGACTCTCTCTTGTGTGTGCACGTGTGTGTGTGTGTGTGCACGTGAATGCAAAAGCAACTGGATTTCATGTTTGCGTGTGCTCTCCATAGCTACCTTATTGATTTTTTTTACAGGGGCCAGTGGAGCTAGAGGCTGATCCCTTTCAGCAACCACAAGTTTTAATGTTGGTTCTTCACGCGAGGTTAGGGTTAGGGTGCCAAAAAGGAGGCGCTCCACATCACTCGTCAATGGCCCGGAGAAATCATGGATGTTTATGTCCAAAGAAAGCAAGGGATCATCAATGTCATTAGGATTCATCCTTTGTGTCCCAGCTGTTGTGGCCTAGAAGCATTTGGAATAATTCAGGCCCAGAGTGGCGCTGCAAATTCTCTCACCAACATCAAACTAAATATTTACACCAACAAGGATATCTAAATTAAACTCTTTTTTAGTGGAAAAATAAACATTGTAGATGACATTGCATTCAGTCAAATCGTGCTGTAACAGTTTGCTAACTCATTAAAATTCATTAGGCCCTTAAGCTGTGGAACAGGGTTTTCTTTTTTTTTCTTAAACCACTACTCAGTGCTACTCAGCAGAATTTGCTTTATATCTAACATTGTGTTTGTGTGTAACAATACATCAACAGAGAGGGAATATTAACAAAGCAAGAAAGAAAACAACACAGAGAAAAACTGTGAGTAGAGGACTTGGAAATGAAACCAGTGCCTGTCATGTTTGTCTCCTTGCCCCGGGTGGAAAATATAAGAACAACATGTACAGCAACATTTGCAGAGCATGTGGGTTAATTCAGCCACATCTGTAGATAGATTCCTTTAGACACTGATGTCTTAACCACAACATTATCAACAACAATCTGCATCTGACACGTCTGTGTTACACTGTGGGAAAGAGGAGCAGACAGAGAGAGAGACAGTATCTCATTGATTATGACACCCATGATATTCATCGATTATACTTATGAGAGCGTGTCTGAAGACATTTTCTGGTCGTGATTAAGAAGACCAAATAGATGTGAAATTGGTTCATCTGAAATTCACAGGTGTTTATCACACAACTGCACGACTTAGTCATCTGCACAGGTTTGTGTGCAGCTAATCATCCATCCATCCAGACAGTGGAGACACGTTGGACAGATAACCAGTCCATCACAGGTCACACACATAAAAGATGCACGTCTTTGACCATGATAGAAACCTACAGGAAACCCACACAGACATGAGGAGAACCTGCTCACAATGCAATAATTGCACTTCTGTTAATTCAGATGTTTAGTTAGGAGGTCATTGCATCCTGCAATTTAGGTGTTTTTCCATTTTTACATTGCACAATTGTGTATTGGTCGAATTGAGCAGAGTGTATTTAAACATCTCTCCGCTCACATTCCAGTGTTTATCTACCTATTATACATTCAAGTTCATCTAGCATCATTTTAGCTCTGTGCTCTGTGATCCCTCCCGATCCCTTCTCTTGTGGCTGCAGGCCTGTGACTGGTCAGCTTCTTTGCAGGCCTGCATCCGCTGAAGAGTATTGTCCATCATAGCATTAAGGAAAATGTCTCTACAAGCTAATTACTGAATGATATCTGCTGTTTGATTAGCCAAAATATTAATATTTTCTTTCAGTTGCACAGGTTTTTTTTTTCACTCACCCCGGCTGCTAAACTACAGAGTATAGTAAAGGCAGTGTGAATAATGGGAGACATGAGATTCAAATCAGAGCCAGCTATCAGAGAGACACACTGACCATTCAGGAAGGCTGTGTGGTTGTGCAAAAAAAAAACTGTTTCTAATCAGTGTCTCTTACAACGTCACAAAACTGAGTGGAAAAAGCTGAGAAGGTGACAACACTGATATCACTAATCGCTGATTCAGATGTCCTAAATGTGAATAAAAATCATATCTAGGAGGTACTGGAACACTACACAGCTAATGTCTACTTAGATATCAGAGATTTAAGAGTTTAGGGAGTCATTGTCCATCACAGCTATGGTTTTAACATTAACAAAAGGCCATTAAGAGTGAAAATCCAGATGTTGTTTCCACTGGAACTGGGCCAAACTACTGTGTCTCTCCTGAAATAAACCAGAGCCTGTGATGTGCTGTTTGACTGCCAACATCAGTCCGGTGCTAGCAGGTCAAAGAAAATGGCTGCAACCTGTGAAGATCATAACCGGGATGTATTCTGAAAAATGTGACCACTCACAAAAGTATAACTTGGGGCGACAGTTTAGTTCCATTCGCAAGTCTGGTCAACTTTATATTTTTCCTTTTTCTTCACCCAGATGCATGGGTGATGGCAGGAGTTAACAGGGCCTCAGTCTCTTTAATTGTCACTTCTCTCAGTACTTGATGTGGATGATGTGATAAAACCATATGATATAATTACAGAGTGGCAGTGAATGGATCAGAGCCCATAAATGTCCACAGATCGTGACATTTTAACCTTCCAGCTGTCGGCACTGATATGACTCACTCAGCAACTGTAATGTCCTCTCCCAGCTTCACTTTTATGTAAAGTTGCTTTTATTCAATTGCAACACCATTAACAACGCTGGGAGGGTCACTTTAAAAATGTATTCCATGACAGATTATGAAATACATGGTTCAAACTGTAAATGGATTACATGAGTATTGAGTGTGAAACACACTAACTGATTTTCTAGCAAATTTTCACCAGATACAATCCAGACACAGCAGACAACTCAACGTTTACTCAACGAGAGATCTGGTCTCTGCCTCCTGTTGAAAAAGTCCACCAATTAGACTGGCGGAGTGATCCAGTCCTCCATTGTGGAGGAATACAGGGTGAGTCGGTTAGTTCCAGATAAAAAGAAGAAAAGTATTTTCCGACCAACTGATGCATTGTAAATGTTTGTTTTCTATCATTCACTTGAACTGGTAAATTATTTAGAGACGGATCTTCTCTTAGGCGGAGAAAATGTGCTAATTTCCATCCCTGCTAGGTATGCTAACTAACGTCAATTCGGAGTCCGCTCACCTGAAATAAAGTGCTCGTTGCACAGCCTGGAGTGTGTGACGTCCAGAGGTCCCTCCTAATGGCAGCTATTCACCTCTGTTTCCTCTCTGTGTTCTTGAGAATGTTATAAAATGTGCTGCCACCTGTACTTCTGTTTAGTTTAGCTGGGCTCTGCACTGTTTGTTTGTTTGCTCATGTCAAGTGCCTTGAAATAACTTTGTCATGAACTTGCACTTGAAAACAGATGAAAGTTGAATCGTTATTACAGGTCACAATTGGGTAACCGTAAACGTGTTGGAGTACAACGACTCATATTTTGTAACTCTGATACACGTATTCAATTACATCCCAACACTGACCTTAAAACACATCAAAAATATTACTCACGCTGTCACTTCAAAGCGTGTAAAACAACATATGCGGGAAGATCTGAGCATACTGCATCACTGTTCCTAATTTAAATGACATTTTGGAGCCTTAATCTCTCTTCAAAATGTCTAAATACGCAGGCGGCTTTATCTGGGGAAGTGCAAAGCATGACCACTCTGTCACTGTTTCCTTCCTCACCTTCACTCAGCGGCAGCCAAGTGGCCTTTTCCTCAGCTAGAGAAAGGATCTCTCAGCTGTTGCTCACGTGCCAGCACAAGATAAAAGCACACAAGGCGGAGAGGCTGCATGCGGAGGAGTGTGAACAATAACTAGGCACGGTTACAATGAGATCTACTCTGTCGTCTTTTTCCTTCCCTCCGCTCTGTGTCTCTCTCTCTCTGCCTTTCTCCTGATGACGCCCCGGGACACAGCTGCAGAACAAGATGTTTCGGCTGCTGTTGACGGCTCTGAGCTGTGTAATTATAAACCCTAAACTCCACCTATGCTGGGCCCTGCATTGTCGCCGTGTGTTGTCAGACATAGGCCAAAATTTTCAAACCTCAAATAAACCCTGCATGCCTTTCTGGTTCATCTGGTTAAATCTGTTGATGGCTGAAAAAAAACAACTATTACCTTTTGTTCGTGTCGTGCAAACTCGTGTTACAGAACTGGTTCACTCGAGGTGCGAGGTTTGCACGCGGACGTGTTTACTCCGTTCCAGAAAACGTTGTTTGATCACAGGCTGTTTAGCTTTAATGTTCACTGTTAATTTAGTATAAGCAGCCCTGTATTGTATCGAAGGAAAGACAACAGATACGTTATATCCTCAGGCGCTCTGGTGAGGAAGCCTCCGAGCACAGTCTTCTCTGCTTTTTTGGCTGTGGAGGCATTGTGGGTTTGCCAGGATAAAGCGGGATCGTGTAGCACTCGTGTATTTTAGCTTGTGGATTTGAATCGCTTCCATGTCCGTGTGCCAGGTCCAGGTCACAGTTTGTTAGCCCCATCGAGGAGGGGGAGTACGAGCTGATGTGAGGGCCATTGTCTGATGGTCTCTGGAGGTGGTGTAGGTTTCTCTCCCTCGCCGTTTGCCGCTGATTGAGATGGAAAATCAGCATTGCAGCTCTTTACAGGGTGTTGAAGTGTCTCCTGAAATCATGAGAAAAGTCGTGACAAATGGTGGACGAAGCTTTACGTGAAGAATCTAAAGCAGAACCTGGCTCTGTAGCGCTGAGTATCGCTTTCTCTTATCTGCAGCAACTGATTGTACAACAAAAAGCAGTTAATGGGTCGACATAAAACACTGAATTATAACTAATCTGGTTTTGTGCACACAGATTCTCACGTGGGACATTCAGGCAACATTGGACAGATAAGACAGCGATGATTTTCTATTGATTAACTGACAGCTTTGTTTTTCCTCTGTACAGAATGAGTGGTAATAGAGAAACGCTCTATGTGAATCGAAGCCATCATGTTCATAGCAGATACCGCAGGGTCATTTGTCTTCTCTCAGGTCACAGGTTTTTTTCTTATTTCAGACAAAATGAGCATTTCTTTATAGATACTCAGTCCTGGTACAACGTATGGGATTATGTTTAAATTATATTCATTTGCAACAGGAGAGCAACAGTTCATGAAGAATGCAAATTTCATTGTTTACCTTGCTGCATGAGAACAAATGTTACTAGTCACACCCTTGTTTGATTTGTTTTTCCTTCAATATTGTCATAAAACTCTTGTAATCACCTAGGGCAACTAAAGCATTAATAAAAATGGTTTTACAGTCTTGATAGAAGTTGAAAGAAGCTTGTGGCTGGAGACCAGCAACTGAAACCATGATCTTTCACTAGCAAAGTGTTTTTGCTGTCAGTCTACAAGTGAAACTCAGAATGTGAAGCCTGGTCCTGGTATGACTTGCATTTGGTAGCTACGTAACAATTATGCAACAACCCTCCACTGAACATGTTCTACAAGTCGTAACTGTGTTACAACTAGCAACAGTTGCTGTGTAACTGTGCTTCAAGTTCAAAAGATTAAGTGCAACTTCCTTAACCTGGGCCTGACTAAAGATATTAACGCTGACAGACACATAAAAGTGAAGCTATTGTCATCATATAAAGCAGAATTGCTGATGATAGTCATCAGTCTCTTGCACAAACACATGAACAATTTATGATACTTCTCATTTGTATGCGACTGACTCACGCATTTGTCAGACCCTCAGGTTGGGAAGTCTGTCTTGACTTTGCATTGTTTTGTCATTCAAGCTGGGTGCAGATTTGTTCTCTATTTAAGGAGAGAAACACCATTTCAAACTCATTTCTCAAGGAGTTGAGAACCAGTGAGGGACTTCATTGCTTGGGAAATCAGACACGCATCAGGCCATCTGAACCTGCAACTCAAGCATTAGTGCTTATTTCCTGCAATTTTCTCTTTCAGTGCACAGATATTACACCACATAAAACCAATGTGATCACAAAAGCAAAAACAGACTGAAAGATCTTTTCTCAGCCCTCAAACTGAAAAAGAAAAAGTTGCCTGACTGAGTGCAGACACACAGAGCCAGGAATGAGTTGGCGAACCCCGTGAACCACACTTCATTTAAAGAGGCAGGTTCTTCATCATCTATAAATCTGAGCCTCCCATTGAGTGGCTTGAGTTGAGATACAAGCCAGCTCTTACACTCTTGCTCGAGTGTCCTCATAAAGCACATTGTTTCCACCTTATTCTTCCCTCTCCCTGGAGTCCGGCCATGCCAAAAGTTCCCCCTCGCAGGCCTGTCCTCCCGGGCTTGTTTTGGGGGACATCTGCTGCCATGTCCAAATATTGTTTTTGGCTGAGCCATCACTGGCCGTGCTGCGAGAGAATAGAGCTGGGAACTATTTTTACCTCAGCGGGACAGACTGTGTTAACATATAAAACAATGCCTCGATCCCGTGGTCTTCCAGCTGCAGAGCGGGGCAGCAACTGCTGGAGAGAGCAAACACACAGAGGGTCCCGGAGAGCTGCCGGCGTTCAGGGGTTGAGCTGGTGGTAATAACAGCCTGTGTGAACTTTTAACCTCTTTGTCACTCTCTCTGGTTTCACCTTTCAGTCTCAGGCAAAGTAAAAGACTTACATTAAAGTCAGCGTATGTTTATGTTGAACTTAATGTCATGTGATATTAGTAGTTCTTAAACCTTTTTGGACATTTTCCCTTCAAAACAAGCAATATAAGGGAACTTAATGCCTGTTTGGTAGTTTTTTTCTTTGTTCATTAAAACCAGTTATATCTGTTCAATTTAGTTAGAGTATTGTATATTCTCCCCATTTGGCCTCTCACCCCTTTGTACAAATGTGTCCTCTTTGTGAGGGATTCAGTTTTGATAAGCCCCGAAAGACTATGGTCTCGGTAGATGTTGAAAGAAGCTTGTGGCTGGAGATGAGCAACTGAAACCATGATCTTTCACTAGCAAAGGACTTTTGGTGCCTAACTAGAAGTGAAACTCAGAATGTGAAGTCTGGTCCTGATATGACTTGCATTTAGTAGGAAAATGTACAACCACCCCCACCCCAACTGAACATGCTCTATAAATAAAACTGAAGAAAATTTAATTTATTTGTAACTCTTATACACTAAAACTAAAGGTCACATGGCATCCCATAAAGCAGAATTGGTGCTAATAGTCATCAGTCTCTCTTGCACAAACACGTGAGTAAGTTATGATTCAGATCTTTGCCCTTTCCATTGTTTTTCAACTTCAACTTCACCTTAGACTTGACTCTGTTATCTCAAGACACTTTCCATGAACAAACAACATAAACATAACAGGGTCCAATAAATCCCACAAGTGATTGTCTTTAATGGTCAGAAACCTGGGGCGAACCAAACTCTGAGCTCATTAAAGCTTGTTCTCTATGTCAGAAGAGAAACACCATTTGAATGTAGTTTCTCAAAAAAGTTGAGGACCAGTGAGGGATCACTGCCTGGGAAATCAGACACAGTTCACACCATCTGAGCCTACAACTCAAGCATTAGTGCTTATTTCCTGCAATTTTCCACCACGTACCCCACTGACTGAATACCATGTTTTATTTGACGATATAACAAGATTTCCCATACAAACAGAAGAAAACTGGACTCCTCTAATAAGTAATCCACTTAAAATTACAACCTTCATTCAATATAGACTGAAATGAAGTGCTATTTAATGTTGTTGTGTTACTGAGCCAATGTTACTGAGTCCAGCCAGCTCCACCTTTGTTTGCAGATGACTTTCCAGAACGCTCCAGAGCACTTCACTTCTTGCCAATATGGCAAAAGGACTTATTCTTATACCATGCTTTTCTAGTCTTCATGACCACTGGAAGCACTTTATAGGCACACAAATCACATTCAACCATTCACTCCCATTCATTCATGGTGACAGAGGCAACCCAACATAGTCTGCTCAATCACTCACACTCACACATTCACACAGGGCAGTTTGGGGTTCAGTATCTTGCACTAAGATACTTAGATAGAGACACAGGGCTTCAGACAGTCCCCCCATAGGGCTGTCTACCTGTGCAATGGTGCTATAACAGGTGCTTTAGGAGCATTTCTTAGCTTTCCTAGTCTTTTTTTTTTGCTCCTGACACAACTTATTTGACATCTGCTATTGCTATCAAATTCAGAATATGACTGAGTTGGTCAAGTTAGGCATTAAAAGTAAGTCAGAAATGATTAACACATTATCACATTGTGTTTCACTCATACTTTACACAGCGCCCAAGCAGTTTTGGAAACAAGGTTGTATAAACAGTGATAAAACACAATAACTTGGCCGGAGAGTTCCCCGCTCACTCCTCCCACACTCTTCAGCTCTTTTTTTCCACACATTCCCATGAGGCCTGAAGTCACATTTCATATCCGTTTATTGCACTAAACGAGGAGAGATTCCAATTCGTTTTCTTTTAAGTTTACAATGGAGTGCTTCGGGCCACAGTTAATCCAGGGACCTTCGGATTTTCAGGGCACTGGGAGGAAATTATACTAGGGCCGAGTAATTGAAATGAAAACACTGGAAGGAAAAGGATCTGTGTTTTAAGGGAAGACATAATGGCTGCTCACGTTGTTTGTCCTTCACATCATATTACAGTATTAATAGGCCTGCTCGAGTTGGCAGCAAAGGGTACCCATACAGTATGAAATGGTAATCAAATAGTTAATCTATTTGAAAAAGAAAATAAACATTAAGGCAGTCATGGTGTTTGGGAAGGAAAGGGGAGGGCTGGTCTATTTCAAAGGTTTAGAAGATTATCTTTCCATTTAAAGGTACAACGCTCTTTTCGAATGCCGCTTCGAACAAATGGGAGGCAGCATATCACCGGGGTGCTCTGCTGCAAATTCTTCATCCTATTCTTATTCTCATTTTGCTCTTTCTTGAAGCTGCCGACAAAGAATCATGCAACTTGGGGCCTTGAGTGAGAACTTGAGTGACTACAGCCGAACCAGAACCAAACACATTCACCGAGACTGAAGCCTGGAAATCTGATGACAGGGAAAACAGCGTCGGAGTGATTTAACAGCAGCCACATTTATGTGGTGTTGTCTGGTGTAGCCTGTGACTGCAACAAAGAGAATGGCTGGGTTTATGCAGCAATAAGTCGCGCAGGCAGTGCCTTTGTTCTGTTTCTATACTCCATCCTCTCCATGAGTGTCATGCTGTCTATAAATACCTCGTCTGTCCACATGCAGCGCTTGAAAGCACCGCGATACCTGTGTGTGATGTTGTCACTACCTGCATATGATCAATCTCTGTCTTGTCAACACAAACGCATAATTGTTTTCTGTCGTTTGGAAAAGCTAATTCATCACACTTGGGGACGCAAAGCCTGGGTGCTGGCTTGTCACACATGTACCTGTGTGACTGATACAGGTACATGGCGTCGTGCTGCCGAGTCATTATATGACTGTGTAAACTGATACTGCCACCAACTCCAGTTTCTGGAAGCATTCGTGGTTGTTTGCAGAGTCAACAAACAAAATCGTCAGTTTGACCCTCATCCAACCGGGAGACCGTCATAAACAAAACTGTTCCGGAAAGGAACACGCCAGAGATTCGCCATAAACTTGCAAATTCTGCACCAGACAAAGAGAGGCCTGTGTGTGGATACGAGAAACGGGTGCACAATAATCCCAGGAGATGAGTTGTATTTGAATACCTACGTGAACATAACACATGCACTTTGGTTTTGTGTAGTGAAGTGTAGAAAAGAGGTTATCATTTTAAGACATTATCATTTGTTCTCTTTGCTCTTTGTCACAGGGAGCCTAAAACGACAAGACAGAAATCCAGAGATCGTTGCTCAGGCAGTCCTTTACCTCTCATCTGTCTTGAATTACCACAACATGAATGCCCACCCTGATCTCTGAAGTTTATCCGTCTCTGATACTGGCCTGAGATGACAGAGACAATAGTGGACGCCCGCTGAAGTCCCCCTGGAGGCATGTCTCGACTCATGGCCTGCATTTAACTTTAATTACCCAAGGAGATGCAATGGCTGCACCCCACCCTTATTTGGTGGTGTGGTGTGTGTGTGTGTGTGTGTGTGTGTGTGTGTGTGTGTGTGTGTGTGTGTGTGTGTGTGTGTGTGTGTGTGTGTGTGTGTGTGTGCATGAGAGGCTGTGGTTGTAAAGTGAAGGCAGCGTGGCTCAGTCTGAGCGGAGCCAGGTAACTGAGGAGCCCTGCCACCAATTTGCAAAAGCTGTTCTCAGAGAAACCCTGACTTCTTTTATTGCTTAATTTAGTCATGCTTTGGTTTTGGAAAAAAAAAAGGTAATGTGTTCATCTCTAACACAGCTGGGTTAGAGGGCTAGAGCAACCCAGATGTAATGTTGGCAGGCGTCCACTATGCTGTGTGCAAGTGTCCCTGAACAACACCAGTTTTTTTGTCAGATATTTTGCTTACAAGTCGTTTGATTCCAATTATCTACTTTAGGCTACAAAGGCAGAGAGAAGTACAAGGGTTTTTTTATGTTTTCAGTCTGGCTGTTGAACAGAGAGAAGGACTACTGAACTTTTGGATGATCTTAACAAGGAAAAAGCAGGATTTATAACAATGACTGTTTTGTCTGTTTTAGCATGTCTGGTTTTTATTAAAGGCCAAAGTTCATATATGTTACCACTGACCTGTTACCTCAACTGAGCCAGCATTGATGTTTTTTTATTAGAATTTAGCTTCATTTGTTAATTACCAACTAAGCAGGTCAGTTGACTCTAACTTTAACTTGAGAGAGGCCTCTCTCTATTTTGCTCTAGTCACATTTGATTGTGACAGACAGACAGTCAAGTTCAGAGCCCACAAGGCACAAAGCAGCAAGGGTAGTGCTTGTTTGTGAGATATACCAATTCTACACACTTTCACAAAAGCGACATGATTGTATGATTACTTTTGTGGCTCAGAAAAGTCACATCCCCGTAAGATGTTGAAAATATGCAGCAGCCGTTTTCCTAACGTTGTAGAGCTGAAACCCCGTTGCTTGACACCAATCATTTCATCCACACGCAGAAACATTCCTCAGAATGTTTCTGCGTGTTTTCACACATGCAAATTAATCTTCACCTCCGACGCACAGGTAAGTGTTTGGATGCGAGTCAGTTATTCTAGCATGGTCCACGGAGCAGAGCCTCATCTTTGGAGGAAGTCGCGCTATTCCCCAGAGCTACTCCTCAACTGCAGCTGTGCCGACTTGTTTTGACCCAACACCCCGCTGAAGTGCTACACCTGACATGTGTGCCCTTTTAGAGCGCCGGGACCTATTCTCTGTGGACGGGAAGTTCATTTCCTCAGAGGATGGAACCACACCTATTGAATTTTATGCTGCTGTATTATTTTTTCCCCGCCAAATGCAGCCTGTTGCTGCCCCGCACTTAATGAAGTAATGTGTTTGATATTCAACGGCACGTCGCAGTTCAAAGTTCGCTGTATATGCATCCACGAAAATCTGAAAAAACAGCTTTGAAGGTGTTGACAACGTCTGGAGACCGATTATTTCTTTCAAGCAAAAACAAATGGTGATGACAAGATGTATCTCCCCTCACCTGTTGAGCTGACAGACTCGGGGAGGTGCTAATTGAAATGTCATCGCTTTGCGACACTTCTCCGGGGGTCAGCCAGTGGATTCACAAACCCGGCAGATATTGGCTGCACGATCATGGCTGTCCTCGCTTTGTCTTGGCTCACAGCAGCAGCGCAGAACAGATGGGAAAACATTGAACAATGGGGCAAAGAAATCGGGTGCCTAAATCTTTGCCCACGAGACGGTGGAAAGTCAGAGCGAATAGTAAGAGCTCTGTTCCAAGCTGAGGTTAAGAATCTAGTGGAGGGAATGGAGTGAAGGTGGACAGAAGGATCGGGGAAGGTCCATTGTGATGAAGAGAGAGCTGAGCTGTGAAACAAAGCTCTTGATTTCCTGGCCTATCTTCAATCATGAGCTGTAGATAGTGGCTGCAGATACAAGTGGTGAAACTAGTTTTCTCCACAGGGTGAGAGGAGGAGAGGGAGAGAGGTTGAGGAGCTCAGAGATCCAGACGGGGCTCCTCCATTGATTAGACGAGCGAGCTGAGGTGATTTTGGTCAACTGGCCATGGAGAAGTTGTCCGGGCATTGGTGGAGAGACATTTAGGACATGTTGGTTGAGATCTTTATCTCTCGGGTGGCTTGGGAATGCTTTGAGATACTCCTGAAGGAGCTGGTGGAAGTGGCCAGATGAGCTGGACTCGGATAGGTGGTGTGGAAAACGAGGAATTAAATGATGAAACAGAGATGCAAGAAAAGTTTGCATGTTTGCGTGTTTGGTGGCACATATAATAAAAACCTTTATTGCACAGAAAGCCCACCTAATGCCATCATGTTCTGAATTATTAGAATTAGAAAGTTCAGGTTTAGATTTCTACATATGGATTAGGGCAGGGCTGTGTACTTCCTATGACAAGCAGCATCAACTTATAACAATAAATATGGAAATGGAAGGACTTCCACACAATGTGAAAAAAAGAGTTATCACTGATTGTTCCTAGTTTCCGTCAAGTTGGCACTGCTTTTTTTTCCTCACAAAGCAACCTGCCAACATGGCCATGGAATAACAGGATTTGTCTCATCCCAAAAAAGTAAATATCTTTTGAAATGAAGTCCTGGGGAAGTTTGGGGTTGGCTTTTCCCCATCCCTGCTGCAAGGCAGCATCGCTCCTTGCTGGCAGTGCTTCACAGCAAAGGGTTAACGGCACTCCCAGGCAGAAGTAAACAAAACGAGCCGGGGACTGGAGCTCCTCTCTGCTGCTGCCGAAGTCGAGGCGTGACCCTGGAGATAGGCACTATCATGAGGGCGTCTCCCCGAGTGACTGGCCAGGAGAACACAGAGGCCTTTGTCAGAGCTGTGTGCGAAAAAGTGCTGAGCCAAGCAGGCCCTCACCCCCACTCACCCCTCCTCCCCTCCTCTCCCCTCCCCTCCTCTCCCCTCCCCTCCACTCCCCCTCCCGCCCCACATATTTTTTTTTCTCTCTTTCTCCCTGAAGACACACACAAATGCTTATTATACACACTTGTCTGTATTTACCAGCGGTCCCAGAGGGAGTGTGTGTGTGTGTGTGTGTGTGTGAGTGGGGGAGGCTTTAACTTCAGCTGGTGGGAGGCGAAGGAGGGGAACACAGGGCCCGTTCTGTGGTTAAAAGTGGACATGTTAGCACTGCATTCAGGAATGCATCTTAAAGCTTTAATATAACCTGCTGCTGCAGAGAGTTTCTGACCAGTCTGGGTTTCGCAGTCGAACGGACTCTGCGAAAAATGTCATCCCGACTGGCACGATGTCTGCTCCTCATCGTTGAACCATTATGAGGATTAAAATAACTTTTGCGGGCAACAAACTGTGTTTACTGGTCTGCTTGCAATTTTCACTGTGAGATTTTGCCAAGAGCACAAAGAGAGAGAGAGAGAGAGAGAGAAAAGAGGAGTAAAAAAAAGAAAAACCTGACATGTGTACTTGTGAGTGAGCCTTGGGATATTTACTGCTTGGGCAAAATGGAAATGTTGCACATAAATCAGGACATCACTTCTAAATGAGAATGAAAACATGTCAGCATCTCTTTAGGCCCAATGTTCAGAGTGAGGAAGACTCCTGGGAATACAAGCAATATGGTACTATCCCTTTGAAGTCCCTTGAAAACCCAAAATTAGCCGTTTGAATGCTCTCAGACAACTTCTTCAGTGCAGAAAAGGCTGCCTCGCGTGATATGAGTTCAGTCGTCTGTGTTTGCACATACAGTGACTCTCAGAGTGCGTAACAGACTGTTTGGAAAAACAGAAACGGGAATGTTCTTTCTGTTTGAGGGGTAAATATGGAGAAATGCCCCAAAGATGACAGCTGTGACTGCTTTTAAACCTTTAATATTTAAACTGCTATCGGTTTGGCCTGCAGCGTCACACAATGTGACGCGTTAATGTTTACGACGTTATATTCAGGACTGAGTTGTTTTCCCGAGGCCGTGTGCTCTCACACACTCACACACACACATGTGTACATTTTAACCTGCCTCGCTGCCCCTGTCTACATGCTGCAGCCGCCTGAAGGAGATTGCTTTGGAAACCCGGTGACAGAAAACTGAATCACGGTTTATGTGAGCTTGCACCTTTACCCCGCAGAAGGAAGAACATGTACAGAGAGAAAATGTGCTGAGCTTCAACTTCGCCTGGAGGGCTTATGAAATGCCTCTGTAGTTCATGCTAAATTAACTTTTTAAGACTTTCAGTGGGTTTTAAACCTCTGGTGTCTAGGCACAGAGGAGGTCTTTATTCAGTGACTGTGACTTTTTTTTTCTTCAGTTTTGTTGCTGGTAGTGAAAGCGGAGGTTTATGAGGTGCCATGCACATGACTGATTAAGACAATCTCATGTGATTTTTAGCCATGCTAGCGGCGTAGCCGAGTGGATGGGAAATTCACCCTGTCAGCTGGGCCCACGACGCTGCTCAAGGCTAAGACATCTGAGAAACTCCAAAACGCCCCAAGATCAAACTTAACACAAACTTTCATGGACTTCAGAGAATCTCAAACACCACACTGGCAATTCCCTGATATCTGGACACCAACATCTCAGTAGTTATTTAGTGGACTGTCATAAAACCCGGATATAGAACCATTAAAACAAAATAGAACATTCTTCATTAAACTCTGGAGTAAAATAAATAAATAAAGCAATATCCTACACAGCATTTTAGTACTGGCTGTCTTGTAAACAATTCAAACTACTTAAGAGACCCTCATAACCCCCATTGTTTCGTGTTGAATAGAGACTCTTGTTAAAAGTCCTGCACAGTATCTGTTTTTGAAATCGGCATCGCTCTGAGAGTAAAACTGACTTTTGCACATCCTTGATTATCACAAGATGTGAGGATGAAGTCCCTTGGCTGCACACATGTACCCAATTTACCCAAACTGTGGGATTCATTTATAATCATCAGCAAAGGAAGAGGTGAGAGTGAAAGAAAACTCTATGCTTTAGATCTACCAGACTTAAAAGGTGACCTAGAGTCTTTATTCTTGTGATGTGTGTGTTGACAGAGAAACTGTGGAACATTGGCTTCATCAGTAATTTCTCAAAGGATATTTTGCAAACCCCTTTAAAAGACATATTTTAGGTGGTAACACAAAACTCTGTAATACTGCAAAAAAACCCAACTTTCCTGCACAGATCCTTCTCATATTTTTATTTAATCTTTTCATATTATCCTCTTTTTAAGCTGAGATTTCAATATCCAAAATTTAAACATCAACAAGGATGTGATGAAGGTTTTGGACCTAATGTACTTATTTGGCTCTGAATAGTTAATCCTGTGATATTCAGTAGACAAGGTAAGGGTTTTTTTCTTTCTAGCTCCCTTTTAGAACTTTCAAGAAGTTCTGTAGAGGAGCAAAAACTGTGTGCAAGTGAGGTTTGAACTCCTGACCCAGTATATTCCTTTATATTCACATTGATTTCAAATGAATGGACAAGCTGGTCAAAGACCAGTCAAACCGGTCTAATTTTGCCAGCTTGTGACTAGCAGGTTTCACTTTCATGCAAATGATGGGCAATCAAATAACTAAAGCAAACAAGTTTCATGTTATTATGGTTTCATGTTTCATGCAATTACAACCAGTGATTGCCAATGTGGTTTCCTCGCTGTTGTTGAAAGTGAAACTGTTTATGTGTTGGAGAAGACTCGAGGTCTGACTGTCTGCATTCAGCGAGAGAAATGAAGCACACACGCCGTTTCAACTGTCCATAAAGTTTTAATGGAAAAAAAAACAGCAATGTACCCATTGAACAACAAAAGAAATTAAGAGAAATTGTAAGATTTTCGAGAGCCAAGCTCTTATGTACAGCATATTGCACTAGAAAAAGAACAAACATCCCCCCGTGCTCCTCCGGCTCCACACCGTCCATGTCCTGTGCTGTTTGAAAACTGTGCAGCAGACACAGAGCAGTCCCAACGATAACACAGCCAATGCTTCAACGAAAACAAACTGCTACATCTGGCCTGGGTCTCACTTCAAAGGTCACATGAATGTGAAATCCTTGAGACCACTCTGAACGTAAAGAAAGCAACGTGAAGATAGCAGAAACATCCCGGCGCACGCGGGCGCGGAAGTCTGAAGTTCCACTGTTTAGTTCATGTATTAAAAAAAGAGATATTGTGGTTTTCACTCCATTAAGTTACATTCAAACCCTTAAGATACAGATTTCTTTTTTTTCAGGAATGTTGGACATGCATTTTTACTCCATTTACAAAAATTGAAAAAAGCCCTTGAACTGACTGAGTGGAACACAGCAGACCTGGCAATATCCAAAAAATTTTTTTTTAAAAAAAGAAAATGCCACGACATTGTAAGAAAAAAAAAAGCAATCATAGAAAAGCAAAACAAAGGTTGTTGTCTTCTTACAAAAAGATATGGAAAAGTTTTTGCTTAGAAATTTTTTCTTATAAAGGTAGCAACAACAACAACTGTGTCAAATTCATGTCTAATGTATAAAAAAAAAAGAAAAACACCAAATCACAGCACTTGACAGTAAAGATGCACTCGTTCTCGGATATTCAAAAAACGGATTGAATAAATTTGATAGCAAAAGACACTGAAGGTTGAACGAATTCTTTTGAAAAAGAATTAAAAAAAAGAAGATGTTTCACTTGAGTCAGGGTTGCAACAGTGGTTGGTAACAACAGGCTCAGATCAACACCACACCCACCGAGTGGCTGTTCAACCCACCTCACGTACAAATAATACTGGGCACCGTGGTGGCTCATTCCTCCTTCACATGTAAACCCGCAGCCCTGCTAGATTGTAGATAATAAAGCACAGAAACCCGGACGGGCCGGGCCGATCCAGCATATTACAGATCTTCAAAAAGGTTCGGGAATCTAGAGGGGGGCGGGGCGTTCAGCCGCAGGAGTGCGAAAGCGAGAGGTGCAAAATACAGTATACAGGTTCCAAAAAGATGGTTGTCTTTTGTTTCTTTTTTTCTTTCTTTTTCTTTTTTCTTTTTTTTACAGTGCACATTGATTGCAAACAGTCGTCTTCCGATCGTTTTGAAAACTCGCCGTTCGTGCTGAGAGATGTCAACAGGTTGAGCCTGTGCCTCGTGAGCTGATGTGAGGGGTCGAACTGATGGGTGTTTTTTTTTTTTTCTTCTTTTTTGTTTTTTTTGTCGTCGTCGTTTCGCGTGAAAAAGCCACAACAGACGGCGGGAACTGTTATCTGGCGATCAGAGCGGAGTGGATCTCGCGAAATGCGAGCTCTGGGGGCGATTATGCCGAGTGTCGACGACGACGAAGATGGCGATGGAGATGATGCTGTGGCAGGTCTGTTACTCACAAGGCACGTTTTGTACATTTTGATTGTCTGTTGTTCGCGTGATTTGTTAAGACTCACACCGTCCGTGTGAGAACGCACGAGGCACATGGCTTTAGTCCAACCTCCCCACACACACACAGGCACCCGACACACAACTGAATGCACGTCAACAGTGACAAGAAAGAAAAGGGGGGACTGTACACACTGAGATAGCATCTATACAGTAGCACTGAGCAAAAATATACACAAAATAAATTAGAATAAATTATCTGAAAGGAAAGAACCAAACAGAATGAAACTTGTTCTCAGCGAGGGCAGGGAGTAGTTAAAGTCTGATGTTCAATGAAAGCATGTGTGAAACTTTGGACCTCGGGTGTGTGTGTGTGTGTGTGGGGGGGGTGGGGGGTGGGGGGGTGGGGTGTGTGTGTGTGGGGGGGGGGGGTGACGATGTGAACTGGCTCAGCGTTCAGTGTTTGCAGGAAACAAACTTTTGGTTCAGCTCCTCGTGGACTTACAGGAAACACAAAAGAGAAAGAGACGCCTGATGATTTGTGACATGACTCGACGTGGATTTGAGGGAGAGCGATTACGGATCGAGTCGCAGCAAACACATAATGAGCATCAGGGTCGTTAACTACTCCCTGAGGAAAACGTAGAGGAGAGGGGGGGAAAAAACCCATCAGTGTCTTCAAAGTTTCATTTCATGAATCGATTACAGACAGAAATAATACATCAAATGAGGATGTTTTTAACATCTTGTTTAAAGTCCATTAAGATGTTTTTCCTTGATAAACCTTACATTTAGAAACAGTGGCTGTGTCGTTGCAAAGAAATCAGTCGTCGCACTAGGATGTGTAAAAGGATGTTCCTGGACCCCGGATGTGGTCTGCGTGATAAGTGTTGAACTGTACACAAGCTGTCCTTACAAAGTTCTCGGTGAAGCTCAACGTGCCACCGGCAAGTTTGGTAGAAAAAAAAAAAAAGACAAGAAAAGCGCTTGAATGAAAGGTAGACGTGTGTTATCGGCACGCCAGGGGTTGAAATCAGTGCTTGATTTAGAACCTGGAGTGAAATAAAATAGAAATGCATCTCGGTAACGTTTAAACCCAAAATGTTTCTGTAACAAAGATATCTTGTATTTCATTGAGAAGTCAGATATACTCTGGGAAATGTCCTACAGGTGTCAGTTTGATTGCAAATGCAAGAGATCCCTAAGATTTTTCCTTCCTTCCTTCCTTCCACTGGCTCGTATATTGCTCGCCCCTAAAAATGCTGATAAATGCCATCCTCTCTCTCTCTCTCTCTCTCTCTCTATCGCTGGTGACCCAAGAAGTTGCGATTGTCAATCCAGCCGGAGAAAGAAATGAACCCTGAAAAGCTCTGGAACAGGTTGACATCTATCCAAAGCATTCCGGGCGTCTTGATTGTGTTTCCAAGTTCCCTGATCGTCATCCCCCGTCGGAGGAGATTGGTTCGACTTTGCTTGTGCTTATTTGGCTTTAAAGATTTTCCACGGGAAGCACACACTTCGACATACACATGGTCACAGGTCGAAAGAGCGATCGCGATGTGTGAAGCACGTTCGGCTACACCTAAATTCAAGTATGCACGTGTTTATCAACAGGGTCTGAGTCTACACAGTGGGTCATAGGGCCACGTTAATGACATGAAGTGGAGATCTGGATGCTGATGGACAACACAGGTTGATAGGACGTCCCTACGTCTACATACAGCGGAGGCTGCTAACACACCGTCACAATGACCGTTTTCACCCTAGCCAGTGTGGAACAGTAAAGGAGTAGTACAGGGCTTATTGTTTTTTCTTTTTGTCTGAGAATAAATTAGAAATGTGCCTCGAGTCCTTTTTAAGTCAGTAACTTCAGCACAGAAAACCACGTCCACGTCCACAGTGTGTCACCAGAACAGTGGCCTAATCTTTAAAAATGGATCTCTTTCTTTTTACAGTTTTTTTTTCTTTTTCTTTTACGCAAAAAGAGTCGTACTGTGGCAGGAGAGAATAAGGCATTCCCTGGACTGATGGAGGTCCTTCAAGACTTGAAATACCAAATAAAAAGAGCAGTTTACTGTACAAAATAGGTAATCTTACAAATATTTCGAAAATATCTCTTCAAACGCAATGGCTCCTTCTTGGAAAGATGAAAACAAAAGAAGAAAAACAAAAAAAACAAGAAAAAACGAACAAAAGAAAAAAAATCGAATCAGTCTCCGTCCAGCGGGGACCAGTGTTTTCTTCATCTCATCTTCGAAAAAACAAAAAAAAAAATCCAAACCCGTGTTCCATCTTACAGTGCCATCTCTTAAAAGTCTGGTCCCTTGTCCCCGTGGGGAGAGGGGTCTGAGGGAGGGAGGGGGGGTAAGGGCTGAGGCGAGGAGCAGCAGGAAAACTCCTTCATCTCTGCTGTCCTCTCAGGCGGGGGAAAAGAGCCTCTCGTGGAAACAGAAAGCCAAACAGGGCCATGGTAAGGCGCATCCAGGCGGGCAGGTTTTGTCTGTGATGCCTCATGAGCTGCGAGAGAACAAGAAAAGAAGAGAGAGGGAGAGAGAGAGAGAGAGAGAAAAGACGAAACAAAACAGAAACACATTAGCTCGTTGTCATCAGGAGCGAGGAGCCAGTCAGATCGCAACTATGCCTCCCAGACGAAAATGACTCAGGTTTCATAATGTTTCTCTTTTTAGGGGAAGCCGTGTGAACCCTGGTAAACCCTGAGAGCTCGGGCCGTGTGTTTCCACAACATTAAGCTTTTGTCTAGCAAACACGTCCGTCACACGCACATCCTGCACATTCGGTATCGGGCACGGGGACGTCTGGCTTCTCCCACAGTTTGGTGATGAGCAGATAGCAACTGTAGACACAGCGAAAAGGTCCTGGGTGTGACTCCCTCTGTGAGTTTGCATACTGTCCAAAAACACACAGTTAGGTCAATTTGAGACTCTAAATTGCCCCGAGGACAGAATGAATGGTGTGTGTGTGTGCTTTGATACTGCTCAGCTTCAAGGCGGGTGAGATAATGGGTGGACTCTGCTGTAGTTCTCTTATCGCGCTGCCTTGAGTTGTTTTTGTTGATGAAAAAGTTGGCAAACAACCACCGTCCTACTTACTCCCCCACTCTGTCTTTCTGCCTCGGCTTCGAGAGCGATTCTTCCGAATCGCCGCACCGTCGACTTCTGAGCGCGACGGAGCGCTTTCAGAGCGGGCACGGCCTATTTCATCATGGCTCTCTTAGTAACAGCGAAGTCAGCTGAATAATTATCAAAACACCAGGGCGGAGGAAGCAGAAGCTGCCTCCCGCTCCCGGAGCTGTCTTCTCCGCAGCTCCGCAACGTTGTGCTGGGGCTGAGAGGAGGGGGATGTGGCCCCCGTATGGACTACAGAGAGATGAAGGGGCTCCTGCTGCAGCCTCCAGTCCCCACCCCCACCCCACCCCACCTCCCTCATCCTCGTCTCTGATCCTGCACCGGCTTTCTGAACAGCCGCTGGCTCGCAGCTATTGCAGCCTGTTGCGTAAGCAGTCTTGTTGCGGGTCTGGATCCCTCCCCGCCAAGGTCTCGGCGCAGCGCGGCACTGGGAGCCCGCCACGGGCTATTTGATGCAGAGCGAGCAGCCTGAACTGAACTGAACCAGCGTCGCTAAATGCAGCCCTAATTGTCCTTAATTACCTTAATTCTACATCGCCGAGCTTATTTAAGCGACAGCGCGGCTCGTTCCGCACCGGGACCCGTCGCTGCATGGGCAGCGGAGGACGGCCTCGCTCTTTTGTTTTCGACGCATCCCGAGTAATCACAGAAAGAACAGGAGACGCGACGGTTCCTTACGCTTCATGATCGCTCCGTCCCACAGTTTTTCTTTCACCGGTCGCACGAGGAGCAGAAAAGCTGGCGGAGAGGGAGCGAAAACCGCAACTACGATCTCCACAAAAACAAAAACCCACACGCGAGCCCACGCTGGCAACTTTTGCTTGGAGAGGCGAGCGAAAAACCTCTAACAATAGCGCCAGAGACAATACAGAGACACGAGTGGATATCATGGAGGATCTACTCGAGATCACATCCCCACAGCAGCAGCCGCGGCGGCAGCAGTGGCAGCAGCAGTAGCATAAGTATCTGAACCTGTGGGTTAAACTTGAGTGCAGACAGTAAAAAAAAAAAAAGGAAAACGTTCCCTCTTATCTCTCTGTTACAGTTATACACACACATGCACGCACGCACGCTGTTACGCACACGCACAGAGGCAGTCCGCGGGACAACTGAGGTATTGTGGGTAGCCGTGAGTCAGACTCTATTTTTAGACGGGTGTATAAACAGCCCGCTCAGTCTACCCAGACACAGACGTGCATCTCGCACTCTGTTCGTGACAGTCACATCGGTCTCACCTGCTTTGTCAACACATCGAGGCGCATGTCGCCACCTTTTCTCTCTCTCTCTTTTTTTCCGTCTTTCACCCTGCGCTATCTGTCCGCTCTTTGTGGCAAGAACGGTCCGAGTGGCAGATAAGAAACTCCTCCCAGTGTTTCTACACTTATTAACCAGTGTTAACTTACAGATGGTAACCCCCCCCCCACCACCCCCACCTCCAGACCTGTTATCACAAACGCACTGCGATACTAAACGCTGCCGAAGGAGAGATTTATAACTTGACATGCATAATTACCCGCATGCCATGAACTACTCATGATACAGTGTGTACACTTAACTATTCCCCCGGGAGCTCGGCAAATAACAGCTCAGCTCCCTCCCGTCATCTCTCGGGGCCCCGCAAATCCCAAATTGTTTCATGCTTCTGGCGGTGCAGTCGGCATTAACGAGTCATTTGAGGAAAATGAGGTTTGTCAACTTTCAGGCGCGGGACAACCCGACTCTGTCTTTTAGCGGAGACGAGGGGACAAAGGAAGCGTCTTTTCTACACGGGAAGTTGCTATTTGAGCCGCGTGCGATGAGGGCATGGATTTCATTCCTTTGTTCTCTTTTTCCGCCGTCATTTTAGACCGGTATCCCTCATCCTCTCGCCGACTGCTACGCTGTGCTTCCGACACCATTGACGGTGCCGTTTCTCTTGTTTTGGAGACTTTGACCCCGGTGCCAAACTAAGAATCAATATTGAAATACAGCAGAGGGAGGGGAGTGGGTTTCTATGACAGTATCGCCGGATATGAGAGACATGGGCTGTGTCTGAAGGCCTGAAATCAGCCACTCACTCACTCACTCGCTGCTCCCTGCTCGCTGTCTAGGGACTTCCACATAGAGGACTTCATAGTGAGCTCATTGGTCAAATGAAAAAACACTTTCGGGCGCTAGTCCGCAGTGCAGGTAGTTACGTCATTAAAGTGGCATAAATAAACCGTGCTGAATCAATGGCGGTTTTTCAGGCTTTCTCATATTCAGACTTTTCAGGCTTTCTCAGATTCACAAAAACTAAGCGAGTCTTTCTTTTTCTTTTTAATCTGGGCTGAATACAAATAAGGAGTGTGCAATGTGGCTGCACTACTTTTAACAGTGCTTTAAGGGATACTGTGAGTCCACAGTATGGATGAGTAATACTGACGAATAGCAAAGAAGGTCCTTGGTGGGTATTTAGTCTAAAACCATGCATGTTCAAGACTCTAATCTGCCCTTAGGTGTGAGTGTGAGAGTGACTGGTGCCTCCAGGGTGAATTCCCCGCCTTTGTCATATGTGCACTGAATATAGGCACCAGTATAGCCCCACAACATAGTTAAAGTACTTAGCTAGCAACATAATGGATGGATTGTGGGACACTATGAGTCCACTATATAGGGTGTAATAAACTATACATTTGGACAGCTCTACAAAACGCCATACTCATTATATAGGAACCCCTGAAAGGTTGCAGAACATCTACTAGAGTGTCCCGTATGAGGTTGTTCCTTATTAGAGATTTAGGAATTTTCCTTAAGTGTGGCCTTAGAGAGCATCTGAATCACTGACTATTTTTATCCAATGTGGGTGGTGGCCAATCCAGTTAGCAAAATGTTGAGCCCAGGACGGAGCCATAAACTGGCCCATGGGAGCTTTGTGCCTCCAATCGAGTAAAAGTATGATTTTCATTTAGCCTCGGCACTTTTTCGGCAGGTGGACAGATCGCATGTTGAGGTGTTTACCCCCTTTCTCCTGTTGTTCATTGTGTTTGCACAGTGAAAAGAGCGGTGCTTATTGTTCTGAAATAGGCGGTCATTAAAGGATCCACTTCTCTTGTCATGGGAGTGAGGCTTACCAGTTCAACATGATCCTGCTGGAACTTGTCTCCGATCTCCCGAAGTTTACGACCGATTTGCGCCTCGACGCTCAGCCCTGCCTGCTCCTCTGGCCGCACCGCCCTCCTGTCACCTTCCTCCCCCCTGCCCTCTTCTTCCTCCTCTTCAATCTCGATCTGTCCCCGGTCCTCCATGGGTTCAAACTGTGCGGGGAAATGCGAGCGTAATCCAGCGTTGCCTACAAGAGAAACACCAAGTTTCTTTAGACTCGTGTTACTGTATGTTGTTAGATCTCCAAAATACCAGGTTGTCAATGTCAGCTGCAAAATCATTGCAGGGCAAAGAGACATTACTGACATCAGCAAAGTGAAACCACTAGACAGTGAAAACCTCTGAAGAAAACACTCGGATTGAGAGATAAGACCAGCTATCTTGATTACTATTAATAACCTCAAACACAGCTGTGGCTGAGCAGCTTAGTAAAATAAACACCGTACAGTCCAAACTGCTGCTGCGTAGCCTTGTGAAACACAAACAGATTTTATCAGCTCGACTCAGGTGGACAAATTACAAGGTAGGCACTGGGAGTGTGAGACAAGAATCCGCAAAGGAAAAAAAAAAAGAGAGTTTTGGTAGGTGAAAAACTCAAACACCTTATTAAATCAACAAGAGCAAGCTGTTATCTCTCTGTGTCACTGAGTTTGTTCATCGCCTCCAGCGTGCACTGCTTCAGTCATGCCACTTGGAGGGAAAACAATTTTTTTAGGTTATCATGTGTGCAGAATGTCCTGCTATTCTTCCACACAGAGGACCATAATATCTCTAAGAAATGGAGCGCCCTGGCCTGTCTGTGTGTGTGTGTCTGTTCGAAGAGGTGGCACTGGGCCAAGTGCATGACATCCATTACTGGTGAGATTACAATGACCGACGAGTTAACAGCAGCCAGTGGTGTTTATGTATTCATGGCTTTAAACCCGGAACAATTCACCTCTAACACACTGACACTGAGTCGACAAACAAACAACATTCTTCCACGACGTCCGTTCAATTCAATTAGGGTGATGTCACACTGATTTGATTAGAAATGGAAAAACACTATTAGATTAGAACTGATGGCATATTAGCGCGGGTATGCGCCTTTATGTATGCATGAAACTGCCTTTTTGTTGTTGCAAGAAATCCTCATTTAAAACTCCAAAACAGAGAGATTGGCTGGAATGACATCATTTACCAGATTTAATTTTCATAGCATCTCGGTGCTAATCGAGTATCAAATGATGATAGATGTACACGCTGAGCGAGTTCTCTGTGAAATGTTATAAAAGAGGGAAAATGAATTCCCAGAGTTTCTCGCCTGTTTTGCGGCGATGTTTCGAAACGTTCTGCTGTTTGTGTAACCGCCCGAGAAGCCTCTTCAACTCGTCTGAGCTCGACCAGATTGACAGACTGTAATCACCTGGGCGTTCGAGGACCTTTCTCGATTGGTAATCTACCAGATAAAAGGAATGACTAATCGTGAGGTTGCTGAAGATGTAGAGCGATCAATGTCCACCGCGTTTCTTTTGGCAGGCTTACGTTATCCCGCCCACCTCCTTACCGTGAAAGGGTATGCGGGGCGGCAGATGCAAGCCGCAGGGCAGCGCGTTGTTGCTGATGCTATTGTTGTTATGGCTCTGTGTGGTCGGCACGGCAGCGAGGGCCTGTCCAGCCCCAATCTGTGTGGTCCGGTCTTCGTATTTGACTTCCCTAAAGGGCGTTCCCCAGGGCTGCGATATAGGCCGTGACATGTCCTCCTCCTCATCATCCATCCGACGCCTCAGCGGTAAACTCCCTGGGAGAAAAAAAAGGAAAAAAAGGGGGGAAAAAAAGAGTAGAGAATGACAATGTGTACATAATGCGAAACAAGCTAGCAGGTAATCTGGGGCGTGATTTGTTTCCAGACCAAACACAAAGTGCCAAATAGCATCCTGTTATCAGTGGAAACTTTGCCCTGTGGCAGCCAGAGGAAAATTATCTAACCCCGACGACATTAAATGGAAATGAATCATCAGTCGTCGTAATGCACACGTCGTGTGAGGTAACACAGAAAACAAACAGGCAGAGATGGATCGTCATGGAGGCGCAGATGGATCTGCCAGTGCAAATTTTTGTGTAATATAAGGTAATAAACGTACAAGAGGCCAGCTGTAGCTAAAGCGATTATCCCCTATAATATAGTGATGAGTAGCAACAGGAGCCAAACATATGGAAACACCCTGTATTAAGTAGGAGGAGAGGGGGGGCCCAGTGGGCGGCTGAAAATGCTATGCCAGATTTGCCACCCTCCTGCAGTAGAATTTGCCAGGCTTTTCCTGATAAAGAGCCAAATTGTAATTGGGTGCCAAAAGATCCACTGAAGAGAGGGTTTTTTTTCCCCAGAAGTACCTTAATCTGGAATGGTGTGAGCACAGTCAAGGGATTAGCCTCCTCCGGCACGATTCGACATTAAGAGCTATGCTTATTGTCTGCTCTCTTTCAGTCTCTCTCTCTCTCTCTCTCAACCACACAATCACTGGATGGTTGCCTGTCTACGCTTTCACACACACACACTCACAGTGGAGGGTGGTGTGTGTGAGTGAAACCTCAGTGAAACCAAAGTTCTGGCTAGACTGTCATGTGCTGCGTGCAGCAGCCGTTTCATGGGGGAGATAACGAGTTTCACTCCATCCTCAACTGTGCCTGCTGAACGCAAACACTCACACCCTCTTCCTCTTTGGCCACACGCCACGCTCTGAACTACTGTCGCCGCCGTTTCTGTTTTCCTGTAAAGGGTGCCTGTCTTGTCCTTTTCTTCTGTAAGTGGAGACAAATGGGGCCGGGTTGACCGGCAAGTACAGAAGTTGAAACTGGATATACTGGTATTGTGTTTACCGAGCGAGGCAGCCCCAGTCGTCTGACTCTTTGTGAGATTGTCCCTGCGCATGATGTCATATGGTGTGGAGTCAAAAGGATGAAACTGCGTTTTCAACAGCTGTGGAAAAATACTAGTCTGTTAAAGCCAAGCCACACTATTAGTATAAGATCTACGTCTCTGGAAAGTAGACACAGGACATGCTCTGGCCTCCACTGTGCCCCGGGCAATCAGGGGTGAAATTAGTCCAATTTGCCAACACAAACAAAGAAATCCCCAACACTCCCAATCATTGACTTCTCCTCCAGGCAAAATAAGGTGTACATCATTTAATGTTGTGTAAGCATTAACTAAGCCACAAGTTTCACCAAAGTCAGGTCGAGTGGTGACACAAGCACGGTCTTGAATTTCCAGGGGACTGGCGAGATAGCCATAGTGTCAGACACATGACAAAACAAACACAGACAGGGAGACACACACAGAGAAAGACAAAACACAGACACACACACACAGTGTGCCTAGGGGCAGCGGGAAAGGCCTGGCAGCCAAACTCAGGAGCTGCTCAGGGGCTCAGAGCTGCAGCAGAAAGTGGCTCCCTCTGCTGCACCATCTGTGCACCGGGCTCTCCTCCATGCACTGCTCCGGGGTGGGGGGAGCACACAAGGTGAGGGAGCTCTGCTGCTATTCCTCCCTCTGCCTCCATCAACTAGGGTGAAGAGAAAAAAAACAAACCCTACGGCACAATCACGGTGCAAGGCATCAAGTCTTTTTTTATTATTTGAAGTCCTTGTATCTATACAGAGCAGAACTACTCCAGAAAAAAAAGACGTGATTTTGTTTGTTCCAGCTGGTTCATCCAGTAGGCGGGATGTGCTGCATCTCTTCCCCGCATCAGGGGCTCGATGCCCCGGGGCAGCTCAGCGCGAACACACGCTGGGTCGCAACATCCAAAACACCTCCCAGGAGCGTGAAAAAAACGCTTCAGAAACTGACACAATTCACTAAAATAACAAGCACCACCCGAGTTCAAGATTTAACACAAAGTGTTTGTCTCCTTCGCTATGTTTTTTTTTTACCTCGTTGGTAAATAAAGGAACATAAAGCTTAAATATGGACTAATTTACCTCTCATGACAGCGGCACGTATAAAAACCTGCCGTTTCTAAAACATGTAGGACGGTGTTATAGCAGTGAGGCTGCCCGTTATCTTCCTCCGACTCTTCCCCAAAAACAAGCACATCCGAGATAACGAGCCTTTAATCACAACGGAGCACATTACGAGCCGGGCTATACAACCCGCTAAACACATCCAGGACACTCCGTACTATTGCCCTACAATAACACGACCAGAATCACTCTCACACATACTGTAACAGCTATGTTGCTCTGTGCCATGTCTTGAAAATACAAAGATGCAGACTGTATCTCTGTATCACTGACTCGCACGCAAGCTTCGCTTCGACATTTCATTATCCACCTCCTTCACGATTAAAAAAAACAAAAACAAAAACAAAACAGAGTATCTTCCCACCGTAGGAGGGGATATGCAGAGGTAAGCGCTCTCTCCTCCATCTGCCACAGCTGCGATCTCTGTCTGGACATGTCCGCGCATTTGTTGACAAACAACGCCGTGACTTCTCACGGAATCTGTCTGTATCGTGTTTTAAACATATGTATATAAACATACATATACTGTACTGATGTAAACTTACCGCCAGCGAACGCGCGTTCCGTTGTGACCGGTGGTATCTTGACAACTTTTTCAGCGCGAGCGTGTTGTCCTGCTCCTGTCTTGTCTCGGCTCGTATCCCTCTTCGCATTACAGTCACTCTGAGGTGTTTGCTGACTCGGGAGGGAAGAGGGCTTGTTGTGTTTCTCTCTCTCTCTCTCTCTCTCTCTCTCTCTCTCTCTCTCTCGCTCTCTCTCTCTCCCTCTACCTCCTCACTGTGTTTGGAAAATGGTCCACCCCCCCGACCTCCCCCACCCCCACCGGAATCCGCCCCTTTCTCAATGGGAGGGGGCACAGGGAGTCAGCGATATTACTGATATGTAAATAATATGTCCAACCGATATAAAATGCTCTAAAATGGCTCTAAAAATCAGTTTCCACCAGCGGTCACACCAGTGTTGTTTGCGCCAGCAACGCACTAGAACCACTCAATTACAAGTCAGTTTTGCTGGAAATTGCTCCTTGATGAGAAAAACAACTATGACCTGAGGACCTAATTGCTTTAGAAATAACGTGCACTTTACATTTCAGCCTACTCACTGTATCAGGGTGCCACCGGTGTAATGTATTTACATATCATTTTATATGTATGTATGTATGTATGTATGTATGTATGTATGTATGTATGTATGTATGTATGTATGTATGTATGTATATTTGTTTGTTTGTATGTATGTATGTATGCATGCATGTATGTATGTGTCTATTTATCATCCATCCATCCATCCATCCATCCATCCATCCATCCATCCATCCATCCATCCATCCATCTATAACAATGGTATTTTAAAATCTTACCAATTGAAACCTGTCCAATGAAATAAAAAAGAGCTATACTAGCCCAAATGAGTAGCGCTTGATGAAAAAAATACTCGCTCAAACACAGGTGGATATGTAAATAACATTTCATGATACACTCCCTTCTGTTGCAGATAGATTGAGGCAGATAATTGATGTTGACAGCTTTTTCAAAATGGAAACATTTCGCGATAAGTGGCGTACAAGATTAAAAAAAAGCTCATGTTGTATTGTTGTTGGGGTGGAAAAAAATAAAAGTGCCACTGGCCCTTTAAGAGAACAGTCCTCTTCCGAACATAAGCTGGTGACACGTGTTGAGCCAATCACACGCTTTGTTATGGTCCCGCCTTCTGCTTCTTGTATCTTGACACGTGGAGGGGGAAAAAACACAAACCCAGATAAGACATGTGACTGCTTTCTGCACCCAGCTCAGCTGACTGGGAGCTGCTGCAGATAGAGTGATTGTACCCACCCAATTACTGAGGGGGAGGGCGGGTGGCTGTGCTGATGGGGGCCGTGTACTGTCGAAGCAACGAAAGAGATTCATAAATTCAATTGTCACACATGCATGTCAGTCTGTTTTCATTGAGGAATCATTGAAATTGAATAAAACAGCATAGCTCAATAACATAAAACACACAAGACAACAAAATGTAACAAAATGGAGTCAAAATGTGCTCCATAATGACATTGATAAGCCCTGTGCCATTTTCAGTCCAGCCCCCGAGGGCATCCATCGTTGAACACAGTTGTCCTCATGTGATGGATGTACAGTGACAGTGTAGTAAACAGCAGTCGAGGCTGGTGACCCTGGTCGTAGGGCGGGGGCATGCCAACTCATGGCATCCCTCAAAAGAGGATGAGGGTGGGGGTGAAGAATACAGTGAGTCAAAGGTTATTGAGTGCAAAACAAGCAGGCAAGAATAGTGAGATGAGTCGATCCTTCGTGTGATTCCTATTTATCCCAGGAGGCGATTTTTAGATGAAAACAGATGCTGTTGACTCGCCGTGGTGTGTTGGTCAGCCCGCGCAGGATGTTATGTTTTCACACTGTCCCACTGTTTCATTGTACAGCTGGTAACGTGTGAAGTGTGATTTTCTCAACTTGTCACAAAATTCCCATGCACGGCTTCACTGTCAGGCCAACAAAACAACCCCTGCTCAGCCTTGTTTAAGCTGCTGCTTTTCGGCTAGCACCCCCCCCCCCCCCACCCCCTCCACCCCCACCACCACTACCACACACACACACACACACACACACACACACACACACACACACACACACACACACTCACACACACACATACCAACCCTCTCACCCACCCACCTCCCTCAAACTCCAATCCTGCAGCGAGAGGGACCCCACCCAAAAATTGGAAGAAGACATCAGATGGTGGTTGTTTTTGTGTTGCTCACTCTCTTTTTCTCCCTCCCCGTGTGTGTGTGCCCATTAAAATCATTGAACATTGAAGTCGACTGTACAAGCAGGAGTGAAAAAAAACCCCAACATGATTCTCTTGTTATTTTGCTCTCCTTCACCAGAAATTCATAAATAAAAAAACAAGTCTTAACTTCTCCGTAGATTTTGGATTTACTGCGTCATTGCTGATACAGATATTTCCTCAACTTCTATTTGGCCCAATGGTCATATGATTTAAACTCAGAATGTGACTAAGTGAATTTTATTTCTAATGCTCTATTTCTGTATAAACTGCATTTTTGGGGCAATACAGTATAACAGTGAACGCCAGTGTCACATTGTGCTGGAGTTTGCATGTTTTTGGACCCTGTGTCCGATCCCAAGGTACAAAACCATGCATGTTTAGGACAGTAGAATGTAAATTGACCCGTAGGAGTGAGAGTGAATGGACTGTTACCCGCCTTCAGCCTATGTGTGTTGAGACTTGACTTGTTTGGTACAAAGCAGGTAGTGTAATGGATGGATTTCATAGCAATTTGGTTTTCTGCCGACTGATGTTTAGGTGCGTATTATCTGAAGGACACACCCGCATTTGGGGGAATAATTAGAGGCAGAAAATAACTAATCATTAAAGCATCATTTGAAGAATAGAAAAGTAAATCAAAACAAAAAATCCCCACTGGAAGTTTAAAACATCAGTTTTGCAATAGTTTGATGTGATATTCAAACATTTAAAGCTACTTTTCAGAGGTGAAACCTTTCAAAAATTAATTAGTCCACAGAGTGCTGAATTTGAAAAACAAAGGAAAGAAAAAAGAAATTGAACCGCCCATAAGCGATTCAATGCCCTTTTTTTCTCCCCCGAGTTCCCTTTATCAATAACTAATTAATGTTTCCAAACAACAACTCCAAGAATAGTGTGTTTCAATCACAGTCGGTTAGCTCATTGCCAATGGACTCCAGGGAATGCAGTAGTTTTTCATCAGTTAAACTGGTTTGGTGAAGTGTTTGTGAAAACAGAGCCATTAACCACATTTGTGTTGCAAATTGGACTTGTTCTCTATTTTGGCAGAGAACATAACATGATGCGCTGTCAATGCAAGAGATTCAGAAACACAAACATCATGCATTGTGCAATCTCATCCGCCGTTTTAAGTCATTTGCTGTCTGTTTCTTTCAAGTGCGCAGTTTCATCCCCTTTGAAGAGGGAAAACAGCCTTTGTGTCGGCGCTGAACTCAGAACTTGTCATCCAAACTGAAACTTCCACTACCTCTAATGTGTCAGCCACAGTGGCAGACAATGTGTCCCAGCCCATTTTTTTTATTCCAGCAATTTTTCCCCCTGTGAGGCAGTCAAAAATTATCCGCGGTGAGTTATTTCTGACTATGTGCTGCCAGCAGAGGTGATAAAGCTCAGGATGTTGAAAAATTTCAAAGTTCACCGCATAATGATACAATTTGCTTTGTGCCTTTTTCCGTAATGGTGCCTGACGTCCAGACGCTTTGTCTTCAATCTTCAATCCGTTCTGCACCCAAACAAGTCCGTCAGTGTTTGTGCTTGTACTGCATGCGCCGCCGCATCACAATTTCATGCTTTCGATACCCTTGCTATTTAATTATCAGCCCAAATCCCCGTTTTGGGAGGCTGTTTTTCACATAAATTGATTCTGAAATTTCATGACAGAGATGCCAGGTTTTCACAGGTTATTGGAAACCTCTGTCCGCCTACATCCCCCTCCCCCTCATGCCTATTCTGTCAACACCTCTTGATTTTAAACCGCAGGTACGGCAGGGACTGAGCCAATGAACGTCGCTCACTCGGAGTTCATCCAAAGGTAACACATTTGAAGCCCAGAGCCACCCCAGGGGAAACTCTTCCGTGTGATTATGCGTAGTTTGGCATGTCTTTAATGCCGTGAATTAAATGTAAGCCAGCACGGGATCCATACTGGGCATGTTTTGAATGGAAGTGTCGTATGGAAATGAATTTGTTGCATTGTGCCTTTCAGTTTGTCTTCATGCGTTTTCCAGCTGGGACGGCAAGTCGGAGTAAATGAACACTTAATGATTGCTGAGCACCAGTAACTGCGGTGGCAGCTCAGGTGGTAAACAAACCATTTGTCAGGCAACCTGGCAGCCTGGTGACACCTGTGCCACAACCAGAAACAGCTCCTAGATCCAATTTGCAGGTGTGCTTACACTTGTGTGAAAAAAAAAATCACTGCTGTTACGTTGGCACTGTTTGATAGCACAAGGATGTATCTTTTGATACGCGATGCGGCCTGATTGTTCGTTGCACTTTGACTGTATCCCATAACATCATAGTCCAAGCACTGAGGAGTTACAATTGAAGGACAACAGGCTCATTGTGCTCATCAATTGGCTTCAGCACTTTATCAGTCATAACTGAGTGAGTCATAACTGCAAGAAATCTGATGAATTAGGTGACAGAGACTGTTTCTAGACAGACTCATTTGCATAGATATTTTCGTAGACAGTTACACAACGGTTATCAGATCATACTTTTTGAATCTAGTCCAAAATTGTTCCATTGTTCCCGTGCGCAGAATGACTGGGTTTATTGAAACTCAATTTCATAGTTTGAGACATAGAGTTCATTTCATCTTGCATACTGAGGTATCAGTATCATATTTTTTTTCCAAAAATCATTAAGGGAATCATAGAGATAGATTTGCCAGATTATCCGAACCAGTTTGGGTTCATACGTACAAGTGAGATTTGAACCACCAAGACTTTCTGTAGAAACAGATGTAGTTTGAGTCTCAATTCATAATGGTGTATTTTCAGTGTATTTTCCTCTTTTCTTCAGAACTTTGTGTTGTAAAGGACATAGCTATAGTACCAGCAGTTTTATGCACTTTTATGAATGTTTTTGTACATTCATAAAAGTTTAAAAGAAGCAGTGGTGCGCCATTAATGTAGAATGGATGAAAATGTGGATGTGAAGGTCAGGCTGGTGTATGGGCATGCAGTGAATATGATTTACATCACATGTGTGTTTGAACCCAATGACCCTCATGTGACCTAGTGCACCAGCAGCAACTGCAATCCTTCCATGACTGTATGCTTGAAGGAAGCAGGAAATCTTCAAAATGTTGCTATGGAAGTTGAACACAAATGTGTCAGATATTTTATAGCAATCTTCTTCTTTACACATCTCAGGAGTTAGTTTGAGTTCGGCAGTGCAATATAAAATCACATTATGTTGGTAATGAACCAGAAACAGGTTATAATTATAACAAGACACATTTTGCGTTAAACAGATTTAATTATCATTTAACAGGAGGAGCACATTCTGGGTGTCAAAAGGTCATTCAATAAATTATTCATGTATTTATTTTGCATCGAGGAATTAGGTCTGAGTATGAGCACAGCGAGGATCTCTTCTTTCGTCTCTTAGCGATTCGTAAAAGTGAGCATGCCCTTCTGAGGGTCCTCCGCCCTTCCTGTTTTGATGGAGAATGAAGTGGATGCACAGCGGTCGGTCGTCCACTCACTTGCTGCTCTCTAGTTTAATTCTTGTTACTCGGCGAGTGCTCAAGTGTAAATAATGGGATTTTGGGAAGCCCATGTCAGATGTGATGAACTGCTTCCCCCTGTTAACAGTGGGTTCAAAGGGGGGTGGGGGAGATAACCCGCTGGCGAAAGACATGTCTGAGTTCGAGTTGGGTTTGTTTGTTTAGGGTGGGGGACAATGCTCCAAAACACAGCGATAGTTAATCTCGTTACCTCGCAATCTTGACAGTTTCCCAGCTAAGAGAACTTCAGGTGTCACAGCACAAGATGCGTCTCAGCATGTGCCCCTTCAGTTCTTCATCCCCTCTTTTATACGTTTCCTCTTCAGAGATGTCACAGAATTTTCTAAATACTTCATTGGCTGCTAAAGTGTTGGTAGGTAGGCGCTGTGCAGTGGATTAAAAAAAGAAAGCAACGATAAATCATTGAAGGAAGGAGACATGGATGGAAATAGAGTTGGAGTTGCTCTTGTTTCTACGGTAACTGTCGATGGGGAGGTACCAGGGATGAAAGTGGAGGGAAAACAAACCTCCCCGCTCCGATGGCAACAGCACAGCAATTGGTTCTCGTTTCCTGCGAGGACAGGAAGAAAAAAAAAAAACATAACAAGGTCCCCTAGTAGCCCAGGAGACACAGTTCGATGTTGCATCAGAAAGCAAGAGGCAGGGCAAAATGATCACGCGCTTGCAAACATGCACACTCAACTCGCCCATGCACGCGTGCACACACACACACAAACACAAACACACACACACACACACACCCGCTCTCTAGCTCTCACACACGCACGCACAATCACATGCTCCACTTCACCCTGCAGCCGCCCCTCCCGCTCCTGCTCTCTCTCACTCTCCCGCCAAAACATCTACAGCACGTGAAACCTGCCTAGAAACCGAGGGGAAACTTCCGCCTTGCTCTGATTGGCTGAGCTCCCTAGCAACCGCGTATGCCCGAGCAGCCAGTCAGGCTCGTTGTGAGAGGCACACTGACCCAATGAAACAGATTATTCAGAGGCGCGGGCAGGCACAGTGACCTGGTAACAGTCAGGAGAAGAAGTCAGTGAGACGCTGGAGGGAGAGAAGAAAAGTGCTCTGCGATTGGCTCGCAGATTTCCTCTTTGTGGCGATTGGCTCGGTGCTCTGCTCTTCGCAGTCATTCATACATTTCTCTGCCTGCCTCAGCATTCGCTGCTCTGTTTCCTCCACCCTCAGCCAGTTAGTTCAACTTCCAGAGTGGCCACCCTGCCCTGAAGGAAATCCACTGCCCAAGGTCAAGGCAAAGACTGCACTGCTGAACTGGGATTGGTTTAGACAAGCAGGAGCAGAACAAGATCCTAGTAACAAGTCTACCTCATCATGTCAGCGTGGGATTAAAGCCTGTGATCAACAACTTGTTAAACAACACAAGTGCTCTTCCTCCGGTCGCTGCTGATGAGCTTGTTATTGTGCTGCTTGTAATGGACATGGGCCAGTGAAAGGCATAATTAGCTTTTCATTTAATAATGCAGCGTTTTGACAGGGCTGTTCTCCGGGCAAGTTGCAAGACATAAATTAGCAAATGGTTAGTTTGTTTTGAAAAACTTCGCTTTTGAAGATAGCCCGGGCGAGGTTTGCAGTCTTTTTAAACATTCCAAACTGCTTGCTCCAGTAGTGTGGGGAATTAATGTCAATACCCTGCAGGATCAGGAGTTCATATTGAATAGTTAATGAGATGGGGGAGAGAGAAGGACTCAAATAATTCTGCGAATCGTGCATGCCATGCATACTGCCTAATTTAACATAACTGCAGGCTAAAACTCACTCAGGCAGGAACATTGTACTGCTATGATTAGCAAAAACAACATTACCATCCAACACAGAAATTGCTCATAGCTCCCCAACAAATTAGTTTACTCAGGACGGAGGGTGGATCTATATTAGAGAATTTATTTTCCTTTTGAACAATAAATTCAATACAGTGTTATTTATTCCACACTGAATGCTTCATGTTAAATTGTGATTTGACGCTAATAAGTGTTTTCAAGCTCGTTAGCAATGGTGCAATAGACTTATTGTACTTAATTAAACCTACCTGAACACTTCATGTGATGCAAAAGTCTAAAGAAATGAAACCAAAAGTCTAAGCATGAAGGTAAATGCACTAATTCCACCAAAGTGTTGAACTATTTCATGCACTGAGAGCATCAATAATCCCCTGGTACAAAACAAGACTCTTCCCCTTTGTTGTTCTCAATGTCCCTCCGCATTTTGTGTGTGGGCGTGTGTGTGTGTGGTTGTACATATGCATATGCAGTATACATACACTGTAGTATATGATAGAAGCTGACTTTGTTCCCCAAATGAATAGATATTAGTGTTCCCCTGGGTGCCTGGTAGCCTGAGGAATAGCGGGATAAAGATCACATTGCACTTAACAGTCATCACAAGAGGATTTCTCACAGGACCGTTTCCACTTAGATGTGAGTTTCTACCATATGCTTTTTGTCAAGATGAATATGCGCTCGTGCGAGCTAAAGATAGTCTTCATGTTGCTAGTAATTGAGAATAAAGCAAGCTGAGAAAACCTTACATCACAGAATAAAAACAGAAAAAAAGAAGTTTTGATCCCCAAAGCTGAAATGTGAACTGCAAGCACCTAGAGAGAGTTGCAGACATTGCCAGAACAGGGTAATTCTATAATTTCTCATACAGACCTTTATCTCGATTGGTAAAGGTCACCAGTTTTGGGTTTTCCCATTTCCATGGTCTCATTACTCTCAGGGGATGACTTCTAGACAAACAACCCTTGAGGGCCTCTTCAACCAGCATTCGATGACTCACCTAATTTAAAGTTGTGTTGTAGGGGGAACATAAATCCTGCCTTTCGATTCGCCAGCCCAGGCATTTCTCGGAAACCGACGTGTGTCATGATGAAGATTTTATGTCTTCTATCACGTCATCCCACCAAGCCATAGGAATTAACATATCACTGGTTTTCTTGCGGGGGGGTCGGTTCACTGTGTTCATCCGTGAAATGACCTATTCAACTTTTTTTGTTTGCCTTGCAGAGGATCGCCTCTGCTGTCTGTGTGGAGCTAATTGGATACAGCAAAGCACCAAATCGGGCCCCTCAGCCAAGGGGAATAATTCCAGGAAATAAAGCATAAAGGTATTGTCTCCGTGAAAACACTGTGCGTTAGCATTTTAAGCGCATCACCGCTGGCGGAAAGGACTGGCAGAGAGAGCAGAATAAATGAAACATGTTGGACAGGTCTGTGAATAGAGAGCACAATCCTCTCTCTTCCTCCAAACACTGACACAAACACTTCCTCGGTTTTGATTCCACAGGATGCGGCATTATGATGCTAATAATTACTTAAGCAGGAAGTGCCAAGGAAGGGATTATCACATGCAGCATTCACTCATTGTAAATAACTTAAGAGACCCATAATGTTTGGCTATAAATGTTACAAATACTGCTTCTCCTTGGTCTTATCATCACAACACACTTTGTTTGTTATTGTAGTGTAATTAAAAAGTCCTCATGGAAAGAAAATTCTGCATGATACAAACTCTGGGAACTTAACTTTAATTGCATCCCGTTTATTCATTCAGCCCTGACCTACTTTGCAACTCTCCCAAAAATCATTTATCAACCAAATCAATGATCCCCCTCTTGGATTAGCAGACGTAACATGCCCTCAAGAATTTCACAACATCACCTCTCTGACATGGGTTTCGAGACACAGCAACCGAAACCAATCGAGCAGCTGCCTCTTTCTTTGAATCCTCTCACACTTGTGAGGTTTCCTGGGCCGCCCTGGTGCATCTCAGGGGGGTCAGCGGCTCTGAAGGATCTCCACTGTGCTGCTCAAGATCGCCTGGAGGTATGACAGCCGCCCTCTGATCTGCCGGCGCCTCTGAAGATCTAAGGACAGGCTTCGCCCATATCGACAGTCGCAAGCGCTCCTCACATTAAAGCAGTGGCACTTGAGCGAGCCACACAGGCACACAGCGTGATCCCTGTTTTCCACCGTCTTCCTGAAAATAAAGAGCTGCGAGAATATCTCATAGGGAATGGCAGACATGCTGTAACTAAGTCAGTCCTGGGCATGTTTTGAATAATTTTAAGGTTGTCTTAATTAGACAGCCATTATCCAGCAGCTCAGAAGTCGGCACATTTTAACTAACACCCACCATGCTTCACACCTCAAATGTTAGAATACCCTGAATACAATTTTGTACCCCTCAGCGGCTTTCCTGAAATTTGTCAATTGGTGTAGAGAAATGATCCAGTTACGGCAGTGGCATTATATGCTTGCGAAATTCTATTTTCTGGTCAATTTATGAAAGAAAGAGGAGGCTGCATGACTGAGCTGCAAATTAATTTTACTGTCTTTGCCCTGGCTTCCTTCCTCTGTTCCCAGGGGCTTTGCTTTTTAGGTGACAGAGCCTTACACAGCTTTCTGTCACCGCTGCTTACAACACATGGGCAGCAGATGTTAGCCAACGTGTGCCAGGACAGTATTGGTACCAGAGCACCCCTTGCATGGTCTCAACAGATGTGGCTTCATCTCAGTTTGACAAACACACCTGTGGCCAGGACCACCTGCTTTCGATAACCAGCACATTCCAGCAGCTCACAGTCAGTGGAATTAATGGGCTGTCCTGACTTCACCATGTGTGTGTGTGTTTGTGTATGTGTGTGTGTGGGAGGGATGGTTTTACCGCACTCAGTACAGCTTGGCAAAGACTGAAAAATTCCCTAATACGTTCGAGTCAACAGCAGGGCTGCTGTGAGCCATTTCCATGCACTGAGCGTAATTTGTTTGGGTTGATTTAAGGTACCCTGGTCCGTCTGCCTGTGTGTGACCATGATTAATTGAGTTATTTCAGGGACATTTTGCCAAGTAGACTGGCAACGAACTGTAAACTAATGGCATTTTGATGAATTAAGGGAGACTTGGGGCAGCCGAGCTAAAAATTAAAAGAATAAAATAGAAAATTCAAGCCCATAGGGCAGCATAGTTGTTGAGGGGTTGGTGCAGTCACCTCAAAAAGGACCTGGGTTCAGCTCCCAGGTTTGGAGTTTGCATGTTCCTCCAACCAGTCCAAAAACATGCATGTTAAAGTTGATCAAAGACTCGATTGTTTACTTCTAGGTGTGAGTGTGGGGCGGGAATGGTGTGTGTGTGCTGTGCGACCTGCCTTCACCCTATTTGTATTGGGACTGACTCCCCTAAATCCCAATATTAGGTATAAAATATGGTAAGAATGGGTGGATTTTGTTGTATGGTATTGATTTACTGTATGTTTTTAAGGGCATGTTTGTGCAGATAAATACACCAAAGTCAGACAAAAATGCTGCTGGACCACTATTTACCAGAATTCATCCTGAAGGGAACTGGAATGACTTTACCAAACTTCAGATCAGTCCATCAAGTAGTTGTTGTATCAATCTGAGAAATTGGTCTACACCATTTATGTGTTGTTTCACCTTAGGCCATAAAATATCTGAAACAGACAAAGTGGAGGAATACGCAAGGAAAGCTGAAGATCAGTGTCAAGTTAACAGAGGACGCCACCAGTGTTCAAAGCCCAAGCATAAAATATGATGGCTTAATGAGCTGAGCTCAGGCCCCGTCTATGGATTTTCAAGAAACAGCGTCAAATATTTATGAGGATGTTTCGACGGAAGATATGTTTAATTGTGAGAGATTTCTCCTCTGCCTGTTTAATAATAGAATATACCAGGTAGGCAGCTAACTAGCAGTGGTGGCTGGAGACACTGTATTCCGCTCAGGGCGCTTCTGTGCGGATGAAACGATCATCATCTGGGAGAGCTCACATGCTCAGACAGCATCCTGACAGCTGTGCCTTAAATTCGGGAGTTCACAAAGGCGAATATGTCTCTGCCTACTTGTGAGAGGATGCATGGATGTCGGCACAGTGGATGTGAGCTGCAGCCGGCTGGTCCTCCGTAGCCAGTAGTCACAGTCACTCTCCTCATCTTCCCCCCCTGTTAGCGTCCCAGGGGAAGCAAGAATTGACGTGCCATTAAAGAGGCTTTGAAGAGAGGTAACTGTCAGCATGGCTGCCTCTGCTTTTTGGCAATAAAAGGAATGGAAGTGCAGATCTGGGTGCAGCGAGGACACAGTGAACTGCTCAATGTGTCTCATGAACTACAACGTAAGGGGAGATAGATGGAGTTGTCTCCAAGGCAAAAACTGCGGTGCAGAATTGAAAGTGTTTTCCTAAAACACAGGATAACAAGAACAGCATGAGTCACATTCAGACATTTTCTACCAAACACAAAGCTACAGCCGCGGATAAACATTTAAATTTTTCAGGAGTACAAAAGCATCAATGAAGAATATTTTTCTGAATTGGTCATAGTGTAATTTAAGACGCATTTGAGTGATGACCTAGAGAGGACATCTTGTCCCATATTTCAGTTTGTTCATGACCTTAGTGACATCTCAAAGACCTAATTATCTCACACTGCAGGGGAGCCGAGCGTAACCAAACCCACAGTGATGTCATGGGTCCAGCAGTGACTAGGCAGAGGAGGTGACCTCATTTCCTGTGTGGTTCAAGGAGTTTTAGGGACTTTCTTCATCTATCTCAAAACTTTCACAACTATTTCATTCACACAGCTAATAATATGATGCCTTTATTCTACATCAGAAAGACAAAATAACCTGCAAAAGTAAAAAATAAAAGGGTGCTTTTGAAGTCTATTCATGCTCAGAATGACTTGTACATAATGTTCTGGGAAGGCGCATAATGGTCTGTGTAAACAAGCGTGTAAGCAAAACGGTATTTACTGTATGCACGTGTCAAAGCTGTTAGCACACATACCATAGCATCAATAGACTGGATGTCATGACTACATGCATGTCATAGAAAATAAGGCCTGGGAACAGTCTAGTCCCAGAAGCAGTTTTGTAGAATCACTGTCTGCATCAAGCCAGTTCATGCCGCATGTCACGGTAGACATTGAAGAGCAGAAAGAAATGCTGGGTTGCTGTAGCATTCATTCTGAAACCTTCACGGCTCATTTTGCATACTGTCTCCTCAATGATATCGTTCATTGTTTGTCTGCTCGGGCTGTGAATAAGCATGTGCCCCACCCCTCTGTGCGAGCGCCACCGCCACGTCTGCGAGCACAACTGGTGCGGGATCAAAAGAAGTCTTGTAAACAACCCATGAAAGGGGTTATGTTACGGATGACACCATCATTTAATTACAGTGTCCTTTACAGAGAGAAGAGTCCTTCTTGTTGCCACCATGGAGGGACATGCAGTTATGGCCACAGATGAAGCCTGGGCTGCAGTTTTTTAATATAATTATCTTTGTTTAAAGCTATTAAAAATGTTAATGAAGAATGAAATCATCACAATAAGTAGCACATCAAGAAACCTCTGACTTATACTGAGGATTCTGACATGCGCCGGCCCTCCTTTTGTGCCTTTAAGTCCACGACTTAAGTCACAAGTACGGTTTAAAGGAGGATTGGGAGGTCTGGGGTCACCAGGTCATGTGCATTATAGGACCTTTGACCTTGTTTGTATCATCCTTTGCACACGATGAGATCACAAATCTTAGGCCCCAGTGAGTTTTTCACTACCAACTTCTTTCAAGCTAAGAGCTAAGCTGCAAGCTAACACCTTTACAGAAAGTTGTCATCACACAGTCTTTGCTTTTCTGCACATAGTCAGACATGGTGGGAAAACTCTGGCTCTACTTAGGTGCTTTCAAGCGTTAATTATAGTATGGATCATTACAATTTACCATACATGTATAAGTAGAATAAGTCCATCCATCTGTTATTATGGTTGTCAGAAACATGTTTAGAAACTGGAGTACCTGGAGAAAACCTTCGCACACATCTTGGGAGCATGCAAACTCCATACAAAAAGGCCTTCGGTCCAACTGGGATTCAAACCAGGGACCTTCACACTGTGGGGTCAGGGCACTATCCACTAACGCACCATGTTATTGCACGTAGTGCATTTTAACGTTTTCGTTTGGCTGCTTTTTCTTCTGCTATCATCTGAGGGCCACTCTTAATCCTTATGTCACCTTCTGTTGTGCTGTTTCTGGGTAAAACCCAGACAGTTTTGGTCCCTTATTTACATCATTCTTGTTTTTTAAATCTAATTTTGATGTGATGGTGTTATTTTTAGAACTGGCTTACTATCTTTAGCCACCCTGAAGGTCTCACAGGGCGGCTACATTCCCAAAAGTCTACCTCACCTGTCCAGACTGATTGTTAAGGAACACCGCCACAACTTCCACAAGCTGACTTTTCTTTTCCTGAAAAGCCCCACAGGTCGTCATAGTGGGACATTTTTGGAGCAATGACTTTGAACTCCTTGGCCCAATTTAGCCGAGGAAGTGAATGTTTGCTCAGAAGAAAGTCAAGGGAGAGGCATGTGGTGGACAGAAATAGCTACAAAAACTCTCGCCCCTCTTTCAGGTGGGTGGACAGGACTCTGGGCCAGGATAGGGGCTGAACAATGACTCCTGGATAACCTCCCACGCATCTGTCCACAGACACACACACACATACGCACGCACGCACACATTTCAGCACACAGACCTTTGCTCTGGGGGTGATTGGGACGTTGACACGTCAGGATTAGATGATGTCATCCTTTAAGCAGCTCTTCTGTGGTCTCCCTCTGGGACCCCTGTGGCCCCACAGGAGCCACCTGCAGTTCAAAAACATCAGCAGTGGGCACGTAACGGGGGGTGGGGGGGGTGGTGGTTCACAGGAAAAGCCAGAGCCCAGATGGCCGGTGTTAATCGGCAGAGGTGCACAGAGCCTGATATGAGACATCGCTACATTCCTCATACGTGTCGTCAGCGCGGGCTGGGGAAATCCACCCCGGGAGTGACAGGTGCTTTGTTGCGCCGGCAGGCTAAACAAGTCAGGTCACTGGGTTCGAGACTTAACAGAATGATGACAAGCCCATCGCATGTGGCTTTACAATTTTGTTTGTATGCTCCATGTGCCTTGAAAAAAGTAATTGGAATTGAAATGAATATAAACAAGTTTTTGGCTTTATTTGATTTAACTGATATACTCAAGTGACCACTGACCAGCAGCTGGCTAGCTTCACGTAGCATGAAGACAGGGAACATGTTTGCTTACTTTTGTATTTTATTTGCATAGAAACTAAACTCAACACAAGTGATAAGAACAGCACTTAGTTTTGGGGGTCTTACTGGCGAGACAATTTATTGGATAGGGAAGAAATTTCCTGGAGAGTTTGAGGGTATCTCATGATGACAGCGAGTCTGCAGGAAGCTCCTGCGACACTCTGCATGAATAAAATATGATGAGCTGACGTGGCCGGTGGAGGTGACGTGATCATGGTAAATGCAACATGAAAATATAGTGCAATAGTGATGTCTAATCAAAGTTAATTGACTCTTATCACCATGAAGCCTGTTTTATTAGCATTTTATTATTTTCGTATGGCCCATAAATATGTATAGCTGCAGTCCCAATGGCTTATTGTATGGTGAGGAACCCATGACCATTTGTTAATGACATGTCATCAAATGTGCAGTGAGCCATTGAAAAAGGTCAAAGCCATCATGATGAATTAAAAGGCCAGTGAAACAGAGAAGGGAGACGAGATGCAGAACTTAATGGGATTTTTCACAACTCAAATTAGATCTATAAACCATTATCACGGTAAATGATGTAACAGGCAGAAATAAAGCCAATAGTTACATTAGCAGAAGTGCGCTTTATGAGAACGACGCTTGCCTTATTAGAGAGGCGGACTTGATTTGAATTGATTCCCTTCGAAAGTTGCCCCAGCAGCTCTGTACCTGCGCCGCAACCTGTCAATGAGCTACCTGCAGAGCTTTTAGCGTTAGATACCTCAGTGTCTCCTCAGGTGCCAGAGAATATCTCTGCATCTTAATTAGTGTTTCCACCCTCCATCCAGTGTGGGGAGAACAGCCCAGGGGTGACAGAAACAGGCGAGCTCCTCTACACACACTGATGCGTGTCTAATGAGTCCATCAGGCTGACAGCACTGCATCCTGGGGGAGCCTCCGATCATGATTATCACGCGAATCACAGACGAATGTTCCTGGATTGAGAATGCCATCTGTCAACCATCTGAGCGTATGTTTACCAAACAAGGGAACTGGGAAATTCATCCGCACCTGTTTGTTGTTTTGGCAAATTAAAGAAACGTCCCGTCAGTCTCCACATCGCCCTCATTTCCTATATACTCTGCACCCACCCATGGTGCAGGGGCCATTAACTCTAACTCCAAGTCTGTATATGGTCAAAAGCCACCAATATATGAATGATTCACCAACCATACCTCAGCAGTACATGCATTAAATGTAGGTGTCAATAATTAATGGTCCATCTTGTTCGTCACCGACACAATTTTCACACATCAGGTGAGACAATCAAACTGAAAATGATGTATATCAACTTAGCTGTGCATTTCAGGTTGAAAAAAGGCCCCTAGGGAGGCACAGTGAGGTGGAACTGATGGCATAATATAAAGAGGCTGTTGCACGACACACATTAGAAACCTCTCTCCTGCACTCGCAGCACTTCATGCTGAATGGTTTTAACTCTCGGATTCTGTCAACACTCATTCCTTTCACCCGGGATACAGTAAATATTTTCGCCTGGGATCATCAGCCTGAAGATGGAGAGCTTTTCATCAGGTGACATGACTGCCAGCATGTAAACATGGCACCACATGTCATCATTTGGTAATTTGCCTTTATTTCGCTCTGTGTACAGGTGCCACTCTGTCTACAGACGGGAAAATCTTTTAAAACCAAGTCGATTGGGATCAAAAACAAAAACAGAGCATGGGTGAGAGTGGGCGTGTTGATTTGCCAAACATGATTAAAGCAAGTGCTCTTGAGCTCTTTGACACCTCCTATAATGTTAACATCTCAAACATGTATCTGTTTAAATTCCCTGTTAAAATACAGGTTTGTTCTGATCCCGCAGACTTGCGCGAACATATGGTGCCCAAACATAATATCACTGCATCATTGTTATATAACCTGTAAAGCGCAATATTTACATATGAACAGTATTGTCTTTGCAGCTTTTCTTTGCCATATACTTCACAAGCACGTGGACGTCATTCTTTCTTGTGAGCACTGCGTGCTGCTTTCTAACTCAAATGTTTGCTCAAACTTTGCCTGAAAACTTGAACACATTGTATCCACTCTAGAGACGGTACATCTGAATGGTGTAATACATGGTTTAGTAACCAGCATTATGCATTTTCACAGCTAAGCCAGTGAATAGCAGCCATGCCATGTGTTACATTTCCGCACTGCTTATCTGCCCCTGCTGCCTTGTTATTGCTCATGTTCGTATTCTTGCACACATTTGTGGACAGTTGTTCTCTCTGCAGCTGAAACATGTGTTCTGGTTTCTGGTCGACTTCCTCTAGGTGTGAAAGGGAAGCCTTCTGTGCCCCGTGATTCAAGTGTGTGACATACGAAAGCAATCATATGATAAGACAGATGCTTATGGTTTCAGAAAGCTCTTTTTGCCCAGATACAGCCTGAGTGTGCTTGTGTGTGTGTGTGTGTGTGTGTGTGTGGCGGTGTGGGTGGGGGGTGGGAACTTGTTTACTGCTCACACACGCTGCTTTGAGTCCTCTCGACAGGGGAAGAAAGACGGCGTACCAGAACTTGGTAGTGTGAAAGTGCAGCACACTAGCGGTGAGTTTTCAGGGATAAAAATACTGCCGGTGTGCAGCCTCGAGCTCAGCGGTGAGACTAGAGGTACAACAGCCTTTGGGCTTTGAAGCATTGCTATCTGTGGCAATCGGCCCAGTGTGCTGAAGTAGGTTAAGCCAAATCTCCATAATATGCAAATGCCCAGTTATTCTTTGGATTCAACTTTCAGGAAAGTGAAGCTTTCGCTCCATACAGACGTGGACGTACGTATGTGGTATGTGCTGCCACGTTCCCGTGTTGTTTCTGCTTGAATAAAATGACAACACAGCATGATCGTTTTTACAGCCAGGATAATCTGTAGGGGAGGAGGGAGGGGGGATGAAAATGCCTAAGCCTCAACCACAAACTGTAATACATAATATAATACATTTCTGGCCAGAGACAAGGTTTCTGTGAACTCAGGGAAACCTTAAATGAGCAGATCCTTAGGGGTGAGGAGCTCAGCGAGGGACTCGGTGCCAACCAGCCCTGCAGCGAGGTAGCTCTCCGCCTGATTGGTCTCACTGGGCGACTGGGGTGCAGGGCAGAAATCCCATCTACATACAACATGCATGCACGCAGGCAGGCAGAGTCGCCTAGGCCAAGCACATGCTGCCACACAAACACAAATGAAGCCATGTAAACAAATGCTTTAATAACAAGTTGGCATCCTAAAAAAAAAAGACAAGGAAAATAAAAAAGAAAGGAGAGAAGCTACCATATCCGAATGATTACACACACACAAGCACACAGACGCCCACATGTTACAACACATAACACCTACACGCATTAAGAGTCTCACATATTGCAGCTAAGAGGACAGCAGAGGGAGGAGGTAGGGGGGTGGGTTCACTTTGCCTGCCCGCTCTGTTTCTATTCAAAAGCTAATTCTTACTCGCTGTGCTTCAGAGAGCCCAGCCAGCCACCTGCACCGAGGGTGAAGGAGGGAGGGACGGAGGGAGGGAGTGAGGGAGGGAGGACAGGAGGGGAAAAGAAAAGGGAGGAGGGGAGGTAGCAGTGGAAGAATGACATCACCTTCCCTGAAATGTCACCATTATCTCAAGCCTCGGCTTTGAGGTGACATCATCCTCTCTTTGCCCCTCCCCCCTCTGTTCCTGTGTGTGGTGAGGGAGGATGTTTGCCCGTGTGTGTGTGTGTGTGTTTGTGTGTGCATGAGCAAGTGCAGAAGAGCAGTTTTCAAGGGAAGCATGAGTGGATGTTTGTCTGTGCTTCCCCTTTCATACCTTTATACTGACAACAACAAGTGCAGCCTGCATCTGTGACCTCAGTGCCACTTGCTTCACATACTGTAGATAAATTACAATCTGCGTTTGCAGCAAACAAAAATCTGGTTGACTGTGAAGGCACATGGATGTTTGCATGGGGTTTTGCATATAAATTATTACTCTGAATCTTAAGTGCGCAATCTATGTAAAATTATATGTAATGCATGAGGTATTGTGCAATTAAACCAAATTAAAGGGACACTCCATTCAAATTATTAGAACCTTATTTCTTCTCTTACCTCACCTTGGATTAGCTCAGCGGCTAATTTGCATTGGAAATCATGAAAAACAGGAAGAAGCCTGAAGAACAGGCAACAAGATAGGAAGTATAAAAATATTGCAAACACTATATATAAAACAAGAAGAGATTCAACTTAAATAAATCTTCATATAGTCATATAGTCACATTTATTCCAGAGGTATATACATGGTTTGTGTTTCTTTTTTTTTTATTCTCAACTTGGTGATATGACTCTCACCTCTGACTCCTCTTTCAGTTTCTCATCCTTCCCATCTGCGCATATTCTCCTACTCCAGGGTTACAGCCTAAGCTGCAGAGTCGCTGCTCATCCTGGGATCTACGACACATGTCGTTCCTCATTTCTCTCTTCTCCCGTCACCTCATTAATCTAATAGAGAAGTTACATATCCCCTGACAGTGCACTTTTCTTCTCAAAGGTCCTCCATTCTCTTTCGTGTGGACATAATAAGGGTGTTATAAAAGTGTGTTGTAATAATGCTTCACAAACCCTCTTGCTTCCTTCTCACTTTATATTGAGTAAGTCACAACAGTGCACAGATGCTAACGACCCATCAGGCCACTGCTCCTGTCACCATGTCTCAGCGGAGCAGTCTGTGGATCGACCTCTGTGCTGTTATTACAGTATCTGATGCCCGCAGCAGCTGACGCTCCTGCAACATGCCAGTCGTGCCATTGCTGCCCTTTGTGCGTGTCCCAGTGCTCACTCTGCCCCCCAACCCCAACCCAAACGCCTCATTTAGATCGTGTCAAAGGAGAGTGGGTGTGACAGGTAAACATGTCACCTCATCTTAACGCCACTCAGGTCTAAGTGGGCACAAGCAGCTTCGCCAGCATTCATTAGATGTGGAATTAAAACTGACAGCTCTCATTAAGGTAACACCTACACCTTTTGGATGAGAAAAATGCAGTGGAAATTGCAATTTATTTTTCTGTGTTAACTTAGTCTAGTTTCTGTTCATCTCTGTTGTGATGTTCGTCTCTTTGGTAATGTTTACCATGTGGGCAGCATATTGGGGAAGTGATTAGCACAGTCGCCTCACGTCAAGGACATGGGATTGACTCCTAGGTTGGAGCGAGGACATTTCTGCTTGGGATCTGCTTGTTCTCCCCGAATCTGCATGGGTTTGATCGGGAATTCTACTTGGTTTTCACGCACAGTCCAAAGATATGAACATGTAGGTAATTTGGAGACTCTGAATTGGCCCAAGGTGTGGGTGTGTGGATTGGCGACCTGACCTATGTGTTAATATATATGTTACCAGTGTTAAAACAGGTAAGAGATAAAACATTTACTACCAGTTTATTCTTGATTTCACCAACAGGTTTTTTCCCAGAATACTTGTTTTTCATATGTCCCTATAAGTTTTCATCCATTCATTCATGACACGGTCACAAGAGGAGATTTGGCACAGTTAGTCCAGTGTCTCGGTACAGTTCTGTTCTGGTCCGTGAACTTGCGTCATGAGGGAAAGCACAGACCACTGATTCAACCCTGGATGCTCTCCATGTGACCCTGGAAAGTAAAATAAAAATCCGCAAAGGGCGGTGACCAGGGCGTTTTAAGTTACCGACACCAAAAATAACTTCTTGTTGAGGCATTTATAACAGGTGTAGGACCTGGAATTTACACCTCATTTGAGTCATCCCACAAAAAATGTGAAAGGTCAACAAAATCAAGGTTCTATTACAGCTGCATCTGCAGAACAGAGCTGCAACTTTATAATCATCATAATCTTCACAATCTCTGTGTTAAAGTTTAAGTATCGTAATTAACAATGAAACATGTTGCAAACATGGTACTCTCTTCTGGCCCGTTTTATAGTAATGGTTCTTGTTTCACCTTCACCTCTGGCTTCAGTTACATTTACTCAGTTCCCCTGAGCATTGATTAAGCATTTCTGATTCTGATTCAGCTCCGAGAACACAGGTCATGCACTGTCACTTCTCCTCTTTGGTGTGACATAACTGTGTTGTGTCTTGTTGATACAATCTTTACCACAGGAACTTGGTGACTTTCTAATTTTTAACTCAACTCACTCACAAATGCTCTGCAAGTCAAAGAAAAACTGGATAAAATAATCAATAAATCACATTTTTACATTCTTTATGATGATTAGAGGTTTTCAGTTTATCCAATTAAATAAAAAGAGCACAAATGATACACTCCAATTTATCCAAGTTTAACAGCCTGCTATTGCCTGAACATATGTCTGAATTCTGTGTCTTTTGTGATGTTATCTAACCTGTGGAGTTTGCTGGTCTAACCTGTCTTTAATCACCTGCTGTTTTAGGACCCATTTAGCCACCACTGTGACCTTTAGCTCTTTCTTCCTGAGGGCTTAATTGTATATCATTTCAAACAGCAGGTCTCCGCTAAAAATGCCTCTTTATGAGTGCGAGTCGGGTGCATTTTTGTCTTGTTTGCCAGGCTTTAACTTGGGACCCCTGCTGATTCTCACCTCTATTGTAATGCAGAGCAAGTGTATAATCTACTCCTGGCCCAGGCCACTTCACACCTTGGTGAGCACAGTGGCCTCCCGCTGAGTTTAGAAGAGTTTGACCACCCCTTTACTGGACACACACCCACATCCGCACACATATAAACACCAGGGACGGACACACCTGCTACCCAAAGCAAATAACTCCCCCGTTCCTCCTCCAGCGTTCTGGTGTCCGATCTCTTTGTCCTGCAGGTGTCCGTTCCCCGAGTCAAAAGGTGAGCAAACAGAAAAACAGAGATGAGCTGCGGTGAACCATTACTCAGAGAAGTGATGTCGACAACGCTTTGACCCAGAGGTCACCGCTGGAAGAATGTGGACTTAATGACCATCAGGGGAAAGATAAATACTGCAGACATTATTAGAGAGACAGAAGGTGGGGCAGAGATTTCTATAACGAGTTGGTAAGAGAAGGTGAAGGGAGCAGGCCTATAAGATCAAAGCATACCACATCGGCCATTTGCACAGGGCGGGGGCTTTGGTCATGAGGGTGGGATACTTGGACAGAAGCGGGAGTCCTCAGAGCTTTGAAAACACTTCATCCTTTCAGAGGAGTACGGCATTTAAAAATAAATCAAAATGATGTTTCTGGTGTGTTCAGTACCAATATTTGCTCTTCACCTCAGATGTTCTGGGTAAAAGTGTCCACACAGGTAGAATATAAGCATTCATTAAGGTTTTTCAACATGACAAGCCATATTCCAGGCATCCTCTGATCGTTGGTGTTATGGATCCCCTGCTGGACAGATGCAGAACTGCTGCCAAAGCCCAGCAACAAGGCTGGGAAAAGGAGAGATGGAGAAAACAACTGCATGACATACAGAGAACTCACGCAAGGTCACGTCTGGATCAATGAATATGTTGCCAAGAAAAACAAAAAGCAACTGGCTACTTTGAAGAATGACATTGGACACAAACATACACACACACACACACACATGAAAGTATGGTACTCTATGCTGTCCAACTTTGTGTACTATCACTAGAATATAAAAGATAAGGAATAACCTCCTGTTTTAGCATTTCCGATCAAAATTATATGTGTTTACATGTGTTGTGCCTATTTTGACTTAAGCAAAGGCTCTTCCAATGCTAGTAGAATGTATCTCCAAAAGTATGTGCAGTATCTACAAAATAAAACTTTGAAGCACTTTTACTTGGTAAATATAGAAAGTGCATGCTATGTTCTACTTTTATGTCAGGGGTACTCTGATTGTTCTAATATGTCTGACAAGATCGTTGTATGACAAATGTATACATAAAAAGACTGTTCAATAAAATAAAGCTAAAAAAACTGACCACATGGTAAGGCAACTTAACTGTTAGAATAAATGAGGTTTGACTGAACAGGGCTCATTGCTTGTAGTACCCTGACATGAACAGCGGTTTTTCCTCTCTCGCTGCACTTAGAGGTACTTACTGCACCCAGTATTCATGTGGAGTTCAAGCTCAAATTTATGTGAAATTTCCACACAGACTAGAAAATATAAATCTGCAGCAAATGTGTCTGTGTCTTTTCAGGACCACTAAACCATGACTGTCATAACGTTCTCATCATCACTGTGTTACTTATCCACTGTGACAGAATGTCAGAGAACCGTATTATTAGCTGCTTTACTGCCATAACACATCTGATACTTTTCCCTCAACACCTCAGACTCCCCGCAGAAGAGACATTCAGCACGACCGCGCCACAATGCCACCTGTGCTGCGCCCCGACTTTATGCGTTCTGAATGCTTTACGCAGCCCCACGCGGGGAGGTGGCACCCAGCAGGAGAGCAAATGCAAGATTATGAGGAGGAGGAGGCGGTGTAGGTGGAGGGAGAAGAGGAGCTGGGGGTGATGCTGATGGTTTAGGAGTGGTCTCAAAAAGTCAGCGTTAATGATCACATACAACAGTGAACAAGTGAAAGCATTGTTACCGTTAAAGCTTCTCAGCGGCGAGCTCGTGCCTGCTACTGTCTGAGTGCACTCAAACCCCGAGCCTGCCGGGCACCTGTTGTGTGTGTGGATTCTTGCCCTTGACACTGCTGTGCTCCGCTGGGCGGTGGGTGTGGTTTGGTGTCATTCTGACCCAGACTTGAACTCACTTACAGCTGTCACTGCTGCACACAGCTATTCCAGACCCTGCGGCACAGAGAGCAGCACTGGATCCTGAGACAGTAGGAGAAAGAGGAGGACGGAAGCGATGAAAGACTCTATGAACAAATCAATGCATTTAATGTAGGAGAACTGCAAAGATGTGTCCCTCCATGAAAATAAACCTTGTTCAAAACACGTCTCTCGCTAAATGCAATCATGGAAATGAAGGCTTCTGGTTACTTAACCTTATCGATCAGCTTGCCTAAGGGGCGCAAAATAAGTCAGATTTACTCATGTGTGTTTTACATCACTGTTTTCATACTCTCTGATTTACATTACATTACATTACATTTATTCGTCTAAGTCCACAGATCTATCTCTCCATTGCCTTACCCACTTGATCCCCACTGATCATATGCAGGTTTTCTCATGCCTTTCTCCAACTTTCATAGGGCAATGGCAGGGAATACACCCTGGTCAGGTTGCCGGGGTACATACAACACTCTCTCGTTCACGCTGTGTGACAATTGAGGATCTCCAATCAATCTCAGTGCACCATTATGGACTGTGGGAGGAGTGTCTGGAGAAATACACACGAGTAGAATGCAGAAACTCCACACAGGAATGGCTTGGGCACAAACCCACAATTTTCTTGCTGTGAGGCTGTGCTACTGTATGACCCAGTCCACAGACTGTTAATAACAACACATCTGTCTGCAGTTTTGTGGGAAAAGCTTTAAGTCTTCAACAACGTTCATGCCTCAACTGTGTCTGAAGTCGTATTTTCTCAGTAAAAGCGAGTGTGTGCCAAAGGTTTTCCTGCATTTTTGTGACTTGTCTGGTTTAGCATCTTCAATGTCCTTTTCACTGTGATTTTTGAACTGAATTCCTTTTCCTGAACGAGACTTTATGAAAAAAAAAAACTGTGAACATGAAATTTTAAAAAAATCAAGCCTTGACCTGTCTTCTGTCCAGAACATCCTCGGTCAGTTTCAGTAACCAACTCTTTATTAAACCAGCAGCGCCACCTGCTGTCCGGGCGGCACCATTACACTACTGCAACTTTTTGTCAAGGACTCCAAGTAACGTCTGAAAATAGAGGAACTATTGGGTGGAATGCGCGCGCGCGTGCACACATACACACACACCCTAACATTTTACTTGTGTTTGCGAGTCTTCAAATGCAGTTCTTCTTATGGAAAACGTGTAATCATGTTGGACACATGTTTCGCCATATTTGAAAGGCCTGTATGGAAGCAGGAAGAGGGCGCACCTTTATGCAGAGGTGAGGGAGGAGCCACCTGCCTCACCCTCCTCCTCCTCCTCCTCCTCCCTCACCTGAGACACGGAGAGAGGAGCTGTCAGGCCTGGACCGAGCAGCGGAATAACACTAACGTTATCTGACAAGTCTTTGTTCTCAAGAGGAATCCACTCAGAATCAGGTAAGAATCAGCTTCACATTTATAGTTATGTTTATTCCCATTGAGTAAGTTTCCAATCATTACTCAGGTGAGCTGAGAGAGTCCTGACTTACGCACCATGCCTGCTGTAGGCCCACATTTATAGAGGTTATAAACACACAGACCTTTAAGCGGTTGCTGTAAGGTGCAGTTTTTCTGCTTCACTGGGCTGAGAAAATGCATATGTCCTATTTTCACAAACTGATTTAACATTTACATGCAAAATGTGAGCTTTAAACGAGGTTGAAATGGTTATTTTGGCTCACGCTGGCACAATGTGAGACACAAACTGCCATTTTTCTCTCCCCCCGGCCTGAGAAGAAGAGAAGTTTGTTCATTATCACAGCAAGTCTGTGCAGGCGGAGGAGCAGGCAGCCACATTCCAGTGCCTGGGGTCATGACGTTGCAAAATGCAGACCCTCAGAGAGGAGCAGGCCTGTATGGAGACCTGCCTGTGTTGACAAGCTCCAGCTTCAGACCAAGCCCTCATAAGAAAAGAAGAAGAAGAAGAAGCTCCCAGAATGCTGTTTCTATCAGTGTCAACAAAGACCAGATTTCCAGCTGAATTACAAGAGAACGTCAGATTTTTTTTTTACCCTGAGAACATCCTTTTCTCAGATTGTCTGTCAAGAGAAGATCCAGCTTGAGAGGAAGCGAGTCAGGGTTCAGGGAGTTTGTTGCTGGCAGTTTTTTTTCTGAAATGTTGCACCGCTCAAACAGTTTCTTATGACACTTGTAGATGTGAGTGAACAGAGCGAGCAGAGCATGTCATGACAGATTCTGGCAGGGACAGTGAGTCTTCCATTGCACCACTGTTGCACTACACTGCAACAGGGTCCACTACCCATGTATCCATGTATCAGCTTACTCCCTTTCTTTTTATATTTACACATAAGTTTATGTTGGAGTCGGATCCCTCAGGATGTTTTCACACCTAATGAACCCTCGTTTATTTGTTTTATTTCTCTGGGTTGCTGTGAAAGCTGTCTGTCCAACACTGGAGGGGAACAAACAGCTGGACTGAAACCAGTGAAAGGTGCTGGGTTTGGTCTCATTTGTTTGTGTTGGAATGCAATCCAACCTTGATCCAGTCCAACTAAAAGGCATACGTCAGAGCCAAATGTTTCCTGCAGCCAGTAAGAGGCATGGATATGTCTGTGGTCAAAGTAAACACAGTGTATTTTCCATACAGGTATTACTGTATAATTCATGTGGTTGACAATGCAGACACATCAATGAATATTCCAGTGTATTAATCACATTTCTATGTAAATATTGCCATCAAAGTATATTGAGTAGCTTTTTTTAAAATTATTTTTGTTTTCTATTGTTTCCAATTACCAAAAAAACACATTGCACTCCTATATAAAGTAGAAAAAAGCGATTAATCCTCTCAATTGCACTTGGCCAATGTGTAATAACAATGGCCATATTTGTAATAACTTTGTTTTAGTAGACACAGAGTGCTGTACATCATACATAACTAATTACAAAAGAACATAAATAGTAGAATAAACAACATGGATCTGTTGTCTGGACAATAGACAAATCTGGATCTCGTTTTCTGAACCGACTAATGCATTAAGATGACCTGGCAAAAGACACAAGTAATCAAGTGCAAATCGTGTTTGAAACACACTTATAAACCATTTATTAACTTCAAAGGAAATAATAAACGCTTAGTAACGGTTAGGGAGTAATAAACAGAAGTAATAAAGGTGAGTTTTTGGCAAAGCTGAAGCTTATATTTTGAAACATGTTCTCCCAGCTGTGCGTCGACAGCCAAACTGCAGTACGAAATATTTCAGCTTCATCTCTCCCTCTCTCTCTCTCTCTCTCTCTCTCTCTCTCTCTCTCTCTCTCTCTCTCTCTCTCTCTCTCTCTCTCTCTGTCTGTCTCTGCCTGTTTGTTGAAGTTTTCTGCCTTTCCACCAGCTGCTGTGGAATTTCATTCTCGTTTGTCACCATCTGTCACCCTGAATCATTGCCTGTTGTTCACCTCCTGACGTACCTGCCCTAGATACTTTACTGTACATTTCCAAAAAGGGCTCGCAGCCACCAGTAGGTGTAATTCCTAATCCAGACGAACGTTTGGGGACCGAATACTCCTATTTGTTGCCCCGCTGCAGCGTTTGTTGAGGCTGAGAGTTGAAAGGCTCCATTCACTCGCTCCACTTCGGTTTCAGTCCGCGATAAAACAAAACAAAACAAAACAAAAAAAGAAAAAAGGAAATCTGCCTCGGGAATGGTTTCAGTTGCCATAACAACTCGAGTGTCAGCGCGACAGTGTGTGAAAGAGGAAACAACAGGGGAAGCTTGTGAGTGTGACGCTTTTGTTCACCTGAAAACAAGTAATGGAAAAGGGCTTCACGGATGCCAGGGATGTGAATCAAGTTTTGTTTCTTTCTTGCTCTCTTGTCGGTTTTATGAGACTACTGTGTCCAAACAAAGCCAGTAATTTCTTCTTAAATTAGAAGAAATGTGTATTTTTCTGAGTGGCCATCATCAGATGTTGATTTTTAGGAATAATTTAGTCTATTGCTGTTGACGTGTTATATTAGAAAATAATGATTCAAATGTCAGTTCCAGTTTTGTGAAATCCAAGGTGATAAGGTGACAATCTGGAAAAATGGCAAACTCTTCATAATTAAGATGAGTGACAGCCCAAATGCTCGCTATAAAAATGTCATCTCATTTGACTAAATGACTAATTGGTTAAACTCTAATTTGATGCCAGTCTTGACAGGTTTTAATACATGTGGCTGACATAATTAAGGCGGGCATAAGAAACATGATTTCCCGCAGACATTTTTGATATCAAATCAGGAAAACATCTTGGCACAGTTAATGACATTAGCAATGTTGAGGTGGATTGGAGACTCCTGATTACCCATAGGTGTGAGTTAGAGAGCGAATAGTGTGAGTGTGTGTGTGTCCTGTGATGGACTGACAACCTGTCCAGGGTGTATCCTCTGCCTTCATCCTAACTGAGCTGGAGATAGAGTGATACTACTGTGTACAGTGGCTAAGACGATACATTGTATTAACAGTTAAAGAGTCTCTTAAGACCTTACAGTGATAGTAATAGTGTTTTTTTAGGTATTCAGTTTTGTTGGTATTTAAGCATCTTTCCAAATAATTTCACTGCAAAAAGTCTGCTATACTTATAGTGAGTAATCGCGAGTCAGAGTGTCACTTATTGTGACCAAAGGTATATTGTAATAAACTTTGCCTTTGGTTTACTTAGTTCCTTCAAGCTTTATTCTTTCCCACCTGATTGGTGCTCTGTTGTATGGTTGTGCACTATGGATTTAAAGGCAAAATCCAACTCTTTGTTAACACTTTTGCTATTGAGATTAACTTAAGGAGTCCGACAGCTACCCCGTTATGGTGTCAAAGGTGTACTTTGGTCTACTTTTTCTGTTATGACAAGTCCAGATATGTAGTGAAAAAGCCCATTTGTGATTTGTTACACAGTCTTATTTCGAGGATCTATGCCCTGTTGTTTTGGAGTTGTGGCGTTCAAGCGTTAAAGACTAAAATCACATCTCACACGGGTGTTACTTGACAGAGACCAGAGGTCACAGAGAGACAGTCTTTTCTCTTTTTCTCTTCCACCTCTCTGTGTAATTACTACTTGGCTACTTCTGACTCAGCTCTGCATCTTCTCATTCCTCCTATAGACGTAAACATACTTTGCGGCACCACATGTCGTGATGCTTTCATCAGTAATGTATACATACCATGAGGTTCACTCATCCTTGTTTGGTGTATCCACAGCCCTACTCACTGTAATCTGTGGATGTTTTTTCCTCCCAAACTTCCCTCTCTTGCCTCCCACACCCAGGTGATGGTGCAACAAGCAGGCTACTCGTCTTGCTCATCTTCCCTCTCTTTCCCTTTCTCTCTTTCTCCCTACACACATACGCACGCACACACACACACACACACACGCCAGCACACAAACACACCCACACAGCCCTGCTGGGGAATTCATGGCCTCAGGCTAACAAAACACAACCCCGTCCAGCAGCTTTGGAAAGCCCTGAGAGAAACGAACACGGCTCAGCTCCCTCGCCGCACACTAACAGCATGGAGTTACGTTTATGAGAACACGCGCTGTGACAGCTAAAAGGCACTTTTCTGTTGTGAGGTGGGTACGCGGCACAGCCTGTGTCTTATAGCTGAGTGTGTGTGTGTGTGTTGTCAAGGTTGTTTTAAAGCATTTAGCTCGCTCTGAGTCTGTTTGCTGAGTCAACAAGCCTGCAGATTTCTGTTTGACGGGGCAGAGTATTAAGGAGTGGACACCAAGACCTTGTGTTTGGGTTCCTGAGGTGAGAGCAGTCCTGGATGTTTTTTTTTTTTTTTTTTTTTTTTTATCAGATCTATCTGAAAGTTCATCTGCAGCATGTGCAGGGCTTTTTTTTTTCTTTTCACACCGATCATAAGAGTTTTCAGTCGACTGCTCCCAGTTGTGTATTTGTGGCTGTGGTTGTGCCTTAGTTTTTACAACTTCCAGTAACCATCAACATATTTGCGTGGTGAAGCGTCAGCAGCAGAATTTCCTGTCAGTGGAATCTGTAAACTTATTCATGTGTTACATTGTTTATTGAATACTTGTATTATCCGAGAATACTTGAAAACTTTTATTTTGAGAGTTATGTGACAACATAGAAGTTACTTGTGTCTCTAGGAACGAATGATAAAGCCAGCGGACTGAGGGCTGAGTGTAGTATCAAGTGTGTTCAGTCTATACTTTAACCAAAGTCTGGAGCTGAGCTCTTTCATAACATGCCATAAAACAACATGAATGAATGAACTGAGCAGGAGAAAACAAGCATGTCCTGGGATGCTGTCCCAGGACATCACTCTGTGTGCACCTCTGCCTGTAGTGGAGTAGCACTGACAAATATTAGAGCATGTTAAGACACAAAAGAAGATCGCACCCCATGGTACATTATGCATTTTCCCCTCTCAGAATGTTGTATGTGGGACAACAAAGTTGCATAACAGTCACGTAAAGTTGTATAAAGTTACAAAGCTACAACATGTGCCACTTAGTCATCCCTGTTAGTCACTCACGGTAGTTGGTTTCAGGTTTAGGTTTAGATGTTGTGTTTGTTGTTTGTTTTTGTTTTGTTGTCCCTGTCGGCATGTTGTCAGGTAGCTTCCACTCCTAGACTGTTCCCGCAGTTTTGGAGGGAAAGTTTCTCAAAAGTTGGGATAAATATGAGATTCCTTTGAGGTTTTTCCTCACTCAGGTTTCCACCACGAGCCTCCACCCTGTCACAGTTTTGTTTCCTGAGTCACACAGGCCCTCACTTGAAATGGTGCACAGCTAGGAATGTTATCAGCAGTTCTGAGAATCAAATGCAGGCATGCACACCGCATGGCACAGGATCACAGCATTAGTGCTAAGTATTGTATGACTGTAGTACTATGATGAATCAAAACTCAGACTAGTGTTTCTGTCCTCTTATGTTAGACTCTTCAGCTGTGACTAATCAGTGTAACTAATCCATTCATGGAAATGTTACAAAACCAACTGTTATGATGGTCACTTATTTTTTGAGTTTGATATTAAAGAATCAAGTCAAAATTCTTTACCAGCTTCTTAAATTTCACTATTTTCTTTATTTTTGTCATATATTACCGTAAACTGAGTATCTTTGAGGGAGAACAAATTAGGTATTTGGAGCCATTATGAAACTTTATTTTTCTCCTTTTTTTCTCCTTTGTAGAACCAACAACTAATCGATAAACAGAGACAATGATCAAGAGCTTCATTTTCTGCAGAACTTACCATTTGTAGCAGCCCTATTAGACACGCAGTGTTGTCTAATCAATGCAGTTTACTTCTCCTGCTTTCCTCTACCTTGATTTGAACTTGTCTACTCTGGTCGTTGGAAGATTAATCGGGAGATAGAAACTCCATTAATCGTTGAGGCTAAATGAAATCATTACGATTGGTTAAGTATCTCAAGACGACCTCTGAAGTCTCACAACACATTTCAGATGATTCATGAATTAAAGCTTTCTCCTCTGTCTGTCTTCAGGATGATATGGATATGATGGCACCAACACAGCCGTGAGAATGTATGAGGTGATGTCCGGTGACACCCTGTCTTGGAAGGTGCCCAGTCCAAGACAGAGCGAGGCAGACTCGGGCCCCGACTTGAACTTTACGGGGGATGGAGGGCCCGTCAAGATCCTCAAAGTGTGCTTCTGCACCAACAACAACCTGGGCAAGAACTTCAAGCTGGTTAAATGTGACAGCTCCTGGCAAATCAGGGTGAGCGTTGCTTAATAGAGAACATGGGGGAGAGCCATCAGAAGACTGTGATAAAGCAGAAAATCATGATTCATTTGTGATTTCGCACCAAAAGAACACCTGCCAGGGTTAAGGAAATGTTTTGTAATACGGCCAGTAACATGCCAGAGCGATTATAAATCCATTATCAGTGCCCCAAATAATCTTCTCCTCTTTCGGCGTGAGCAGCCAGAGACAAAAATAAAAGTTGAGCTTGTTATCTGCAGCGATACAGAGAGAGGAAGTGTCATCTTCCACACGCAGTGAAAGCCAGGACGACTAAAACCTCTGCTGTCTCCAGGCCATCATTCGCTCGATCCTGGTCAGCGGCCGACTGGGACCCAACATCGAGCACGCCAGCTGCTACGGCCTCCTGCTGAAGCACCTGAAGTCAGAGGAGCTGCACTGGCTGCACCCAGACCTGACCGTGGGGGAGGTGGAGCAGCGCTACGAGAGCCATCACGTGGAGGCCGAGTGGAGGTACGGCTCCAGCGCCCACACGATGCGTGACTTAGGCCTGTGTAATGCCTGTGTTTGACTCCCATATGTTATCCCTAATCTGATTCTAATCTGATGTTTTCAAAGCGACCTCAGTCTGAACATGTCACGTCGCACAGCGTATATAACATATTTACTTCCATAAATACAGCATTGCTGCATGCAGCATCACATCTTCTTCTGTTACTCACTGTAGTCCATTTATATGTTTTAATTTGTGAACAATTATGCAAAAAAAATCTATCTCTAACTAACTAACTAACTAAAATCTGCAATTGAGCTTTAAGGCCTGCAGTGTGAACGGAGTCTAGAGTGTTGAAATCGAAGGTCTGGTTCATCTCGTGTCTGTTTTCTCTCTCAACACAGGTATGACCTTCGAATCAGATACGTTCCCGTTAATTTCCTGGAAAAGTTCAAAGATGACAGATCTACGTTACTGTATTTTTACCAACAGGTAACAAGCTCAAGTGTGTTTTCTTTTGTCTTTGTACAACTTTTAATCAATATTTGACAATAAAAGCAGTGCCTTTCATACAACACAAAGGCGGTGGCTGTCTGTATCCAAGACTACAATCATTCTTTCCAAGGCCATTCATGAATTCATGAAATGAAAAAGGAAAAACTTCAATCTTTGAGTTTTCTGAAGGTGACAGTCCTTTTGTTAGAAATAAGTCAGAAATTTAATCTGCCTTTCTCTGAAATCTCATTGACCTTGGTGCCATATGTCTTGGCTCCAGATTGTACTGTACCTTGTGGTCCAATATCTGTTCCACTGGCAGAATTGACACTGTATGATAAGACACTGTCACACTGCATTTTGACAAATGAGCTGTCTCTGTGTCACTGACGGGCAGGTGCGTAGCGAGTACATGCAGTATCATGCCAGTAAAGTCAGCGATGGGATGGCACTGCAGCTGGGCTGCTTGGAGATCAGGTGAGTCGCAGCATTCCTCTCGTCCTTCCCCTCTCGCCCGGTGAAATGGTTCATTTTCCTCATCCCGGTGAGTGTCGTGATAAGAACTTGATGTGTTTTGGGTCGGGAGCATTTTTGTTGTGTTGAATTTACTAGTCGCTGAGATATTTCCTTCACTCTTTCTTTTTAACAGGAGGTTCTACAAAGACATGAACGCAAAAGGCCTAGAGAAGAAATCCAATTTTGAGCTGCTGGAGTGAGTGTTAATAACAGGTTAATGGCGATTCAGCCCGCACGACTCAAAGTTTGAATAATGATTTTTACTCTGTGCTTTTCCACATGAAGAAAAGACGTGGGCCTGGACCTTTTCTTCCCTCAAGAGCTGATTAACAGTAAGAAGGTAAATTATCGCGGCTCTGATTTATCTTCCCATGCCTCACCATCATCGGTGTGTGTGAAAAGTTTAACTCTATGTGTGCTTCAGTCAAGGCACCTACGGAAGCTGATCCAGCAAACGTTTCAGCAGTACGCAACACTCGGGGAGGAGGACTGCATGGTCAAGTTCTTTGAGACGCTTAAAGATGTCGTCAGCTACGATGAAGAGGTTTTCCCATGTGAGCTAGTGGTGAGGAGCAATACGACGTATATCTCAATTCTGAGTGACAATACAACCCTTAAATCCACAGTGCCAATTAAAGCTGGACACAGTATAAACATGGAGTAAAAGGACCTTATGAAGAGATTTAAAGGTGGATACAGAGTTTTATGGAGGACAGGCAGGAGACGGATCATTAGAGACTTTAAAAGCAAGCAATGAAATCCTAAAATTCTAAAACTCACATGTAACGACTGAAGGGAAGGGAGGATCAATGGGGGTGGTGTTATGCAGTCTGTGTGGTCTGCAGATGAAAACGTCTGCTAATGATGCAGTAAAAGGGACACAAATTGTCAAGTCTGGAGGAGATGAAGGTGTGAATGACTTTTTCTGTGGCAGCTGAACAAAGCACTGAACCACAGCAAATGACACTGAGGCTGCGGAGCACTTTTAGAAAATGATCATAGCCTTCAATATTAATTCCGGTCATCTAGACATCAGTTTGCTCTGTTTCGCGTTCATATTAGTAACAATTAACCACTGTCGCTGTCAACAGCAAGGCTGGAGTCTGTCTGTGGAGCTTGTCATCGGTGGGAGGGGGATTCGTCAACGGACGCAAAAGGAAGCAGCGGTGAGGGTCTACATATTGTTCTGGCTGGCCTGGTTCCTGGAATTACATTAAAGGAATAGTTGGTTATTTCCCCCCAAAAACATGCATATTTTCTTTTTCATTGAGCTCATTCTCGTGTCTGCACACCAAATACGAAGCTATAAGGAATAGCTTGGTAGCTTAGCTTAGTTTTGTACAGTGACTTGAAGTAGTCGCTCTGGTAAGCTCTGGTAGCTTAGCTTAGCATATTGACAGGTTGTAGAGAGTTTTTGTACATATTAAAGCCAACTAGATTAAAATGTCATTTGCCGAATCCTAACATTTATCTTAGTGGGGTTCAGCAACATTCAACAAGAACACAATCACTCATATTATAAAATGTCCATTTGACTTTTAAAGTTATTCTGTGATTTCTTAAGATGTAGTTTATGTTATGAATCAATCAGAGCTCTCTGTCTCTGTCATTCTAGACAGCTGACAAATATAATCACCTTCGTCATAATTGAACTTGTTGCATTCCTACTCTTTGTGCCTCAGCCTGTGTTTCTAGCCGACTTCAAACAGATCAAGAAAATACAATGCTTATCTCAGAGCGACGGCAAGGCTCTCATAAACCTCGACGTCGAGGGGGCCAGACAGGTGAGCAGCCACAACAACACTATCTCTCAAAGCTGAATTGACCAAGTCCGTCTCGCGTCGAACATGTTTGCAGAGGAAATTTGATCCCGTACGTGCGCCTCACATTGCTGTCCTCTTCCTCATAGCGCCTGTCAATCAATGTTGCCACAGTGCCCATGGCAGAGAACATGATGGACCTTATTGACGGGTACTGCCGCTTGGAAAAGGACACAGACGACTCCGTTATCTACAGGGCAAATAAAGGTGTGTACGTCTCTCTCAAAGTCACCTCGCAATGAATGGTGCGAATGGAATTTTCTTTCCAAGGCCAGAGTGCAGATGGATGACAAAGTCTCCATGAAAGGCATTTAAAATGTGTCATTTATGCTTATTTTGAAGTGTCTTTCATTTAATTCTTAGATGCAAATGCCAGAACTGCCCTACCTGACATCCCGTCAAAGTGAGTGAATTATGGCTGTTTTACAGCTTTGAATGGTGAATGTTCTCTGTTGGTTTCAGAGTGGCTCGCATATCTTTTCTCTTTGTAATAAGAAATGAAAGCTTTAGAGCTATTGATGAGAAAGGCTTACGGTTTGTCTTTGTCTCATTCTGAATTCCCAGCCGAGAGTCCACAACTATCAGGCACAGTATGGGTGAGCTGACCTCCCTGTGTGATACAAACACGATGTCTTCTTTTCCAATTTTAATGGCAGATTTCTTTTTTTTGTGTGTCATTACTTTATAAAAACAAGCCAAGTATTCAAAGCAGTGAGGTCATGATCAAGAGAGAAAAAGGTCTGTGGCTTTGTATTTTCAGGGTCAGACATCTACTGTGAGATTCTCGATGAAAGGCCAAGATCAGGTTGGTCGAAAGTTTGCGTTTGTCTGTTTTGTCGTACAAAAGCACTGAGAAAACTTCTGTCTTACATGTCACGAAACTGAAAAAGAAATTCTTGTTCAGTGGTCAAATACGGAATCGACCGGAGTGACATTGTTCTCGGACGCATCCTCGGTGAAGGGTTTTTCGGGGAGGTCTACGATGGAGTTTACAAAAAGGACGTAAGTCTCATCCTCCAGGGTGCAATGTTTCAACATTCATAGTAGAACAGGATTGAAGTTGCTGACAGAGATTCTGATCACATCTGTCCTAATTGTTAGAAACCTTAGCAAACATGTTTGCTCCAAGCTCGTCTGTGGTTAAAGAATATAAAATCTAGTTTATTGCATATTGAGTTGCATGTTATTGGTGCTACACTGTTTGGTCAGAGAGCAGTGAAATCAGTCTCAGAAGACACAGAAAAGCTGCTATTCACATGCTTAATGGACTGATCGTTGCAGCTGTAAAGAGCTTTTTAAATCTTCACAGCATCACTTTTTTTCTCTGTGTCTTATTGAACAGAATGGAGACAGGATCAATGTGGCAGTGAAGACCTGCAAAGACTGCTCCCCGGACGTGATGGAGAAGTTCATGAGTGAAGCAGGTGACCAGGAGCAAATGTGCAGAAAATAACTGCGAGTCGCCATAATCATGACAGTGACAGTGACAGCGTGAACTCTGTGCGTCTTTCAGTGATCATGAAGAACCTGAACCACCAGCACATCGTCAAACTGATCGGGATCATCGAGGACGATCCCGTGTGGATCGTCATGGAGCTGTATCAGTACGGAGAGGTCGGTGTCCCCGCTCGACCTCGTCTTGGGCGTCGAGGCGTGACGGAGTCCCTCTCTCACTTAAATGTCGACCTTCTTGCAGCTGGGGAACTATTTAACTCAGAACCAGAGCACGCTGACCAACACCACCCTGCTGCTGTTCAGCCTGCAGATCTGCAAAGCTCTCGTCTACCTCGAAGGGGTCAACATGGTGCACAGGTGAGAGGAGAGCCCACACAATATAAACGCAGACAAAGTCTATCTACTTTATTTCAAGGTAACGCTCGTTCTTCATTCGGCCTCCAGCTACTAACCAAGTAAATACACAATACATAGAATATGTACCATACGTTTCTTTGCCTGTCTGGGTTTTATTCAGCCTTGGAGGAAGCTGAATGTTGAATGGAAACTCCCATAATTCCACACTATTCATCACTGTTTCTACTTTTCATTGTTTTGACAGAAAGCAACTGCTGTGAAAAGTAGTGAAAGTACTGAAGAAAAATGCACCTTGAACACATTTTCGCTTTTTCAGAGAATGTATTTCTAGTGGTGCAGTTCACATGAAATAATCACGTTGGCCATTATCAACCCACAGAGACCTGGCGGTTCACTGTATCACATAAAGTTTTCTTTGAAACAAATGCATCGCTACGCGTTGCAACAATGAGGTTGTGAAGGTCTTGAGAGAGCTCTTGAGATGCTACTTGTATGAGGGCTTGGTAATGAGAAACATTTTTGTAGGCCATCAATTATGACTAAACCAGCTGTATATTCTCACATACTGACAGATTTCTTGGCCCTTTTCACCTGCTTTTCTTTATGTATTCACTACTTTTTCTCTGTGTCTCACATACCTTACTTTATGGACTTGTTTGTCTTTTTTCGTTTGTGGTTGTGGATTCAATCTGGTGAAAATCCCACGTCAATAGCCCCATTACCAATATATCTAAAAAGATCGACGTGTTACTTCCTCACTTGCTTACTTGTGCAAATACTTTCCTGGTTGTAACATGTTGAATTGTGAGCTAGACTTTTCTGAGAAGGAAGTAAGCAAGAAATACAGCGAAGTGTTTCTGCCGAATCCTTATGCAAGAATCGAGCTTGGAGTCCGACACAACTCTTTATCTGGCACCAGAACAGTGTCATCGCCCTGATGGAACCACTGAGTCACCGTGCTGACTGTCTTTGAAGTGATAATGTGTGCAGGGTGGATCCGTGCTGAAGCTGTACAACTGTAACTAATGGCTCCTCTATGTAAGAAGAAAGGAGGCGGGACATGTTCTCAAAGTGATTTCTTGTGATTTGCTGCATGGAGGTGAGGGGGGACAAGGACGGTCTTAGCAATAGATGTAGGAAGATATAAAAAAGAAAAAAAAGACCAAAACCGCATCTGAATATAAAGGGTGGCAACAGTTAACTTTTCAGTTGACCCATAAATATTTGTACGAGACGGGAAAACCCATTTCGCTCCGTTGTTTCTGCAGAACGTTATCAGGCGGTTTCAGACAGAGAGGCAGCCACTTGTGGATTCAATCTCCCACGAAGAAGAAGAAAAAAAGACAAAAACACAAAGGAAATCATGTTCTGCCGTTGTGGAAAAAAGCAAACATTCCTCTCATATTGTGTGCTGCCGCAGCTGTCCGGCGGGGGGTCGGTCGGAGACAGTTTGAGGTTATTGACGTGTCTCTGCCGCTGTTTGTGCTGCCACCGGCTCCATCCGAAGCCTCATGAAACCTGTTTGTCCTGTCCATGCCTCATCACAGAGACATCGCCGTCCGCAACGTGTTGGTCGCCAGTCCGGACTGCGTGAAGCTCGGAGACTTCGGCCTGTCCAGGTACATCGAGGATGAAGAATACTACAAAGGTATTCACAATCGCACCGAATCACAGAGGAGAACAGATATTGTACAGTGCATGAATTCATCAGAATAGACCAGTAGAGATATTAGACAACTGAGTTGCTTCCTTGCAGTTCGTTGCTCAGTGTTGGCCACTGCATTCAGACGTTTTTCGTTTCTTTGCAGCATCTGTTACCCGGTTGCCGATCAAGTGGATGGCTCCAGAATCCATCAACTTCAGACGTTTCACCTCAGCCAGCGACGTCTGGATGTTTGGTGCGTTTAACAATGACGTGGAGGCACAAACACACACACACACACATACACACACACACACACAGAGGGCTGTGACTTTGTACAAGCAGGGTCATGATAAATGTAGTTATAGGTTTTTACATGTTTTTAAAAAAAATGGAAACAAGGAGCTCAATAGTAATTTACTTGTTTGTTTCTCAAGAGGCAAAGTTGCCCATGAAATGATACGAACTTGTACTTATGGATGGTAGCAAATAACTGAAAAATAAACTGCTGAATTAACTGCTGAACCAGAATCACTTCGTATACATAAATTAAATAAATTGACTCAAGTCGAGTTTATTTTATCGTTACAAGCCCGTTTGTAATCAAATTCAATCCACTTTGATTGAATTACTGAGAGGACTTGGCTTTGATTCACCTCCTCCATCCTTGGTTTATTCATTTTTATGAGCAGCAGATGCTCAGTAACACTGAGGGTGATGTCCCCTCCTCCTCCTCCTCCTCCTCCTCCTCTTCCTCTTCTTCTGGAGTAGCAGTGATGAGAAAAGTAAAGCTGATCTGTCTTCACTTGCGCTGAAACTCAACCCAATCAGGTCCTCTCTAATGAAATGAGTCACAAACACAGATTCATCCTCTGTGCTTGTGTGTGTGTGTGTGTGTGTGTGTGTGTGTGTGTGTGTGTGTGTGTGTGTGTGTGTGTGTGTGTGTCTCTTCATTTCCACGGCCCACTAGCTGTGTGCATGTGGGAGATAATGAGCGTCGGGCAGCAGCCGTTTTTCTGGCTGGAGAACAGAGACGTGATCAACCAGCTGGAGCAGGGCATCAGGCTGCCCAAACCAGACAACTGCCCCCCCGCCCTCTACTCCCTCATGACCCGCTGCTGGTCCTACGACCCCAGGGACAGACCCAACTTCACTGAGCTGGTGGTCAAGATAAGGTATTTCTTTACGATTCCAAGCTCTTCCTCCCAGATTGTGCAGAAAATAAATTGAGATGACTGGATGAACGAAGCTCTGCACGTTGCCAAACAAGTGCCGACCTTTCCGTAATGGCTCCACTCAGCGCTGATGTAAATAATCCACGGCGGCTCATGTTAACACACGCCGATTGTTTTTGTCATGAGTAAATGTTTGTAACTCGCAGCAGCTGCAATCGAGGCTGAGGCAATAACAATAAGAACAAAGGCCTCGTGGTCTGGGTGACTGTACATGTAGCCTTTGCCCCGTTTGGAGCAGAGTGTACAGTACAAAATGTATTCGTTGTTTTTTTGCACTTTCTCGTTTGATCTCTCAGCGACGTCCAAAAGATGGAGAAGGAGCAGGAGGCGGAGCGGGAGAGGGACAGGGCACGCTCCACAAAGCTCTTCGACAGCAAGATCAACTTCAACGAGCCTCCGCCCAAGGTGTGAACGGCCACGGCCACACAAACATCACGTCAGAAATCAAATCAAGCACATCTTACAGACCCAGAAGAGAATCTAAAGAGACAAAGATCTTAGATGTCTTTGGAAATAATAAAACCATCACTATTACGCAATAATCATTGTTATTAAATTCATTATTCAGATGCTTGTTTTTGGCTTGTGTGTCAATATTTCACTGCTTGTTACAGCCTTCAAGAATGAAGCCGGGGCGCTTTGGGAACACGCTCAGCATCGGTCTCCACATTCAGGTACAGCACTGAACTCTTCTGATGTTTCCTCCAAGGTGACAAGTCTCTGCTGCCAGATTAACAGAGTGTATGTATGTGTGTGTGTGTTTTTGCAGCTGAACGAGGCTCTGTGTGCCAGCTCACCAGACCTGGCCAGTCCGTCTGAGTACCAGTCTCCCGTCGACTCCATGAGCTCTCTGGCCGTGCCGATCAGGTCCCCGCGGCGGCGAAGCATGGGGGTAAAAAGCCGCCTCCGTCTGTCCAGGATGAGACATGCGTGACGCCGTAGACCTAATAACGAAGACACCCCTTCTTTGCGATCGTAGGAGGGCGAGTTTCTCAGGGTGGAGGCCAACAGCATGGAGGACGCCCAGCGGCTGTGGTCGAGGGAGCGGCAGCACATACATGACACGCTCCGGCGGCAGAAAGAGCAGATGGTGGAGGATAAAAAGTGGCTGGAGAAGGAGGAGAGACTCCTGGTGGGGACCAGAGCCTCTTTAGCATGTGTCAACCCCCTCTCTGTGTCTCTGTGCCCCCCCACGTCCCACCGGTTCAGTGTAGCTCTGGAGGCCACGCTGGACAAGGCAGTGCTTGGCAGTATCATCCCTCTGGTTCACTCCCGACGCCCCGCTAGTCTTAATTTGAATATTCCCCTGGTTACAATCCCAAAGGGGGGGTCCACGTCCCTATTCTATAAAATGAACCTGCCTGTTCTTTTGCAGGACCCCATGGGACCAGAGGACCCTACCAGCCCAACGGTACGTGCTCATAGTGAGCAAGATCTTCAGAGTCAGACCGACAGGATTGTTTTCACCCCCCAAAAAGTAGCTTGTGCTTGTGGAAATATTTCAGTATTTTCTAGGACTGCTAGAAAGAGTTACACATCGTGTTTATGTGTGTGACATAGCAACTGCAACAAACCATTTAACTAGTCGATTACGTTTTTGATTAATTTTGTTCATTTACTGTATAAATTGATGTAAAAACTGTGAAAATACCAAGGCCAGAATAAGGTCTTAATTCCATTTTGTCCTCACCTTGATGAGTAAAGAAACCAGAAAAAACATTCACATTTAATCTTTTAAATTGATAAATTTCTAAATCAGTTGTTAAAATTGTTATTTTATCAGTCAATTGATAAGAATAAGAATATTTACAATAGTTCAATGATAGAGGAGGACATGAAAACACATGATGTAGAGCCTTTTTTAGTCTTTATCAGTATATCACTTGATACACTTTTATGCATTTTCATTCCTGTAATTCAGTTGCTTATGACTCAGATGTTAAACTGAAAACATTTCTTTGTGGGGAATCTGAATCATATTCTGCGGTTTGCCGGGAATATCTGTGCATTATAGCATGCATTATTATTATATTATATCTACTGCTTGACAATGACAACACAGATAGTATTTTCTTATGGGATTTTCTATTCCTCATAAGATTTTTCATGTGTTTTTTTTTAGTCCCCTGAAGCTGACACAGAGCATGGTAAGTACTTAAAGTAAATCCACAAATCCTCCTTTCTGTCTAACACACTCTTTATGCAACTGCTCCTCTCTCTCTTTGCTCCTTCTTCATCTCATATACTTCATCTCCTACCTCCGGCTGTCCTTGTAGCACCTCCTGAGAAGCCCCCGCGGCACGGAGCACAGGTAATTATACCCATTCAATTTTGACAATAACTTTTTAGCACACCAAAGAGACCATTTAACTATTTTAGCTTTGATCTTTGGATAGGAAAAAGTATTCACGATGAACTCAATCATCTCAAAAATGCAGAATTATCCCGTTGGTGAAAGTGCATCATTGACGGCACCGTGCGTTTGAACTTCTGTCCCACCATCATCTGTGTAAAAGTGATGAGGATTTTCAGTATTAAACCCCATTTTACCCCCCCCTCAGCCTGCACCCACAGCTGAGCTGGACCGCTCAGACGACAAAGTGTACCACTCCGTCATGGGCCTGGTCAAAGTTGTCGTCCAGCTCAAGAACGATATCACTGAGTTAAAGCCGGAGCAGTACATCACCATTGTGCAGGTACTTTACAGAAGAGACAGGTTTGTCTCCTCACATTTATAGGACGAGGACAGGATAGACCTGCAGCTGATTGACTCTGTGCACTCTCTGTGCTCTCTGCCCGCAGTCTGTCGGGATGGCTCTACGAGACCTGATCCGCAACGTGGATGAGATACTGCCCACTTTACACAACTCAGTCAGGACTGAGGTGTGGTATAATATGTGCAGCTTATTCTAATGTGTTTTCTGCTCTCTTTCTTTCTGTCTTTATTCACCCCGCCCCCTCCAAGCTGCCCCTGCTGCCTGTTGTCTCTGAAACTGAAAACGACACAGTTTTGCTTCAGACACAAAGAAGCAGAAGAAGAAGGAAATGTCCATGTTCATGTTTACTGCTCTGGCTGAGGCCATTCAAAATCCATATCTTTGTTTTTACAAAGTCATGTTTGCTAAATCATGGACTAGCAGTAACAAAAAAGGATAAGGTCGTAAATAGAAATACAACTTCCTTGCTTGCTTCTAAAACCTCATACCAATACACAGAAGGTCAATAATAAGTACATAAAGGATAGTATATGGCAAAGCACATGTTGTTCATTCAAATGTGTTCACTATGATTTTTCTAAGCCAGACATGCAGTGAACAAGGCATTGCAGGGAACACACTGGTGTCACTGTTCCTTTCACCTGTCACTATAAGTCATGACAGTGACAAGGGTGAGCTCAGAGCTCAGAGCACCGGTGCTTTTCCATCTCTAACATGTCAACACATCCTCTGTGAGATCCTGAGATCCTGGCCATCCAGAGAAGAAAATGACAAAATGAGCCATGTTGCGTTCTGTTTGCCGTCCCCGCAGATCGAGGGCACCCAGAAGCTGCTCAACAACGACATGGCGGAGCTGATCAGCAAAATGCGTCTGGCTCAGCAGAACGCCATCACCTCTCTGAAGGAGGAGTGCAAGAAGCAGATGCTGGCGGCGGCGCACACCCTGGCTATGGACAGCAAGAACATGCTGGACGCCGTGGACCAGGCCAGAGTCAGGGCCAACTTAGCCAAGCCTGTGGAGCCCTAGCGGACTGTACGCCACGTTACTCAGATCACACGTCGAGCATAGATCAGGCCGTTGTGATCAAAGCAGTTAAATTAAGAGTAGTCCGACCTGTAAAATATGGTGTGATGATTTGATATGTGTAGTACGTACACTGAAGTTGACGATGATGAGCCTCTGGCACCGGGTTCATGGTGCAGATATTTCAGCCATGGCCAACTCACACTGAGGCTTAGTTATCTTCTCAGAGGGTGAATTATCCTTGTAAATATCAATAACATTGACTCTGCTACTGAGAAAAGGAAAAGAAGCTTAAAAAGAAAGAAGACCTGTTCAACCACTGATGCATTTTACAAACATGCCGCGCATATCTCAAGTTAAATAATGAGAAGACTGCAGTCGTATGGATAATGCATCTGTTTTTGTCAGTTATAATTCTTGTCCATTATCACTGTTATAAAATATGAAATTATAGTATATGAATCAAGTTAATGCCTTTCCATTTGTAATCACACCTAAAGAAAAAAGTGCTGATCTTTCTGTCCTCAGTTGGCCAGTTTGAGTTTTGTGTATGTGATAGACACAGTATGGAGACTATAAATGTACAATGTAGAGCCATCACATGTAACAAAACAGCTATTTTTTTACCCCAAAGAATGACCTGAACTGAGCTCTCATTCTAAACAGTGCAAAAGTGGTTTTGCTGTGATATTAATAACTGGTGAACTGGACATCAGGGACGTATGAACATGTACAGTATCATTAGTATTCTCTCTCTGGACAATAGCACAACCTGTCGCTGCTGTCATGTGACTCAATAAATGCTGTATAGATTAATTTTAAGAGTTTTCATAAGGGTGTTTATTACATAGTGTTATCATTCAAAACTAAATGTCATCCTGGGTACAAGACCTGACATCCCGTCCACCTCCAAAAAGAAAGAAAAATGTGTCACATTTTTGTTGTAATTTGTAGTCTTCCACCATTTAAATGACATTGCTGTCTCATATTTCCATGAAATACAGTACATTAAACATCTCTCGAAGATGAATTGTAGTGACAGTGATCATATCGCAGGCATCAGTAACACATCCCCAAGTCCTAGATCTCAAATAGCTGACTGAATCCTTTACCATCTTGGGTAAATTACAGTTATTTGACAGATTCCTCAAGTATTTTGTTGTTTCCAGTGCTCTAATGCTGTCAAACCATGTAGAGCAGCCAACAACAACAAAAACGGTTATCGGACATTATACTAAATGTTGCCCCATTAGTAAACCAACATTAGCATGCTAACATGCCAAATATGGCATGCTAAATATTAGCATGTAGATAACTGCCAATTCTGAGCTAATGATAGCCTTTGGGTCAAGTACAACCTCAGTAACACTACAGCCATGGAGGTGACAAAGTTCCCTTTTCCACCAAAGCAGTTCCAGTTTAGTTTAGTAGGAACCTTTCTCTCTGTCTCCACTGATAGAGAGCTGGCTCTGGCCCTCGAAATGTGGGTTCAGTGCACCATCTTGTTTAGTGTGGGGTTACAGAGGCCAACGAGTCTGCCATTTTTTTCTCCCTGCACAGAGGAAGACATGGAGGCGATGCAATGGCAGCTGAAGAAAGATTATAGGGACCAAAAAGGACAGCGGTTGAAGCAATCCTATGAGAAATACATATTTTGATGCCCTAGATTCTGCCCTCGGGACAGACTGGTACCAGAGCACGACTCCATGACTTGAGACTTGACACACTTACTTGTTTATGCTTTGTTTTGTTTTTTTGTATTTTTTTATTACCTATATCTGCTTTAGTTTTTTTAGCTTAATTTCATTCACCTAAAAGTACAAATGCAAACTCAGACATTGTTGTTTCTAAGTTGGGGCTCAGTTGGGTTTATGGAAAGTGGCATATACAGTGACAGTGATGTGGCGTGGCTCTATACTGGTTTCCAAGTTGAAGCAGCTCCCAACCAGCACTGGAAATGCTTTGGTGGAAAAGAGGTAGATGTGCAGGACAGGTGAGCCTGACGAGCTGAGAATTGAGTATGTATTCCTGATGTATGAATGCAGAGGGTTAACCATTTTTCAAAGATCCAAAAATAGCTGACTTTAGGTTTGGCGATTGGTAAAGAGCATTGCAGTCACTTGAGTTCGTCTTCGCAAATTTGAGTTAGTTTCCCAGTCTTGATGTAAAGTTCAGCAACACTTTGAATGTCAATCTTAACTCATTACGTTAAGGTGATTATTTCTGAAATGCTAGATCATGCCGGCCAGCCAGGGGGGTAGGAAGAGGCCTATGGTCCCGAGCAGGCACACTATAATGAACATCCAGAGGAAGATCCGGTCGATCACCATGGCCACATACTTCCAGTCCTCTTTCACCTGTGCAGAATGAGGGGGGACAGAGAGAAATGCAAAACGTTTCAGATGTGAGCTTTTGCTGCAGTTTGCTGTGCAAAAGGCAGAAAATCCTCACACATGCTACATAGCTAATTAGTACACTTTCACTTGATCACTCTTTCTTTTGCTTTAGCCAGTCTAAAAAGTCTGCTTTAGAAATCTAAACAAGCTCACTTGAACCTGCAGCACTTGCTGATTTTTCTCACCACTGCTCTCATCCAGATATAGTCCATCCATTTCAAGGAGGTTGAACAAGGGAAATCATGACTCATCGCAGGCCAACTGTGATACAAATGAAAAGTGCCACTGTAGTACTAGCAGGTGCTTGACCGATACTCACACTGAAGTCAGCGTCCTCAGCCCTCAGATGGTCTGCGATGTAGTGCACCCCTTCCAGAGCGCGTATCACACTTGGGGAGAGCAGGAGCGAGGAGTCTGGCACTTTGTTGTCGCCTTTATTTGGCCTCTGGCCGGGATTGACCCTGGCCCCCGCCTGCCTGTTAGTCCCCTCCGGGCGACTCTGGCTGTTCTGCGGCGTTTTCTGCTGCGGCGGAGGGGTGGACCCCGGCGGTCTGGGCGACGGAGGACGGAAGGAGAAGTACGAGGTCAACGTCCCCAGCTCCAAGTCCTCGTAGCTGCTCCTCTCCAGGCCTTCGGACATGCTCCCGTCTTGTAACCAGTTGGCCGAGGTGCTGAGGTAGTTGGCGGACTTGCAGCGCGCGTGCCGGCGCTCCGCCGCCGCCTCCTGCTGCAGCAGGAGCAGCCTGCGACGCCGGCCGTCCGGCGCCGGACGCCGCATGAAGAGCCAGCGCGGGATGAGGTCCAGGAACACCGAGTGCACCCAGCGCGGCATCTTGTGCGTGCTGGGCGAGCGGTGGTGCACGTTGAGCACGAAGACGGTGATGACGATGGAGAGGGTGACGAAGATCATGGTGAAGAGGAGGTACTCGCCGATGAGCGGGATGACCAGGGAGGTGGACGGGATGATCTCGGTGATGAGGAGCAGGAACACGGTGAGGGACAGCAGCACCGAGATGCACAGGGTGATCTTCTCGCCGCAGTCCGAGGGCAGGTAGAACACCAGCACGGTGAGGCAGGAGATCAGCAGACAGGGGATGATCAGGTTGATGGTGTAGAACAGGGGCAGCCGGCGGATGATGAAGAAGTAGGTGATGTCCGGGTAGATCTCGTGGCAGCAGTCGTATTTCTTCGTGTTGTACGTGCCCACGGCGTTGATGATGGCCCACTCGCCGCTCTCCCAGTAGTTGTTGAGGTCCACGGTGTTCTCGATGCGCTCCAGGTCGATCTTGGCCTTGTCGTACGTCCAGGAGCCGAATTTCATCTTGCAGTTCTGCTGGTCGAAGGGGAAGAAGGTGACGTCGATGCTGCAGGAGCTCTTGTAAATGGCCGGCGGCACCCAGCGGACTTTGCCGGTGTGGAAGAGGTGAGCCTTGGTCATGTGGGTGACAGCGAACTCGCCGTCAGCGCTGGGGGGAGGCAGAGGGTGAGTCCGATGAGTCATGGGGAGACAAAGGCTAAAAGAGCGGATAAGTAATTATGTCCTGCCCTGTGAATAACCCTAATACCCCCTCCCCCCCTTTTTTTTTTGCTGAGAAAAATGTCTGTTTTCACTTTAGAAACTAGGCAATGAAAGAGTGCCCTGATGATCCATTTCTAATCTTTTACAGTAATCTCCGCTCCATTCACCGCTGTAATGGTGGTAATAGCTTCTGCTGAAAACGTAATGAGAAGTCCTTATCATTTCATCAGTTTTGAGTTTTTAATTTCACTTATAGATCGTGATTACTTTGGCTCGATGGCGCAGAGCTTCATCATCAACCCTCTCTGTTTAATCTCCATGGGGCTGAATATAGACTGGATTCCTCCAATCTGCTTCACACTGGAGTCGCGCTACGAGGGGCGTGAGCTGGTGTGTGAGATTGCTACATAAACTGCATCACACAAGAGAGTCGCTCAATACAAACAAATATCATAAAAATATACTTAATACTGCCAAACATTTGTCCAGCTCATAATAAAGCAAGCGGCTCAGAAAATCAACATGTCCACAAGATGGCGCCATCGTCATATAATAGCTCATCCAGAGGTGAGCATCAAGTTGAACAAATTTATTTGTTTTTACGGATTCAATGAACTTAGCTGGCGGTCTCTTCTCTCAAATCTTTCTGTCTTGGAAATTTTGTTTTTAATGACCGGAATTTATTTCTGTCACCTTTTCAGAAATAATTGGCTTATGTTACTAAATAGCTAAATAGGTCAGTCAGTTAATCAGTTATGTGATCAACAGGGTAATGATCTCCAACAATCTCATCGTTCAAGCTATCGTGAAACAAGGCGAGTGACTCAGTCTGTGAATACCTAATGATTCTGCTGGGGATTTGGACAGCTTGCTATAAAAACCAAGTAATTTCCTCCACAGTTATACAAAGGTCTCTTGATACCACTCACTCTCTTGTTACGTCTTACTTGTTGTAGAGGACGATATCTGGGACCCATATGAGCTCCGACGGCACCCTGATGGACGTTACATTGTCATAATCAGACGGACGCCAGCGTAGTTTGTAGTCATTCCACTCCTGGGAAACATAAACAGCTGAGGCATTATGGGTGATACGATCCCTTATGTAATTGTCACATATAAGTCATTCTTTATACTCTTTAATCTTGACAATATGTCAACACTGGCAAATGTAATCCTGACCTGTTTCAGCCACACGTTGGTTGTCATCATTTGGTTCTTCTCATCCTAGGAGACAGAGAGACAGAGAGGCAGCCAGACAGACAGACAGACAGACAGACAGACAGACAGACAGACAGACAGACAGACAGACAGACAGACAGACAGCCTGTCAGCTCTGGGATCATGTCTGACAAATACACAGGCAGAAGTTCCTGGAGGTTTGTTAGAGCAGATAAATATAACTCGTAGGAACTTCACTTCAATAAAGTGATGGATGGAGCAGTTTCTTTTTCTGTGACGAGGGCAGACGGCGCATAATCTGGTTTTCCTAGGTTTATTTTTGCTGCAGTACAGTACGTAGTACTGCTTCAAGATGCTCCTGAAAAAACACATATGGTGTACATCTGTAATAAAAGAGGTTAGAGACCATAAATAATACAAAAGAATATTTCACACTAATACTAATAATTATGCATCATTACGTATAATTAAAAACCTGAAGCACTTTGTTTGACTTTAATCAAAATAATAAATATATATGGACCACACCTTTCAAATTCTGACAGTGTTTTAATGTTTGGTGGTTTTATGTGGAAGTTGTTTAAGAGATATACATTTTTGTCCATGAGGTGGATTAAGTCAGTAAATTTGATGAGGGCACATAGGTTATCAATGGGCTTGAAACAGAGAAACTTTATCACAGGGAAAAACAGAAATTACATTATCCAAAACTATCTAATGTTTGCATACAATCAATGTGTGACAACTTACCACGTCAATGAGCTGCGCTATGGACAGTCCGAACTTGACGATGACCACATCGGAGATGTTTGGCACAGGCCTTGACCACTTGTTGTATCCAGCAAACAGTGTCTTGAAGAGATCATCCTCAGCGTGTGAGTGGGTCTTCTCATTGCCAAGAGCTGTGGATATAATGAATCTCATCATTTCAAAGGTCCTCTTGAGATGTGCAAGGAAAGAAAAGATGGTACGAGAGAAGTGGGAATTACAGAGAAACAGGAAAAAATGGACATGAACAAGAGAAAACTAAAAAAAAGTAAAGGTCTCTGGAGACAAAAACAATTCAATATAAATATGTCAGACAGAGAGAGCCTTACTTTTGTATTGGGTCTATTTTTTCTGCAAGGTTTATGCACAGGTTAAGATCTAAATATGGCAACATGACACTGCTAAAACTACATTCGCTGATGTTAAATGCAAATGTGCCTTGACACACTGACTCAAGGTTATTTGGACAGTTTGAAGTCATGACTTTGTTTTTGTTGACAGTCAGAAGGTAATATTTCATGGTGCGATACACAGGGAGTGGAAAGCGAGAGCTGTGATAGAGGACAGGAGCAGGCTGCACAGGGAATGCGGGGATCATATCCATGTTTTCTCATCCGCGTCTCCCCTAACCCTCTCTTAACAAACAGTAGTAAATCAGACTGGCACGATACTCCGGCTTTTGGGAGTTGTTGTGAACATCTCATGTTTCAGCTCCAGAAGCCCGCTCTTAACATCTAAGACATTTCTTGGTAAAAGCCGTATTGACATTTCCACGTCTTAACAGATCTTTCTGATCTCTTGATCCGGGCTCCCCATGTGGGCAGCCTGATCAAAGTCTCTCGAGGTGAGCCGAGCGAGATTGAGGAAGTGTCTGTGCTCCCCAGACGGTGTCTTTATCTCTAAAGTGTCATTATTATCTGTGTTTGGCTTCACAATGAGAAGTGGCTTAACCAAATTGATTTTGAATATGCAGTCTAGACGGATTTGCGTACAAGCTTAGGCTGAGTCACTGTATTATTTTTCCTGCCGAATGAATAGCATAGAAACAGACAGGAATCCCTTCCCCTGGGGATTACCGCTTCCACCTTCATCAATGTAGTCGGAGTCAATTACACACATCATTACTTGCTTGTGTTAAGTGGAGGTGAGCTAATTTCTCACTAGTGAAGGGTGTTTATTGCCAAGCTGTCTGTCACACTGTGTTACAACTGATGCATAAAACAATTAACCGACAGTCGGAGCAGATCGTGAGACTGTGTGATTACATTTATGCAAACTCTTTCCTGAGAGATACTGAAGTTTTCCAAAGTGGATTTATGATTGAATGAATATTGATATTTCAGATATCCTTCCATACATTCATCAACTTACCTACTTTGTACCAAACGTCTGTGAGGGCAGTGTTTACATCCAGGACAGGTCACCAGTCCATCACAGGACACACACCATTCACACTTAAAGACAATTTAGAGCCTCCATTCAACCTTAAAGCTTGTTTTTGGACTATGGGAGAGGATATCTGTGTATCTGGAGAAAAACTAAACATGCACAGGGAGAAAATGCAATGCCCATATAGAAATGGCGAGGGTTTCGAATCAAATCCAATAGTCATATCGCCATAATTATATTACACCCTGCAGCTTCGCATCCCACAGAGCGTGCTGGTGCTGATCTCCAGGATACATATGCTGGTGGTGGAGAATTCATCCAGGACAAGCTGTCAGTCCACACCAATCACTCTCACACTCACTCTAAGGGGCAATAATTTAGTCTCCAGTTGACCTAAGCATATGTGTTTTGGACTGTGAGAGGAAACTGGAGTACTCGCAACCCAGGGAGAACATGCAAGATCCAAACAGGAAGGTCCCCAAGATCCACCTGCTTCAGCTGTTATATATATATATATAGGTCAACACCTTGCAGACACTCAGATGTTGAAAATTTCTACTTCTCTCATTCTCTGCCCTGGTTAAGAGTATAATGTTTCCCAATGAAGGTTCCTGAAATGATGAGCCTGGACCACCTTGCAGCCTGCAGCAGTCATGGTCATTTAGCCACATGAGGGGCTTACACACCGCACAGAGCCAACCTGAAGGATACATGCAAATGTGTTTGAATGATTTATAGCCCTGCTTATTCGTTACCCTGAGGCTCATGAGCAGAAAACATGTGTTGAAGTAAAGCCCAACAGGTCTCAGTGTGACACAGTTGATCACGAGAGCTGACTTTTTGGGGGGGTAATACGAGAAAAGGAATTAGACATGGCAAGTAATACGAATCCTGTGTTAATTTGCGCACGGTTCTCCTCAACTCCTGTTCTGTCATTATGAGCTCATTTCACTCTGGGAAACAAGCAGGCACGAGAGACTCCTTATCTGTTGTCTTGACAGACAGGGTGGCGTATGCTCATCTGTCCGTGCATCTGGTAAGGACCAGATGTGGGCTTAGAAAAAAAAAAAAAGAAAAGAAGGGGCTCTTGGGTACCATAGATCAAAGCCTCCTGCCAGCGGAGACTTGAAATGAGATGACACCTCCAACATCCAGCACATTGGGCCGTGGATGTTGGGCTGTGGCCAAACCCCCTGGCGAGAGGTGTATGAAACACTGACCAGTTTGGATGACGGAGTCAGCAGCTTCTCAGGCCAGAGAGGTGCTCTCGTGAAATTGGCCTGTCAAATACTTCAACGTCCAAAAGTTGACCAAAAAAAAAAAAGGGCAACATGTCACTTTATTTTGCTCAACTTAACTTAAATGGCCAGAGTCTGCTGACAGAAGATCGAGCACCTGTATAGCTGATTGCTGTATCTTGTCCAGACGGAAGGAAAGTGACATTGGAGGTTTGGTTGGTGCACATAGCATTTGCATTTTCATGAAGAATCAAGTCATGCCAGCCTGACATCTGGATTTGGAGCTTCCCCTGATAGATTCAAAACCCAACTCAAATAAGCATAAAGGTGACCTTTCACTATATGGTGGATCACCACCAAGACGGTTGCTTATTTACATCCTGGTCGGACCAAAAGCTAAGTTAGATTTTCTCTGGGGTACTTTGGTCTATGTGTGCCCTGTGATGGGTGTGTGCGTCCTGTCTTTGCCCTTTATGTGCTGGACATGGTCTCCAGCAGACTTCTACAACACCACTGGCTCCAAAGTGGGTCCAATAAAATACAAAAGCAGAGTGGTTATTTATGTTTTGTAATTTATACTGGGTCAAACAATCTGCAATGGGCTGAACCCTGAAAGCTGCTGCAAACTCTGACCATAAATAAACATGTCTATTGTGTCTAGGGCCGGTTTTAAGAGGAAGAAGGCACTCAAAAAAGGGAGTATGACTAAGCAGTTGGGACATTATACAAGAGTTTTAAGTTTTTTGTACTTTATTACGGCTGGGTTTTTTTTTGTTCTTTTTACGGGGGGCTGGGGGGTGGACACGAGGTAGTTTTTGCTTGTGGCCATGAACGTCTCAGTTATGCATTATGGGAGATGTAGGTATGAATGCAGAGGTAAGAAGACTGAAAGGTAAAGGTAAGGTAGGAAATGGATGGATGGATGGATGGATGGATGGATGGATAGATAGATAGATAGATAGATAGATAGATAGATAGATAGATAGATAGATAGATAGATAGATAGATAGATAGATAGATAGATAGATAGATAGATAGATAGATAGATAGATAGATAGATAGATAGATAGATAGATAGATAGATAGATAGATAGATAGATAGATAGATAGATAGATAGATAGATAGATACTTTATACTTTAACTATTGATATCTGGTAGATAAAAAAACAACACTTGTCCAAAGCAACACGACATAATATCCTCTTGGGTTTATCACTTTGTACGGTTTTAACATGCCATTTTACATATCTAAGAGGTGTGTCTATTAACTCCAGTGGGAGAAACTGCTTAAAAAGTGCTTACCTGTGTGACAACAAAGTAGTGTGAAGAGTAAAGCCATGGTCGCAGTGAACAGGTGGCCGCGTCCCATTTTGCTCTCTGTGCGTCTGGAGCACGGAGCCGGTTCCGTCCGCCGCCGTCAAAACGTTATCTCGAAGCCTCGGCGAGGGGACAAAATGTGTCATCTTCGCAGCTGGGAGGCATATCAGGACAGCTTCCCCTTGCTCCTGGTCCAACAGGGGTGCTCGGACGACAAAGCTTCACGGGGTAACTTTACCGCAGCTCCGCATCCACGGACGCGTCGCCTCCATCACCGGGGAGCGGCTCTGCTCTGATAGGCTGACCTAGGTTATGCTGCCTATATAAATGAAGACATTCATTCATTTAAAGAAGAGGTAAAATAGTCCTGTTAGTCGCTCTGTGCGTGCTTTCCAGATTATTCCAAGTTTTTACGCACGGTGCCAAGAATTTTACGCGTCCTTGGTGATCTAATCCAATACTGGATGTCCATCATTTTAATCCTAAATTCTTATTTGTTTTTCTCCTTCATGATTATAGATTTTGTTAGTGGCCACTGTCAGGACCGCAAAACAGCATCATCCACTGAGAGGAGACAGGACACATCTGAGCACTTTCATCTGGTTCCTACAACAGTCCCTCCTCTCTCTCTCTCTCTCCCTCTCTCTCTCCCTCTCTCTCTCTCTCTCTCACACACACACACACGCGCGCGCGCACACACACACACTTGCTGTGAAAGTGGACACTTATAATAAAGTCATCGACCCCTAACTCCAGGTACATCCCATCCTTGAGAAGAAAAAAAATAAGTATGTGTAAAATGAAAAGGTGTGTGTAAATAAGTGACACATGCAGTTGAAGAGATGTCCAGGGGATGTGTCTGAGGGTAACAGCTAGAGGGCAGGCTAGGTGAAATAATTTCTTCTGTGAAGTTTTAGTTTCACTAAAATATTGCAAACAAGTCATTCCTCAACAACAAATATCACAAAGTCAAATGCACAGTTTGTTGTTGCTGTTTACCGGATATGCATGCATATTTTTATTATACATTGTACATATTCGTAATATTACACCGTTTTATAAATGCAATGCATCTCGTGAGTCCTGGCAGAGTGAAAGAGAGAATAGCACATTACAGCCGAGCACGAGGACTAAAGCGCAGGCCTCGTGATTGAACAGAGAAATACAATCAGTCCTTCAAACGGCACATCAAGTTATTTTATTTATTTATTGATATATTTTAAATCTCTCCTGCCAACATGGACATGGCAGGGCTCTACAACAATGCAATTGTCTCTTCTCTCTCGCTGTGAAACCTGAATCTCGGCTGCAGCCATCCTATCCTGGCCTCCATCATCACCCTGGAACCAGATGGCCGATGCATAGCTTCCTCTGGAGAAGACTAACAGAGCCATTATGTTTGCTCTCTGAGGCCCAATCTAGCTTGATCCATAAACACTCCACTTGGCTTAAACCTGCGCCACATACTGTTACCACATCTGACCTCAATAGATTCCATGAATAATGCCTGAATGGAAGAAATAACATTTTACTGGTTACAGGGTTATTATTTCAGTGAAATGGAAACATCTTTTTTCATAAAAGTCTTCTTCGCTGACTCTCAGATGATCTTCGCTGACCCTGACATGTTGTCACTTCTCGGTAAAACACACACAAAGGGTCGCTTATATTCCCTCACAGGGTCCCATTAACATCATTCAGATGTTCATCACCGGGTTGACGAACGCAGCGTGCAGAGTCTTTGCACTTGCGCCTCCTTTAGCGATGCCTCTTGCCGATGTGTTTCAGCTGCTTGGTGAACGAAGCGTGCAGCGCCTGTGACGAGATCTCCAGCCTGTCTGCGATGTCTGCTGCAGCACGGAGCATGTCATCAAAGGCCAAGGACTCCTCTCTGATTCTGCTCCAGAAAACAAACGATCCAGGTCAACAGGTGGAGGAAACGGGGACAGACGTGGACAGGGAGAAGGAGAGAGAGAGAGAGAGAGAGAGAGGGAGAGGGAAGAGCTGAGGACGTTATAAATGCTTTTAGAGGGAGGGAGGTGCATGTGTTTGCTGTTAAAGCTGTTTATATCATGCGAGTGATTGCGTAAAGGAGACGACAGATTCATATACAACTCTCGGGGCGTTGTTGACAGTAAAGCGTGACTGAAACATCGAGCGGCTGATGTTACTGGTGAAGACGGGGACCACGCCACGTTTAATAAGACGTGCAGATATGAACGCTCCCATTAAGTATTCTTCACAGTCAGCGTTTGCAAAGGAAACTTTTCTTTTTTAAACCTCAGCCTTTTTTTTTTTCTTGATAATATGCCACTGCATATCAGTTTAACCCCATGGGCTCCAGCTCGACTATTTGCATTAATTAATCCATTAATTATAACATGTATCGTTTTTACTTTGATGTCGACAGGTTCTGATTATGTTGAATGGCGAACTGCAGAGTAGTAAAAGGACATGGTGACACCAGTCTAGAAGAGTGTGATCTTCTATGCAATTTGTGAATGCAAAATGCTGGTGAATCTATACAAATCTACACAAATGAACGCTTAGAGTTTGAAATATTTTTTTGCTGTTTCTCTTATATTTCATCCTTCTTTGAAGCTCCGCAGGAAAACATTCTCCCGAAGCTATGAAAAGAGCCCAGTTCATAGCAAAGGACGCTTCACACCTGGGTCACACCATGTTCGAACTGTTACCATCATGCAAACGATATGAAGCAGTTAAAACAAGAGCCGATACAGAAATAGCTTCTACCTAACAGCAGTACAAAATACTGAATAAGAATCAAAAGATATTGTGAAATGTATAATACAGAATGTAGGGTGTGTGAATACATGGTGGTCGTCTGTCTGTTTTGTAGCTATTTTTATGTTGTTTAGAGTGTTGTAGTTTAATAGCATTGAATGGTGCTTTCATATTTCACAAGTTCATATTTATAGGGTTTTATGCACTGGCTGGTTCTACTTTTTTTTTAATATGTCCTTGTATATGTTACAATGAAAGAAGATTCTGTATATTCTGAAAAACTGAACCATCGCACTCACTTCTGCATCCCATTGCGTGCGCCCGAGGCTTCCCCCTCCAGCTGCTTCTCCAGATCCTCCTCCGCTTTCTCCACCACCTTGTGGCAGTTCTTCTGGTCCTCCTGAATGCCGACGATGTTGTCTTTGATCACGTCCTCGTAGCGCTGGTCTCCCAGCTCCGCTCCCACAAACTGCACCAGGTTCTCCATCACCGCCTTGTTCCCGCGCTGGATGGCCTGCAGGTAGCTCAGCTCCTCTCTCTGGGCCTTCAGCCTGCGAGCGGATGCGGCGTCGGTGCTGAAGTGGACCGTGCACTTGTCCGACCGACCCTGGTCCTGCAGCATGGGCGTGGATGTGGGCGAAGGCGTGACCCACTCCTGGTTGTCCCTCATCCTCTCAGGCTCGTCGCCGACCACCTGCGCCGTGTGGTTGGTGGTCATCACTGCGGAGTAGATCTCGAAGCCGGATCCCCAGTCTCCGCTTTGGCAGAAGGTGACGGTTGCCATGGATACCCAGGCCAAGATGAAGGGCATCCAACAACGCCACATGGTGACCTGGGAAGAGGAGCAGGTGAGCAGGCCGCGGGCAACTTCTATGAACGTCTGTGAACGGCTGAAAAGACAGCTGAATGGAGCTGTTTGACAATCAGGGGATTAGGAATTAAAAATCGCAGTCTCCTTGTTCATTGCACACGGGTGGCAGAGACTTCTTACCCAGGCCCGTCGGCTCAATCTGAATTTGCAACCATTTAAGATGGCGGTCATGACAAAACAGGTCAGGTGACTGAAACCCATGAATAAGTGGACAACCATGCTGGCCCCAAGCCCTGGCTTCCCCCAAATATTCATACATACACCCCCATCATACTTTACTTAAAATGCACTTTACGCTGTTTGGACCATGGACAGGTTAGGGTTAGCCTCTTTAGGCTAACATGGTTTGCCAGTAAAATCAACTCCTTTCCAGGAATAATGTAAATTCATGTAAAAATGTAAAATGCCAAAATGACAATGATAAGTAAATTTAAAAAAGGAGACTTGTGTGTGGAAACCTGAACTGCGCTGCTCTTCATCAAGAGCAGTATCGACACGCTATAGCCTCTGCTGTTTAGGTCGCTTTGGATATGGCTGTCTGCAGAAATCTAAATGTAAAACACTGAATGAATACTAAGTTGTCACCGTTATTTGTCCATCAACAACTTTCCAAATTCACGATTCTCTGTTTTGCTTCTCCTGTCACAGGGAATAAACTGTCTTTCTTTATTCCTACTTTCCACGTGTCTGTTTCTCAAATAGCTTCACTCATGTAATGCAAATAACATGGGCGATTATTTTTTTTCCCAGTAGAAAGGCGCTCTGGCGGCCTGAAGGGCTAAACCACATAGCTGGGATGTAACTCTATCTCCTGACCTTTAAGATATTTATTGTACACATTTCCCAGTATACTGTAGCAGGGACCTCAGTTTGATCTCCAAGCAGTGGCTCAAAAGTGTGATACTCTGAATGTCACGCTACACGTTGTAGCCTGGAGTCGTTCTTACAGATGTATAGTTTCTGGTTCATTTTCTCATGAAGTTTAGGACATTTCATAGTGTCTATGGTGAAGAGACACGACGCTGCATTTAGTCAACAAAGTGAGCTGGTGTATAGTAGTGATGAAATACGCTGTATTGTGCGAACTGGACTCTAATCTTGATCTGCTTGAATTTTGGATGTAAATTCAACTGAGTGTTGAACAGTGGTTTATTGGCCTTGTACACCATGCATTTAGATATATATGTATATTATTCATATATATATATTTGGTTTAAAATGCTGTCTTTTGAAAATGTAATTTCAGGTCTTTGTAGGTAACTTTCAGGCAAACACAGATCGATCAGACCAGATCTGTCCTGCAAGATGAAAATTATGCTTTTAGATGCCTGTGTTTTTTTGCCTGTGCCAATTTTTGTGAATTTTTTTTTTTTTTCCTGAATTTCTATACTCCAATACGAGGTCTGTGAGTTTTTAGCCAGAGCTGAATTTTTTAATCTATAATTTGACGAGACGTGAATATTTGAATATCGGACCCTTAAATACTTTAAAATCAAGTTTCTAATAGATTGGATTTGGTTGAATTATGTAAATAAAGCAGTTAGTTCAAGCGATTGATCATTTTCAAAGAGTATTAATGATTAAGTTTCTCAATCCAGCGTTCGAGCTCTCATATTATTATAATAAGAACTTCCAGCCACATGACATTATCTCAGATTGTGCTGAATTTGCTGCTTTCCTCCGGCTTCCAGTAAAAACGTTGCTAAAGTTGTGTTGTGCTTTGATGACGAGGGGAGCTTCACGCTGTGTGGTTTCCTGCAGCAGATGCACGGCTTGTGTTACGCCAGGGCTGTAAAAGCTGCCATGGCCTCTTGCGTCAGTGTTTTTTGTTGTTTTTGGTAACTAGCGGTTGTTTGGAGAGCTTCCCCGGCATCTATTTACCTCATAAATGCAGCATATGAAAGGACCTGAAAAGGAGTAGCGCCCTCATAATCTCAGGTGAGATTTTTCTCATAGAGCGAGTTTGTTTTGCCTCTACATGTGTTACAGAGTTCAGTCTGCCAGCGGCACTTTATCATCTCTCAGACTGCCATTCACGTTTCTCTCCTCTGCATCTGGAAACCCGTTTGAGAATCCAAACCAGGCGGAGGCATGGCATTGCAGAGCTCTTTCTGCTGTCAGGGCACATTCTGGTTTCCGCTGCAATTACTTTTTTTACGGCAGCCTCCCAAACTGTTTTCTCATTGATGTAATGAAAGTTTAAGCCGGCTGACTCGCACCTATCGCCGCTTTGTTTTGTCGAGAAAACCTCGGAGCGAGCACCTAGCCGCGCCAGCCAGATCGGACGCCATAAAATTGTCTTATTTATTTTGAGTTGCGTTGTGGTGTGGCCCAAACCTATAAAACACCCAGGGTCTGGCAGCTCCTCTCCCCCTCCTCCTCCTCCTCTTCCTCCTCGTCTTCCTCCTCCTACCTCTGTCTGTTTATTTAGATGGTGACCTCACATGTGTTACAGCAGCAGCTGTGGTTGAAGAGAAACCTTCAGACCAGACGAGGCTGTGAGCAGACACAGTCACAGGCTTTGGATGGTGATCGTGGTCTAATAAGTCTGCTCATTTCTTTTGAATGACATGCATTGTAACAGACAGGCTGATATCACTCACTGGAATAAAACACACTTAATGAGATTTTCCAGAGCCGTCACGTGTCATAATGAACGATTTGTGGTATAGAATACTGCAGATAATATTTATATACGTACTAGAGTTAATATCTGCTGCCATTCTGTCCCCGGTCTTTGCACCATGAATCATCAATACTTTTTGTGCACTTTTGATAAGTGCAATGGTTCTCAGAGAGCACCAGAGTGAGAGACACTTAGGCCTTTGATTGCAGAGTTGCGTCCTCGTCTTCAAAGACATTTAAAAGCTTGTTAATTGGAGCAGCGCAGCTTCAGCGTGGCCTGTCCAAAACTTTTTTTACGACCCCGATCTTTTATTGCTCTTGTTTGGACTCTCATAAATTAAAACCTTATGGCGGGGAGTGACAGTTTTCAGCCTAATGACAGAATACGGCCAAAATGGAAATGTAACTCATCTTACTATATAACTTTATCGTCTCTGTGTTCAATTACCAGCGCGGCAGTAAAAAGGCACAAGTCAAAGGACATGTAGTGACATTAATTCTGGTCTGCTAACAAGAAGCACACATGCTCATCGCTGTGTCACAGATTGGCAGGAGCACTTGCCTTTGTCTTTGGAAAATGTCCGCACTATTTCCACGCTGGCGTCTCGGGGTATGGTTGAAACAGTGTCTGTGTTAGACTTTCTGTGGCCTGCACTGACCCTTTTTTTTGGCTTCACTCTGAGGGATCTGTCATTGTGAAGTGGCTTTTATAGGCCGACTTTTTCTCTTGGCTTAAAATAGCAAGGAGCTCGCCTGCAGCTTACAGCCAGGAGCTCAGAAACACTGAGGGCATTTTTCAGTGCTTGTTTGTAATCTTTGAAGAAAAGCGCAGACTCCTGGAAAGCCTTGTTGACTTTTTCTACAGCAGCTGTGACGTGACCGATTGATTTACCGTACTGTACTGTACATTATAATCCAAGCAAGTATTTTTCACTCTTTCTTCTTTCATAGTTTGATCCAAAAAGTTCATTCTCTAATGTTTCTCATCATCTCATTCAACCAGAAACCAGAAAACTAAACGATATTAAACGTGAGATCTGACTAATCAACTCTATTTAGAAGCTCGAACGAGCCATCTATTGATCCAGCATCAAAAAGGAGCATATAGAGTAATTCAATTACGTTTTGTCGCGTAGTCAATCCATTAATTGACATGTTGTTCCAGCTCCAAATGAAGCAGGATTCACTCATAAACATGGATTTTTTTTTCTTTTCTTTTTCCCCTGCGCTGTGGGTCACAGCTAATCCCAGTGTCTGCGTCTCCCCTCCTGGCTCCTCTCGTCAAAGCCCGAACAGGTGTGTGTGTGTGCGTGTGTGTGTGTGTGTGTGTGTGTATGCGTTTCACAGGTGTCACGACACTCGACGGCTTCGCCGTTGCCATGACGACGCGGCTCTTGGCGCTGAGCCAGTCGAGCTTGGCAGGGGCCTCGCAGGTTCGTGAGCCTCGTAGGTAATCAGGCAAGGTGGAGCATGATAATTAAAAGAGATAAGCGGAGATGTCTCTGCACACACACACACACACAGGCGTATGTACACATATATGTATTGGCAGCACTGTGCTTAAATACCACCAGGCGTGGCAAAAAGGTCACATCTGTTTATCTTTGTTCTAAATGTAAAGCAGGGGGTCGCGTAAATAACAGCGTCCAATAACAAAACATCCCAGCTAATGAGCTGTATAGAAAAGGTCTAAATGTCATAAAAAATACAACAGCAGCTGGGTATATGTCGCTACTCGTATCGCCGGAGCAAGGAAGCCCTATTCTCCTGTACTGTACCAGTCCGAAAAGCACTGTAAATATAAAACATCCAAAAAAAAAAACGAACTTACCAAACTCCCGTAATTTTTCACAGCTAAGCTCTGCCACCTCCACTTTTTTGCAGTCAAGCAGATCAACTCAAAAGCCCTGGGACTATCATTCACAGGCACAGAGAACAAATACTCACTTAGTTTCCTTCTTCATGTCAGGGGAAAAAATGCAGACACACGCACACACAATTAGGGTTTGGCCGGGGAGCGTGGTCGTCTGTGTGCCCCTGCCTGCTGTTGGGAGGGGAAGTTAGGGGAGGGGGATGTTTGCAGAAAAAAAAAAGGAAAAAAAAAGCTGAAACTGAATGATTTCTTTCTTTGCAGTGGAAAGAGGGGGCAGGCGAAAGGAGGGGTGAAGAGGAGGCGTAATCTACTTCACATCTGTGGGCTGTGGTGGGGAGACAGAGGAAGCACGAGGGTTCCTCAGAATGGGGGGAAATGTCTTTTTAAGACCGTACGAGTTGTCCCATATAACCGAGGAATGGTTGCCTTAAAATGTTTTAACCACCGTCTTAACCAAGACAGTGTATAGTTGGGTTCCTAAAACTGATAATGTGCTGTTTTCTTTGACTGAATATTTTCTGGAAAACACAGATAGTTCTCAGCTCATGTTTAATTCCGACTTGATAATATTAAATTAAAATTTTCTCATTTGATTTATTGAAATGAAAAATGACTTTGATACCAAACAAGCTGTTTCTTTTAAACTCTGTATTTGATAATGAAACCAGTATGTCCATTAGAAAAAAGGGAGTCAGACAGTTGAGTTTTTCATTACGTAAGTGAAAACAGCAGGTTTCTTTGCAGTATGAGGGTTATTTGAGTTTAGATAATGTTGTTTAGACTTTTAGAGTACTGCGATGGTGATGGTCTGATCTGAGAGAGTAGAGAGAGTGAAGATAAAATACTTTTTTTCCAAAATAAACATGATTGGGAAGCAAAAACAGGATCAAAATATATGGAAATATTTCCTCTCAAAGCAACTTTTTAAAAAAATCATGCCCACATTAGATGATCCATCCAACATATAGCACCGAGACAGAAAATATGTGAACTTCTGTCCCTGTAATCATCCCATTGCATACCAGCATTTTAAAAAGTTTATAAAGTTTACTATTATATATATATATATATATATATATATATATATATATATATATATATATATATATATATATATATATATATATATAAATACTCTGCCAAATCAACAAAAACCTATTTAGTGCTGCTCGTTGTTCATTTGTGGTGTCGGAGTCACACTTCACAGCGGCTGCACAGCACAGTTGGAAAGTGTACTGATGATGTGCACAAGAGTCATAAAAGATAATGTTTAGCATTTAGAATAAACCAGAGATGGCCCGGTGTCTCACGTAATGACCGGGCCGGCTTTGTTTTGTTGACGGTGCTACATCCGCAGAGTGCGTTTTAACACCAGGTATAAATGGGATCTTATCTTTTCTTTTCTTTCTTCCTCTTCCCGGCTCTTCACAGATGTTCTTTCCTCTCCTCGATGCGGAACAATAAACAGCAAAAAAAGAAAACGAAAGAAAGAAAAAAAGGACGCTATAAAGGGGAGTGCAAATGTTTCTGGAGTAGTGCCAAAGGCAGGTGGGTTCAGTGACGAGGAAAAAAAAGTGGAAATTAAATCTTGATCTTTGAAGGTACAAATCCATGACAGCTGCTGATGGCAGCCAGTAATCCAGATCAGCTATGGTTGTGAATGATTCATGATACCTACTGCAGAACAATGTTTCACCGGAGGCTGGATTTTAAAAGGGCATGGAAGGAGATCTATGATTTTTATCGACCTCTAATCGGCAACCGGGACGTGACGTTGACAGGTCTCCGGCACAGTTTAATTTATCTGAGCGGAGGATTAAACACATTTTAGGCCATGGGTAATGAAAGATCCGATGTGGGCATGTGTCATTACCGTAGCGGTGCTGCTGCGTTAAAATTTGCCTTTTGAGGTGCTTTTGACCTTTTCAGGGATGTTTTAACGACAACATAAATTACACCTTAATGTAACCTTGACAAAAAAAAGGGAGATTCTTGCATCTTATTAGGTCAATGTCATGTGCAATTGCTGTGTTTCTCTACATGAATAAATCACATTCGACGCAAAGGCACATACTGAATAGTAACAGAACAACAACATTTTTACATAAATATTATGCTTCCTGTGTTTTTTGGGTATTTCTTTCTATGTCAGTGACACTTTTGACCCATGGTAGCCTCACACTGCAATGGTAGTAGTATTGCAGTGTTATAAGCCCCACATCCATGTGAGGATTTGTATGTACATTACAATGTCTATGATGCTTCATATTGGCCTTAAGGGCACACAGGCACCATATGGAATCTGTTTTTCCCTCTCAGAGTAAACCATGTCAAATAACTGACTGTAAAAGCCTTGACATCTGCACTGAATGTTAAATTAAATACAGCAGACTCTACCACGTGTGTGTGTGGGGAAAGATGCTTCAGAGCAACCTGTGTGAATTCAGCAGGTTGGGTCACCCATAGCTGAGACCTCGCAATGATTTCCTTTTCACATTGAAACGATGTTGTTTTGGGACAACCCATGTGGCAGTTTTATATGATTGTGACCCAACAAAGATCCTTGGTGTCATTTTTATATACGGCACCACATAGTTTTTATGCAGATGGATCACACTGTCTCTCACTCCCACGTTAGAACCATCTGACGTGAATGTTTTAAAGAAAACAACATAGAAATTCACACTCGAGTCGCACTTGAAAATACATAGCAGATAAGACCGTGACCATGGATGTACTGACCGAGGAGCCCTTTCAGCATTTTCTAATTGACCAGCGCCCCGTGTACCCCGAGGGCTGTTATTGACCGAGGCCAAGGACTCGGTGCTCGCTGCAGCTACTTATCCAAAGCAGTGTGCAGGCAATGAGTGCCACAGTGTGCTGCTGCTGATAAACTCTGCTAATCCACTCAGGGAGTCCAGCACAGACTCGGGCTTCTCTTAGCGCTCAGACACCAGCGTGCCACACGTTCTTTTTTAGAGCGCAGATTTTGGCTGCTTTGGGAGGCTGTGGCAGGCGGGGATTTATGATAATGTGCGTTTTTAAAATCTATAACATGTCGTAATTGGGCGCGACCATTAATCCATCTTTGACCCAAAGTGTCCAGTGAAATTAAGGGCCATTGCCGGGGGATATGTTCTGTAACAGTGATAAATTTTCTTTGTTGAGGTCAAGACTCGCCAGGCTGACCTAAAACAGCAAGCAACAACAAAGAAGCCATTAACATCAAAGCGTTCCGACGTGGACATAAAAAAAGAAGTTGAAGTAGCTTTGTTGCAGACAGCGAGAAACCATTTTCCCCATGAAAATGGATTCACTCGGTCTGATCTCACCCATGTTTCAAGACAAGTGAATGAATTAAGTGCTGCATATTTAACTATGAATCATTGTTCAGCGTGTATTCTCTACCTTTGGTTATACATTATAAAGCATGTGATTTTATTCCTTTGAGATGAATTATGCCAGTTATGTACATATGGGATTGTTAAGTAATTCATGCTGGCATCTGCCTCCAACAGTTTGTGAGCTTTACGGCCTTCGCTAGATCGACTCCCAGAAGCCGGCCGTAAGATATGAGCATCGCTACATACCTTACAAATGAGACGATGCACGCCGGTTGCATCTCATAGCCTTGGTAAAATCTTGCAAGGATGCTGTAAAACATCAAAACATAGCTTTGTGCATTAGCATTTCATGCAGCTCCTCAGTTTCTATACTATGAAGTGTGTTGAAGATGACAGTAAGTCCTTGGCTTTCCAATCCCACTATACCCAGCTGTAGATAGAAAATACGTGATACCTTTTTTTTTCAAACTTCCTACTAAAAACACAGACTTTGCCAAGCAGCACAGAGCATTCATTCAACATAAAACATGTCTTCTATCAACAGACGTAATTAAAAACAGCAGTTTGTGTTTACATTGAATTATTAATCATTAAGCACAAACATCAAGGAAAAGAAAACTGCTTAAACTCAGGGAGGCAAAGCTATTGTAGTGTGAGGCATTGGGGAGGAGGCGAGTTTTGTGAGTTTCTGTGAGATCAAATAAAACTGTGCATCTTTATGCAAATGGTGAACATTGTTTAGAGGAAGAGAATTTGATTTGATGAAACACCGCAACGTTGTTCTGCTGTTAGGTATTCATATCTGAGCCGCTGTGTGATTACAGTGTGAGGCTCCTGGAGAAAAGACGAGAGTTTGCTCCCCGGAACAGTCGTCTAGGACTCTGCTGATGCTGCATCACCAAATAATCAGTATCCCCGCGGTGCTGCAGCGAAGGGCGCTTTTTAGGGAACAAGATGAGTCGTGATTGGTTATGATTGATGTAAGCCGCTGGTGTGATACCGGCCTCTTCTAATCTCACCCCATTTCCAAAAAGGCCACAGGTCACAAAGATACTAAAAGTGTCATCAGGCCCTCTGCAAACTGCACACTTGACCACACTTAGTGCTGCACAAAAAAAAAAAAACAGGAGCCCTAAGTGGCATTTAAGTGGAAACTGAAAGACTATAAGTTGCATGCCCGGTGCTGCCAAAGGGCACGGAGCTCTGCAGAAACTGCCTGGACTACGTTATGTGTTTCACAACAGATGCCACCGTGGCAAAAGAAAATGCAGACCTCCATCCAGACCTCATTATATAAGTCAACCAGCAGGAAATGAGACAGCCTGAGGATACTGTGCACGCTGATCAATCAGACTTGACACTGATTCGGTCCAATGGAAATACTAGCATCTGCACATACTGAAGGCGGTGCTCTTTAACATCCCCCTTCTCTTAGCTTATGTTTAATGCAATTAAGTATCCCTGGATAAATATGAGATAAATGATTGGAAGGCAAGCCAAAATTTAATCAGGCAAACATAATTAGCCAGTCTGCATGCTTCCTGGAGACCATGAGGGCAGAAGAGATGACTAGATAATGGATGTGATTCTTGTGTCGCCTCTTGCTAAAAAGGCCCTGAAACAAAATCACATGAAAATTGAATGATAATGAAAATATTATATTATTTAGTCCCAATGCTGACTAGAAAATTGTAAGATCCTCACATAGAAAGCAATGTCTTCATTCTCCACACACCCACTGTGTTTGGACCCAATTTAACACTTAAAACTGTAAAATTGTTCCCTTAATCCAGACAGCTTTGCACATTTTTGAAGCGCTGTTGACTATTTAACTGCAATATCATTAAAAGCTTGGACGTCTTCCACAGTGTCGCTCTCTGATCATTAAATTCCAGGGAGATGGCACAGTCTTGACTTGTGCCTCACACTTTTCCCGTGGCTCTTTTATTGATTTACGTGACTTAGGAGAGAGACGTGTTGTCCCTGCAGGAGGGGAAAATAAACAGTGTTGGTGAGACACCAAAAGGCGCTTTGATCGCCTCCACGAGACGGAGAAGTGCAGAGTAAACGAGGTGTCATGTGTTACACATTGCTAATTTCAGAAGGGCTTCTTCTTCTGTCAGGAAAATTTAAGTGGGTCCTTTTATGTGAAATACGGTGTGGTTTAGTGTATGCAAGTGTGTTTCCAATACTCCTAGAAATGCACAAAACGTATGCAGAAACATAATAGAAACATCTCACTATGATGTAGGGGGTCACATGACCAGCTTTAAACAAGATAGCGAAGTTTGGAGTCTCCAAATCTAATGAAAATATCAGAAAAAAAAGACGTTTCTGGAATTCATTTCTCTTAACAGGGCAACAAGTTACATAAAATATGGGATTGTGGGAGCAATTCATGCACAAAACCAGTAGCAATTAAACTTTATCAACATTTTACAAATGTCACTTTTATTTTGCAATCAAAATTTGTGTTCTTGTGCTCTCAGGCTTGCTTGAAATTTTACCTGCTGTTTTCAAACAAAAGTAAGAGTCTCAGATCAGGGATAAGGGAAGTCAAAATGTTTGGTGCTTTGATGTTTTTGTCATGATCTTGAATTATAAACTACAATTTGTGTCCCTTTACAAGTACCTATAGTACAGTCACCTAATTCTATTAAATGCACTTAAGAAACATTTCTTTCCTGAAACGATTTGTTTAAAATAGACTATTTACATTCAAAGCAGACTTTCATACATCAGATTTTTGGGAATTTTCAATACTGGTGGCCTTCTTAAGATATTCTAAGAGAGATTGGAAGCAAAGTTGAAGGAATATCCAGAAGTTTTTTTACCGCCATGATGGTAGCACGGGCAAGTGGGGGTCCAGTTAGCTGATATTAATGTTTTCATGTTTGGAAATGGCATTAGCAGCAGTAGTGCCTGATGTAAGATTCAGGAACTATCACACTGTGTTCACAGGAGTCCGACATGATCACAGTACACATCCAATGTGGTCCAATACATTACCACCACCAGGAAATGTGGCTTGAAAGAAAATGGTAATATAATTGTATGTTGTGTAATAGCACTGTGGTCCAATTTCAGCAAAATGTGACTATTGTGTCTATTGTGATTGTGTTTGGCTTGCCTTTGATTATAATTATGGCTTGCCTTTGATTATAAGTATGTTCATCCTGGTCTCATCTCATGCACAGTATGAGACAATGGTGGACCAGTAGGTGGTGGTTTTAGCTGGACTGGTCCTGGTTCCTGCCTAGAGTTAACACCTAGCTGTGCCTGCAAATCCAGACTCTGCTTATTTTGCCAATTTTCTGCTGAAGTCACTGAAACAGCAATGATTGAATAAGTGGCAATAAAAGCGATTTCGGTGATGTGTATTTATTTGCCAGGAAATTAAAGTATTGAAAGTTGGCTCCTGATGGTTTCAGTTTGTAGTAATATAGATGTGTGATTCATTCACACACCTATTATTTTGCTTTTATTGCAAAATATACTTTATAGTATTTTTACCCTCTCTCTGTGAGTTATATCTCAAGCAGTCCGTCATTTACCATGAATCAACATTTCTCAAAATGTATCAGTCATTAGTGCTGGATCAACTAGTAGAATATTCAGCATTTACAAAGAAAAACTCCAAAGAAGCAACACAATCAGAAAAATGATAATACTTCAATCCACTGTTACCATAACCCGACCAAATCAGACTTCCACACCTGACCCAGGCCACTTTCTTTCTATCTTTCAAACAGATATACTTATATTTCACCATTTGGGATTGAAGACATACAAACTAAATTTATGAACTAAGTTTTCACCACGTTTTACTCTCTTTCTCCAGTTTTACAGTAAACTCCTGTGTTTACCTCTTGATGAGGTCTTTTGTTTGTTTGATGCAATAACGTCACAAAAACAGGCCCCTGGCCACTCGTGTTGCTGTAATCCTGAGAGTAAATCAAAGTAGGATGGTGGGGTTGAGTCCGAGGAAAAACAGCCCGTCAGAGCCCTCAGTTTATTCACAACAGCAAAGCTGAACAAATCTGCAATACCAAAGTGAAACACTTAAAGTTTTGTTCACTTTTCCAGGCTTTTTTCCTCTTTGTTGCCTTTCTTTAAAGCCTCCTGCAGTCTTCTACACACTAATCCCTATTTTTGGCCCATTTTTATCATTCTTTTCTCCCCCCTGTGTCCCCCTTTCCTTGCAAATATCCATGAAGTTAAGAATATTGTTAGAAAAGTGATAAGGGACCTTTAGGCAACAATTTATTCAATATAGCAAGCAAAGGACTAAGTCTGTTACACCATGTAAGTCACAGTTGGAGTTTCACTTGCTGAGGTTGTTTGATTAAGGTTGGACACATTGATCTTTCTTTTCCTTTTTTTTTTCTTACCATTATGATACGTTTGATCTTTTCCATACATCTACTGTACATGAAAAGAATTCCAAGAGGCAACCTGTCAGGAAGGAGCAGGTTTTATTCTATGCAGGAAGGAAGAAAGTAAACTTTAGGCACTGTGACACCTTATGAAACAATGTGCATAAATGTCCATGCTTGGCATGGTAACATCATGGCAAATCTCATCAGTGCCCCTCCTTTATCCCAAATTATGATTATAGAGGTGGTACTATCCATCCAATATCTTCCAATATCATTATCTACCAAATTTCTAAGAGCTTTATAAGTTGCAACTGATGGCTGTTATATGCAGAGGCTACATGTTCTTCCCATATCTGCTTGGGTTTTATCTTTACTCTGGGTCTTCCTCCACTGTCCACAAACAAGCATGTTCAGATTGGAGACTCTTAATTGCCTCGAGGTGTGAATAAGAGAATGAATGTTTGTGCCTGGCAATGATGGGTTCATCAGAACATTAATTCTTTAAGTATTTTAGAGGTATTAAGTTAAAGTCTTGTCATCGAATCTCCATAAGTCTTGGGAAATTTCTGCTCAAATTTACTTTTTTCTCTTCTATTTATCTATCTATTCTTATCTATCTTTGATTTGATTCAGGACCACATACAGAAGAATAACAGGATATGGTGTTAGCAGGTCATCTGAGGTGATTCCCGCCTGCATCCACTGCTTCCCTGTGTAGCTCTGGGTGCTAATAGACGGAGGGCGGCTGGCGGAAAGTGAGAATCAAGACCCCAGCTGTGTCCTCATCGAAGCACAGCCCCTTAATCAATAGTAGGCAGCCAAAAGAGGCATGACGAGAATAGCGAGGGTCAAGGTCACATATATCTAGCCGGGCCCGCGTAGCTAGATTGAACATAGGGAATCCAGGAGGTGTTTGGCTGCTGACCTATCTGAATGAAGTAGAGATAGATAGAATCTGTTTCCTTTCTTCCCTTCTGCACAATACAGTTACATTGCAAAAAAAATAACTTTTTGTAGGAGTTTTACATTTCTACCTTTTCTCCCTCTGTAGATATTTTCCCCGTCCTGTTCCGAGTGAAATCTGATATGAAAGGGGGCAGACGTGAAGTAAACAATCACACTCAATCACGCTCCTCCTTCATCCTGCCTCCATGTTGGTTTTTCAAAGGCACACTGATCTGCCGCCCCGCCATTGGCATTCAGATCACACCGGTGCCAAACAGACTCAGGATGGCTCGGAGGGAATCGGCCTGTCCTTCAGGCTCTCATCAGTTCGCCTTAATAATGGGATTTCCACACACTACATACAAACGCGGTGGGCGCTAATGTGAGAGGGTGATATTTCAAGGAAAAGAGTGCACTGGAGTCCCAAATTGAATTTCGCAACATTACATTGACTCTAAAAGGAAGGCTGTGGCACGTGTAATGCCCAGGAAATAACCGCTTGCTCCGCTGAGCAGCCGAGCACAGGCAGAGGATTAAATGGATTTTGCCACACACTGGGGTGGGACCGAGGAGAGCTCAAACATTTACACTGATTTCAGCAGATCTGCTTACTGTAAACACGCCGTAGTTGAACACTTCCAGTTGCTAATATCCACAAGCATGCGGGAGCAGGAATTTGCACTGTTTGGCCTCGTTGCTTGTCATTTCCTTCATGCTGCCTGTCACACACACACACACACACACACACACACACACACACACACACACACGCACACACACACACACACACACACTTGCACAATCATTGGTGACACAATATTTCATGAAGTTTGACAGCGGCCGAGTTTGCCTGGTGATTGTATTAACACATGGACGTTACAGTACCCGTCTACACAGCCCAGTCTAACGCGTCCCACAGATTGCGTCGCATTTCAGCAGAATACATGACTCATGGTGGAGGAAAGTATTGAATTATTGAAGGAATTTTTAAACGTGAAATCAATTAGCATAGATATTGCTTGTTTCAGATGGCCAATAATGCGTCCGGCTCGTGTCTGGGTAAACAGCTGCAGTGTCTGTGCGATATCTTCAGCCGGGCTCTTTATTTGCACTTGATTGTATTGTCTGGTGATTATGGATGGTGTCACTCATGTATCTTTAATGTGTTGACGTGTGGATTTTTCTCTAGCATACTATATTCATACATTTAGAGATGGGACAATGGTGTTCAGACACCTCCACCTGTTCTTTCCTGGAGGAGAAAACACATCTGAAGTGAATCAGATGTTTGGTTGTTTTGAAGTCTTTTTTTTTGCCTTTCAAATCGAATCGTGAAGCAGACAAGTGAAGTGTGGAGAGGAGAGAGTTTGTCCACTAAAATCAGACGACTGTAGTGAAGAGACATCTTCATCACTGTGTGTGTGTGTGTGTGTGTGTGTGTGTGTGTGTGTGTGTGTGTGTGTTTCCTGAACTGCTGAGTGATCACTCTGCAGCCCATTACAGGATGATGAGATGCTGAAACTCTTGGTAACAGTTTTGACTCTGCTGAAGGAAGGGGTACGTTGTGTTTTGCATCAGTGTGCTTTGTTTAGTCATACCATTTTACAAAAAGTTAACTAAAAAAAGAAATGTAAATCTGTCCAATAACACAGTCATCCATGTATTATCTCACCCTCTTTTAACTCACCAGTGTTTTGTGCTCACAAAAAGAGGCAATTTGGAGGCATCTAAATGTGCATGTTTTTGAATTTGGGAGGGAAGGAAAGTTCCTGGAGAAAACACATACACACAAATAATCTGTACAACTGGGATTTGAACCGGAGACTATTCACCAATAAACTGTGTTGCCCTGTGTCACGGCCGATCATTCAATATTTCAATAGAGTTTTGCCAATTAGACTGTTTTTCACAAGTGTAATTGCTTTGTCACGTTATGAATTAAAGTTCGACAGCAAAACATTTTTAATTGGTTATTATGAGTCGGGGACAAAGCTGACATTTTGTTGGGAATTAATTTAGCCGATCTTCCCTGGAGCTTTACTGTCAGGTGAAAACAAAAAAAAAAGATTTCAAGCTCACACAAGAGGTGTCGCCGATAATAATAGTACTTGCTTGGCCACCACTGAAGTCCTGCTGAGGCTCAGGCAATAACAAAATCTTTCCCAAAGGTCAAGAATTAAAGTGCCGGCTCGACATGAGTGTGCAGTTTGTCCCTGTTGTATCCGCTCTTGTAGAAATTACCACCTCCGTGTGCTGATAACATGACTTTAGACACTGAAACGTGCTCTCGTGTCACGCTGAGTGTCATTTCTGCAGCTGTGCGGCTCGTAAAGCTTCCAAACACCCCAGAGATTTATTTGCGGGTGCATTTGGCAGCAGTAGCTGACACTGTGTTCTCTATTACCATATGCAAAAGATGAACAAGTCACGCCGAGCACATTTCCATGCAGTACAAAAACAGACAGTTTGTTATATGCGGCTTTTATTTAAGGCTTCGTCTGTGGCTCGACACGACTGCGGGAGCAGTGAAACAGTCCTGTCGAATCGCTGACAATCTACCTCCCAAGGTAACGGCCTCCTGCTGCCCCGCTGTAAAAGCCTCCGCAGGGGTCAGACGGGTTTTACGGTAAATGAGCTACTCCTCAACTGAACATGTGATGGAGGGCGTCGTTGTCAAGCCAGACGTTGGGCGGTGATCAGTGAAGTAAATGTCAGAAACATTAAAGAGCATTATAGCAGTAGAGCAGTATATTCCTAGAATAGAATAGAATATGCCATTATTCGCAGTGGGGAGACTTTAAAAGTTGTCGCGAGTTGGTCACATGAAATCTTAAAATGTAGAGGATGTCAAAGAACAAAGAGGTTCAGTTCAGAGAGTGAAAACCCTTGATCTTCTTTCTCTCTGGGGGTTTTTGGGGGTTTTTTTTGGGTTCTGTCATTCTGTACAAAGCAATATCTGTCAAAAGAAGCTTCTCTACAAATGCATCTGTCATGTTCAAGGACTCCCCTCCCCTGCATTATCCTTGCTCTGTGCTTTCTTGCGCTCTCTGCCTTAACATCCTCGTCCGTCGATGGCAGCTGCGATGCATTTTCCAAACAGTGTGGTCAACAGCCCTCCCGTCTGTGTGCGCTGTTCTGGGTCAAGGGCTCAGTTCAGGACAATGCTGCCTTGCTCCTCTCACATTACTGTGCTTAGTTACAAAACAAGCTGATGGCGTAGCTTTGGTCAGGGTCAAACACTGACGTCCACCTCTTTATATCAAATTCCATGTCGACTGCAGAGGGAGAGGTATGATTTAGCTCTCGTTATGGCTCAAGTGCTGGTTAACAGTTGCACTGGTCTGACACTGTCTGTGATTATCGTTTAAATACCAAAAAGATGAATGCAGTCAGACCTTCAGGATCCCATTTCACAGGCAATCAAAATAATGGAGGAGTCACAGTTTCAGAATTTCCCTTTGTGTAATGGAGAAGTGCACCTTGGTGTTGCCAAGAGTAATAAGTGGCGGTTATTGTCTAGACTTTGTGTTTGCCTTCCTCCGCACTGGCAGATTGTACAGTAGGCTGTAATGGCTGGGGATGGACACTGTGTTCCTGAGACTCGCTTCTCTATTAGAGTGATTATTGGGACTGAGGGCACTGGCAGGATTTGCCTTTCTAAATAGCGTATCAAATTTGATTTGCTGCGTTTGATCCCTTGATCTCTTATTCCATTTTTCTCCCGCACACAAAAAAAAAGTCTACGAAACCGTTTCAAGTTGGAGAGCTGTTGACTTTTAAGTGTAGTACAATTAAATAGAGAAGTCTCAGGAGGGGGATACCCTGATGTATAGTCTTACTGCATTTTTGTACTTTTTTGTGGTTCTAAAATATCTAAAAACTTTATTATTTCGTTCGTTGTAGATGTGTGCAGTTATGTTAATTCTTGTTTCTTTGGTCAGGTGTTGAAAGCCAAAAGGTGCCAAACCTGGCAAAGCTACCATATTTTATTCGGTGTAATTTCTGTTCTCTGCGACTTAAAGCAAAGGGGAAAAAAAATATTTGCAAACATTCCAATTATGCAAATAAGACACAAGCTTATTAGCTTTGAAGGGTATGAACTGGATTTGTTTGTAGAATGTCAAAGACAGACAATGTGCCAGTAAGAGGAGCATGAGCTTGTTGGCAATTATCTTTAAAAGCGAAAAACAACTCATTAATTCAGTGTGAAATTTATTTCTGGGGCCGGTGTATACATGAAAAGAATGAGCCTGTGAAGTCTTGTGTTCCTCCTCATGCTCGGCATGTTCCAGTATTCAGCGCACTTCTGAAACGCATTAAAATGAATTAGAACAAACAATGAAGAAAGGAAAGGGGCGAGCCTTGCTCATTGAGAGTCCAGAATGATCTTAGGTCAATCTGCAATTAGCTGTTGAAGTCGCTGGCCATAGTATAGGTAAAGTTTTCCTAGTTTTTTTGCGCAGAAAGTGAAATTTTGAGAGTAAATAATAACAACTTTGGAAATCAAAAGGTGTAAGACATCAGCAGATTACATTACATCACAGCACTATATCCAACTTAGCTGTTTGTAAATGCTTAAAGTTGTTGTTTTTATTTCAGATTTTCTTCTTTGTCTTGTGAAGTGCAATCAGTAATTGTGTCGAACTTGAGGAAATGTTGAAACGATGGAGAAAAGAAATTGAATGGGATGAAACGAGCTCAAACACATCGTCCATTTGTTTCTATTTACAGTGAAATGAAACGTACATCTTCGCAGATTGTCCACGTGTTTCTGCTCACAAACTTTATAGAGGACTATGAGGAAGCACTCTGTAACTCTGTGCAATTCCCTAATTCATTCTCATCACAGTAAGTGAAAGTGAGAGGACATTTGAGTCCCTTAAAGGGAAAGTCAATTAAGGAATCTTGGATGATTTATTGTTTGCCACAAATACATTTTCTACTTCCCATTTGACGCCGATTTTACAACTTGTTTTAATTAAGTCTATAGGTTTCATCGTAAGTGCTTGTGCGGGCCTGCGCTGTTGTCAAGTCTCGCAGTCGCCACTTAGAAAAGCTCACGACGCCATAAAGCGCAGATTTATGATACATTTTAATATTTGAGTGAAATATAGCAACCGTCCATCTCATTTAGCGCTGGCGGGGAAAACATTTTGATCCTGTCAAAATAGTTCTGAATCAATGTGACAAACAAAACTGCGAGACTCGTCTGATGTAGACTTCATGATTACAGCTACCACAGGCAGATCGATGCTGCTCTTCCAGTTAATAGGTCCAGATATTTCTCTTCACAAGATGGAAAATGCACAGCCAGTCGAGGAGTTGTTAAGGCAGGGATGACACGATGAGGCCGAGTGGGATTTGAACCGAGGGTCCTCGGTTCAAATCCCACTCGGCCTTACTGTGAGGTTTGCATATTCTCCCTGTGCGTGTGTGTGTTTTTCTCCATGTACTCTGTCTTCCTCCCACGGTCGATTTGAGACTCTAAATTGCCCCCTAGGTGTAAATGAATGGTGTGTGTGCCCTGCGATGGACCATTGTGTATTAACCCTCTATGAGCTGGGATTGGCTGGAGCGGACCCCAGTGAAACCATTAAGATCCAAAGCGGGTAATATGATGAATGGATGGATGAATAGATGGATGGATGTGAGTCATTCTGTGGTAGTGTTTCTACAACAGAAGCAAAATGTCTTTTATGCACAGCGAGTAAAAAAAAGAAAAAAAGAATTGAAACACAGCAGTGGCAGTAATGTGAAACGCTGTGATACTGTTGTTGCCTTGACCTGTCTGACATCCACCCAGGTGCCTGCAGTACAGCACGCGCACACTCTCTTCATATTTACCGTCGAGCGGCAATACACTGGGGACAAATATAGATGCAGAGGCCAGGATTTCAACTTTTAGCCCGTGGAGCTGAAAAAGGCCTGATGCCACCATCGGAGTGTTTTCTTAATATTTGTCCGCACTGAGACTGACAACCATGACAACTGGTTTGTTGTTGCAGTCCATGTTTATTCATCCCCAACAAAAACAGAGCGGCACAGGATTTTGCCTTTAGTGTTGACAGCCTCTGATATTTGCTCACGTTCTGTCCCACCAACTTTTTCAACTCGACAGACCTCCGCAGAGACAACAAAAGGACATTACACAGCGATTTTTCCTTTTTTTCTAAGGACAACCCCCTTTTAAAATAAATGTACTTCCTACAGAACTGATATTTTTTTTACATCCTCCGAGTAAATGCAGACCAAATGCTACATTGAAACAGATTAATCACAGTCTATCAAAAGTCTCCATGCTCCTGTAGTGTGACAAATGGACCTATTAGGTGCTAATTAGGCCTAGATTAAGGTGATGGAAAGCAGTGACAGAGTGAAGGATGTACTTCCACTGTGAGGAGACACAGGGGGCATGACTAATAATGTTTTTAGCCCTGAAGTTTGCTCTTGACTGGCAGTTTTGATAGCCTTCAGTGTTCATCATCGATAGAGATGTTTCTCAAACACCTCAGAGAGGTAATTTCTCCCAAGGCTGAAGAATGGATTAAACTCTGAAACGGTCCCATAATAGCGTAGAAAAACCCACCTAAACAGTTCTCTCTGTCTGTGGTTTCGCAAATTTTAATAACTTAGCGCTTGGCTTCGGCGTCTGTATTTGGAGGCCCGAGGCAGATCTCAGACAAACTGAGGCATTTGCGTTCACTTAAAGACCGTTTTCTGTGCTATCACTATGTATTAGCCATTGGGCTTTTACATTTATGCGTTGCACTGCATAACAACATCGCACCCTAGTTTCCGTGGTATATAGGGCACTTTTAGCCATGCTAGAATAACTTGATGGTTTCTGCATTCTCGGTGCCCGGAAGATAAATCCTAATGACTGTTCACGTAGCGTCACCGTGACATCGATATTTAGGCTACCATGTATCATTACCACCAAATGTGATTGAAAAGAGATGAGTGGAGATAATTAAAATGAAAGATGACGACTAAATAATTCAACTGTTTTCCCTTAGGATACGTTTGACCTTTTTTTCTTCTTTTTTTCTTTTACTTCCAATTTAGTTTTGCTCCGCGACAAGATGACTCTGAACTCTTTTGCAGTGTGGCAGAATGATCTTTCCTGTTACAGTACCTGTGCCAAATGAGCCTATTTAGGAATATTTGTGCGTGCTGAAGTGCTGCAGCTGTGCAGTGTGGCGAAGTGGCGCTGCCTTTCGATGAGCCTGCCTGCAGAAATTCATTATCTTGAAAGCAAGCGTGGCAAAGACCACGGGCAGGTGGTATGGGTGATTTCACATTTCTCCTGTGCCCCGTGAGCGAAGATGCCACTTTGTATTACCCCTTTGTTGTGGAGGAGCGCGCTGGCGTGGTCAGCCCAACTGTCAGTTCGTCTGAAACGAGGCAGAGTTGATAGCCAGCCGATTATACCAGGAGCTCTGGAGTCAAAAATTTGTCTTCGCTTTCTAACCGCGATTCAGATTGAAACCTGGCACCTGGCAAGAGGTATGAAACTGGATGCGGCTGACAGGAACAGACATTACCAACTAGGTTCACAGTTGCAACAATGGACATGAAAACTGCACTGCAGGTGCATCTCCTTTATCCCTAGAAATGCATAAAACTTAAATATCACAATATTTGCGTAGTCTTGCAAAACAAGATTTTACAAAAATGATGCGCTGTTGTTAGAATAGAGGTGGAAACACCTGCAAGTCACATTTGTCCTTGTATTGAAATTTCAGATATTTATTTCATTTATTTGGTGAACTGTAATGGGATCGTGCCTGGTTGGGCTCTCATTTATGTCTCTCTATTTACTGACAAAAAAAAAAGAGGAGAAGAAGTGTTTTGAGGGTTCGATGCCGATACACAGATGTAGAGGTGTGAAAATGTCTGTGCTCGAGACTCACCTCCAACATCTGCTGCAGCACGTCTTTGAAAGCTCTGGCACATCTCTCTCTCTCGCTCTTTCTCTCTCTCTCAGATTTCTGTAGCACACTCACATGCTGGAGGAGGTGCAAGAGTTTTGATGTAATTTCCCACCCCCGTCACAATCTTAAGAGCACTCACCGAACATTTCCAACACAACTGCCGGTGATGAACCGCCTCACCAGAGCCGCCGTAAATACGTTGCCCGTTTTGATCTGGCTATATTTAGCTCGGCTCACAATGGCTCTCAAAACACAGATGCTATCGTAGATGTTATCACAGGCTTTCTCGCAGCTATCTAGAAAGCTGTTTCCTGAACAGCAGGACAGCATGCGTGCCCCTCAAGTGCACATAGTGGAGATGTTCACGCGGATATCTTCGCAGTTCGGAATTTATTTGGTGTCTTTCTGCAAAGCTCTGTCAACCTGGATCTTCAAATGCATGTCCTCTCCTCTGTTTTATTTTTATATCCTGTTTATTTTGCAGTGATCCTGCTTATCACTAATGCCGATGCTGGGTGCTAATACACCCTCAGTACCAACCCAGCATGATGACGCAAGAGGAGATAAAAGGACAACATGTCTCAGGTCCTACGGTATCATTTGCTGTGAGCTGGAATTCAATTTTATCTCAGATAAAAGAAAAAAAAACATTATGAGGAGACACAGTGGATTGGTGAATAGCGCTGTCACCTCAGAGCCCGAAGGTCCCCAGACGGACGCCTGGCTGGACTGAGGCACCGTTTCCATGGCGACGCTTCAAGTAGTTCAACGTGCAGACGGAAACGCTTCGAAAACAATCTCCGTACATTCAACAAACACCAGAAAGAGTGCAGTACGCACTCCAGGCCACTAGTTAGAGATGTGTGTGTATTTTTTTTATATGGCACTTCTTCAGGTTTTCTCATCTGCATGGAGACAGGGGGACAATTTCCAAATCCTTACACTCATGTTTCCGTATTCTGTTTTCAAGCACCCTAACAAAAAGCAGCAAAAAATTTAGCGTTAAAATTGCTGTATAAAAACGCCATCTGATGGGTTTTTTTGCATAACTTCGCATGTTCTCCACATTTGCAACACCTTTGGTCTCAAATTGAATGAACGGATAAGATTTATTATGATTATTGTCTCACTGACGCAAATGATAACATGCAAATGATAACGTGCATTGTGCATTTTATTACTGATGCTGAGATTAATTTAAGTATTCTGTTCACTGCACTTTTTCATTTGCTTTTGACTAATGTATTTTGGGGGGTGGGGTGGGGAACCTGTTGATGTTAAAGGTGATAATGGAATTAATGACCTGACGACTCAATGCGGTAAAGTTAGCTCATGTGTCGTCATAAAAGTGTTAAGAAATGATATTAATGCATTTTCGTCTTATAATTGTGAATTAAAAATCACAGAAAAGGTTTGACCCACAGGTCAGTGATAAGGAAGTAATGATGTGGTGGAAAGGAGAAAAAAAATAGACTTGGCTAGAAAAAGGCGCGAGCCACAATATAAATGTTCCTAGTAGCACTCGGACAATTTAAACCTGGCCTCAAGCAATGGAGATGGATAATGGAAGGCGCAGTTTCTCATTAGCTAGGTGTCTTTTCCACGGTCAGTGGATATGTAAATAAGGAATACTTTCTGTTGAGAAAAAATATATTAATCACAAGCAGAAATTGAAATTTGTTTTCTCCGTATCATATCTCTGCTCGCCAGTGCAGTATATGGCGTAATATTCCAGACCATAAATTAAATATGTTTGAGCCTGGCGGTCACAAGTTTTCCTACTGTGTCGTAGTATATCATTTTATTATTCACAGTGCAGGGAAAAAAACTGTGAATAAATGACAGAAAACAAACATCATTATATTAAGTTCACCTTCATATACAACCCTGAACCTAAACAATTGGGACATAGCGGCACCTAAATAATAACCTCGAGCCATTATTAGCTAATGATCCGTGTTACCTGATGCCTCACTCAGGCGGGAAACCTCCGACCATACTGAGCGTCTAATGAACAATCACAACTCTTGGACGGATCGTCGTGGAATCTATTTTCTCATTTATAATCATTAGCGTGAATTTGTTGTCAAACTCAACAAGCGTGCAGTTTCGACGAAGAAAAACTGCTCGAACCAACTTTCCTTGAAACAGTGATCGAAAGCGATAGCCAAAGTAAAGCTCTGATATGCACATCCACAGCAAATCATACTAGTGATAATAATAATAAAAATAGTAAAAGTAAGTGAGTTAGCAGGTCCATAGTTTGAGTCCTAGTTGGACTGAGGCCCTTCCTGTTTTGACAAATCCAGCAAAAACATGGATGTTTAAGTTGATTGGAGACTCTGAATTCCCTCTAGATGTGAGTGTGAGATTGAATGTCCAGGGCGTATTTCCTGCCTTCCTCCCTACGTGCCCCGGAGACAGGTAACAGCAGACCCTGGAGTGCAAAGAGAACAAATTAATGGATTAAACAAAGTCTGTGATGCCCATTAACACCTGTGTCACCTACCTTTCACTGACAAGTTTCAGACGACCTACAGCTAATTTCACCCAGGCTTTAAACGCAGCTCTGCTATTAATGATCAAAGTCATCCGTCTGTAATAGATACAGTTTAAAATGGCAATATATGTTCCCTCTCCCTTGTAATTTTCCGAGCTGCTATAACGGCCATATTTTCCAGTCATATGGCCAAATCACATCTCCTAATTGATTTTTATGGCTGCGGTCAACACTGAAGAGTTTAGCCGTTATTCTGAATGCCACATTTGTCTTGCATGAAGGTTACAACGGCTCTCATCAAGCACACTTCTCGATTTAAACAGAGCGGGCCATGTTAGCCCGCACACATACAGTACGACACATCTCGGCCTCTTAATCGATACGTGATTCATTTCGGATCTCCAACAAGGACAGAAATGTCGGAAGGTGTTTACTTGCCAAAACCTGCTCATCAAATTAAAGTCACTTCTCTGTCGTGATGACAGAGGACATCTGAACCCCAAGTTTCCCCAACAAGTTGAAGTTCTGTAGTTCGCTCCCTCACCTCGGACCTTCTGTGCCATCTAAATAACATGTTCACAGTCGACCGATGCAAAATATATACGTTTTTCTTTATTCTCTGTGCAAAGCCTTGGGAGAGGCCGTCTCCTGCAAAATAAGCGCATGATGGCAGACCTGTAAGTGTGTGTGAATCACAGCATCGTAAATCTCTTAACTTCAGACAGGAGAGGGAGGGTGCGGCACTATCTCACGGGTGACACGCCAATTATTTCTCCCTCCCACCTCCACCCATTTCGTATGTGGCGACGTGCCATGAGCGCCACCAAGTAACAGCTATCTCTGTCATCTCGAATCTGAGCCTGAACACATCCCTCCTCACCTGTCAGACACGTGATTGATGTACAGTCCACAATTTCCTCGTCTGTGGGGAGGGGGGAGGGGCGAGAATTACTCTTGATCTGAATAATTTACCCAACCTGTTTGTGATCTTCATCACTTTAACTTTGAGGCTCGGGGCCGCCGTCAAATTGGAAACGCGCGGCTCGTTTGCCACTCATCTCTTCCTCCACCTCCCCTTTGACACGCAGACAGCTGTGATTACAATTAGAGGTAATTGCGCCTTTTAAAAGCGGGACATGTGAGGCCGTCGATATTGACCAGCGGGTGTTTCATCCTCTGAACATCACAGTCGAGGTGACTGGTGTCATAGCAACACGCCGCTTCAGAACTGCACCCCGGTCTAAAGGCTGCTCTGAAAAAAAATAATAAAAAATTGCTGCTGTTTGCAGTTTGCGGTAGGTATGTGAGATGCTTAGCTGTCATTTTGTTTGTAATGCTGACAAGGGGAATGGAATTCACCGAGGGGAAATTTAGAGGCTTAATACTTCACCCGCTCAACCTTGCCAAACAAAACTCTGACATTTATTCGACTGTGATGCAATTACAACATAAATTTAAGCGGCGCTGTCAAAGCCATTAAGGAGCAGTGCATTCTGGACACTTCTTATGAATGTGTCACTTCCAATAAGGAGTTATCGCGAGGAGGAAAAATAGCCTTAGAGAAAGCTGATTTTGGCTCCTCAAGCAAGGTTAACCCCCGCAAAGAGAATCTTCTCCGCACGCCCAACAAAGTTCCCCTCGATCGCGCTTATTTAGCTCAATATTAGCGGCTGTTTGGGGTTATTGAGGCCCGCCGTGACGCTGTGTGCCATCCTGTGGCGGTGGTATGACTTACTGCTGGGGGAGGAGAAGCGCTATTAGGCTGGAAGTATAATTAATACGTTGATGATGGCATATTTTATGCCACGACCCACGTTTCTGCTGCGACGGTAATCAATGGCTGAACCAGGAGTCGTATATTACGGGACAATCAATGAGCGTGTACCCTGATGCAGTATCACTATCCCAGATGAATGTGGTAGAGACGCAGCGAGATTCACAGATCTCCAAGTTTCTTTTTCACGAGGCGGGCCTAGAGGAGTGCACATCTACGGTATAGATCAAGACACCCGTGTCTCTTAACGTCTGATCGCTCGATTTGTTTTCCTTCTCTTCCCCTCAGAAACTGTATTATTTATTTATTTATCTATTTGGCGTGCACCACTAACATCCATGTGCGCTCAAGGCCCCTGAGTGATGACAGCTCACACTAGGCAGCTCTTAATCTGTCATTCACATAACAGATGAAACAGGGTTTCGGCAAAAGAATCTTCAATACATATCCCGTGGATAAAGTCTGCATTAATCACAGGCCCGGCACTGACGGGGAGAGAGAGAAGTCATCCGTAATCTCAACTGCCTTTTCAGGAGCATCAGCCAATATGTAATTCAATACACAGACAGTGGAGCACCTATAACCTTGCCAAAGGGATAGAAATATGTCACTGGCTCCGACAGGAAGTTTCCTGAAGTCTATTACGTCGGGAGGATAAACAGAGTATGAACCTGCAGTGTAACACATTCAAAGAATTAATGAAAAAACACATGAATTTAACTCCCAGAGGGAGGAGGTGGCAAATCTCATACAGTAGAAAATATCATGATTTTATTCATACACTCTCTCACACACACAAACATTTCATTTCAATGTTTCAATGTTTATGTAGTTTACACCGTTGTTTATATGTATTTTTAAGCACACACATAATGCTCAGTATTTTATCATGTTTTTATTTCACATGTGGTTTCACAATGTAAACACCAGTCAACGCACATTTTAAATTGAAAACGTAATGGTACAAACCGATAAAGCAACCCTATTAACTCGTAACACCTCTGGGGGTTGAAAATCCACATTTTTTTGACTGCTTTGCTCTCACATATTCATGAATACCTTTATTGTCTATGATCACAATTCAGTCTTTGCCTTTTTTTTAAATAATGTTTATGGTATATACAAAGAGGCAACATCGCAAAATAACTTCTTCTCCTCTGTTAGATAAAGCACATGGCTGGAGCAGAGCGAAGCATTCATGCTTGAAAAATGGGTGTCACGACCTGTCTACGCACCTCACACACACACACACACACACACACACACACACACACACACACACACACACACACACACACACACACACACACACACACACACACACACACAAACAACCCATCACATCAGTAATGCCTGGGTGACATGTACACAAGAGTTCTGCTTAGCCCCCCAAGGTCAGGCCTCAGCCTTGAGTCACCTCCACAGACCCCCCTCCACTTATAATTCTCCTGCCAAGGCCCGTGATTTAAGACCAAACTGTCACCACAATTCAGAAAAGTGCCAGTAATGGTTATGACCAAGGTGGATGACCCAGTGTTTTTACTCCAAAAAGGTGAAGAAAAAAAAAATTCTGAGAGCAAAAACATTGTCGGACGTTTTAAAATATGAGAATACTTGTCCTCTCCTAGCGATGATCTACATGAGCTTAGATCATGGAGATGAAGACACCTCTGTCTCTGCCAGTGGTGAGGTCCTGTGACCTGCGTGTCTGAGGACAGATATAAAGATAAATTAGCAGCCTTGGGACGCTGACAGCAGCCAGTCATCATCTGTTAGTGCGACGCTGGTTCCGCCATACATCTGGGTCAGATTACATATTCAAGTGACGGTATAGTTACCCTAAAGGCTTGTGGTGGAGAAGCCTTAATAGACCAGTGAAAATAATGGTCGGCTCAGAATAGCCCTTGAATATGTACATCAGCATGAGCATGTGTGCTTGTTTTTCCAAAGGGCAGGATAAGGACTTTAAATACCTTGACATTCAAGTTTCTGTCATAGAAGACTGAAGAAACCAGGAAATCTTCATGTTTGAGGAGCTGAGATCAGAGAATTCATTTAATTCCTTAAAAACCTTCTCAATTAAAAAAAAAATAATAATAATTAAAATAATTAAATTGATAATCATAGTAGCTGCTGCTTCATAGCTACAGTTAGCTACAGGTTAATGTTGTTGCTGGTGGCCTCTTTAGTGTCACTTTTTAACTTTGTTCAGGATTTGTTGAGTCTTTTGTCTCCATCTGTCTGTTTTTGTTTGATGTTTATTAATTGCTGCTGGCTGTAAACCGATTTTTTTTTTCCCCCCTGCGATAATAAAGTCACCTTGATCCTTGCATTGGAAAAAAGATTATAAATGTGGGCAAAACACCTTTCGAATACAAACAGAAACGCCTGTTTCAGGTTCAGTTTCTCTTGCTTTTATTCCCTCTCGGTTTTATAGAGTCACATTTGACGTGTCTCACTGTGACTCTTCATTTAATGACGGGCTTTAATTTGCCATTTCCAATCACTGCACAGTGATTGTGATCAATTCATTGCAGTGACAGGAGCTCCTTCACAGACTGAAAGCACCTGAACAAAAAACGCCTGGCTTTTTTGTCAAGGATCTGCATCAAATCATTGCTATTGATTTATTGTTTTGCCCTCTCTTTTTGTGGTTGCACATTCCCTTCTCTATAATAGTCTCCAATCAGACGCACACACACACACACACACACACACACACACACACATACACACTAACTTTACTTGAGCTGAAGCCACCATGCTGAGTCATTTGACATAGCAATCTTTCCTGAAGTCTATTAGGGCTGCCAAGTCGACAATGTCAAACAGGGGAAGAAGTTTCTCAATCATATTATAAACAGTTTCACACGTCGCTGTGTTCCTGGGTGTCTGTCTGGTTTTCACTTTGCTATGTGGCTGAAAGAAAAGGTGCAACATGCGTTCACATTGATGGATGACAACACGCCACAACAAAATCTCAAGTAGCATGCCGTGATATTTTATATTTTCTACGCTGCTGCATTTGAATGAATAAGTGTAGTCACACAGTAGTTGATTTATAGTTCCCTGAGGGTCTTTCAAGAGCTTGTTCTCACTGTAACTTGTGACTGCAGAGCACACGCTGAACCCAGAGCAGAGTGGATGAAATGAGGAAAGAACTAACAAAATTCATTTCAGCTTCAACCACTGCAGCCTCTTTTTTTTTCCCCTCTCAAGTGGAGCTTTTTGGAGCATTTTGGACAGAATGAAATGGTGCGTTTTAGTCACGAGTAATGAATAATACATTTTCTAATTCACCACTAGCTTTACTTACAAACAGTTCAAAGATGCTCTCCACGACCTTGTGCAGAATTATCTGAAAAACGAGGCACAGTAATCAATGTGCATACCGGACAAAGACATAAAAGAGAATTACACATCGTATTTGTCAAAGAATTTACATTATTTATCCCACACAGAGGTCCCCTCATTAGGTGTGCATAATGATACTGTACATCAAAGCAGGAACAACCTCTCATTTGTCCATGCCGACAGCGGTTCAATAGCAACATCCACACCGGTGACAAGGTGATAAAGCATCAGTGTTATTAATGGGCAGGGCCAATGTGGCCGCGGGTTTCAGCTGTTAACCGCTGGTACACCGGGACATACGGAGAAGCTCATTTCACAAGTGAAATGCCCTCCAGAGAATCCTTCAGCTTCAGACATGATGTATTCTATCCATAGAAATTGTATTGACATGGGAAGAAGGATCTGGGTTCGACTCCTGGGTCGGATCAAAGGTCTTCCTGCATGTTCTCTCCACGTCCGCAGAAGTTTACTTTGGGCACTCCAGGTTCCTCCCACGGTCCAAAAGCCTGCAAGATTAGCCTATTTGGAGAGTCTAAATTGTCATTAGGTGCGATGGACTGGAGACCTGTCCTTGGTGTATTCCTGGTCTATTTGCCCTGCAGACACCATTGGGTACAAAGTAAATAATGGATGGATGGATGGATGGCTCAGTCCTTGAGCGCTTAATCTGCAGTTTGTTTTAATGTGTGCATGTGCATGATGTGATCAAATGACTTTTAGTTAGCATGCTTCATTGACTTCACTTGTCTTTATGGAAAACTGTTGTCATAAAGTATGTCCAAGTGTATGGCCAACCTCTTTGCAAATCATTTAATGCATATATCATGTGCATCTGAATATATATGCCTCGTTAAATGACAAATAGATAAAAAGAAAATTGTTTGCCATTTCACAAAGCACGCTGCTCAATGATGAACTAGATGATAAGTGTTAGCCGACTGAAGACATACTATTAGCTGAGAAATTGCAAGGAATGTCAAAAACTGTTTGAGGCAACTTGGACATAACAATAAAGGAGAGCAGTCATTAAATGCAGGCGATATTTTGAACATTTCGACTTTGCTACACATCTGGGTGAGAGATCGATATTATTTCCACCAAAATACAAAACATTTGTGGAGAGAATAAAGAAAAACAATCGGTGTGCTCAAATAAAAAGCCTGTATATGTGGAGTGAAGCCACTTTTCAGGCTTTTCGTCGTTCATATTTTGTTGTTTTTAATAAAGCGTCGGAACAAAACTCCCCAGAAAGTTGCATTATTTTACATAGCGGGTCGTGTTTTGTGAGGGACGGCAGAGAGAGCACAGTGCATGCAGCCACCACGCCTGCTCTTGACGCTTCATTCCCTTTCTGCTTCCCGACTTATTTGTACCGGAGAATCAATTTGGACCAGCTGTCTCCGTGTTCCGGCAGACTTCCTGCAGTGAGAATAAATAAACATATTCAAAGTGACAACCTGCTTGCCTGCCTGTGAATGCGGTGTGCTATGCTTGGATTGAATTGGAGACTGGCAAATGAGACTGACGCTCACATGGCCCAGGCCCCTGATTGGATGACAGATTGGAACTAAACCCCCCTTTTTTTCTCGTCCTCTTCTCGTCCTCTCAGGCTGTTTCTTGACTTCCCCACCTGATGCCTCTCACAGCATCGTCCTCTACATACTCCTCCCTTTTGACCTCTTTTCTGTTTTACATTCAGATAGAACAAAATGAATAAAATAACGGAATGGAAACTTCACAAATGATTATAGTCATCATTAGAGGAGCATACATTTCATGCATGGGCTTCCAACGTGAACGTATATAGTCCACGTTGCGTTATCCCAAACGCCCTCCACGATATACTACCCTAAAAATAGAGTGACCTTGTCGTTTGTCGCTCAGTTTAGTGTTGCTGAAGGTAATCTATCTATTGATCTCTGTGCTACTTGATGAATGTTGTAAGCCTATACATGGGTGTTGAAGGTCAATAATGGCATTCCACTGAATGACTCCTTAATGGTGCCGACTTTACAGTGTTTCATTTATCTGTTAAACCAGAGCGAGAGCCATCGTGTTATTTCTGCTCCTCTGGTTGACGACGACAGCAGCAAATCACGCAACGACTGTACTTAATTTCAACAGGACGGAGTCATTTTTTAAAATTATGTCACTCAAGCTGGCAGCAATATGCGTGCAACGTGGAATAACAGATTAGTGGAAATGTCTCGTAACAGGTTTCATGGGAATGCAAATTAAAGTGTGATTAAATTCCCTGGAGCATCTAGGACAAAAAAAAAAAAAAATGCTTCCCTGGGTGTTTGCTCCCAGGCTGGTTTTTATGTTATTTGTTGACAGCCTTAGAGGAAATATTACTATTCGCACTCCAAATTATGTCAAATCATCCATCCCCTGAATTAGGTAATAACACCATTTGGATTAAATTACTGTAATTGAATTATGTTTTTTTTTACCCAGAGGATGATATAGCTTTATTGTTAAATGAAAATTGTCGCGCAATCCAAAAGCAAAGCCACTCGAGCTGTAAATAATACTTCGAGTGCACGCTCATAAAACGCACCGCTATTGCAGCATTAAAGTAATTAAGTCGACCAGGCTGCCGAGAACTGTTTCAAGCATGTAAAATACACAATTTACTGGATGCGGACTGATTAGTTTTGGTTTTATATTAGAGGCAAGTGATTTCTGTGAGTTGAATCAATATCGACACACTCATACACTGGAACTGTGTGTGTGGAAAAGAAGTCAGTAATTCATTGTCTTTTTTTCCAAAAACTCTCACCTAGTCCTGGAAGTCAGACAGATTTCAGTTGTATTCTCGAGTTCGGGACTGGAATAAAAGCTACAGCTAAGTTAGTTTGATCCTGATCCCTGTGTGAACGTCATCATCACTTTCCCAACCGCAACAGTAATAAGGTGACAGGAGAGACTTGGCATGGTTAAGCATGAATTATCCCTTCACTGCTTCATAGGCACTGTGTTTATTACAGGTGATTGCTTTAGACACTGCCTGATACAAGTACAATGAAAGGAGATTAACTAAATTCGGAGCTTTTATTGCACAGCTGTGCCACCCCATCCTCCATGGTCATCACAGCGTGCCAAAAGGATTGGCTACAGTCAGAATTCACACTTATTCCCTTTTTCTTTCTTTCTTTCTTTCTTTTTTTTTTAGAGAATAGGGTCGCTGGAGTTGTTGCTTAAATGTATTGTTCCCCTGTTGGCTGCAGTGTTGTTATCTGTGCTTCTTTTCCTGCAGCCTAGAAAGTTGTATTTAAAGTTCCACTCCTGGCACTGATTAAACCCCAGAAAACTCATCTTGGTTCAACAGAATTACATATTTAGAAGTTTCCCCACCAAAAAAAAAAATGGAGCAAAAAACGTCCTTTAATGCCTAAAAATGACTTAGATGTAACTCGACGTCTTTGCTTTCATTTACTATGCGCAGCTCTATGAATATGTAGATGGTTCCTGCTTCTATCTCCACCCTCTGCTGCTGGGCTGCTGCTCAACTGCAGCTGCGTATCCTGCAAATTCAGGATCAACATTTTTTGGTGCTTTCCAAAACATGCCCCCCCCCTCTGTTTGTACAACCCACTTCTAATTTAACATCTGAACTATCTGACAAACTGTCGAGTCAGCATCCCCAAGTCACACAACACATCTTTTCCATTTTATTCATGATTATCATGCGTGTACCAATCCCAAGGTGGCAGTTCACAGCTAATGCATTGACAGTTTATTTCATGCATGGTATGCCTTGTAGAAGGTGGTGATTCTTGTTCATATGTCAGTTCATTTCATACAGATCAGCTACAAGTAGAGCATGTTATACAGTATGTATAGGTGCATTTCCATTACCCAACAACTGACGATGGAAAAACTTGCAAAAATGAAAGATGTTATGAAAACTTTGGGACCTCACAGGAGTAGACAATATATGAATTATGTGTCCAAAACATCCTTCAATGGAAACACCTTCATGTAGCAGTAGTTAGTAGTTAGTAGTTGTCTTAGAAACATTGTTTTCATTTTGCAAGAGACTGTAATAGAAACACAAGTGACACAAGAGGTCTCAGAACAGTTTTTACAGGGCATATCTATCATAGTTTTATACTGTAGAGGCGACCCAGGGAAACCTTATTTATTCTGTGTGTTTTTTACATAAACATTCACTTTTAACATGGTTGGCTGCTGCTGCTGTTGTGATGTGACAAAATCCTGCGTGTTCTTAAACTCTGGTGTATGGGCAGCAGAGAAACTTTTCCCCTTCATATAAAAAACGGTGCTGCAGTGTCAATTCTTCACATATCTAATGTTCAGTCCACACTCACACATCCAGATAAAGTAACAAGGAGAAGTGCAGGTCCCCAGTCTTTGATCTTGCACTACAAATATGCTATGACAGTGCCTCGTTTCCTCTGCTCCCTCTCATTCAAGCAGTGAATTTTCTAGCAGCAGTGATGTCAGGAAGAAGCAGAAATGAGCCAGTCTGCACTGCCATCCATATTGAACGAGCTGCCCTTTCTCTGTATAACACTCCTTTAATCCAAAGAGTTCAATCTTTAATTTTGGTCCCACTCCCGCTGTGCTTTTTTTTTTTTGATATCTCAAAATCTGCAATAAAAAACGGTTCATTCTTCTTACTTGTACGTGGGATGTGTGTCACCTCCTCTGGATGTTGGGGGTTAAGAGGAAGGCAGAGCAAAACAAGCGGCCGCTCTCCCCTGATGGTAATTACGCTCCTTGCATCATCACTCACAGCACATTGATGGCCGAACTCTCACAAACACCGCACAATAATGGAGGTTGATTGAAGGACCCATTTCCTCTGGGATCTAATTATTAATTATTGTCTGTCCGGGAAACTTGGGAGGGCTCGGATTTCACGGGTTCCACTGACCCGGCAGACTGATTGGCGGCGGCCTGACAGCGGCTGGTGGCGGTGCGTTAAGTGTGGCCGCGGCGTTTCGTGCCAGCGGACGCGCTCGGAGCGAGGAGCTGCCACCGGCAGAGACAGAGCCTCTCACCTGGGCCGACACACCGAGGAGCCATTATTCAATTGGCTCGCTCTCGCTGGCACGCCGACACTGACACGGGCAGCGTTCAGAGACTCCATGCGTGTAGACTGTGCTGCAGTCACTTTGTGAGCCCTGTGGGCTTCAGTTCAACACACACACACACACACACACACACACACACACACACACACACACACACAAATGGCCGCACGCACTGAGACATCATAATATTATGACAGCATAGGTCACAGGTTGAAATTCAGCACACATACATGTTTTATTACACCCGCCGCTGGAAGTAAAATCTCATGCAGCCCCATCAGTGCATCGGGGATAAAAATGGACACAATTAATTAGCACTTTATTTGAGGGTGATCTAATCTCTCCGGCTCACCAGTATGTGCGCGATCGTTTCCACAGAAAACCCAATTATATCATAGTTTACGGCAGCCGCTCGTGCAGATATCAGTTAAACTCATTTAGAGGTGGAGTGACTGCTCTGAGAGTCATATCTGCAGAGGTTTTACGTTTTTTTTCCACTTCTGTATATTTCATTCTTCCTAGTAAAAAAAAAAAGAAAAAGATGTCCTTGGCCCTTTTCTCCTTTGTCTGTTTTTTGTATATATTCTCTTTTGTGTAGCGCTTCCAAAATGACCTCTGTTAGTCTTGTTTTGTTCAAGTGACCTCTTGTGCCTACATGAATTACTTACTATCTAGCACAGAAAAAAAAGTCTGATGTTTTTACAGGGCTGCAAAGCTTTACCTTCACAACAGACAGCAAACTGTTATCTTTTCTTCATGACAGAGTCATACCCAACCACAGCAAAGTCAGTTTATTTAAACCAAAACTAAACCTTTTGGGAGCCAATTGGAGCCAGTGATGAGCTACTAAGATACTGATGGAACAATAAACCCTGTCAGGGTTCACATAAACACTGTTCCCATAGGTAGAATTCAACAAAAGCAGTTCACTGCAAAACAAGAGAAATGACAGAAACCAGAGCGATGTAGCAGAGAATGCTGGGTTGCAAGTAGCTGATCCCAGACAGGTGGGAGTGCATGTCAGGCAGAATCTGCCAGATGAAAGAGCGTAGCAGGAGCGTAGCAGGAAATGAGGAAAATAAAAGTTACAGGCTGGGGAAAAAGACACCACAAGGACTCTCAAGAACCAGGGTGTAAATGCAACAGGCTTCAGGTGTAGTGGATAAGGGGATGGGTGCAGGTGCTCAGGTGTGCAAGTTCGAGGAGATTATTCATCTAAGTAATCTGGTTTCCTTTAAAATCTTAGGCATGGACACTGCATCAAATCAAACATTTTACTTGTTATCATTGGCACCAGAACCGGGGGGGCCTCGTTGTGCCCACCTCTACAATGAACATGGTGCCACTTGTGTGAGCCTCATTTAGGAATGCAAACCGTAGCCCTGGGCTTTGTGCAATGTGTGCAAACTTCTGTGAAACTGTTGAGGTATAATGGAGGTTATTGAATGAATGCACGATACATACTGTTAACAGAATTGGTTTTATGTGTATCTGAGGCCTAACAGCGTGACTTTCACCTCAACCAATCTAGAATACATTACAAGTCTGAAGTGTTTTAACCTGATTAAGTGACCCATCTCATGCTTTCCAGCAGCAGCAGCAGCGCCATCTGACATAGTGGACATGATGGATGAGTCCTTTAGAGTTGAGTAATCATCATATTGTTGAGTTGGTCAGGCAGTAAATTAGGGAAATATTTTGCCTTTGACATGGTCAACATGGACCTTTGAAGCAGAACATGACTTTGCATTAATGCAGTTTCACTTCACTCTGTCTCATGTGTATACAATGCAACTTAATGATGAAGCCAGATGTTCATTTAAAAGTGCCACTCAGTTGTGTCACAGAGCAGCCGCTATAGTGGTAATTACCGTCTGTTGAGGATCACACCAGAAGAATCCATATGGTTGTGCTATTGCAAACCACACTGATGCATAAACAGTGCAAGAAAAAGTAGATATCAACATTACCATATGCTCCTTTTTCCACTGCGTGGTACCAATATGAGAGGGTGCAGCATGGCTTGGCATGGGTGCTTCTCCATTACTTCTAGTACCTCCTTGACATGTTGTTTCATACGCAACAGAAATAACAGAGTCTGCCATTACATTAGTCACTAAACTGTGTATTAAAGGCAAAACAGGAGCATATGATGACTGCAGCACAAATTTTTAACTTACTAACTCACATTTGTTGTCTCGGGCCTATTTACGCCCTGGACTAGTCACCAGTCCATCACAGGGCACAGACCATTCACTCTCACAATCATACCTGGCGGAGATTTAGAGTCTCTAATCGGCCCAAACATGCATGTTTTTGGATGGTGGGATTAAAGTGGAAGAGACCGAGAAGACCTTTGCCCACATGCAACATGTGTGACCTTAATAATGAAATCTCTTCGGAGCAGCTGCTTCTGACGCAGGAAGACAATGTGGCGTCAAACTGAATGTCATTTCCTTCTTTTCTCACTTTACTGCCATTAATGGAATTAATGGAGGGACGGCACACAACAGGCTGTAATCCACTCTCGCTTGTAATTTGCCCTCCTGGGTCTTACATCATTCTCATTCTCAACCTTGCAGACTTTTTACAAAATACGCTCCATCCATCAAATAACATGTGTCGGGATTAGATTGGACAGGCCGGTGTCACCGCAATATCAAAAGCTGTTCTGCAGTGTGACTTTCAGTGTTGCTGCAGTCATAATATAGGATGTGTCTCAACTGCACCCCGTGTGATTCACCACTAATATCATAATACAGAGCACTGTTTAGGACTGAAAATAAAACCCCACTACCTGCTTCACTGATCCAGGAGATTGGCCACAGCACCTCAGCATCATCCTTGCAATAGTAATGGACGGCTTTATTCAAAGCCCTATTAGTGGATGTGCTCACACTAATAATGCGATCAAGTTGCTTTCTACCCCAGTAGCTGCCATGTAATGCAGCCCAAGTCTTTGATCTTCTGCTCACTGTTTGCACTGGACAACCCTAACTGTTCTTTAGCTTTGATCAGGAAATAAAAGAAAAAAAAAGAAAGGAAAAAAAGCAAGCCTCATCCACGCTCGTTTGTTTTAATGAGTGTTTGTGTACCTTGTGGGTTTATTGCAATCATAAAACAATAGAACAGTGCGGCGTGTCAGACGCCACTTAAAGTCACAGCGATCGACTGTGGGCCCCCGTTGACTCAAATGAGTTTGGAGTTATGAGTGAGGCTCGATTTTGTCAGCTACTATTGCCAAGTACACATTGCACGTTACCAAGTGATTTTCAGCCCCCAAGAGACACACTGTGGAAACACACTTAGAGTAGTTGACCGGCTCTGCTAAAGTTAGGAGGGAGCAGTTGATCCTGCAGTCACAAGCCTGGCTCTCCATCCCTATAGGCTAAAACTACCCAATGTCACATGTGTGACACGTGAGCCTCATATACTGTTAAACCACTGAAGATGACCTACAATAGTTGGACAGAGTATTTCTGCTTGTCCTCTGATGTTAACATCGAAGCTATGGAACATTGGTTTTATCAGATATGATTCTGATTTCTGTATTTTATAACCACTTTTAAAACTACATGCTTGTCTGATAACCGTGTTTAGGTTTTACACTGATAGACTGTCCTGCCTGCCAATCAGCATGGATGATCTTGTAACTTTACATTCTCTTCTTCGAAGAGCCAGGAGTGCCAAACAGTCTGAAGTGCCTCTTTTTACCTTCATACCTGAACTGAGGCAGATTTTGGAGGTTTAAGAGGTTGTGATGGTAAGGCTTACGTCATGCTAGCACTTCATGTCTGTCTGTGTTCAGTCACCCGTTTGTCCGCTGCTATTTCAACAGGGTGTTCTGATGTTTTTGGCCAGGAATAGAGTGTCGTTCTTCAACGAATCCAAGGTAAAACTGGGTTTTTCGTTTTAGGTCACCTTTAAAGTGACAAATTTTGGAAGCCTGAGAAGTCGTCCTCAGTCACTAAGTCCATTGCAGCAACAGTCATGATCATCAACCATTAACCTAATTAGCCATGAACTGCTGAATTCCAGGGCTCCTACTGCCGGGAACTGCTCTGGAGGCCAGTAGGAAACAGATACCGGCAGATTGGTTTGCAAAACTTAATCTGATCAACCATAACAAAAAAGGTTTTGTTTTTTTTTCAGGAGAAGGGCAAAACAGTGTTAACATTAGCAAAGATAATACAGCTCAATTCAAGCCATATATTTTTGGTGCAGAGGAGTGTGTAGTGTATAATGTGGTGCACAAGGACCTGTGGTGCTTCTATAAAGACGATGGAGCAATTCATTTCCTTTGTTGCTCTTGAAAGACAGCCAACTATTTGGTAGAAATCATAATGGTGCATGTGATATTTATCTTTTGTCATAAAAAACAAGGCCCTGTGGTAAAATACATCAATTGGCTCAAGCTCGGGAGTGGTTTGCGATTAAAATGACTCATATTTATTTATTTAACCGCATCTGTTTGTTGAATCATTGATCAAGCAGGCACAATTTCTTTTAGTCAAAATCCAGCCTTTCTCAAACATCATGGATTGGATGTGGGTGTCTAATGACAACCACACGGTATCTACCTATAATCCTCAAAGTGTCCATAATTCAATTGCAGCACTTAAACGCTTAAGGAAAAGGCACATAGTGGAGTGGTTGAACAATGGCAGGAAAGGTTAAGGACTAGATTAAAGATGTTGACTTTACTCTCATCTATAATGTATACAGACTCGCACACTGCTGGAATCACACCAGAAGAGAAAGGAATTCAAGTGAAAGCAGCCAAGGAGCTGCTTTGGCAGCAAAGGCCTTATAGTCGTGCACAAGTTACTTCAAATTTCAGATTGAAGCATTACTTTAAGACCAGCAGAAGGTCAGCAGATGAAAACCATCTTCATCTATTTGTACCAGATTCAGATAACCTGATCTTCAGATTCAGCGCTCACTTTTCCTGTTTTCTTGTTGTAGTATAAAGTGTTGAATCCAAGCTGACTGATCAGCATTTTTCAGATGAATACCTCTCCTACTATCTTTTCCCAGCCCAATGACCTGTAGTAAATTATGAAATGCAGCTCATATTTTTTACATTTATTTGTTTTGTGTTCAGAGTTGCAGCATGGATAGAAGGTACTGTAGATCTACACACACACCATATGTAATATTCATACTATATTTATAAAGGATTGATTGCATGTTGGTGACTTGTGCAGGAAAAAGGGATGACTCAAAGTAATTGTGCGTAGCTGGTGAATAAACATTGCTGTTTGGCAAATCCTCCTTTGATTCTGTTTTACAAACTCCTTTGATTTGAGTTTGTAAAACAGACCATCTTACTAAAACTCTCTGGTAAGATTCACTGCGACCTGAAGGTTCGTGTATTTTGTAGTCGTTCTATCTAAGTAATGCCCAATGACCTTCATCATCCACAAGCTTTTATAAATGCATTTTTGATGTACTAAGTGCACTGTTGCTCTGCAAATCAAGAGGACTCCACAGTCCTAATGCAAGAAAAAGATTCTGAAAAAATCCTGGTATGAACCAGTTATAAGTAAAGGAAGCGATTTTTAACATGCCTTCAATGTGTATGTAACTTCTATGTATGTAATATGTGCGTATTTTGACTGCTTTTGTTTTTTTCAGTGGAACGTTTTATTACATGGTTTTTAAGTGTACAGGTCTAAAATTTGAGAAATGTAGGCTTACTGTCTTTTGCAACGTTTTCCCAAGAGCATGTGCAATTATTTCAGTTAAGCAATTTTGCTCTTACAGCATCTTTAATGTTGCAAGAAATCCAGTGTTAAAATTCCTTTGATTTTTGGCTGACGGCGCTCACAACTGACAGTCCGACTGAGCACAGCAGCCGGCTGCAAAATCGCCATTGATGTCTGACGGCGGTCTCCAGGGATATTGTACTTTGAAGTTGCAGGATGAGCGGGCATTAATCAGATAGTACTGCACTTATTGTTAATTAGCAAGTTTGCCGAGTGATCTAATCAGGAAGGCTGTTTTCTCTAGCTTCTTCTGTATCCGATGCAGCCAGTGTTGATATGATTTGCTCTTAGTAATTCCTATTATCGTAGAGATGGCATAAAGACATCCTGTTGGGGCTAAAGTTACAGTACATCACAGTGCTTTAAAGCACAAAAACTAATGTTTAAATGAAGAAGAGAAAACATCTTAAAACATTACTGTTTGTCATATCGGAGAGGAATTCAATTCATGTGTAGGTGTAGATTTCCACAGCCGTAAGTCAAAGACGGCAAGAGGGAAAATAAAATGTTTCTGCTTTTCCATCTCCAGCGTGGCGTGCTACGATACCTGGAGGGCAGAGCGTTTGGTCAGTCATCTCAAACAATGTACGAAATCCCTCACAGAGACCCACTGTGACCAATAGATAGATCAAAACCAGAAAATAAGCCAGAGCATGTTTATCAGAGAGGCTCTTTAGATCAGTGCCCTTTCAAAGCAGCTTTACTTTGCCCCCATTGGGCAATCGAGGAGAATTAGATGTCATTCTTCTTCCCAGAAATAAAACCCGGCTGTTTCCCAGAAGTTAAAGCTTTGTGGGCAAACGGCAAAAATCACAAGCAGCACTGAACAGAGTCCCCCTCCCCACAATGGGGATTATGGCATGATAAAGCTGCAGTAACACATGCTGCTGATTTTGTGTGGACAAATGCAATATATAACAGACTTGTAACGTATCAATATTGAGCTGGACGAGGTAGCATTTTCCACTAAGGCTCAACCGAAAGAAAAACACTGATCTTTATTTGTTGGAGTAACTGATCTCAGTTGTTTTGGTTTATTCTTAATTGAAAACACTCACACATGCAAATTACACAGCCAACAGAGGCTTATTTGTGACGTTTAAGTCTGTGCAAGTTTCGAAACTCTGGATGTTTGATTTTTAGGCAGAAGTGGGCACACAAGGGCTTTATGTCTCCATTATGTCGTAAAGCTGCGCTCAAGAAATTATTCAAATTCTCGCAAGTCGAGAAGCCGTCTAGACGCTGTCATTTCTACAGTGAAATAGCAGCGTCTAGTTCTAGTCTCTAGTGACAGTCATCCATATAGACAGACAACAAACACCAAAGCAGATTCAATTGATGGCCATTCACCGACAAAGTCCAGTGAGAAATGTGGCTTGACCTGTTATTTCATGCTTCAGTTTTCTTCCCTTTTATTTATAAAGCTCTTTCTTTTGAAAGCTGGAGACGGAGCCACTGTCTGTTAAATGTGCTGTAGTACACACAGTGGGTATAAGATCTGAGATCTGAGATTGGACACAAACACCTCATCCTTTTGTCAAATCACTACTTCAGGTCTCTCTCTTAGTAAAATGTCATCTCAGTACGAGCCAGAGTTTGGTATGTGGGTTTTTTTTCCTCCACCAGAAGCAGAAAAACCACCAATTGATGATACTTTAATGGCCATATGCCTTTCAGTGGAAAGGATTCAGTGCTGGCTTGTCATTCAGAGTGAAACATCTCCCAATTATCTGCATTAACGCCGAGTGGAGAGCCAAGACCTATGATGATATGATTGATGTCTCTCTTCAGGATAATGGTCAAACCACAAGTCTGATGACGAACCACTCTGGGACATTCATGGCTGCAGCAGATAAGACTGCAGGGAGGACAGGGACCTGCTTGTCCTTGAGAATGTGAACAAACTGCCCATAACATGCATGGAAAGACTTAAGCACAGGACACACACACACCAGTCCCTCTCACACTTAGACCTAGAAGCAATTAAGAGTCTCCAGTTGACCTAAACATAGACATTTTTTCACTGGTGTAGAAAAGAAGAAATGCCTCTGATCGACAAGGATTCAAAACCTGGACCGCCTTGCTGTGAGTTGTGGGACCACTGACATGTAATACTGGATTCCTTAGGAAACAGTTTAGCAGCAAAACTCTGGTTAACTCACACTGTTACATGTTAGATTTTGAACTCGATAGTCATTTTAGCTTTAATAAGATGAGAAACACTCATTAAAAGTGTCTAATCTTATAACAGGAACTCATTTACAACCATTACAGGTAAATGTTTGACTTGATTCAGGGACCAGTGTGTGCGATTTTAACGAACCCAGAACAATCTCTATCTCCATCTGACGTGCGATGCCCCTCTCGGGAGGCCTATTTAAATTATTCAGCTCTAAATTAGGTTTTTGATTACCTTTTGATATGAATGCCATGAATTATTTATCAATAGTTGTTAGAACTTTCATTGGTCTCCCCATCAGCACTCTCACCTTGTTTCATTATGAGCGACTAAAGCGGAAAGACACACACAGCTCCAGGAATGTTGATCGATTACGTAAGTTGTCACAAATATTTACAGAGACTCTCAAGCATTAAAAACTGCTCTCATAAATTCAGGACTGATGACATTCCACCGACGCTCGTTACGTGGCAGTACATTTCGCAGAAACTGCGAATGGACTGGCTGCACTTCCCCTCACCTTAATATTATATTTATGAAATTAATTATTCATATATTATAGTAATAGCAGACATTAAACAGAAACTCCATCAGTCATTTCAGCAAGTACCCCCCAAAACTTATGCTCAAGTGAGAAGAAATGAGGTGACTTTGCTGTAGAGCAGAGGCAAAAACGTCAGACTAGTGTTCAGAAGCAAAAGCAAGAAAAGTCTCCTAAACTCAGCCATATATTTTTAATTGTCTCCTCCAGCCAGCTCTGGTCACATTATAAAAGATATCTATTCGTTTTTACAGCTTTGGACATGAACAATGTCATCCTGAAGCAGTCTGGTCAGAGACACTCGTCATTGAGGATGGACTGCACTGATGATGATGATGATGATGATGATGATGATGATTTGTTGATGATGATTTGTTGTTATTTTGATGATCTGTTCAGCTGAGCGCTTGGCCTGCAATATCGTGAGGTCCGCATCGTAAAACATCAACAGTCTACTCACAGAGATTTACAAAACAGTGGAAGGGAGGTGAAATGGAGTCACAGCTGGACTGGACAGGGGGCGATTACATAACATTACTGTATTTGCATTGTTATGTTGTGACAACATAACAGCATCCCATGGTGCATTCCCATTACCACTAGAAATGCGCAAAACCAATTTTGCATTGGTAACAAACATCCGCATAAAAAAAAAAAAAAAACATTTTCACTCTTTTGAAGTGGTTTGTCAGACGTGTCAGTTCGGACGTTTGTTGCAACAATGTTATGGAAACGGTTGTTTCCACGGTTGCACATTATGGGAAGATTATGGGATGCTGTGGGAAAACACTTGAAGAGAATTATGGCTCATGCACAAACAAGTAGGACTTGCACTTACCATAATTAAAGTTGTAGAAAATGCGATAGAACAAACCTTTAGTGTCCACTTACACACACATCCATCGGTGATATTCCTCTCTTTGCCTTCCACATAAAAGCATTATTATGTGATATTGTTAAAACCAGATGACCCTGACCATCACACCCTGACCCTAGCTACAGTTTTAGGACAAGAAATGATGAGTTTCATTACCCCCGATTTTCCTTCCAATTGCATTACACTAATTAATCCCTCGGTTATTGGGCCAAAAGTTATTTTGTTATTAAACAACAGACTCAAGAACTCACAAACTGGCAGGATGCCTCCGTCTTTACATTTACGGGTATGAAATGTTAATAAAACCAGCATCTGTGGCTTTTGCTATCTCCTCACCTGCCACATAAAGTACGTACCTGTACGTAATTCACAGCTCTGACAGCGCTGGCAGACACAAGCCAGCGAGGGGAACGATGGGACAGCGAATGAAAAATAAATAACTGTGTCAGTTTGTCACAGGGCCTGAAGCCCAGGCTCAAACCTTTTAACGGTCCTCAACAATCCAGCCTGACTGGCACCACCAAATTAGAGACCTAAACCTGACCCCAGACCTGAAGCTGTATATTTGCTGTATTTCACTGTCGCCCGCTCACCGGGCAAACTGTACCCTGCCTCCTCTCCTCTGAACAACCGTCGCCAAGGTTTCTACCTTTGTCCACAATGATACTGAAGAGCTCCTCTCTCTCTCTCTCGCTATCTCTCTCTCTCTTTCTCTCTCGCTCTGCCATGTGTCACTTTTGAAATATGGACTCAAACAGCAAAATATATCGAGTAGGACAGAGAGGGAAATCCTCCGAGTGATGTGTGATTTCCTGCTACAAGTCTTCCATCATCCTCCTATCAGTGACCTGATCTGGACATGCCTGTTACATTTAGTCACCTCAGGCGATATTATACAGTGCTGTCAGACGTGGAGCACCTGGAAGTCTCCTCAGGCTTTTCAGATGTTCAGGGGGGATGAGAGTATCTCACGTCTGGATTTTCTCTAATCTTACCTGCTGGGATCTTAGCTGTTTTTATGATGACTTTTTAAATGTCATAACACAGTCATGAATTGGCATTCAGCATTTGGATGGATCTAAGTTCGTCGATGAAATTATTTTCAGGGTCCAGTGTCTTTGGCAAAGATTGTGAGAACTCTTTTTTGTATATGTGAGAAAAATTTTAAGATCCAAATGAAGTAAATTATGAGCAAAACCTGTGCTCATGCCCAGCTGATTTAGATGACATGTCGTGACTCCTGTTTGATTCTAAATGGAGATCTGTGCATTGAATAAGCCTAAGAAACGTGTATACCACTTATTTTAAAGATTAGTATATCTCTAAGGCCACACAGTGGATGATAGGTGAGCTCTATCACCGCACTGCTAGAAGCAACTGGGTTTGACTCTCTGTTTGGACTGAAGGCCTTGTTTTCCTCATCTCTGCATGTGTTTTTTGGTTTTCTCTCACAGGTCAAAAACATGCATGTTGAAGACATCCTCATGACTCCTACAGTAATTGTCCGTAAGTGTGTGTGTGTGAGAGTGAATGGTATGTGTGCGTGTCATGTGATGGACAGGCGACCTGTCTGACTCTATGTGGGGTCTATGCGATTGTGTTTGTGTGTTTGGCTCCAGCAGATCTCAACCTCAGAGTTTGGAAAATGGATGGATGTATAATACTGTAGGTCAGTCTCACACTCAGAGAACAGGTTTAATATATTCCTAATTTAACTTATTTAAGTAGAGTAACCCGCTGTGTAATATTATAGCGCGGCTGCACCACATCTCACGAACTGTATAGTGTCTGCGTTAAACAGACATCAAACCAATTTGACAAACGGCACGTCATATATGCATCCCCACCAGTGTGTTTCTGTGAACGACCTGGCTGCTGATTTGTCAATGCACTCCTCATACTGTGCATCAAGTGTGGCCATGTTACACTTACCGAATATAGGACATAATATGCATTATAATAACAATAGCACGAGGTACTTGATGTGGATGTGGACTCCAGCCTGGAGTATTGAACTGAATAGCAAATGTGGCTGGAGGCCCTCGGGCAACACAGTGTTTTGAAGTCACTCACTCTTATAAATTAGACAATAGCTTGTTACTGTGTTGTGAACATAACCTTTGAGTGAAGCTCTGATTACTAATTTTAGATAGAGGTTGTGGCATATTCAGGAGTGTTGCTGCACGTCCGCTCTGCAGGTGTCCCCTCGTTCACAGATTAATCAGACGCCCATGTAGCCAATCAGCTTCGAGGATCCACCAGAACGATGCATCAGTGTTGCCATAAAGGACTGCACTGTCCTCTTTAGATGCGTCTGCTTAATTGAACTCCGCCTCGTGCACGTCTCCCCCTGGCACGTTCTCCACCGTAGCCGAGGTTAATTGAACCACACAGACTGATGGTTCTCCTCACATCCTGCGCGCAAATGGGTCGTATTTCACGGTCACACGGCGACTTTATAAGAGCATCGATGTCATAGGTGGACGAACCGAGATTTTTATAGAGCCTTGTAATCGCGGGGCAGTTAAACAATGAAGTGACAATCTTTAGCCTCTCACTGATTCAGTCATTTGCATTTATTAAGCACTCCCACGGGGTTCTGGAGAGCAGGTTCAATTAATATTCAGACATATTTTCTGCGAGACACTTCAGCGGAGTGATCACACGCTGCTTTTCTCCGAGCCTTTGAAGTGGAGGCAGAGAACAATTCAGTCAGAGCCAAACATTATTCCAGCTCTCACATTCTCCGGTGTCTAAATTTGTGGTGTCACGTGTATAAAAACACACTGTCTTAATTAAAAGCACAGTGGCTGACCAGATCACCTTTGTACAAGTGTATTCTACAACATTTCACAAGGTTTTCCTTGTTGTAGAAACACACAATTAAACCACTTATAGGCCTGTAATGGGGATCAGATGAGAGCATCTTGTAAATTCCACACAGACCAGGTATCTCGGGATAAAATACGCGCCCCACAAATTCAGAGTGTGACCCCATATATTGTGTGAAGCTGTTCATGTAGCAGGGACGAGCTCATTAAACTCGCTCCCGGCCACCTCGCTCACTCACACACTGCACGCAGGAATCCTGAGACTGTTCGGAGCGTGACATTTTAAAGTGAGGGAAAGGAAACCTGTGTCGTATTGATTCCTCTACTGTGGGAGAAAAAATTGTTTGGCGGCAGAGAAGGTGACTTTTGAGTCGAACAGCAACATTGTCTTCACAATAACAATTTGTGCAATAAAATGCCACACAACAAATACACGGGTGTCATAATACAATATGATTCCAGACTGTTGTTGTCACAGGGAATGTACTCAAAATTCAACAATAAGCAATCATTTAAAACAAGTGTAAGTGCAAGGTTGAAGCCTTTAATCAAGACAATGTTACACCACAGAATGATAGAAAGAGACAATGTTACACCACAGAATGATAGAAAGAGTGACTTCATAGTACAAAAGCTAAAATTCCTTAAAAAGAGAGGATTTCTATAGCTATTCCAATGTATAATTTGGCTGCAGGGTATGGTTAGAGGCAGCGTCCTGCTGTCATATCAAGGCCAGCAAGAGGCTATAGAAAATGTCATTACATATTTAATAAATGGAGGGGCTTCTGTGCATTAATGCTCATTGTGTGTGCATCAAAGTCCACTGTTGAGGGAGCCGAGGGAGGTCTCTGGCTTCGTACCCTCTGCTTCCTCTAACCTTGGTCACATTATGAGGAGATGATTTGTTTTGTTTGTCTTTTGAGGCATATGAGTCATTCAGTTTGACGTCTCTTGAGGGCTCCTTTAAGGTTATTTTCATTTTGGTTTTGAACAAGCGTGCATTGTTGGATTTAATGCTTCATGAGAGCCTGCAGGTGATATTTCACCTGACGCCTGCGTTTGGTTTGTTTGTCCTCCTGTCGAGGTCTTAATCCGAGGTAACAAAACCATGCTAGTGTCTATTTTCATATGATTGCACACTAATGAAAACATACTTAACAATATTACATTCCACTTCTGCCATGCCAAAATCCATCCCCCTAAATCTTACACAAGTGTTCTTTAAGTAATGCGAAACTCTTAATATTGTCACATCATCTCTAATTAGTGTCCGAATGAAATTCAGGCCACTGAATGAGACACTTTATGAATTATTTTGACTGACTGTGCTGTCACAAGCTGCAAAGTTAAGCATTTTCTGCGTCTCTGGGAAGCCTCCCGCTATTAGAGTCAAATGTCTGAAATGACTCTGCATTTAGTTTAAGTAGTGCCATTAGAACGGCAACAAATGTGCCGACACATCTTGGCACGGCGAGGAGGGAGCTCGTTTCCGCCGCACCTTTGTTCATTACTGAAAACGGCCCCTCTTGGCTTCTGGTGCCGCGCCGAGCCAGCCGCCAGCCAGAGGAGCTGAATTTATTTATGCACACTAAAGTGCTTTCATTCCAGTTTTAAAGTGCCGACCCCCCCACCTCCCCACCCCACCCCTACAGGGCTTTAGGTATCCACTACAAAATAATGTCTGTGGCGGGATAAGCGTGTGGATGGCATGAGCGTTCCCGGGTCGGCTGTATGTTGTGAAGGTAGCGGAGATCAGCCAGGACTCTGCGAGCACACCCCCACTGTGTGCTCATCAGCAATAATTGGATAATTGGTACAATTTGGAGTCAGCCCTCTTTACATAAGGGACATCCATTGTTGCAACAAACGTCCAAATTGGTCCTCAAGGAGGTAGGAACGAGGAGGTGTGTGATGAATATGTGATGTCTTGTTTGTCATTCAGAAAATAGAGCATGCCTTTATTCTGTCGCCTTTCAATGCAGCATTATGGTCCAGCCTATCTTTTAGCCATGGCTATGATTTTTCTTACCAATCAGGATGTGCATTTCTGCATTAACCTGAACAATATTATTCGCATTGGTGTCAGATGAGGTCACTTCTTTTATATGAGGAAAAGTCTCAGGAATAATTAAAACTACGTAAGGCAACTTTTTAATTGAGCAATATTACACTTTCAACTGTGCAATAAGACATGCATGGTATTAGTTAATGCTAACAAATGCACATTTGCTTTAAAGTCAGACCTGTGGTTTGATTGTTTTGTTCCCGACTCAATTATGTTTCTCACTACAAATGAACAGCTCAGGAGCCTGAATTGAAGCAAACATTGACCACAACTTCTCAGCAAGCCCATGTGTTTTTGTTTCCACATCCAACACAACACAATGTGGGGTGTTAAAAGGTCTATTGTTAAAAAAGTTTACTCTTTTATAACCTTTATGCAAAGTGTCAGTAGAATAGCTGGGTTACACTCTGCGTGTGTAACGACAATAAAGCTCTCAATTCTCTCTCAATTTTCTGATTCTGGAGAGCAGTCCAAATCAGAGGCACTTTGTTGGGGAAATTTTAATCCAAAAACTCACCCGAAATGTTTACTCTGAGCCCTCTGCTGCCTGCTCAAATTCATTCCTGCACTTTGCTGCCAATAGACAAGGTCACCCAGACCTACAAGGCAGCTGTGAGCCCAGCTTTAACCCCGCAGCCCGGCCCGTGACCCGTCTCCGCAGCACTCCTGCTAATGGCCGAGTCAACTGGCCACCGTTACGCTCAGGCCGGACCTTTCTTCCCCTGCGGCTCGCTGCAAGATGGGATAACCTTGCAGCTGCAGCCGCTTATGAATCCACAGTTATGGCATGAAAACCCATCTCTCCTGGGACAGGGAGCTCTTCACCTCCTTCTCTAACTCTCCTCCTCCACCTCCTCAGTCATGCATGAGCCTGTCCCCATCTGACAGATAGTCAAAGAGAAACTTTTTGCACTGTCAACACGTGAGTCATTAAACATTTGTCAGTGTTTCGCACTACATCCAGAATATTATAGCAGCACATATAGTACACATAATATAGATATTTTCCCTGTTGTTACATCTGAATGGCGCATTTCCTAAAGACTGACTATTGTGGTAGTCTTTTGGATTTATTTGTCTATTTTCACCTCTGTGAGGCTCGTTATAGGTCACTCAGTCTTCTTTTCTGAAAGCTGCTCTGGGTTTTGTGTTTGTCCAAACAAACATACAAGCATCTAGAGACTCCCCAGGGGGAGCCTCCGCAGCACAAACACCGTGTGTCCTTTGGCTCTTGTGTTTAGGGAACGATAACCACAGAATGATTGGATGGGAAGAGAAAACAAATGTTTTCCCTGCAACAAAAGGCAAAGTTTTCTCCCTTTTCTCTTTGTATTTAGTTTTTTGTTGTTGTTTGTGAAAGCAGCACGGAAGGAATGTCCTCCGCAACAAAGTTGTCGGTTTGGTGTGCGTACGTGCCCCGCAAACAGAGGAAAAGTTTTTATTTGAGAACTCGTACTGAATTATAATCCCTAATGTTTGAAGGCGATGATGTGTCCTGAAGAGAAATACCTCAGCGACCTTTCTACTATCTGGACTTTCCACCAAAGGAAAATAGGACTGTCGGAAAGCCTGTAATCCTTGGAAAAGGTCAATGAAATATCTGTGAGCAGAGTAGTGTGTGCTCTCTCCTTAGCATTAACATTCTTTCTTAAACTGGCAATAGGTACGTTTTTTTGTCTTAACACATAATTATGACCTAAAGTTGGCTGCAATGCGTAATGGCCAATGTAATGGTGGCTTGAATATAGAGCAGTGGACATAAAGACAAGATTTTGAGCAGCGCTGAAACAGTTTCTATAGATTTTTATGCCATTTGATGGCTAATATCCATCAGATCCCATATAGAGCTCGCTCTCGAATGGTCGGGATATTGCACCACTTTTTAAATCAGGATCCGGAGGTCAGTCTGATTGAGAACGATAATGACGGGATCATTTTTATCGATCTCTCACCGCAGCAGTTATTCCAGTGGAATGAGGAGCTGAGATAAGTCACAAAAATGAGCATTGAAATGAACGCTTTAGGCCTGTTTGCTCACCAAACCCTCCATCCATCCAACCCATTATCTTAGCCACACTGCCTGCAGCAGACCCCCACAGCACCTTTGGGCAGCAAAGGTGCTGTGGGGGTCTGCTGCAGCCTGCCTCCAGCTCACAGAGCTCTGAGGGGTAAATTTTGATATTATTGATATCACTGGCTCGGTAAAACATTCTGATGCAATGTTTATTTACCACTGAGGCTTTTAGTCTAATTGATGTCTTAAATCTGTAATCAAACAGTTGTCTGCATTGTAAGAAATTTCATCACATCCCCTGTTGAAAATGTAGCCAGAGTGTCACGTAGCCATCAGAGCTGCATTCCTTTGCTGTGGGGCTGCTTTTTTTTTTTTTCAATAAATCTGAATCATAAATTAATTCAGCCACCCGCACCCCCACCACACTGCTGTAGGCACATTCAGATGTTTACAGAAACACTTTCAAGGACTTTTTGGGAGCATTCACCATTTCCATGCTGCTTTTTTTGTCTTTTTTTGCAGGAATTCCCTCTGTTTACACATATTTTATATTCATTCATAGAAGTATCATTTTTCCAAATCACCTGTGAGCAGAAATCAGGTGTTTTCCCCTTTGACTTGGACACATGGAGGAGGCCACGATGCAGCACTTCACAGCGGACTCGCTATGTTTAAAGAGGCTGAACGATGAAGATGAAGAGGCCGCCATTGGCCAGACTGCAGGTGTAGATCTTGTTGCTTGGCGTGCCGTGATTTGCTAAATGTAGCTGGGGTTGTGGGATTTTCCTCCCGATTCCGAGGCCCTGTTGCCCCGAAGTGTAAACACACGCATTAAAGATAAAAATACCCCCCCCCCCCCCCACACACACACACCACCCGCTTCATCGCATGAATCTCATCCCTCTATATGGCAGCTTTAGTGAGCTACTGGGCATCATGAGGTTCTGATGGCTGTATAATTCACAGCTGCAGGCTGCAGGCAGGCACTTGGCCGCAGATATTTAAGATATTACAACACTGACACAGAGAAATGTGGCATAATGTATGAGCAGGTACAGCGGGGTAAACTTCATAAATCACTGTTACAAATCCCTGGCATGCGCATTTGTTTATTTCCCTCGTAGTAGGAGAGCATGCAGCTGCAGCACAGTGAGACAAGGTTTTACTGTAATCTACATAACTAGCAGTTTGATGTATACACATTCACACACAGCAAAGCTACGTATGTAGTTTTATGAGAGACTTTAACGTTTCAATTGTTCTATTAAATGCTTTAAAAGTTCAGCACAGTTCAGCTGAAAATAACATTTTTTGGCAATTTATGTGTCAACAATGTACCAAAAATCAGCAGATATAAACAAAGATTTTAATTTAGTTGTAGTTCCATGGCAACCATTGGATGATGGCTGTTTATTGACCCTAACAACTTCAGGACACACTGTACCAAGTGAAAGTGGAATACAGCACTGTCTTTTTTTTGTTTTGTTTTCTTTATTTCAGAAAATTCACAAACTAAATGTGTCTTTTAATTTGTTTTGCTCTTTGCTTTTGTCCCAAATCCACTGCATTACCCTGCTTTAAAGCAGAGCCATTTAGACCATGAAATCTATAACAAGGTTAGGGCGAACATCCTCTGCGCGCCTATGACTAATTTGTTTCTTTCCTGGTTGTCTTTTTTTCATGGCTATTTCAAGATAAGACGTTCAGCAGGGCGGCCAGTGCATTGCAATTTTGAAAGGGGGCTGAGAATAGTAAAATGTGAGAGAAGGAAGTGAAATTGATAAAGATATTTCTATGATTCAGTTCTTATTTTTTGGGGGGAGAAATTCTCTGTAAGTCGCAGATGCACTGGATGCATAATTGCACTGCCCGGACTTAAAACATGTTGCTTTAGAGCTTTGTGCTCAGGAATATTTGACCTCCAACATAGTGTGTGAAGACAGATCTCCAGAGCTCAGAATTTCCAATATTGTCAGATCAAGAAGATCAGATAGCATTTTTTTTATTGTATATGATTTACGAGTTGCCATTTTACATCCATCAACTAGAACCAGAATTAAAGACACACACATAAAGTAAGAAAAATCAGCCACATACGTTACCATGTGCAGGCCACAAATGGTTTGAATCAGTCTTTACACTAAAATACAAAGTGACATTTTCCCCACTAATTGGCCTGTGAAGTGAGTAATAATGCCCTTTGCTGGCAGGGAGAGGAGCTGTGACATGGGTGACACAGTAGTAGTTACCATGTCGGGAGGTGAACGTGCCTGTTAGAGGCTTACTTGTTTTGCTCTGGCGACATTCGTGACAAAGAAACAGAGCATCAGGTTAGGAACCCGATCCGTCCCTATTAGAATCAATGGCCGTGAGGTGTTAAAGTGAATTATCCTCACGTCATCTACAGCAGCCTCATTAAACCATAACAGGAACGTGTCTCCGACATCAGACAGTATCTGCTGATCTTATCAGAGCAATAAAACTTTTATTACACTCTAGAGAAATTAGCACGCTTTAAAGTTCCTCCCAATATGCCTCAAATTTTGCCTCTGCTCCCAGTTGGCCCCCATCGCTGCCCCGTTTTATAATTCTGTGTTTAGCTGGAAGGGAAACTCCACCCGTAAGATGAGATGATGTTTGTCGATTGCTGCTTCTGTCTCAAGTCGATGCAAATTAGGTAGATTGTGTTTGGGAAAAAAAGAAAAAAAAATCACAGAGATTAAATGCAATTGTATCACTGAAGCCCAAGGGTGTACTTGGTATCTGCAGCGGGTGTCAGATGTACTCACAAGCTGTGTGTGTTTGTGTGTACGTGTAGCATTGAGTCCACCGTCAATTGATAAGCTTTTATATTAGATAGAAAAAAAACAAAACAAACAAACAAACAAAAAAAACGAGAAATGCTTTCCACATACTTAGACAGTGATGGATTGAAAAATATTTGGCCGTCCGCTCTGCTTGTCTTTCATTACCTGAAAGCCTCCAGTGGCGGAAATAACTGAGTGCATTTACATTGAGTGCTGGACTTGAACTGGGAAATGGAGTGTTTTGCTGTAAGTTATCATCATCTAGCTCATGTTGATAGAGCTGTGGAGTAATAACACTGTGTGATTGGCTCCCCGCGGTCTGTTTCTACCTGCTCTAAGGGTTTTTACTCCTAACGCCAACCCCTGCTGCTGTGCAGAACAGTAGTCAAAATACGTTATTAGTTGTATGAAATTACTCCCCTTCTCCCCTTCAGGCAGACATACTTCTGTTTTTTCCTTCCCATATCCACAGTGCTGTTTGATTATTTCTTAATTGTGTTTGCCTGGTTGCTTTAACATTTCTAAAAGTGATTAAATTGAATGTATAGTCTAGGTGTCTTCTGGAACAGGGAACTGGTATTCATCCATTAAACCATGTCTGCTTCCACTTTAGGTACAAGTTTGTGTTTTTCTTCCATTCCCAGAGGGAAACAATACTGTATATGTCTCTCTAAGTTTTTTCGTTTGTTTCCCTTTATTTATGATATGCCTTTAAATAGGCCACATACATAATTATAATTTAGACTGCGGGGCTTGTCCTTGGAGCATACAGCAGCATTTCCCAATAATAACTTTGTACTTTTACTTAAGTGATGGATCTGGATTCTGCTGTCAGCCTCTAAATCGTGACTCTGCATTGTCATCCTCTCTTGAATCTCTGCCCCCTTTTTTTCCCCCGCTCTGGTCAAAAAGATCCTGACGTGCCCGCGGCCTGTTTCATGTCTTAATCAATAGAACAACCGGGCGACAGAAATGGCGAGTTAACTTAACTCGAGATGTCTCCTCTCTCAAGTCCTGATTCACACGTACGTCTTTTTTTAAAAAGTTATAATCTCCAGTGAGACGAGTGAACTTTAACAAGCATCAAGGTCTTTTGTAATCAGCGGCTCCAGTCTCTCTATCTCACTCTTCACACGGGCCAGAGTGATAAGCATGAACCGTTGAGAGAAAGGTTCAGAAAGCCACTGCGGAGCAGAGAGAAAGATCTTCCTGAATGCAGCATTTATAAATGCCAAGAAACTGTCTACAACAGATAGTTTATAGATATGAGGTGGCTGAGACTGAGGCCAAAGGAGCTGATTGCAATAGATCCGGATGTTGTTTAATAAGTTTGCTGAATTACCCATCGTCACACTCTCCGCTCTCCCACACACTCTTCCCCCTCTATTTGTCGTAATATGAGCTTGTGCCGAAATCAAAACGCAGTAGAAAAGTCGCTCTGTTCAACTTATAAGCAAGGGTGTGCAGTACTGATGTTCCCAGTTAATGACGTAATATTAAAGATGGTGTAATTATGGTTTTGAAGGTTCAGTTGATTAATGGGCCAGTTGATGCACAATGAGTTGTGTTTCCTTAAACACCTTAAAATTGGTTTCTCCACCATCCTTAAACAAATTTAATCACCTCGTCACTCCACAATGTGAAATGTCATGTTCGACATGTATTTTTGTGATTTTAAGTTATTGTGCACTCGACCACTAGAAATGAGGGCCTCCCTCAATGGATCCCTAGTCATAAATGAGGGTTTAAAAATGTGATATGTCGAATATGAAGCCCTGTGATCTGAGTTGTCCCTCATGTACAATATGTGGCATATTGCAGCACAGTGTCTCAGTGGATCATGGCGAAAAGGTCCCTGATTAGAATATGCATGTTTTTTATGTGACTAGGTGGATTTTATCCAAAAAACATGCACGTATAGGTCGAGCGGAGGCTCTAATTGGCCCCAGGTGTGAGTGTGAGAGTGAATGGCCAGGGAGTGTGCTTTACTTGAGAGACCCCTGGGTAAAACCTATGGGTAAAGAAAAGGTATGAACAGAGGGATAGATGAGAAGATCAGCACCACTGTGTTATGGATATTAAGCCCCGTAACATGTGTTATCCTTTATATACAGATGGAATATCTTCGCTTCATTAGCCTCAGGATGGAGGTGTTCAGAGTGTGACTGCGAGGGCTGTGGGTCGGTCAACAATGCGAGCGATCAGACACACATCACACCTCGTCAGGCCTCGGACGTCTAAACTCAGACCAAACTATTCCGCGCCTCTTGAGGATTTTCACAAAGCTGCATAATTGGAAACCGAAATGTCTGACCCCAAGGGATGTGGAGATCAACTGGATGAAAGTGGAAAGGGGGGAGAGAGGGAAATGAAAGTAACATAGAAAAATCCAAAAGGAAAAGGAGTCTGAATAACCCCAGACCGTGACACTGAACTCGGACTGCATGGAGAGATTCCAGTGGCCATGTTTTATAGATTAAGTGTAAATAGATGTTGGAAACTGGCATTTGACTTGGCAAAAATGAAATGTGGGAGAACGTTTGTGGAAACCGAGTTGGAAGGTTACAGCTCGTAAGGTTTGCAACAATTCAAACTGGGAATAATTGAGTTATTTGCATCCACAGACTGTTAATTACTCACTTCTGGAAAGTCTGTTACTCTTGTGAGTTCTATTCTTGTCTTGGAGTTAATCTCACCGTATACTGCAATAGTTCAGTAAAAGGGTGAAGAAGACTTCCCAGATGTTACATTTCACGCTCTTTTCATGTGAAAATGTACAATTGCTGTTTATCTTCTCTCTGTTTTGCCTCACTAACCTGGCTTGGATCAATGTTAAAAGGTCACAGCAGGCAACATGCAATTACAAATCTAAGTAAACCACAAAACCTTTCTTTTTGGTTGTTTTTTAGGAGAAAAAAAAGAAAAAATCGATACAATAGTCAGCTGGGACAGGGGAAAAAAAGCAGCAAAGCAAAAAAAACTTTTGGGTGAAACATTTCCATTACACTTTTGTGTCCAACGCAAGAAACTGAAATGGGAAAAATGTGACCAATCTCCACGTGCAATAACGTGTTCTTCCAGCGCAGAACGACCCAGCATATTTCACTTTCTATACTCAGACCTCAAAAAAAAAAAAAGAAAGGAAAGCGAAGGGAAAGGATGACCCCTGGTCAAACTGCAAAGCCTGTTTCTAAGATTGCTGCAGTAGTGGAAAATTGTATAATCCCTGCAATCTAACTGTAGATGTTCGCGGTGCCACTCTCTCACAATAGCGTTCGCTCTTGCACATAGTGTGACTCAGGCTTGAGGACACGCCGTGCTCCAATAATCCTAAACTTGAATTACTGATGTGAGAAGTTTTACTTCCTTATTTCCTTTTAGTGGTACCTCCAATTTGTTTTTTGTTTTTTTCTCTGACAGACAAAAAAAAACATACTGTGTTGTCTCTTGTTCATTGGTAACTCCCATTCACTTCTATTTGTCTTTAGTTCGACCATAACAATATGAGGCACTGTTGCCACCAAGTGGTCTGAAGAATTAGTGCCCCTGACTGAATTTTATATTATCAAAAACAGGATGATGATGACAAAATACATCGAGTGTGCTCTCCCCGGAGTGTCAGGTGTGGACGCACAAACGAAAAACCGTAAAGGTTTACTAATCCCAAACTTCAAAGGTAAACTTAATCTGTGCAAATCCCTGTTCCTGCAGCGTGCTGTTTGGGCTCAGAGAAGTAACGTCAGGATCAAGCAGAACAGAAAACAAAGCTCATTTATCAGCCGTCAGCAGCTCTCACCGAACTGTAGGATAATCAGATTTACAGCTCCCACTTGATGCTCCTCTGCCATCTGCTTTCAAAGCTCCGCTACGGTGTCGCTGGCCAACGCATCCGGCGCGAGCTGCAATTCAATTAAAAACCATTTAAATGGAATACAGATGAATGTGCTTTAAGATATCAAATCAACAAGTCCTGTGTTTTGCAATAGCTGTGTCGTGAGGATGTAAACGTGACTCAGTGTGACAGGAATTATGAAATAATATGTCATATCGGAACCATATTGGCTTCTTTAGTAATAATGGTCAATCAGCTCCCATGATCCTCTGCTACTTAACTTCATAATCCCACTTGATGATATGTAATTAGTTTTGATTCGGAGACCCCTTGTGGCAGAAATGATGCAAGGCGCAATGAGCAATATCGTACTGGTTTTACTTGTCTAAACTAGGCTCAGTTGGGTCGAAATTACTTTTTTTTTGTACATATTTGTACAATCATCTGAAATTAGAACTGTTTTTGTTACCTCATAATGAAGTCGTTCAATGAAGAGATAGTCTACCTCCACCAATTAATAGATTTCTGCTGTCTGTCAAGTTTTATAGACGCTTGTGAGATTTCTGTTGCTTATTCAGAATTAAGAAAGACCTCATTTTAATTATGAATATTGATGTAATGTGTCTATTGCATTGCTTACACACTTAATATTCAAAGCCATGTTTTCACGGTTTTAATGAAGCCTGTCAAGTCATTAAAAATATGATTAATTACATACTTTGTGATTAATGACCTAAATTAATCAAATACATAAATTGTCACATGTCGACTTGCTCAGTCTGTATCTCAGTGCCTGCTCGACTACATATCATCGGGGGACTGTGTTCGGTCCGGGCTGTCAGCTTTGCTTTAACATAATATTTATATTCAAGCTCATAATGGAGACATTAAAGCATCGGTCTGCCCCATCAGCTTTTACTTTTTGATAACATTTTCGATTTACTAGACAAAGCAACGTTTCTGCTCCCCTGTGAAGCTGCGCTGGACAAAGCTACTACATGCTCATTCACATCGGGGGTCAAGGGTCATCACAGAGCACAATTGATTTGTGCTGATTTGTTTGAGGCATTGGAAATCGATGTGTTGTTTTGACAAGTCTGGTTGAGATACATTCAATTTACAAATTGCTCTGCTGTTACAGTTGCATTCATCATGTTGAAGCTTAAACCACTGATATTTATAGCTATATTTACAGAATTAATGTGGGTTAGAGTAGGGGGGGAACGGTACATAAAAGCTGTCTGAATGTAATGAATAACGTACATTTTATAATTCCTAGAGTTCATTGTCCTCTCTACTCATGCGAAATAAGTTCACATTGACTGATAATTGTTGTCTTTTTGTTTCAGCTCCGGAAAGTGTCTATGTTTCATGTTCAGGAAGCATGACCACAGGTTCCCTTTCAGGACATGAACCTCAGGAGCCTCGAACCACCCGATGACCCCTCTCCGAGGCGTTTCCGTGGTTACCGGTTTGATGGACAGCCGAGATCGGGGGTTGAGGTCTGAAGGTCGTCCTCGCCCGTTCCCTCCCCCCATGCTGCACGCTCACACTAATCACATCCTCAGCCTTGACAGACCATCCATCTTTCTCATCCCATGCCGCAGTCGCCCTCCCTTGCTCGCGCTCCTCGTTCCCCCCCTCGGGGAGCAGGTTGCAACCCCGCCTGACAAATGGATACTGCATCATGCGTCTCTGGTAATTAGCCGCTGACGTCTGATTGGAGGAGCGCGTCATCTTTGGGGATCGCTCCCTGCGGCGTGAAGCCGACCCGACCTGTCTGATTAGCCCGTATCATAAAGCAGAGCAGCAACAGGTGCATGCACTCTGCATGTGTTATTCTAACATGCTGCCCTGTTATTACTATCAAATTAGCTCTGCATAGGCTCAAATAGAAAGCTGAATTAGATTTAGAGAACCTTTTCCAAACAGCTGAACTTGCAAAAAAAACATTTTGCTCCTTAATTGTCCATGGTATAGATTATCTCCCTACCTACACACCAACCTACCCACCCATCTGTTTCTTATTAAAAGATGGAAAAAAGCCATGACTGTGGATTACAGTGCAGAGTCCCATTCTAAACTGTACTGACAAACCAGCCTAATAACTCAGCCTTACACTGCAAGGTCCATGTTGTCTGAGGCGTCCTATGTCAAGTCAAGTCCAGTCTGAGGGACAACTGCATGAAAACAGTCTGAGATACTACATCACTGGCAGCAGGACAGACTCTCTGCAGACACATTCAGATTAATACGTTATGGCCAGGAGCAATAAGTCTGGGCTGCTGTTTCCAAGATATGGCTCGCCAGCCTGAAAGGAGGCGTGTGCTGTATTAGGTTATTGTTAATTTGCCGGAAATTACTGACATAGATGCTCTTGGCTACAGGCAATGATGATATTGCAGATTCAGTTTTGTCTTTGTCCAAACAATGGTTTTCCTCACAGATATACTGTACTATATACATTTTATATAGTCCTTTTCAGATATGTGTTATTAAGAGCAATGTGAATATATCACATAGGTTTTATGTAATTGTAATGGCTATATAATAAATCTATATATAAGATAATTTCCTTATTATCTACAGTCCAATACAAATTAGTTAAAAATAGGCCTCCTCTCAACAATCTATACCTCCATATCATCTTCTATTACATTAATTCATGAAAAATGTTTATCTAATCAAGTAGTGCGAGTTTCCTCATTAACCCTGAATAGCTGGTTATATATCTACAGGCCTTGTGCTTATAACAGTATCTTACTATTTGTGAGAACCACCTTTTGGTATGTTAACTGACCGTCTCAGTTCGAGATTGATGCAGCACGACATCTTTGGCATGGAGGACATTTGGCGCAGATATCCACAGCACCCTGAAGATGAATCCTAATAACTTTTAATCTGGAAACACCAGCAAGTCAAAGTTTCCACCAGGGAAATATCTCAACCTCCACAAGATGGACCAGCACATTATTCTGGCATTCACGGTTCCCAGTTGATGCACTGAATCTTATTAACTTCATAACTTCTGTCTGTGACTGTGCTGAAGTGTCCTTGGGCAAGACATTGTGTCATAAGTGTTGGCATGTCTGTGTGTGTGTGTGTGTGTGAATGCTGATTCTGAGTTATGAGTAAAACTAGAAAATGACTGAATGAATCCAGTCCATTTACCATTCTCTGTTGAACTTAAAATGATCACTCTAAAACAAAACAATAACTATAATCCACTTAACAATGCAATTCATCACTTCCCGACTGAACGGTGTCAGCATCGGGTTCATTATCATCATCACCCGCAGTTAAGGTTCATCATTAAAATTAAGACTCGAGGCAGTGATAGTTGACATTGAGCCGACGTGTGAAACTTAATTTTGTCAGCAGGTGCAAACCGCTCTGCGGAGAGAGAGAGAGAGAGAGAGAGAGATAGAGAGAGAGAGAGAGAGAGAGAGAGAGAGAGAGAGAGAGAGAGAGAGAGAGAGACATGAATCAGCAGCAGCGGCTGCCAAAATGACTGACAAAGTCACTCAATAACACGGCAGTAGCTGCCGAGGGTTGACACCTGTGTCGCTCCAGATAAATGCTGGGTGTGAACAGTCATGGAGAAAGTCGTCTCGGACACAGGGCTGACGTCACTCCTTGGTGTCAGGAGTGGCTTTTAACGTCTGTTTGTTGTTTTTACCCCCATAGATCTAGCCCAGAGAGACTGTTATTGTCATGATGTCATAGACAGAGCGAAAAACCATTGGATGATACAGAGGTAAAACCTTTATCTGAAGTGACACTATACACTCTCACACTCACACCTAGGAGCAATTTAGAGAGTGCAATTGATTGAACCGCACATGTTTTTAGACTGTGGGAGGAAATTGGAAAACACAGAGAAAACCCATACGAGGTGTGTCTCCATCACATTTTTTCACAAAATAAAAGCAATATTTCTAAAATATCGATAAAGCACAATTTCTACTAGCAGGTTTTTTCCATTGAAGGGTGTCTCTAGAGAATGAACCATAATTCTTGTGACATTCTACAATCCATAACATCCTACTTTAAGGAAGATGGACATCTAAATCATTGTTTCACTAGTTTGATCTGTCCGGGCATAGTGTCATCTTGTTTGAAGTGAACTACAAAGAGAGGTCCAGGGAATGAAGGTGTTTTCTATTATCCGCTTTTTTAATGCAATATTTGCATTAAAAAATCTATTTAAATACTTTGTACATTTCTTGTGGTAATGGAAACAAGGACATGGGGGGAAGATACAAACTAGAAAAACCTTTAGGATAACCTTTAGATTGCCATTGCTAACCACTCAACCACCATGAATGTGAAACCTTAATTCTCATCTCGATGATCATCTGTTGCTAGCCAAAGAGCACACGCCCGCACCTGAGCTGCTTATGGCGAAGTGTCACTTTTTAATACTTTTACAGTTCACCTCGGCTGAGGTGATATACTGTACAGTCAGAGACATAAGAGCAGCGGACCTGTTCATCTGCCTGCCCTTTAAATCATTTCTGACAGTTTCATGATTGGAGGGGACAACGTCTCAGACACAAACGTGTCTCCAGCCTCTCTCTTTATAACCTTGTTTCGTCTGACTCTTCTTGCCTTTATTTCGCATGTTTCATTTAAAAGTAAATCGCCGTCTCGGTTTTGGTTTTGTTTTATGACTTTTCCACTTCCGCAAAGTGTCGGGGGAAAGATTTTCTGCAGAAAAATGCGCGGCTTGTACCTGTCGCAAATGAGTAAAACAATGCAATCCAATAACCACGATGGCTTTTGTGGAATAATAAATGGGAACACCTTAACCGTAAGAGATTGTGGTAATGACCTGCTTTATTTTCAGAAGCCGCTTCCATTTGTTGCCCTCACCTGCCCTGTCAGTTTAACTTGTGAGAGGCATACATCAGCCTATAAGCTGTGGACGTTCCCTTTTCCTATTATAGTGAATCAGCAGTGTATGAAACAATCCCATCTGCCGCACCGCCTGCTCCTTTTTATTGTCACACATACACTTCCACCCCAGAGATGCGGATTCATTTTGCTCCGTATTGATTCTGCTTGCGCGGAGGGGGAAGCGGCCGCTTCGGAGAAGTTCCATGTAATCAAAAAGTGCTTCCGCTCATAAAAGGAAAAAAAAAAAGAAAAGAAAAATCATTCTGGCAAGTAATATCGTCTGATAATCAGCACGTGTCATCAGCACAGGGATTGAAATAAACAAAAGACCTGGGGTGACACGCAGACACTCGAGTGTCCCTCCACGATCCCCCGACTCCACGACCAATCATCGCTGTAACCTAGCAACAGCACTCGTAGTTTAATTAGAGCGACCAGAGAGTAAACAGCCTGCAGTCGGATGCTAATCTGCTTCAGTGCCGTCACGGTTATATTGTTGTGTCTGGAGAGTTTCACAAAAAATAAATAAACTAATGTTTTAACGTCAGTGACAGAGTATGTATGTATGTATGGAGGGATTCATTTAGTGATTTTGTGACCAAAGCTGTGCTTTATGCCATGTACGTCGTTGACTGTTTAACAAAGATATAGTCCAAAGGGAAATTAAATGAAGAGCGTTTACATGTACTTGAAGATTTTTCCAGGATCACTGTAACGTTATTCAAATGGATTATATCTTCAATGAGCATGTTTGAGGACCTGCTGTTTGTTTTATGCCTTTCTGATAAAAATAACAAAAGTGAATCTAAATTAGCTCTTTGATTGATCCTACTGACTTTATAAGTGTATCACCGCTCCCCTGAGGGAACATTAATATTCCTCAAAGAGTACAAGGCGACTAATTATCCAAATTAGCCCATTGGCTCATTAGGCTCTGAGTGCACTTGACACTAGCGAGGCACTCTCCGCCAATGGTAGAAATTATGCCGTCAACATGTCACTCATGCTGTGAAATGACTGTGAGGCCAACTCTGAGAATCAAATCAAAGCTCACTCACTGCATGCATACAGACCACGCACGTCAGCATTTGTTTCATAATATGTCTACATTGGACGCCAGTTCACGAGTTCATATTTCTCCCATTAAAGAGTAACTAAACCTATAGATTTTGGCTTTAGAATATCTAGGCTCGAAAGAAAATCCAGCTCGAAAAAAGCCTTCATTCTGGGAGGGACTATGGGAGCCCAGTCAGACTGCTGAAATCATAGTCATTTTTCAGATGGTACCTGAACGCACCTCGCAACTTCGAATATGTGGTAGAGACTATTGCAAACCCCAACTCTATGTGGGAGATCATGTCTAATATCTGGGTCAGCTGGAAACCAATCCAGCCCTGAGATGCTCTTGCAGCCCATTAGCTCACAAACATAAAAACAGTTTCACTAGAAGCTTAAGCTAACCTACTCCCCAACCAACAAAGTGACAAACTAACTGACTAATTACCTAAAGCTACTAGAACCCAAACACCCTGTCCCCAGTTAAAACTGTCCCCGAAAATGTTTAATGGGAAAGAAAAAAGCAAGAGAGAGAGAAAGAGAGAGCACAAAGTCACCCACATATTTTTCACCAAAATACTCCACTTGTCAACAGTTGGATGTGAATGAATCAACACTAATTCATACCCAAATATATATCTGTTTTCAGCAGAAAAAAAATGCTTTTAGTATTTAGTTACTCTTTTGACATCTTCTGAATGTATTGGCAAGAGAACGATAGATTATTACAGCATATTTGGAAAGGCAGTAACAGGCCTTAAAGGTGTGCAACTGCAAAATTAACATGTTTGCTGCAAACCAGGTGTACCAAGTCATAAATTGCTTAGTGGACAAATTCAATGCTGACATGCTCACAAAAGTTATAATTACCATCCAAAAAAAAGTAAAGTGAATATATCCAGTAGCTGTGAGAAATGGCTGAAATATTTGATAGAATTAGAGCATCATTTCTAGGTGCCCTCTGATGACACTGCTCAATAGCAATGGGTCTGTTATAGCCCATCAGAACTCCATTTCTCATTTCACACAAGGGTGCACCGGCAACTACCTGAACCTGAATGTGGACTAAACAACAGAGGACAATGGCAAACACCACTGGGTAATTTTAATGGCCTGTTTTGAATGTTTATGCTTTCCAGTGGTTTGTGCCAGAAGAGCCGTGTGATTTAGACATAGAAAAGATGAATATAAACCATTGTAACTCGTTATTTTGGCCTATATTCAGCCATGAGCGGCTCTATCACTTAGTACTGTAAAATAACGTTGGAGCAAAGTGCTGTGGTCAAGGATGCTAATCTTAAATATGAATCAAGCATCCAACACTTAAAAGGGAGCCTGGAATAAAAAAAACACGTTTACCTTGACTTTATGAATACAACAACAGTCTATTTGATCCAAAGATCACATCACATCACGTCCTTATTCATGTAAATGAATAAAATGTGAAAATGACTAAAAATAAAATCATAAAATGGCAAATGAAAAAAGTGTGACACAAACCATACTGCCCCTCCATCTCAAAAATAGTTTGCAGGGACTATACCACTGCCTCTTCAGGGATGTGGGTAAATGAAGCCCCACGACCTTGGCAGCTTCCATCAAAATATCAATGAACGTGCTCCTGGTTCTCCCTCAATATCTGGCTCAATAAGGCTGGATGTGTGCATGCCTCATAGATGTATCTCTCCAGTTACTACTCTGTTTAGGTTAAAGTTACCAAGCTCTGTGGTTTTAGCAAGGAACGCAAATTACGTGATCCCCACATTAAAAAAATGTGGCTGTAAAAGGGCTTGTAAAATACCATCTGTGGCATCTCTGATGAAACCGATGTTCCCATAGCTTCTTTGTTAACACCAGAGAACAGGGACAAATACTCCACTCAGCCATTTGAGGTCCCCTTCAAAAACATGGATGACACAGAGTCATCCCCACACCTCGAGCCCTCAGCACCAGAGGGCTCCGATGCCCAGCTCAATCAACACTGCTTATTATCGCCATCTGGAAACCTGAAACAGGTGGAGAGCTCTGCCCAGCGGTGGGTCTGCGCCCTCTGCCACTGCAGCACTGAGCAAACTTCTGACAATGTCGTGTGCTGGGAAGTATTGTATTTGTATGCATAACTTACCGGCACGCTGCTGTGTTAGTCTGTGTTTGTGTGTTGAGCTTATTTGAAGAGAGAGGTAAATTATCTTGAGAAAATTCAAAACGAGGATGATTTCTTCAGTTTTGCCAAAGGTCTAGTCGAGAGAGGTCACAGCTCCGTAGGAACAGCAGGCACTAGACAGACAACTCTGTCTCGCTCTTATTGTGTGGATTAGCGAGTCAGCTACGTGTTCACACTAACAAACACTGCCCACACAATTGACTTTTGGCCAGAAAGCTAAATGATTCCCAGTTTTTGTAGTTGTCACGTAGAGTAGAACATGCAAAGACACGTGCAACACCAATAATAGACATTTTAAGTCATTCAGGGAAATAATAATTCAGCCACAGATTGCTGAGCCTCCAAATTTCATCATCCTTTTAAGTCCAAAATTTGGCTTCTTCTCCAGCATCGAGCCACATTCTTTATGGCAGCTCATAGTTTGATGTTTATGGGAGCTTGGTCTGAGTTTCCCAAGATAATTTCCCTAAAACCAAGAGTCTGTCCCAAGAAATTCCATGAATACTAATGCTTGGCTCTCTCGCCTCGTAAGCTCCCACTAATGCCCTTTCTGGAATTTTCCTTGCCTTTGATAGGATTAGAGTTGTGTGTTTAGCGGGATAAAACGAATGAAGCACATAAAGTGCAAAGGGTGCATTTATGGGCCAGCCCTCACCAGAATTTAAAAGGCGGAAATATCAATTGAAGCCAGAGGAGTGGCGAAAGATCGATTTTAGCACTTCCCCTGATAATGTAAATGACAGTAGGGGAAAATTCATAAATCAGTCACGGAGAATGACTTTGTCACGGTGGCAATATTAATCATTTCTAGGTCAAAATAAATTTGTGCTTTTAACACCTACTTGGCACTGGGAAATTTTTTTTGGACTGGCCCCTCTTGTAATTTAACTTGATTAAAGGCTGTTTCATCAAGATATGATGAAATCTGCTAATGCATGTGCTCTACAATTAAGGTTGTTTAATAAGAGGGAAGATCTGTAGACCTAATGATGCTGAACTCTGCAGTTTTTTTATTTCAGCTTCTATCGGATCCAGAAAACATCCCGCCTTTTGACCAAAAAATATCATGTAACTGGGTCACGGTGGCTGAGTGATCTGTATTTCGCACTTCCTGGTTGGACTGAGGGCTTTTCTGTGTGGATACTGCATGTTCTCTTGCATCTTCATCTGGTTTCTTTGAGTCACGTTCACACCGGAGGGAAAAGCAGCCCAAATCTTACTTTTCTGTCTTTATGTGACCCATATATGATATGTGGTACATTCAGAGCGAACACAGTCTGACCAGTCATGTTGCATTTACATTTAATCCAACTTTCATGACATTTAAGAAAGACAGACGTCACTGTTCTTCATTAATCTTCTTCCTTTTTCACTTGATTTTAATTCTGTTGCTCAGACTACACAAAAAACTCAGTATCGATACACACGCGCTGACAGCTTACAGCATGTTCCTGCATCACATCCAGTTACACTGGAGTCTGTGAACAACCACGGAAAAGATCTTTTCTCAGCCAAGAATTGAACATTGAACAGAACTGAACATCAAAACCTGCAGCCTGAACATAGTCTTGGAGACTCTACATTGCCCATGGGTTTGAGTGTGAGAGTGAATGGTGTGTGTACCCTATAATGGACTGGACTTGTGTGAGCTGTTTCCACCAGACTCCCATGACATGATTCGAGTATAAAGCAGGTACGACAATGGATGAATTGGTCTTTCGAAGACTTTATAGAACGTGGCAAAACAGTGGGAATCTGAAAATCAATGGCCACTGAGTAGCTGCATGTTTCCGAGCTGCTCTTCTTTTTCCCCAGGAGCTCCATAAAGTTCAGAGGAATAACCTCATCCACATCACATTACCACTTTTGCCGAGTGAATACAATTTTGTAACCCCCCCTATCTCGGCTTCCTGCTTACTTTGGGCCATAGTAGTGGCTCTGCTCTGGAGCACTTTGCACTAATGAAAAGGTGTCATGTTAGCTCAGACCATGATGGATTGAAAGAACACAACCTCCAGAGAGATCTCTGGCACGACTCGGCGCAAGGGGGAGATTGCCGCTGCCAGGCCGAGGAAGAAGAGGAGGAGGAGGAGGAGGAGTGTCTCTGCCAGGAGCAGGCACAGAGATGTGATTGATGCCGCTGAACCGCAACCCTCAGGCAAAGCTCAATCTGGATAAGCCGCCTGTTGTCCCGCTGGAATCTCCAATATCAACAATTTTCTGATGGAATCTAGACAAGCGAACATGCGGATATCTCATTTGTCTGATGTCTCATTTACAGAGTGTTCCTGGTTTTTCTCAAGGTGAAAACAAATTTCTTTTTTGGCAAGAATTATATGGATTTTTTTTGTTTGTATTTCTCTAATGCTCAAAAATGTAATAGTTCAAAGCTGAGGCACTATTATTGAAAAGAATGCATGCAATGATGCCTTTAAATTGCAGGCAACTTTTCTCCTTTCCAAGCTTCCTAATTAGTTTTCCAGTGCAGTAACCCATTGGCTGTCTTGTTGAAATCCCAGTGAAAGTTTGGATTTGGCTGCTTCGCTGCTGCACATTGGCTCGTTCACTCCCATTTCTGACAGAATTAGCCAGGAAACAGTTCTCCAACTTTGCAAAATCAATGGAGAGTGCATTTTATCCTCTGTCAACCCTGACCGACTGTTTAAGATGAAACAGTGGATGGAAGGGCCGATTGGAGTTTAACTCACATACAGTACAAAGGATGGCTTCATATTCCCTCTAGTGAGATTTATGCTGATCTGCTTCTCTGAATACAAACCGATTTATTCACTGGAACCATTGATGACCAGGTGGACCGTCCAAGAGGGCCTTTTTATAGGTGTTCTTCATCAAACATGCCTGATAGGCTTAAAACTATGTGAATCTTACTTGCACTTTGTAATGACATTTGACTCCCGAGATATGTGTCTTGACCTGAAATTTGACTCTATAGAATCTTGTTCTATAGATAGAACAGGCTGTAACAGTTGTGGGTCTGCATGGACAAATGTAATTATCAAATATCTTGACCCAACATTGATTGTTTTTGTCGAAACAAATTCAAATTTGTATTTTTGTGATCTTGCTTTTACCTTTCTTTTCCTCTTTATCTCCAAGTGTAAAGCACGTTTGGTCTGTTGCTTTTAGAAATGTCCCATATAAATAAAATTACTTGCAGCTGTGGTCAGGCAACTAGTTCCCTTGCAGTCTTTGCGACATTACACCTCAAATAATGATTTTTAAACAAAAGAGGAGTAAAAATCAGAATCTTAAAAGTTTAGGTATTGGCATAAGATGATATATACATGTCTCCCTTTGTTTGCAAGCTACTAAGTGCAAGTTGTGGGCAGTGTAAGTTGTTTCATTTCTCCCTATGTCTGAATCTATTGATTCAGCTGTGGTTAAGTTAAAAGCAGAAATGCTGTCTCATTTCATGGTCATCACTCAGATATATAGGACCTCCCTGACTTGGATTTGTACCAACTGAAACTTAAAACCAGCTCTTAGGTATATCACAGTGGGCTGCAGGCGTCAGACCTGATGTAAAGTGCAAATATTATTTGGTGGCATGGATCCTTGTTTTGCGGCTGAACCCGCTGAGAGCTCACCCATGATTCACTCCTGTGTAGCGTTTGGCAGTGCGCCACATTAATCGCCAGGGTAATGGGAAGACAGGCCTATTGACCACTGGTCCAATAGGACAGAGGGGCAGGACATACAAATCAAAGCTGTCCAGCCTCATATTGACCAGACTGTCCACTGGAAGCGAGATTCATTAGTCGGATGACAGAGGAGGGAGACGTGGGCAGAGCGCAGGACGTCGCAGGGATTTTTTACTCGGCTCAGATGCTGCCAGACACGCAAGAAATTCCGGCTGAATATATAAAGGGCGAGACTCCAATTAGAAGATAGTGGTTTTTAATAATCCCCCTACGGTGAACCAGAATTCACTCTACATCAATGGAACGTGTTACTTTTTGACTGCGCGCCTGGCAGCTCGTACATGCGTGCACGGGGTGCAGCGGTGCCTGATAAGTGATGGAGGTGTCGGCCGTGTCGACCTGTTGATGGCTCAAGAATCCCCGCGCTCTTCCGTCTTTCTTGTCATTCTCCATTAACTGCTGTCCGGCCGTGCAGACGGATGTGATGCAGAGGGCAGAGCTCGCACGCTGACGGCACTCAAACATGACTGTTTAAAAGGCAGATAACCAACATTGGGTTTTTGCCTTAAAGGGACAAACCCAATGTAATGTCTTTTGTTGTTTATTGGCCTAAATCGATGTCTGCGTTATGCATTATGACCTCCGCTAATATGACACATTCTCATAAGCGAAGACCCTTAGATATTTGACGAGTAAGACGTAAGACGGCCATCTTGCCCTGGGCAGCTCGCGCACCCAATACATTGTGTTGGTATCGGCACATGTACTTTTTAGATACATAACTTGCCCAAATTTCAACCAATTTTCAAACGGTTTGGTTTGTTATGAACGTAAATATGCATCTATGATACCACATAGTTGTGTACAATGTCATGTCCTACAAATTAATTAATGTTTGTACGCATTTGTAAATCCGTCAAATTTCAGCGAGACAAGAGTAGTAACTTCTGTGCAGATCAATGACCTTACCTCTGTTTACACCATAAGAGGATGGATTGATGTATATGCAGTCACATGAAGTGGCCGTCGCATACTGAGCTGGTTTAATGTGTTTAATGTAACTGTTCAATCTTTCTCTCAAGCTGCTTTGTGTCAGGAACAAGTGGCGTGTGCCCCCATTACTGAATTGATCGTACAAGTCGAAGCGCTATCCTTCCTCTGTTTTTCTGTAATGTGCTCTATTGGCAGCTGATACATCAGAAGTAAATCCCCTTCATCCACATGTACAGACCTCTCCACCTGGAATTATTATTCTCCCCCCCCTCAACATGCTTCATTACATACCAAGCTAAGCACCAGTTTGTTTTCTCCTGGTGAAATGTCATTAGCACATGGAGTAATTAATTCTAAAGACAAAGGACATTTCTCTGGGCAGTTTGTTATTCATTAATTTGCACAAATGGTGTCAAAATTACATGATCAGCCTTTGTCAGTATGTCTGAGCAGCAATAGTCAAACACAGCAATCAGTGATGATGAGGCCAGGTCTCGATAGAGTAGATTCTCCTCATCTGTGGAGGAGCCAGCTGGGTCTTCATCCTGCCCTGGTGTGGTAGGAAGCGCCATCTCCTGGTACAATTGCTCCCTTCCCGAGTGTCTCAAAGACAACCATGAAGGGGTGCCAGATCTGTGCAGGGACACGAAACAGATTGCTCTATTCATAAACCAGAAATAGGTGCTTAAAGGGGCTTGTAAGACTGTATCTGAGACATTTCTGATTAAACCAGTATTCCACAGCTTCTACTTTAGTGCTTTTATTGAACCATTCTAGGTCCCCTTTAAGATTGGTATACAGCCCAACACAGGAGTGGGCTTCGACTGCCCCCTTGTGGACATAATCGTTAGTTACAGGGTCTGCTGTAACGCTAACTACACACCAAAGGAGTCTGAATATAACCTTTTGCCACTTCTTTATTGCTGACACGTGTTCTTTTTTGCCTTAATTGTGTTGTAATATTCAATATGAACCAGACAAAAAGCTAAAACCTGACAAGTTAATCTTTGATTTGGCAGACAAAGAGAACTAACACCTAATGACCATCCACTACCCATAGGAAACCACACAGACTAATCATTTATTAGATTACATAATGTTGTTTGCAACATTGCTCACTGTAGTGTGCATACAAAAAAGGTTATGAAATGTTTAGCTCACTTTTTTTACATTTAGCTAATTTTTTTTTCTGCCAATTGAGACAGACCTTCACACAAAACAACCTTTTACATGCAATTGTAAAAATGTGTAGACATTAAAAAGGAAGTCTGGGTGTTAGGTATAAGGTAATGTAGACACATTTTAACAATTGGGGATCACAAACTGTTCAACATACATTTCTGTCACAAATGACTAAAAATGAGCTACATGTGAGGAAGGTGATCTATCTATCTATCTATCTATCCATCTATCTATCTATCTATCTATCTATCTATCTATCTATCTATCTATCTATCTATCTATCTATCTATCTATCTATCTATCTATCTATCTATCTATCTATCTATCTATCTATCTATCTATCTATCTATCTATCTATCTATCTATCTATCTATCTGCTCAAACTCACTTATCATGTTACATTAAATTTGGCAGGTTGAACCACTTCCATCCTCCCTGCTGCTGCTGCTACCTGCTCCTCCTCCTCCCGCTCGTCTTCCTCATCCTCTCCTCCCTCTTCAGATGCTGAGGCTGAATGATGTAACGTTCACGGTCTCCTCGGAGAATCCAGCTCCGCCGCGGCAGACAGGAGGATGAGTGCGGGAGGATGAGTGAGACGGACAGTGTGATCCACCGAGGGGGTTTCTCTCCTCTCTGACAGCATGTTGCAGCTCCGCAACACGGAGGAGGAGGACACTCACGCGGTCCGACACCAGTACGTAATGCCTTTATTGTCCTTTATTTTTCCCCTGAATCTATCATCGCGTTATTAGTCCAATCAAACAGTGTGGCGAGCGTTTGCACCCCGTCCCTGCGGCGTTTCTAATCTGTGCATTTCACGGCATCGCCGCTGTTTTGATGTCGGCCTGTTGCGATGACCGAGCTGCGATAGTTGTGCGTTTACTGCTCTTTTTACACAGGCTGGTAATATAGTGTAATGATGCATTGGAGGTCTGAGTGATGACATCTTATTCACTGTCAGTTCATCAATAAATTCGTCTAATTTGAGGGAGAGGGGCTACAAACTGACCATAATTAAACCAGGCTGAGGATATAGATCTGCTTCCTCTTTAATTGTTTCACTATATTGATTTCCTTTGCCATCCATGTGTAATAGGTCTCCAGACAGACACATAGTGTCCCTGCAGTGCACATTAATACCATAATTATGTCTATCATGGCAACTGCAGTTTTCAAAGATAGACAGCTCTACACGTCATCTTAATTATCAGTGCATTGGTGACAATGATCCATTCAGGTCACTCTTCCTGTGTTATCATGCAAAGACACAAAAGGGTGCATCCTCATCACACACACAGTCTGCCCCCCTCCCTGTGTGTCTCATAGGTGACGAGCTGCTCTGGACGATGCTGGAGACCCTCCTCCGCCTGATCTGACTGACCATCAGATGATGTTGCTCTCGGATGCTGGCGCAGAAATGTGATTTTTTCTTTTTTTTTAGACCGAGGCGACACAGAGGGCACCACTCAGCGACTCTTCACAGCAGAGAGAGGTAATTGGTCTATCCCACAGCTGCGCCCGGCTCTGCTATGTTTGTTTTAGATGAGGAATGGCCCGGTCACAGACATGCACCTGTTGCTACAGTTTATTATTTACGTTGCTGGATCCATAAAATGTTACGTAATGAAGCTTGCTGCCGCCTCCCTTATCTAGTCAAAGTGAAGCCAGGTCGGTTTCTTGTGGTGTTAACAAAGAGGCTATGGAACATTGGTTTAATCAGAAATTCCTTGCATGCGAATATCCAGATATCACAGTCTATTTTTGCACAGATCTGGCACCTCTTCATGCTTAACACATGTAGGCTTATCTCCGATTGGCTGTCTTATCTACTATGCACATGAATGTTCATATTTTACGCTTAGCTGTGCAGTCCCGTGCCTCAGTTTTCTTGCATATTTGCAATATAGATTATTTTGGACCTGCCGTACATCTTTGACCAGTGATACAGTGTTAAACCAAGGTTAGAGCTATTTTTTCATTCCAAGGCCCCTTTTAAGTGTATTTCAGTATTGTGAAGTCTATGTCTTGTCTGATTGACTGATGAAAAAAACGAATATTCATTTGTCTGAGTTTAAATAATTGAATTGTCCACAGGCACAGTACTCATCCTATTATTAGGTGCTATTAAAATGACTATTGAGATCTGATTCACACGTATTGTCAAGCAGCGGATGTGATGGCACCAGAACAAAAGCAATCACATCCACATTATCACGGCTCTGCAGGGGCTGCGGCTGCTCGGTCCCATCTCACCACCTCTGCCCTGCAGAGACGCCCTGAGCTGGGAGGTTTGGGCACCCCTGAGGCGGAGCTATGGGCTGCGGGGGCAGCAGGACCGACGCTCTGGAGCCTCGATACCTGGAGAGCTGGACCAAAGAGACGGAGTCGACGTGGCTGACCAGCACAGACACTGACATCCCCCTGTCGTCCATCCAGAGCATCCCGTCGGAGAGCCTGGAGGCCGGATTCAACTCCGAGAAAACAATCAGCCCTGGTAAGAGGAAGGAAGCACAGGTGGTCGAGTGACCACTTGATTAAGCTCCCTTTAAAAAGGAGTAGGTAGGCGGTTAACTGTATCTATGGTTGTGTAAATTAGAGCGTTATTTGATTTCTACAGTGGCATACAGTACTTTGGCATGGCTGCTGCATCTGTCATGTGTTCGTAAGCGCATTCCTATGTAGCTGAAGCTTTTATGTAAATTAACTTAGGTAGGAGAAACAAATATTCAGGCCACAGCACAGAAGAGCCCATAGCCCAACGAATACTGCTCTACATTCACCAGACTACCAAGGGATGAGCGTGCAGTAGTCTGAGTACAAGGGCAGAGTTTAAGCACTGTTAAAGAGAAGATAATAGTGATAGAGAAAAATGAAAAGGACAGTGGAAGTATTCCAAGTTGCATCTTAATGGACACAGTATTAAATATGTATTGTTAAGGTTGATTTGAGACTCCAAGGTGGGAGTGTGAGTGGCACTAGAGATCGGCTCAAGCAGACCAGTGCAAGGCCGCTAAGGCACAAAGCAAATAACATAGTGGATGGATGGAACCTTTCGTTCAGTGGCTCAGTGCTGCTTAAAACTAATATAATTTCCGCTTCTGTTCACACACTGATTGAGGAGAGTTCATTCACTTGCTTCACCTGCTGTAATTTAACTGATTGGACCGGCAGCGAGTGACAACCACGTAGAGAACATGTGTCAGCACGTCCGTCTTTACCCCTGGCGGAAATGAACGCTCTCCAGAGGTCTCGCAGGTCTGACTCCAGTGCAATTTTCTCCTGGAAAATTGAAGTGATGGTGGTGAGCCGCAGCATAGGGTTATGTCAGATGCGAGGCTGGCTCAGAAATCTTAGCACGCACGCTTGGTCCCCACATACAGCTCAGAAAATGGATGCACCTGACTGCAGTTGGTGTTTTCTATAGAACTGTGGGCGCAATTTCTTTGAAGCCAACAGGAGATGAATCAGTGAACGAGGACAATAGGCCTCATCAAAAGCCAAACAGGACTTGGCCGTCATGGTAACTAACACGTGCGTCTGTGTTGGTGAATGTCGCTCCGAGGAGCCTTGATGTCATTGTGAAGACAGAGGAGCGCGTCTCTGTGGAAGTGGAAATTAAAAACCCCGGCAACGGGCAAATTAATCAGCGCCGGTTGTTGGATGTAGAGTATGAGCGCTTAACGCCGGCGCTGTCACCTAGCACACTTAACCCACGCTCGAGGCGCCGAGCAAACAGTGCCGCAGAGTGATATTCAGTGTTTTCAGTGTTTCGTCACAGGCCCCACGCCGCAGTCACATTTAGTCCCGAGGCAGCAGCGACTCCGAGCTGTGACGAACGCCGTTTGATTTACAAATCACCCACTGCTGCTCCGCACAGACCGCGACTGTTGTGAGGACGGGGATGTTAGGTGGGTGGGAACGGTGTTTTTAGTATCATTGATAGAGTTATTATCATACTCCTTCTGGTATGAATACCAGAAGGAGTCACAGCGAGAGAGAAAATGTCCCTGCGGAGATTCGAATCATCATAAGTCGTCAGGTTTTATCATTGGCCGAATCCAGCATTTAGATCCAATGGATGGTCTTTAAAATCAGTGGGGCCGCACAATTATGTAATCATATGTATCACCATCGGGAATTGTTTTCCAGCACGATTTTTAGATGGATAAATGTGAGCTGTAGTGTAAGTCTATGTTTCATATCACTCAAGACCACTTTACATTTTACAATAAAATGCTTACAGTTTTGATAAAAGAAAGCAAGTAATGATAAAAAAAAAATAGATTTGTACATGGTCCCTCGGTGGTCATGAGTTGTAAGCAATTTTAAACAGTTTTGAGCTTAGACTTTAAGAGAGGAAGAGAATGGACCATACAGAAGAGAATTACAGTAATTGATATGGGAGTTAACATGGCTATGGACCAGGATGGCAGTGATAAGTGCAGTAAGAGAGAGGTGACTTATGTAGCAAATATGGATGTAAGAAGACCGAGTTATATTAGTCATATGGGATTGGAAGGATAAGAATGCTGTTGAGGATGACACCCGGACTCTTAATCTGAATAATAATGGGTTTTAATACATTCTGTACGTGGTGCTAGTTCATCAGTCCTTAATAAGAAGGTTGAATACATGCTGCTTATTTATGCAGAAAATGATTTTAAAACATCTTTCATGCATCCATTAGGGATGTTTGATCCATTAGGGATTTGATAATTTAGCAGATGCTTTTATTCAAAGCGACTTACATAAGAGTAAAAATATTCAAGCTACGTCTCGAAAGAGACCACGGTGTTACAAATAAACGCTGCTCTGCATTCTTCAGAAAACCGAGGGGAATGATTCTTTTTGCTTCAGAGCTTGAACACCTGACCTTCCCCACAGTGCCAGACTTCTTCGAGGACGGCCTGCCCCTCCCTGCTCAGGCGTACCTGAAGGTCTGCTCGGCCGTGTCTGAGGCCAGCCTGAACGATGTGAAGCCCAGCAGCCTCCCTGCCATCCTGGGCTCTCCATCTGCACCGTCTCCAGCCACGGAGGAGCTGCCTCCGCCTTCCAGCACCACGGTGCAGCGCAGAAGTGTCCTACACACCGAGGAGATCGTAAGAGCCTTCCTGCACTTTCAACTACTCCAGTTTAAGAATATTTCCTTTTTTTCGCTCTTATATTCATAAGACAACTATTAACTATCATCACACTCTTCTATGTGATCAGTTTAATTCATATTTTGATGTTTTATTTAATGCCCAAAGTTAGAGTGATTAAATGACATGGGTACAGCATTCCTCATCTTTTTAAAGACAAAGTGATCATCCCATTGTTCCTTCACACGGGTTTCCTTTATTGACAGACAAAATGGCAGGACAACCGCATGTCGACCAAGCAGGTGACCATCACGGTGACGCAGAGCATCCATCAGGTGGACAAGAACGGGAAGGTGAAGAAGTCTCTCACCACCTACGAGGTAATGAAGCCCGTGGAGAGCCTCAAACAGGTGGCCACACAAAACACTTGACAGCGAGGGAGACGGGAAGAAGCCAAAGACAAGCGAAGATAACTGTGAAATCGGGTCAACGGGGTCTAGTGGCTGCTGGAAGCACTGTAATGTACAACTTAGACTTGACACACTAAAACAAACTAAAAAAAACGAGTTTAAAAGAAGAGTTAAGCTCAGTTGTGATGTATTTTATACTGTAATACATGTATTACTATTTGGTGCCTGTCACAATGTTTTACTGTACTTAGATTCAATGAAGACATTAACATGTAAAATTAAGGAATTAGCCTCAAAAAACACCTCTGGGTTTCAAAGTCTTCATTTTAAAAGTCACCCTTGAGAGAGACTGTGCATAAATCCATATAATTATACATCACGTAATCATGCAAATCCAGCCAATTCCAATCTGCCTGTAGAAAGACTCGCTCCACATAAAAAGGGTGGATACAGGAGGAACCCAGTCAGCGTTAACTATATTCTATTCTACACAGTTTATAAATATATTTCTAGTTTTGCTAATGAACATTGCTACACATCATGCGGTTGCTGCTGTGCTACAATCAGTATGGCTCAGGAAAGTGTTGACGATTCTGATGATTGCACTACTTACAGTGAAGCCTGGACACGCTGGAGAAAACAGCTGACTATCTCTCTGTCTCCACTGTCTGTCCCTATGTCTGTTCAGAACAATACAGTGTTAAATTCCCTTGTCTAGTCCTTTTGTGTTTTCCCTGTGACAAACCGAAAAGTCCATGATCTTTGATATGACTGACTTGTTTTATAAGAAGTGCTTATGTTGGACACACAAGAGGAACATACATTTTAAGAGGATCAATGTGTTGGCACTTTGGGAACAAAATAAAAAGGTGACGAAATGGACAACGTGACACGTGCAATTGTCTGGCATTTTCACATATTATATACACACACATCATATACTGTATGGCATGACGCTATGGCTGAGGTCCGTAGTGATCACCACAGCAGCTCTGGGGTCAGCTTTGTGTCGAGAGGGCGTGGATCTGTTTTTGATGGTCGTATTGCGCTTGTCCTGATCTGAAATAAGGCTCCTGCTTCTCCATCCACTCCTCTATACTGAAGTCTGGGAAGAAGAAGTGGATCTCTCTTTGTGCCGACTCCACAGAATCTGGAGAAAAAGGACATCGCAGTCGATCAAGTACATTTACTCTCCTGTCAGTGACCGAAACATAAATTTTGAAGTTTGGCTGAAATGAAGGTGAAGGTGGATTTCATATTTGTGACTTTGCCCAAAGTCAGAGCATAACTTACAAACACAGAGAAAATGGTGAAACATTAACACAGGGCTTCATTTGTCACATGCACCCATTCACACATTGAACAACTGATCGATTAATTGAGAAAAGAGTTGTTTTTCTTTTAGTAAAATTGAGAAAATGTATAAAACATTATTTGAAGACAAAAATAAACCTCTAGCCGAGAACATCACTTCACTGAGCAGGATTCAAACTGGGGATCTTGACACCTGTCAAATGCTGTGCTAACATTCAATGTTACAGATTTTATCACACACTAGGCGTGAAAAGAACAGCAGCTTGCAGCTTGTCTTGACAATTTAGTGTGTAATTTTCTCCTCTGGCAATTTCGCTCCAAAGCTAAAACCTGCTTAATCAGCATCCTGAGTAATGGAGCTTGTGTGCTGGACACTGTGGCCTTCATACAAACAGCACACACACACACACACACACACACACACACACACACACACACACACACACATGGATATGACAGATACCCTCCCCACCTGAGCCGTGAGTGGTGTTGCGCGTGTCGGTGAGGCCAAACTGGCCCCTGATGGTAGCAGGCGACGTGTATCTGGCCCTGAACACTTTGGTCGGCCCCATCAGTTCCCTCCAGTGGCTGATGGCGTCCTCTCTGGCTAGGATGTAGGCGCGCATTGGACCACTGTGTGAAAGAAATGTGACAGTGTGAGCACATAGCCCAACGTCACGACTACAGCGCTCTTCATTTTAAACACGTTTCCCCGATACTGCAAGAGACGGAAATGCAAATGCTTTGAAACCCGCTGGGGGCCTGTGGAGCTATTTGCAGCAGGCTTCGTGCCGCTCTGCAGACAATTTCCCTGGGGTGGGCTAAACACGGAACTCTCTTGATAAATGAAACCCCTGCTGTGAGCGTAGCAGAAAGCGATTAGTTGGCGAGCATGAATCATCTCGTTCTGTTGCAGCCAGGAGGGCTACGCGATATGGAAACTCCTCTCCTATTCCACTTCGAATACGTCGGTCTGAGAGCAGCGCGATCCCAAGGTGTGGAGGAGGCTTACCTCGACATGAATTCAACAAGCCTTTGGTAGAAGAATCGTCCTACGAGGGAAAACAAAATGAGACGTTTACTCTGAAATATCTTCGATGACAGAGCTGCATGAGTCATTATTTAAAACGCCGCTCCCGGCCATGTTGACCTGAGAATAAACCTCTTCTGTGAGTATTTATTTCCAGCCACTCCTGCCAAATGTTGTTGTTGTTTGAGCAGTGGAGGTGAGGAATGAATCACTTGTTCTAAGCGACACACGTCTGCTTAAAGACCTGCTGACTCACATGTTTGTTCAGAGAGAGTCACGACGGCAGGACTGCGGCCAAGCTTTACAATTTCAATAAATCTGGAGGCTCCTTCCTCACCTGAATGTTCAGCGTAAAAGCTCTCAGAGTCCTTTCTCTGCCACACCAGATCTTTGCATCTGACGATCACAAAGTTGTTGTCCAGGATCCTCTGATGAAGAGCCTGAAAGAGAGAATAATGTTTTCACTATGTAAAGGGTAAGAACTTTATTATCATACCATTTACTGCTGGGCCTGCCAGAGGGATGATGCTTACAACCAATTATCAGATACTAAAGGTCAAATGCAGACATGGGGTTGAAATATCAAACTTTAATAACATACTATGAATCGCAACCACAAAACTGCTTTGGAATAGACATGTCATCACTGAACATTATGTCCGCACAATCAGTATGATATTCTTTACATTTAGCAGATACATGCTTCAACTAGGTGTTATGTGACATGAAAAACTAATGAAACTCCCTGTCAATCTTGTTCAATCTGCCTTTATTACGAATGCATTAACATTTACTGACATTTTATGTTTCTATTCAGTCTTTCCATTGTCATACAGCAGCTGTATTAATTTTCTTCTTGAATTAAAAGAAAAAAAAATCTCTTCACTTTCCTACTCAAGTTAGGCTGATTACATCCAATTTAAGCAATAGCATACTTATCTGAACAATAAGGCCATCTGGATTGCATTTATATTATTCATCGGGATAATAAATAATAAAGAATATCATGATGACTGACAGAGAAGAAAGGTCGGGTCAGTCAGATAGGAAACAGATGGTGTTATCAACTAGTACAAAAACAGGTTGCGAAATCTTCTAGGAAATATTAAGATTTGGCAAACCAAACACAAGGTCTCTATCATAAACTACCACAAGTTCTGGGAAAGATGACCATTTGTATGAGCGTGTATGTGTGTGCCTGTGTACGTGTAAGTGCGTTTTGTGTGTGTGGGTATAAAAGGTCACACCTCTGTCAGGAGCATTGGAATTGTTGCTGATTGGAGCTGTTTGACACATCTGTGATCAATAAATTCCCTGAGGCTGCTGAGATCTGTGTGGCATCATTTGTAGACTTATCGATTGTTCATTCTGTTTTTCTGTTGTAAATATAAATTATGTAGTGGTGTGTTTTTTGTTTTCTGTTGTCACTTATAACCTTGTTCTGCAACGTTGAGTATCCTAAAACACACCAAAAAAAAAATTAATTATATCTACAATGTATGGGAATTGCCATACAGAGCAATCATAAACTTCATTGCCAGATGACACCAATACTACAGCTGTAGTACTTTAGAATAAATCCAACTGTGCAGCTGTGGAGATGACGCAAAAGCAGAGATGATCGGAGGAGGATGAAGACGCATCAGCAGGGGTGAGGTGGTGTGATCTCACCTCCAGCATGACAGGGTGAGCCACGGCATCTGGTTTGATGACCGCCAGGGTGAGCTGCAGCACTTTGGAGAGACAGCGAGCTGTCAGCAGCATGGTCTGACTGGAGGAGAGCACAAACAAAGACAGAAAGACAATTCAGAGACCACTACTACTACAGAAACAACTGTACGGACATTCGGTATAAGCAAATGACATGTCTAACATATATAACTAAATATGCGAATTCATGCTGTGTACATTATCTCAGCCCAATTGATAAGGCCTTCAGGAGTAATTTTGGTTAGACTGTTAAAGTTGTCGATCACCTTCTGTCGCCTCTGTCATAGATACAAACCTGCTAGTTCTGAGTTTCCTGTTTAGTTTGAATAGGAGAGAAAGGGCGCCGCCATGTTTAACGCAAATTTTTATTATTAGTAATGTTGCACCTCCACTCCGAGTCAAAATTCAACGTGGCTTTAATTTATCTTGTGTCGCTGCAAATTATAGTATTGACGTGATTTAATTGCCAAAATTCATTGAACGTCTGTTAGCTTCCTACTGTCCGTCAGTTAAATCCGACCCCGGCAACTGGACCGTCTCTAAGGTTCCGCTTCCACAGTGACCAAATTATGGCTCTGATATGATATGAGTTGTAATTCATACCTCAGTAAATATTTGTGAAAGTTGTGGAAGTGGAATGTTTATTTAAAGAACAAAACAGTTTTTTTTAATAATTTGTCTAAACAGATTATTCTTATTTTACTTTGAGCACACCCACACACACACACACACACACACACACACACAAAACTGAAATAAACTAGCTGTCTTTATCCTTCCGATGACCATGCTTGCATCCTAAACAGAAAGGTCAGCGCATTTTCTACTTTGACAAAGATAAATAAAGACTTTCAAAGCTATAAATCATACACACAACTGTCTTTTTAAAGTGCAGCAGTGGCATATTTTATACCAGCAGGTATAAATTATTTTTGTGAGTGAAATTTGCTCAATAAACTTTGTTTCACTCTTATGAGTGTTCTGTGAAATGAATCTCAAAGTGTTTATTTTTTTTGTTTTGTTTTGTTTTTAATCAATTCAACATGGCTTCAGAACTGTGCAGGTCGTAGAACTTTAAACCTGGCACAGTTATGTTTGTGTTGTGGTTGTTAATGAATGAATAGGTGGTCTCCACAGACTGACATACGCACAAACTGGAGCAAGGGAGATTTTTGTCTGTGGAATCTCATCAATGTGGGAGATCAGACATACAGTATAAGTTACAAACACGGAGCACATTCCTGCGATCCAAAATGGCCACACCCTTCAAAGGAGGTTGTGTGTGTGTGTGTGTGTGTGTGTGTGTGTGTGTGTGTGTGTGTGTGTGTGTGTGTGTGTGTGTGTGTATGTGTGTGTGCGTGTGCGTGTGCTTGTGTGTGTGTGTGTTTGTGTGTGTCTGTACGTGTGTGTGGGGTTGACATTCAGAAAGAGAGAGAGAGAGAATAGGAGGGAAGAAAGGGGGGATGGATGTCCCACATAGGTTTCTCCCACCTGCCCATGTCATGTGACTTGGGGTGACACCACAGCTGTTACCACCCATGAGGGGGATGGAAAGGACGGCTGAGGGTGTCGGGTGGGTGGGTGGTTACAGGGGAGTGAGTTTTGCAGGATGTAACATTAAAACATGTGTCCATCAACCGTGTCCAACATCTTGTAGTATGTATATTCTATGCTATATGTAATACAGTTATTATCAGTGGCAGAAAGAGTGCACATATTCTTCAGTCAAATATGAGGATTTACACCACAATAAAGCATAACAGCGCTGCAGGCAAAATCCAACTGCTGAAAACACTATAAACATTAAAAGTCAAAGTCCTTTAATGTGGAAATAACATGACATAGTTTAGTCTTTTTGTAGGTCTCAAACTAGGGGAACACGCAGAGAAGAGAGATTGGAAATCCTGTGCTTATAAATAGACAGGAAGACAGACAGGAAAAAAAGCAAAAAACGTGCCACAAAATCAATTTCCATTCCACAGATTTATCTTATATATTTATCGTTATTATAGAAAAGAAAAATCACAGTTCAAAAGGTAATGTCTCTGAGCTATTTAGTGAATCCTACAGCTTGGGAGTCATTGCTTCAATCTGCAAGGTTTAATTAGATTATTTTATGATAAATGTTAATCTGAAAGGTAACCTGTAACGATACCTGTCAAAAATGAGTGGAGTAAAAAGTACAACATTCTTGTCTGTGGAGTATGTTGCAAATCTTGTGTGTAGATTTTGTACTTTGATGCTTAATTATATTTTGTTTATTCTTGTGTTTGTATTGTCACATTTGAGGTGTGAGGATAAACTAAACATTTTTTTAATAACACACTGTGGAGACTTAAGTTGAACACCACAGAGAGGCTGACAGATGGACGTGGATTGTGAACACAGTTACTCACCAGCTCAGCACAGACACTGATTGTTAAGTTAATAACAAGAACACTGAATCACAAGACGCAATCAGGCCCGGATCAAATCATGTGTCACGTGAGGATGGATTCTGACTCATCAACGCAGAAGAACAAGCAACAACCTGTGTGGTTCGACAGCTGTTTTTAAAGTTCTCGACATTTTGATTTAGTAAAGTTAATTAATAATCAGACTATGTTTTCAGCATCTTACATCTACAGGACAACCATAGAAGAATGCAATGTTCGTATGACTATTGTCTGTTCAGCTTAACAGAGTTAACAGCTGTGTTTTATGGCCAGACAGCTTTTTATGAAGCTGAAAACATATTCAGGAACTTCAATTTTTGTGATCGTCTTCGGGTGCAAAAGTTTCCCTGTTCGTCCCTGTTGAGTGAACAGGTTCCAGGACGTACAAAAGATAAAGCTCATCACTGCTGACTCTTGATTCAGACATCCTCAGCTGGGCGGCTGATTCAGCTGACCCCCACCACCTCCACCTCCACCTCCACCGCTGCTGCTGCTGCCTCTTCTGCAGTTGTCGCTCCCTTTTGGTGGCGGGCCGGGCAGCTGACTGACGACCCCCACTGGCCCCTCTGGAGTCCATAGGCTGCTGCGCTTTCATAGTTTCATTCATGTATTCACCAGCTAGAAGCCATGATAAAGGCTAATGTGGAAATATGTCGCCAGTAGAACATTGTTTTAAGCGATTGTCTCATGATATAATTGGTGAAATAAAATGGTGTGAGTAATATTAAGTACATTAGCCCCTCCGTCTACTATCTTAGGTACCATACTTTTGTCCTAATATTGATGAGATTCAGCAAAGATTGCATGTTGACAAAGATGTTCAACTTGGTACCTATTTGAGAGTTCCAACAGTTACAACTTCAGTTTATTATTTACAGGTTGAGGAATCAATGTTTTTATAAAGAAAATAATCAATATTTAGCAATTTTCTTTAAATAAACAATTTTGGAGGGAAATTTACTGCAAAACTATGAATAAAGAGAAACAGTTATTCTCAGACCAGGGTTTGCAATAAGTTACTTGTTTAGAATAGATTAGAATAGAATAGAATAGAATATGCCTTTATCCCTATCACAATGTAGACATTTTAATGTACACACCAGTGAAGTGGACAGTAGTTAATGTAGTTAAGTCAAAAATAACTGATATAAATATAATAAAATAAACTAGCATAAAAATATACACATTTGTGCAAAAAGTTAAACAAAATCACAACAGGTAACAATTTGTTTGTTGTTCATTTGAACTAATCAATTACCTTGTCTTGCGTTTGATATTAGCAGTGAGTGTCCCAATCGACTGGGATGCATCCCTGAACAAAATGTGATGAATAAAAAAGGAAAAAGCCATACGTGCATTGACCAAAGCAGTAACTGTGAATTCAGCCCTGTGGAGGGAGCGACAATGTTTTTGAATGTCATACACACACTTTGCTGGACTTATTCATGCTATACATTTATAAATTTAGATATAGATTTAGATTTAATCTGTGGGAAAGGTTTGCTTTGACACATTTGCTGTGTTGCACAAAACCACCACCTCCACCACCACACTGCAGATCACCTGTCAGCAGGTCACTCAGAGGCCGCCTGACCTTTACAACCAGGCCATGTAAAGAGGAGGGGGCAGAGCCCGGGATAACACCCACAAACCCTTTTATGTCCTAATTGTGCGATTGGTGAGAAAAGGCAGGGATTTGTTTCCTGTCATGACACCTCTAGTAACAGACCTAAGACTAATTAGGGTGCCTCAACTCAAAGAATGAATCAACCTAATATAGATGGAGGGGTGACCACACCAATGTGCTTAAATAACAATTTATCCAACAGTGTCTTTAATGTATTTTAGTTGGACGGATTGTTCTTAGTGAAATAACAATGTGTGTTCTTGTGGCCAAACAACTGAATGGAGTTTCTCCTTACAACACCTGTGCTGTAAAATGACAACAGTTTTTCTGTTGCGTGCTCTCAGCTCTAATGACCTCGAAGCATCCGTCTAAATCCCCCTGTTCCCCCTTGTGACTCACGGGAGTGAGTTGCCTTCACCTCTCCATCACCTGTTCTCTCTCTCAGCCTAAATGCTTGTGACCTTTGACCTTTTTTCTCTCTCTCTCTCTTTCTTTCTTTTTTTTTTTACTCCATTGCTCCACCACACGGGACCGGGCTCCCTGCGACAGCTGTGTCAACCTCAGCCCTGGCAACTGCTGTGCCCAAGCATGGAAGGACAGAGGGTGGCATTAATGTCAGGCTACGTAATGAGTCAGCAGCACTGCACTATCTTGCAGCCGTTTGCAGAATTTCGCTGTTTTTGCTCTTCTGAGAGAAGTAAAGGATTCTGTTATAGTCCTCACTTGTTGAAATTTTATCTTTTCCGATCCATTTCTCCTCTGTTTCGTTCATAGAATCACTCAGATTAAGCCAGAAGTCACAAGTAAAGTTCACTCTCCACCTCCTGCAGAGAGTTTCCTTTACAGAGCGAGGGGTTAATCTGCGAGGTTTGTCCCGCCCTCGTCCTGTGCATGTGCAGGACCTGGTCTGGTGTCAGCTGCCTGTTTATTTATACCAATAGAAATCTATGCCATCCACTGTTGAAGAAACTGCTCCAGGGTTAGTCTGCCTAACTCCTACCTGCCGTCCCCAGGGGGGAAATTGTTTCCTCCTGCCAAGATAAAAAAGCGTGTCGTGACCTCCTCAGAAGCAGTGGGACAGTGGCCGCAGGGTGGACGGGTGTGACAGAGGGGAACAAAGTGATTAGCAAACGGGGGCCCCGGTATGTGAACACAGGTTAAAAATAACCCCTTGACCCAATTTGTAGATGCAGCACAACCACCGAGCTCCTGCACCTTCTGCCTATTTTGGCTCAATTGTTCTTCCTAAAAGAACCCCCCAAAAAAAGACTGATACCTCACGTCGGTCTCTCCTCAATCAGATGATGAGCATGTTTTATGACAGCTTTTGACAGCTGTCATCAGATCCATAACTGATCACCGGACTGATTGGATTGGACAGATTAAAGGTCAAATAAATCACAGGGAAGAGGGGTTGACAGATGAAAAAAAATATCGGGCCGTAAGACGAGATCTTTTGCATGATGCGTGACACATGATGAAAGAGAGGCAGATGATTCGGCGAGAGTCTTGTTTGTTGGCAAATCCCTGGCCTGCGAGCCGGCGTGCGGCCACGATCAGCTGTCCCATTAAAAGCGAACAGCGGGATTACAATTTGTGTCTTAACCATTGTGTCCGGTGCGAGGGACCAGTAATCCGCTCACAACAACGAAAGTTATCCGATATTCCCAGCACCCAGATATATCTGGCAAGGCCTCTGCACATAGCTGACATTAGTGGAAATGTTGCATTTGTGGTACAGCCTGGCCCGGGGCCATGGGAAATATTGAACAACTGTCGAATTTAGACAACATCCTGTGGCGGAGAAAAACGGGAGCTACAAAGATGCAGCGCGGTGGCTATTTGTGGACGGCGAGTGCCTCGAAAATAGCGAGACTATTAGGTTTCAATATAAGCCCCCCTCTCTGAGCTGGAGCTTTCTGTGAATGAGGCCCGGGTTCCTATCACACCCAGCCCCGGCGCTGATTTTAGAACACAGGTGTTGACCTTAGTGGGGCGGCTTGTGCTTGCAGCAGAGGAAAATGAACCCCCCGAGCTCGGGCCTGTTTGCCTCTACGGTATCGGCAGCCCTGTGGTCTCACAGATGCTTCAAGACAAGTCATATAAGGGTCCACAGATTCCACACGGTGACTTGGAAGAGAATAACAGTTAAATCTGATTGATTGTTTGATGCCATCTCGATTGGAACATGTTCAACAGCTTCCTCTCTCTCTCACACACACACACACATACACACGTGGTGTTTTTGAAGTGTCAGGGTGGCAGGATGGTCACCTTGTGGCCGGCCTGGAGAATTTATTGCTTGGTTTTTACGGTGCCACAAGAAGACCAGTTTAAGTTACTCGCACGCCTCGCGTATCAGTGTTTGCTCTTCGTTAACGCGAGTTTACAATAAATCTAATCGAGGGATTTGTCGGCCGTTTAATCGGCTGCATATTTGTGGCCTCCTCACAAAGGCAATCACCTCGAGGCATCGCGCCATCGCATTAAAATGGCTCCCATCACAGGCTGCCTGAGGCTCTGACAACAGCAAGCGTCACTTTTTCCTTCACTGTAAAGCGATACAATGAAACTAAAGAGAAGCGCGGAAACCAAGCGGGGATGAAACTCAACCTTGGCTTCAGCTGTGACTCGTGGCCTGCTGTATAACTGCTGTTCGAACTGTACCCCCAAACCCAATAAAACACTCCCATCGCGCAGTTGCTTCCTTGTTTCCCCATATCCCTCCCGTTCTCCCCTTTTTTTTCCTCCAAAAAGGAACCATTGACATTCGGTGTAAAATAGAGGCAGGGGTGGGTGGGGGGCTGAACAGAGGAACGGCAGGGGTGTAGGGTGTCTCGAGCCCAGTGTGAACAGCTGAGAGGTGTGATTTCACAGGCTGGCTCCCCCCTGTCAGGGCCCTGATTGGGCCGGACAGGAGGCGCAGGAGAGGCCCGGGCTTCTAAAGGACACCAACAGGTGGGAGGCCGCTTTGGAGGGGGGCGCTCCTGGCGGGATAGAAAAGGCCGATCTCCAAGGCCTGCTGTGGGCACATCCACGGGCCAGATCCGGAGGAGGATGGTTGGTCTCAGGATAGCTGTGGCGCCGAGAGAGAGGATGAAGGAAGCTGAGGGACAGGGTGAGACGAGCTCTGGCTCTGAATGGGTAGGTAGGGGAAGCCTCAGGGGTGAGGAGACAGGTTGCTCTGACAGGCCTTTTCTCTACTAATTTAAAATGCTTTCAGACATAGAGGAATTCAATTTCCCTCTGTTTGCTGTTAATAGCTGACATCAACTAATGGACTCTGCAGGGACAAGCCTTTCTGTTCAGTCAAATGTCAGATGCAGCAGACTGTAAGTTCTTTGATTTGCAGCTCTGAGTGAGGAAAATCGGGTGTCAGACCAGTTGTTAGATGTTTTCTGCAGGCTTTTACGACAGACCCGGCACACCATGGCAGAGGCTGACACCTCTGTCAGGTGAGGGGAAAGGAGGGGGGGAGGCTGAGGTGTGATACAGGAAAGAATCAGGAAAGCCATCACAGATGAATCAAAGTCTTCCTTATGGCCATTTGGCGCAGAGCTGGTATACAGAAGCAGAGGGCAGATTTGTCAGGGGAGTCACTTGAGAGAGTAGGTTGAACCCAGCATGGCCTCGACACTCAGCTCCAACATGAGAAGAGCAGCAGTGGAAACGCAGCAGGATCCAGTAAAGGTGAGTGAAGACATTTTTGAATTTACTCTTACATATGTTCCCTTTTAAAACTCTTTTTTCATTATTCCAATTCCCAAATGTGTTTTATAAGGGTGTTTTTTTCACATGGTGTTTGGGGTCATAATCACTGGACACTACTATGTACATTGCATTTGTCTTCCTTAAGCCAAAGTTTGCTTCACCCCACATAGTTATTTAAAGATAATTCAGCATCAAGGCACTGAACAAGGGTTCATGAAATGCATTTACTGCATAGGACATTTTCTTTTCGTACCCTCTGTTTGCTTGTAACAAGAATGACAACAAACAAATGCCAACACATGGGGAAAAAAAGAAGCAACTCAAATTCTCTAATTGTATCAACCCCAACTTTCAATTTCTAACAACTCTGTGGCGCAGATGATCGAAGCCGCCATCACGTGTCCCTCTTCGCCCGCTCTGTCACAGTTAACCATTGTTAAGCCGTGCTGCTCCCGCGTCTCTGCATCTGTGGCTATGAAAGGCTGCTTTGTGTCCGAGGAGCGGTGAATCCAGTTGTTGCCCCTTGTGAGGACATGCTTCCTTATATCCCCATATTAATACACCACTTATGGAATGTAAGGAAGTGTGTGGTTTCAAGGGGCTTTGAGCATCAACCGCACTGACAGGACAGCTCTGAACTTTATTTATTCATTTCTCTGTCACAAAATACTGGGATACGTTCAGCCAAGTATTGTCTGAGTGTGTCTTTGTTTTATGAGATGGGAGAAGATGGGGGATGTCAGGCTTCCTGAGCATGTGTGTGCGTGCGTGCATGTGTGTGTGTGTGTGTGGCAAGACAACAGGTGAAAGGCCTGTTCCCTCTCCTTGGGCTCAGGCACGTGCGCCGTTAGCATGACTCCCAGGGATCCGCTGATCGGGTCTCAGGGACTTCTTGAAAAATTCCTGCCCTGCCCCAACGGCTGACAGTCAAGGAGGATTGACAGACCACAGCTGTCACCCATTATAGCAACCGCAGGACTCTCAAAAAAGGAAGAGGGGAGGGAGGGCAGCGATGTGGCGCTGTCACCGAGGGTTGAGGGTTCGCTCCTGTAGGCTGGAGCTGGGGGGAAATAGGTTGCTGCTTGTCAGGTTCCCCTTAACATGGAGGTTTCTGTGTTCTAAATGTCAGGATTAATGAACCCTCTCTTTTTCTCTCTGTTTCCATCAGGTAAGCCTGAAGAGGACACGATGGCTCGACTTCCCCTCAGATGATGTCTGCCTGCTATTTCTCCCTCCTTTGCTCCCCATTCTGTCTTTTACCCTCTGTTTCTGCCTCACCCCTGCCCCCACACAGCCCTCTACACCCACCAACCCCCCCTTCCTGCTCCCGCTCCCTCTCTCTCGGTCTGCCTCATGCAGCTGAAGCAACACGCCTTGCTGTGGCTGGTCAAACGGAACCAAGTCAGGTGTTTCTGTGAGGTTTGGTCCCCTTCAACCAGCTACTGCGTCGTGAATTCAGTCAGCACTCCCCCAGCGTGGATTCAGAGAGACAGAGGTGCTGCAGTGTCTGTGCTGCACACATTCAGAGATAGTAGTGTGCATAATAATGCAATATTAATAATAAGGGATTATTTATTTACTGCAGTAGTTCTATGTTGGATGTTTTCTGTACTGGTCATGAATGTCAATAAAGGAACCCTGGCAATGTACCATGTTGAACTGAAATTGATTGTATTAATCCAAAATTCCAAAGCTAAAACGTCATAAAAGATTTAAGGTTTTCTCATTTTAGATCTTGGAAAAAAAAAGTGTAACAGCATTGATTAGACTTGCGCCATATTTAACATCTGGTAACTGTATAATGAGAGTGCAGCAAGGACAATAAACGTCTAATGATTACAACAGTTGCGCTACATTCACCACAAATAACAAGTCATTCAAAGACATTCATTACAACCAAGTTAAAATCTCCCTTTTAAAAAAGACTTACTCATACTCTTACTCATAACTAATAATTATTCATCTCTTATGAATTTTGTCTTTTGCCAAAATGCACATTTGCTTTATTTATGACAGAAAAAAAGCCACAAGAAAATAAGATAAAACTGTCTCCATAAATTTTGTTTGGCTAGTGACCAGTTGCATTCTTCTAGTAGAATAACAACCACACATACAAGACACAAAAATGTTAATTATCTCCATGTGTGCAGAGATGACACTTCTCAAATTTCTTGGAACAGATGTTTCATCATCAAATTTGAGTGTTTGTGTAGTTTAGACCAAGCTGTCGCTATCTATCCAAGGTCACGCTGGGGGTCAGTGACAGAGCTCCCTGGGTCTGGGGCAAAGGGACTTCATCTTTGAGTCCTAAGACACACCAATAATTGTATTTATGGTTAGATTGTCCAGAGAGTGGCAAATCTCAAGGTTTAATCCCAGTTCCTTCATATCAAGTGCAGTTCATCCAGTCATTGATGTGGCCATCTGTTGATTTGTGCACACAGAGTGTATGTCATCGTACATATTTCCTTTACCAAGAAGACAGGATAAGCAGCCTACTTTATTTATCTCTGAATGGAAATTGTTCTGAAGAGGAGCCAAAAGTCACATCAAAATGACATTCACAATCCACAACGATGTGTGTATATGGTTGCAGCGATTCTAGAAATGTCCTCGTCAGGCTACGAAGAAAGGCATCTTCCTCTCTCTCCTAAAGTCCCTGGGTGCGCAGAAGAGGGCAGCGCCGCCCTCCTCCACTAGGGGGCAACATTCATTTTTAGCGGCGTTAGTTTCTGCCGCAGCGGAGGAAGTGGAGCGGGATCGTAAACATGGCTGACAGTGGAGGGCCAGGTGAGTGCGGGAGTGTGTGACAGTTGGACTTCCTCGCTGTTTCCAGCTGTGTTGATCAAAGTACCGTGGACTCGGCCCCAGAACAAATTGTTCTGTTCTTGTATGTAATGTGTTGCGCTCCTCGGGTCTGGCTCGTAGGGGGAGTGTGTTTACCTTGTGCTGGACTGTTAGCATCGGTAGCTGCGGAGTCTGTCAGTGAACAGCAGACATCGCGATGATATTGCATCATCTTTACTAACAGGTGTTGTTTTATTTAATGAGCGAGACGATCTAAAGTATGTGTTTTGAGGGGTCATTGTGGTGCCGGGCAGATACTGGGAGCCAGCCAGTTCTGGGACTGGTGTCTGAAGCATGATGCAAGGCTTGTGTCATACACCCATTATCACCACCACCACCACCACCATCATCATCATTAGCACTAATGACTCAGTGCTCCTCATAGACATGCTCTGTCACTGAGTACTAAATGGGCTGGGGCTTATATAGATCTTTTTCACCCATTCATACACTGTTGGTGCGGCCCATGTGCTCAACCTGTAGCATCAGAGGAGCTTTAACCGTTCACACACTGATTACACAGCATCAGAGACAGTTTGGGTGTCAGTAGTTATCTATACAGGATCAAACCAGTGACCATCTGAATCATAGATGAGCCTGCTGCCCCTAACCCACAGTTGCTCTATTGCCTTGTCTTGAATCAAAGGGAAGAGATGCACTCTGTTTGTCATCTTTATTTTACAGAAGAAGGTGCCGTCAAGAAAGATGACATTGAGCGAGCAAAGGTCTGTATGTGCTCTGTCATGTATTCCTCCCCTCACATGCTCATGTACGAGCTGTTTCCATAATGTATTTGTCCATCCCTTTTTGTCTTTACCTACTTGCCCAACAGAAAGAAGGCAAGGAGCTCTCTAAAGAGGAGAAGCAACGGCTGAGGAAAGAGAAGAAACAGCAGAAGAAGATCAAAGAGAAAAATGAAAAGGCAGGGAAGGACAATGAAAAGGAAAAGATACCTGCCAGTTCAGCTGCTCCAGCTGCTCAGACCCCGGCACAACCCACGTCACAGAAAGGTAATTATCACATGGACCCCACATATAACACAGTATTGACTTGCTACTCAGTAGATCAGTTACAGATAAAGTGTGTGCGTGTGTGTGTGTCTCTAAGCTCCCCCAGCAGTGCCTGCTCTGGCCACTGTGCCTGCCTCAGAACCCCCTGCCCCGGCAGACAAACCAGCTAAGAGTAAAGCAGAGCTGAAAGCCGAAAGGAGAGCGCGGCAAGAGGCCGAGAGGGCCTCCAAACAGGGCAAGAAGGGAGACGTGGGGCAGCAGGCTGCAACGGGCAAAGCTAAAGCAGTGCCCAGTGAGCTGCAGCCAGGTACTGTAATATCCTGGAGGTCGCAACTTGAAACGTCACAGTGTGTTCAGTGGAAAGAAAAACACCTCTCTTGGAATTTCAGTGGTGAAGAGGCTCCCAGAACATATCCAGGTGGACAACCCAGAGGTTTTAAAGAAACTGGCAAAGAAGTTGGAGAGGCAACAGGTTAGCTCATTTTGTGTCATCTCTAATAACACAAATCATGAAAGTGTGTTTTGTTTGAATTGGCGAGTCATAAAGATAGACAGATAGGAACAAATGAATATTATTGATTGACCGTGTGTGCTGGTGTTTGTGCCTAAATATTGAACGCATCATCTGTGAATTCATTGTGAATGTACTTAAGTGCCTCTCCTGGATTTTGATGTGTTTTGGTATAACATTTATTTCTGACATGACTCACCGTCTAACATGCTGGTATTTAAGGCAGATGGGCCTCTAAGTGTTACCACTGAGGTTTAAGTATAGAGCATCACAAAGTGTGTTATCCATCATGTTCCCCAAGTAACCTGAGTCATGACTGCATGTGACTGTACCTAACGTTTCTTTCAGAGGCCTGAATACAGTGCTACTACACAGGTCAAGGTCTGACTTTCTTTCACGTGTGCCGCTGAATCTAATTTTCTGATTTTGTGTCGTTTGCTAACCTGTCATTGTTACCGTAGCTCATCAGTTCTCATTAAAAGAAAAGTTAGGGATGTAAACATCCCATTTGTCCATTGAGACGAGAGGTGCAGTGTGTTTTCATGTGTGGGTTCTTTAGTAATGGAGCGTTTTGGCCATTCATTGAACTCAGTGTCTACTGTTTTTTTGAATTTACCTATAGATGTAGATCTTGTTGAAGGTTTGCTGTGATTGTGCATTAACCTTGTGATCTGACTCGAGCATATTGGGTTGTGATGGCAGCGGGTTTCAATCTGCTTTATTCCAGATCCCACTCCGGTTAGACTATGGCTACAAAGTCAGCCTGTTTTCTCATCTCCACCAGTACAGTCGAAAAGCCCCTCTAACGCAGCAGCTCGGGTAAGCTGGCCAAACGCCCTGTAGTCCAGTAGGTCATTCATTATATTGCCTAAGAAGAGTACCGGTGATTCATCTCTCTGGGGTTACCATAAACTTCCCTAATTGTTACCGGCTGTTTTTGTCTGTTGCAGCATTCCCTCCACAGTGATTCATCCCGCTATTGTTCGCCTGGGTCTCCAGTATTCACAGGGCATTGTGGCAGGCTCCAATGCTCGCTCTGTCGCCCTGCTGCATGCCTTCAAACAGGTACACACATGCACAAACCGTGTCGAGAGAGAGGAGGGTTTCACGTGTGGGCTGTATCATTTGCTGTATTGTGGCAGGACCTGTGATCACAGAAGAAAAGAGTGAAAGTGAAAATATACTACTTATCTTTTTTTTTTCTTACTCACGCAATGATTATAGTGCTTAGGCTTTAGCTGACGCGCTCTTATTCCAGTTAAAACACTTGATGACATCTTCAACGTCTTCTTCAACTGAAGTCCCTGCACTGTAATTCTCATTGCAGCAACCCCTTATTGCTATCACTGTACTTTGTGCCCTTTATTCATTTAGCGGTATTGTCATTATCCTTCAGCTGCTCTGTCACACAAAGTAAAGCCACAATTTCATCTTTATTTTCAGCAGAGAAACTCAAACCAATTTTTCTCCTCAGGTAATAAGGGACTACACTACACCTCCAAATGAGGAGCTGTCAAGAGACTTGGTCAATAAGCTGAAACCTTACATCAGGTACAAAAGTTTTCCAGTTGTAGTCATGAATTGTCAGTGGTTTGGTGGGACACCAGTGGGTAAAAAGTGGCTAAGATTATGGATGGAAGGGTCGATAGATGTAAAATTCCTAAACATAAACGCATAAAATAATCCCTTTTTGTCTTCTCTTGCAGTTTTTTGAATCAGTGTCGCCCTCTGTCAGCCAGCATGGGAAATGCAATCAAATACATCAAGAAAGAGATCTCAAATATCCCGAGTCAGTGCAAAGAAGAGGAGGTGAGTGTCAGACTTTTCATCACATTATTTACTCAGGGGTAATCAAAGAAGCATGTTGTCAACTGTAAAAAATGTATTTTTTTTAATGTCTTCTCATCCCCCTCCCTCTCTGTTCAGGCAAAGAGCAAACTGCAGAACTGTATAGACTGCTACATTAATGAGAAGATCATCCTTGCTGCTAAAGCTATTGCCAAGTACTCCATAGAAAAGATCAGCAATGGAGATGTCATTCTTGTTTACGGATGGTAAGCGAAGTTGACTTCACAGAAAAAAAAAAAACACCCCTCAATCTGTTCTTGTAACCACACATTGCCCTAACCCTAACCCACACATTGCTCAACGGTATTGCTTAATGACATGCAGAATAAATGTCCCTGCATCCCTGCCAGGAGCAGGAAGAGACACTTTCTCTTCCTGTTTTTCTCGTCTCGCCCCTCAAACTGCCACGCAACATCTGTCTTTCCCGCCGCCTCTCATTTTCAGCTCATCGCTGGTCAACCACATCCTGTTCGAGGCCTTCGAGAAGAACAGGAAATTCCGCGTCATCGTCGTAGACAGCAGGCCTCGTCTGGAGGGGCGCGAGGCCCTGAGGCGTCTGGTCCAGAAAGGCATCAGCTGCACCTACGTCCTCATCTCAGCCGTCTCCTACATCCTTCCAGAGGTGTTCAAGCCAAAGAGCAAGACATTCATATTCCCCCAAAAGTCACTTTTGTCGTCCTAACCTCTGCGTGACCTTTGATCTGGCAGGTGTCGAAGGTGTTCCTCGGTGCTCATGCTCTGCTGGCCAACGGCTACGTCATGTCTCGTGTAGGGACATCGCAGATAGCTCTGGTGGCCAAAGCCTTTAACGTGCCTGTGCTGGTGTGTTGTGAGACCTACAAGTTTTGTGACAGGGTGCAAACAGATTCCTTCGTGTCCAATGAACTGGGTATGGGAAAAAAAAAATCGTCTGACATTTTTTCGTCCCTTCAACTTCCTTCGCTTAAAGACCCCGTCGTCTGCCTCTCCTCTGTTGTTCCCAGATGATCCCGATGACCTCATCGTGACCCGGGCAGGGAAGACCCAGCTGGAGCACTGGCAGGAAGTGCCCTCACTCGGCCTGCTGAACCTGGTGTACGACGTGACGCCGCCGGACTTCGTGGACCTGGTCATCACAGACCTGGGAATGATCCCGTGCACCTCGGTCCCCGTGGTGCTGCGGGTGAAAAACGTGGACCAGTGAGCGACCCCTCCCCACCGCCAGAGCCCAGAGGCTGTTCTTCTGCGTTCTGAAGGAGTTTGTGTGCTCGAGTGCTTGTACACAACACAAAATAATCGTGCTTTTAGCATGCAATAAATATATATCTAAAATGGCATACTCTTTTTAAACAGAGTCCATGTGTCTTTTTCAGCATAATTTCATAACTACATTGATTTTACACTTAGTCAATTTTTGTTAAGTTTTACTTAATTATAGAACATTTAACTATAGTATCTGGTGAGAAACAGTCATGGCTACAGCGCACAGTTTGAAAGAAGCCTGAAATGGTTCCTCAAACTTGTTCTTCCTCTTTATTATTTGCTCGTTTTCCAATGGTTGTATAGCTTTAATGGGTAACTTATTCAGCTGTGCATGTTGGTGTGTGTGCTCAGTTTCAAGGTGACTGAAACAAAACATGCGTACTGGTATGTAAAATATTTTATTTTAACCCCGAATCAAAATGGGAAGAAGCATCAAAACTTCTTGCCCCCCATCATCAAAACATTTCCCCAGTTAGCCCATGTGACTGATGGACGAAGGATACGAGGACACAGAGCACATACTGCAAACATTATAACCCTCGTTTCATCTTTGTAACCGATGAACAAAATACTGCTGGTCAGTTGTACCTTGAACTCAAAAGCAGCTAAACACACAAAACTGTTAAAGTGGAAACTTGAAGAACTTTAAATTAATATGTATAGCAAAGTCAGTTTTTTGCGTGAAATACATGTTAAACATGCAGTGAACATATTTCCTCAAACATGCTTGAGGAAGTGAACAGTAGATAGACATTCAGTGCGTGTTTGGCACAGCGAACAGCCGCTTAGTCAGCATCTTCTTAGATATAACCTGTTAAAAAGCTGCCACTTCTGAAAAATAGAATTAAAGTGTCAACAGTTGCATTGACGGAAATTAAAAACGAGCAGCATGCTTTTAACACCAATTTCCTCCCAAAAAAATCACACATCCTTTAACAGGATTAAAAAGAAGGAAAAAAAACGCCAGTTAAAACACATCTGCCCCAGAAATGATGTCAAAAAAATAACAATAAAACAAATCTAAAAGAAGCCTGGGGTCATTAAGACTCAGACCTCATGTCAGCATTTTCCCTTTCAGAACAGTCAGTTTCAGCTCAGTGGATTATGTCGATTGAAGGAGCAGCCTGAAGCTCGGCCTCAAGCCGTTGAAACCTTGCGTCTCTGGGTGACCCACAGCAGGAAAGAGATGACGACTGTGGACGCTCCGAGAGGCCCAAACACCTGCAGCGCTGGGAACTCGCCCTGTTGACAACGACAATAAGTGCAATGCTTAAAACGATCCAAAAGTCAGCAACGCAATACATAAATGATTATTCCATTAAAGCTGTTTCCAGGACTGACCTCTCGGAGACACTTGTATCCGTGATAGTTGTCGACACAGCTGCACGCGAAGAAGCCAGGGCCATAGGGGGCACAGAGGGAGTTCTCTGGGCAGGTAATGGCTGAAATTGACAAAAGTTATGATGAACAGATGTCACGCATTACCCAGGAGGGCTGCTGCAAGTTAAGGCTATGTGCGTCACATAGGAACTTACACAGCTGTCCAGGCAAGTTGCACATATCCCTCTGGCCCTCACAATGACGAGTTCCCTCTCTGACCTCCACTTTGTCCCAGGAGGAGTTGCCTCCTGGACAATCTATGTCCTGTGGCAAAATCCTGCGGGGAAACATAAATTGAGGTACTGACTGTAAATGCACAAGCAGCTTTTACAGTTTCAAAGTCTTGCCACGGTACTCACATGTAAGTTAATTCACCAAAGCCTTGAAACGCCGTGCCACTGATGTTAACGATCGGATTGAGCGAGAGGTCTCTGAAAAACAAAAGTTTATGTAATCTTAACATATTTGTGTGAAGTCAATTTCCTATGCGAGTCAGTTTAGATAAAATCCTCTACAAAATGACAGTCGAAGGTTAGGTTTATTTTCAGAAACACATGTGTCATATAAGACTCAACTATGCATAAAGAATCAATATCTGTTAGTAGTGAGCTTGAGTCATCTATTTTGACTTAAACTATTATTTTGCTGTAGACTATGGTAGATATTGTGTAAAATGGCTGTGAACTGAAAGGCATTGAGTGCACATACATCATTGATGCTGCTGATGCTTCCTGGAGATGCTCCACCTGTGTTAGTGAACAATTGGAGAGGTCCAACCTATCACAAACACAAAGAATTCAGTGGAACTCTTTCATTCACCCAGTTGCCATGGCATCAACATTATAATTGGTATTTGAGGGGACAAATGCTTTATCCATCTATCCATCCAACCTAACCACTTTGTGCCCAATGGTGTTGCAGGCAGCCTATTCCTTGGGATGCAGGGAATACATCCTGAACAAGTTGCCACTCCATTGCAGGGCAATTTCAGATGCAATTTGCAGTGTCCAATGAGCCCAAACATGCGTGTTTTGGGATTGTGGGGGAATTCAGAGTACTAAAATAAAAAGCCATACAGGGGTAGACCTGTCTGTGTGACAGGTATCTTTGGCTCTAGCAGACCCCCACATCACCATTGGGCACAAAGCAGGTAAGTTCATAGCTGGAGTGATGGACAGACGGACTTAATACCACTCTAAACTAGGAATACCGTCTTAAAATTATGTTAATAATTGAATACTGTCAACAAAAAAAATCTGTATTGGCTCAAATGATCACTATTTATGCTCTTCATTTTCGACTCAGACTATCTTTTTGATGTATTCAATAATTTAAGTACCTAACCTAACCTTAACGTTAACTTGTACCTCTTTCTCTCTTTTTTTTTTTTACAACTTTTGACAAGCACAGTTACACTTACAGTATAATAATGTAATAATGTAAACCCGATATTCCCGACACTCCCTGAAAGCAACATTATAAAGTCCTACCCGATGATGCGTTCAGGGTCGCTTGTGTTGACATTGCTCAGGCAGCAGCGGCCATGCAGTCGACCGGCTGACGAGGCGCAAAAGCGGTCCACAGCGGAACCACTACGCACGGTGCCGCTGCACAGCTCACATACCTGTTTACACACAGCGTGAGGAAGGACAAACGACGAGTTATAAACAACAACATACCCTGTTGTTCTCTGAGAACAAGCAAAACAACATTCCAACCACAACAAGCTCTTTATGAACAATGTATGAACACATCGCGTGTTTTCCAGAGTACAGATGTTACACAAGTTAAATCCAAGTCTTACCTGCAGCTCTGTTAGTTGGAAACTCGAGTAAAAACACGAAGTGAAGATGAAAATCAGCAGTAGAGGTTTCAGCTGGCTACTCCCAGCTTTCATTTTTATCGACTGGAGTCATATGATCCCACTGTTACAGGCACGTGACCGGAAGCTACTCATACACTTTTATTCTGAAGTCAAACTTAATTCTGCGTTGCAATCACGTACATTAAAACATATTTGGATCTTTTTGTGCAGCAATTGCACTGCTCAACACAGCATGCAATGAAAAACAAACTGTTAAAATTTCACAGTTCGTTCTAATAGCCAATTCTGTAGCTATCCAAAATCATTAAATTGAATTCACGTCTTAATGTAGGGTGCATAGATTAGGGTGCAATATTTATCTAAAGGCCTCGAAACTATACTGTAATTTCTAACTTTAAGATCTAGAAATTCAGTTGCCATTCAAAGATTGTAAAATTAATGTCGCGTTTTCTCTATTCTTTTGAAATTATTGTTTTTTCCCTGACTGTAATGAATTCTGACTGCGTTTTCACTGTCACTTTGGGTTGTACCAAATACAACGTGGTATTCAAGCCAACTGTTTTGACGAGATTCAAATAACAGAGGTGTGTGTGTTTATATCACATAGCAGAGAATTGTATTTGAAATAAATGTATTTGATTCTGAATCTTGTACCTGAAATAATAGTAGCATTAGTTTGTTTTTTCGTCTCCACTCTGAGTTGGTCACCCCCCGACTCATAAACGAGATGGTTCCGCCCAGCACTCTCTTTGCAGTGTCTCTTGATGGTCCAGTAGAACCTCAGAACACAGGATGGCTTGATGACCTGGACAGCCCAGCTTTCTCTGCCTCTTCTCTCACAATTTATCTATGAGTTTCCACCGTCACGGCGCAGATAATCTCCACATCAAATGTCGAAGACGGGAACAGAAACAACAACAAGTGCACCCGACTGCCCTCACATCACGAAAGGTTTGCCCACGGCTCTGCGACGCTGTCTGGCTTTGCAGGAACCAAACTGCACCTTTTACACGGGAACTTCATTTGCTTTCTGCTAACGAATAGACCCCTTCTGTGTACCTTCACACGTAACTCTCTCAACGGGTGTCTTTTTAAGTTAGCGCAAATTGCCCTCAAAGTGACCGAAAGGGGCTAATTTGACGCCAGTAGTGAAGGTGTAATTACTTAACACTTTGCAACATGGCTGCTGCGGGAACGGCAGTTAGAAAAGTTTGACACCGACGTTGGATAAGTTTTACTCGGATGCTTGTTTGTGCATGAGCCTGTGGCCCGGATAAGAAAGTCTCCAAAGGCTGGCACCGCTTCCCCGGGACTTAACGAGCAGTGGATGAGCCGAGGGAGACCCCCTCCTCCTCCGTAGTCACCGTCGACCCGTCACTGCAGTGGACCCGGTGTGAGAACCGCGCTGAGCAGAGCGAAAGGACTTGGTCAGTGGGGCTGTGAGTCCAAGCTAAGATGCATTTCTCCATCCCTGAGACCGAGGTCCGGTCCGGAGAAAACGGAGCGACCTATGTGGTGAGTATGAACGCGTTGTGCTTTTGTTTTCACCCGCTTTCTCCTCGGGTGCTAAACGCTGGACCCTCGGCTCGGGCCAAGCACGAGTTTCTGTGTTTACTTGTCAGAAATGAGCTGATGGGCAAACACGCAGCAGGGAAGGGGGATCGTTTGTGCCACTTGGGCAATTGCTGAGTGTCATAGGATGCAGGCTGGATGGGAGGACGGTCCTGATATAGAGACTTATGTCATGAGGAAGCTGAGTTAGTGTTTTTTGACCACTTTTGAACAGTAACACACCCTGTTCAGATGTATTATGAATCACTACAGACGTAAACCCAGTGAAACTGTGTCGTGCCTGTGGAGGCTTGAATGTGGTCCAATCTCCCAATGTTTTTTCACTCAGACACAACAAGAGTCCCTGTTGTTTATATGTTTTGACTCGACCCTTAAATTCCTTCAGAGATTTGCCTCCATCATGCCACAATGCTCCTGTTTTTATCAAGAATTGCTCTAACTTAATTGTCAAGTCTCCCTTACCCACTTAGTCTGAAGAGCACAATAGAGGCAGTGATACTTTGAGTCTCTTATAGCCTTAACCGTGTTTCTGTTTATTTGGTTTATTCTGTTTGTGAGTGTTGCCATTGTATTTATATTTAGTTATTTAGCATATGCTTTTATCTAAAGTGGCCTACATAGGAGAAAATAGAACCTCAAATCAGCCACCCATCATTTATCTCATCTTCTTTGTACGTTAACAGGGTTTTCTGGGTTTGTTGACTGTCTCCAGTGTTCATAGGGCGAAGGCAGTGAATACACCCTGGATAGGTCTCCAGGCCATTGCATGGCACTCAGACACACCCTTCATTTTCACACTCGACCTTAAGATGCGTGTTTTTGTGCCTGTGGAGGGAAACTGGAGGACTAGGAGAAAACCCAGGCAAACTCCGCACAGAAAGGCCCTCGCTCTGACAGCGTTTCAAACATGGGATCTTCTGGCTGGGAGGCAACAGTTCCATCACCCATCCACCACGTCCCCCGTGTTCAGGATAATTCATGGAGGCTGGTCAAGGGCAGTTGTAGCATCATAGATATATAAAGCACTTGAAGCTTCAGTGGATGTGTCACACTGTTTTCCACATAAACCATGAACCAGGGTCGAGGGTGCGCTCAGAAGCCTGTATGGCGACGTGTCACAGAGGTAGCGTTGTGCATAAGATTCTTCCGCAACTCGCATTGTTTTCTTCTCTTTTATGTTAGATGACAGCATTGGTCTAAAAGCCTTGACCACAATACAGTGAACACAAGTGATTGCGTTGCTAGGGAACAGCTTGGGATCACGTGTATTTCCTGTCAGTTTTAGATAAGATGTGAGCAAACACTAATTATTTTTGATCCCTTTCGGTTAGCCGGTCTACGAATGTTCGTCGCGGATATGATACAGTTTGAGCCGTTTTCTAAAAGTGCGCAGCCACTCTGATATTCACCAGATGCCTCGAAGTAACAGCTGTAACATCTGATTCCCATGTGACATCACACTGGATGGTTTCAGTGTCACAATAACTTACTCCATATTGACGCCATGTGCTTCGCAGAGAGGAACAAAAACCGTGGAGTGAAAGCATGTCTAGTTGAACATACGAGTGCATTCAGAGTCCACTCAAAGACGCCAGTGATGAGGGGAACGGTAGAAGTGGCCAACCGCGTTGTATGTGCAGGGATTTGATCCTGATGCGATGTGGTTTTACCCTCCAAGCCGTCCTGCAAACACCTCCATTCGCTGTCGAAAGTCAATAGGTTTCTAAATCAAGCGACGCTCGCGCAGGTGCCATGGCTGGCTCCTTTCCACCTGGCTGAGCAGATCTCCGGCCCAGTGCGGCAGCGTGGAAGTCAAAGTGACGGCTTTTCACCTCCCAGCCACTGTCACTGCGACCTTCCTGTTAGCGGCTCACAGGAAGGGACTTTGCTTGATAATAATGCTGAGAGATTGGCTGTGTACCTTGGAACCAGTAGACCACAGAATCTGTCGAGTTTGCACAGGGCTTTTTAGAATAACAGGGACTTTATGTGGCTGCGAGGCTCACGCCAGCCGCCAAATCTTTATTTTTGTGCTCACACTTCCTCTTGTCTCGCAGACTTCTATGTTTCTCATCGGCACACATCTTATTTATAGTATTAAGATCGTATTTTCGTCTGTTTGTCGATGGATACACCCCAGACAGTAATTTAATGCTGCCGGAAGCGACGATGACTTGTTTACTTTAGACTGGGAACATGTCAGGACTCAGATATGAGCAAGCTTAAGCTCATCTGCTACCTTTTATAGTTTAACCAAGCGGTGACCTCATTGTGAGCAGCCTCTATCCGCCTTCATACGCCACAGCGCTACCAAGAAACATGTCAGGCTGAAACTGCAGCACAGATCACAAAGGCGTAGGCGTGTAAGCTTAACACCTGCACACACACTCCAAGTGACACACATCTGTTGAAATGGTTGTTTTTTTTGTTGTTGTTCTCAGTAGATCTACGTCTGATGGAATCGGCGTGCTCTGTTTAGACCAGTGCCTCTTTTGGAGCTGTTGTGTAGCGGGGGGGAAAAACAGCACTGTCATAGTGGTTTTACTCAAATCTGTTTGTCCCGTTGAAGTGTCCTCAAGTTGAACTTCTGGCAGTTCACAAAAAAAAAGAAAAAAAATTGTGGGTCATTTTTGTGTCTTATTGAGCAGCGCCAAGACATTCTGCACACTCATCCTTCCTCCCTGAACATTGCAGACATACACATTTTTCTGCACATCCATCCAAATTCTTCATCCGCTCCGTTCCCCTCTTAGTAGTTTTGGTTCAGTGTTCACCTTGTTTCCCCCTGGGTTGGGTAACAAACTGCTTACAACTGTGTGACTGGGAGTCCTCAAAAAGTTTCTTCTTCTTGCCGTCGCGGGTCGATTTGACAGATGACCAGCCATATTGACTATAAATATTCATCGAGACAGAAGGGGGAAGTAGATTAAAGCTCGGACAGTTTGTGCTTTGACACCCAAGTGGGAAATCTCTTAAACAAGCATATGGAGCACACTTCCTGTCATCCGCAGCCAGAGCTGCGCACAGCCTAGTGGAGGCTGCTGTTTCTCAGCAAATGAAAGAGCCAGCCTTAATGTTGGTAACAATATGAGGCAATTATAATCGGTTCAGTGGGGGAAAAAAGGTCTCCGGCAAAGGTCATTCAGAGAAATATGTGAGTGAAAGGAAAGGTCGTCGGTCACTGCATTTTAGAGGAAGTCACAGCAGCTGTTGCTTGTTTTTAACACCAGTACCTCTAGTGGCTGACCGAGGATAGTTGTCAACACGCATTAGAAATGTTTCTGTATCGTGCTTTTCATCAAAGATTGAAAACAGTGAGAGTATTTGGAGGAGCTTGTGGACTAGTTACTCAATAACAAACTTTTACAGTTGACTGGTGCTGTTTTATTAGCGTGCCTGCATCTGGACAAACTTGAAAGATGTTTTCTTTAGCTGAGGGCACCCCTCGAGTATCTCTTTGTTGGTCTTGCGGTTTAGTATCATTCCCAGAACTTAATGAGGCCTCTGATACGAAAACTAGACCAGCAGGCTGATATTTGGATTCCTGATTCCAAATGGTAATTTTTTTATTTTTTTGCTGTTGCAGAGGAATGTCTACAATATCTGCCTTGCTCTCCTGTCATAACAAACAAAGGGCCGTCAGATCGACATAATTAAAGATTCCTCGTTAGATTGCTCTCTGGTAGCGTCTGCACAATGCAAGAAGGAGCTGTTTTGATTGGAAACCGTGCAGCAAGCTCTGTTTTCCCCAGTGGAAGTCTTTGCGGTTTGATTGGGTCCAATTTACACTTCATTTGTTTGGGCCTCGTAATGAAAATAAAGAGTGAGCAAAAGCTCGGTGGCGACATGAGACGAGCTGTTTTGAGGGAAATCTGAACTGAAACTCCTGCGCTCCATGCAGGATGTTTACCACTTGAACGTCTTTCACCAGTCTTAGCGTTACTTCTGTTTCGAGTGTCGACCCTCTGTCCTTTTTAAGAAGTTTAAATGAGCTTGTCAGACAATGCATTTTCCCCAGAGTTTGACTGGTCTGCCCTCTTTTCCACAGGCCTACAACATCCACGTCAACGGCGTGCTGCACTGCCGGGTACGCTACAGCCAGCTTCTGGGCCTCCACGAGCAGGTAAGTGTCCGGCCATCACGGCCCTTCAACCCCCCCGCTGTCAGTTTGTGTGAGACCAAAGACGACGGGCCCGCGTGTCTGCTGCTCTGAGAGCTGCTCAAATGCCACCGCATCATCCTGGCGTGACCTTTCGCCAGTCTTTGTGCCGCACGCTCGACACGTCGGCCTCCCGTCACCCTGAATCACGCGCGCAGTCGCTTGAAGCCGCGCGCTGTTATTCCTCCCAGGAGTTCAAGCTATCGCATGTAAATAGGCTGCATTGTGGAGGGAGGCTGGAGAGAGGTGGGGGTGGGGTGGGGGGGGGCGTGGAAGGAATGTTCTTGGCCTTTCTCTCACTTCACCTGCTGGGAAAAGGAACTTAATCTGAAAAAGAAATGTTGTTGGAAAGTGTTGAGTTGCCTTGTCCTCGGACATTTTTTGGCCTGCTCCATGGTGAGGCTTTACACAGAGCCACAGCTATTTGTAGAGCTGTTATTAGGCAATTAGTGCATTCAGCACCTACTTGTTTCTCTAGTCGCACAGGACTTGCATTTTCCCTGCTAATAAATGATGTAAAAGCAGCGTCTGTTGCAGATGGATTAATTAGCGCCTCCTTTGGGCTGTAAAAGAACCCACACCAGCGCTGCATAAGGCACAGACATATCGATGTATAGAGGCGCCCGGTCTCCCTATTTTCGCACATTAATAAATTCGCCAGGAAGGGCCAAACTTTGCTGTCTCCATCCTCAGTCTGACAGTTTCCGTTGCCTGGCAACAGGGTGTGGGGCAGACACTCAGATCTCTAAGATCCATCCCCACACGGCCTCCTCCGCCGTCGTACGCACCGACCCACAACACTCCAGCGATTGCGGGGGCACACACTCTGCCCGGCTGTCGTGGAGCAAATTTAAATGATAATTGCCTCTTGTGTTTGTTTTTTCGTTGTTTTTTCCCCCCTCCGTCCGCAGAGACTTTAAACAAGGTCACACTTTTAAAGGAGCTTTCAGAGCAGAGAGCAGAGGCCGTGCGGAGCGGGATAGACTCTGACGCAGAGCCAACCTGTGCTTCCACAGCTGATCTGTATGTGTGACCAGCGCCAGCTCCGATGTTCTTAAAAAACACCAAAGGGCAGTGTGCTGAGGTGAAAATCACCTTTCCTCCTCTGGTTACCCCCCCCTCTGGCACTAACCTTCATCCTGCCATATGTGCAGTGCTTGAGTGATTTATGGCCGAAAACAAACACGTGCATTGATTAGTGTGAGGTGCAGCAAAGTCACAGACTCGAGCCAAAGCATATTTTTGGTGCAAGACCTGCGAGGGCTCAGTTCAAGACTTCCACGGTTCAAAGCCACCAGCTCTCAGATGATGAAAATGGGAAGAAATGAGTCAAAAAGCTGGAAGACAAAGTAAACTTGGAATGATGAGGCATTCAGGGCTCCAGATGTCTGCGTGCGTGTGTGTGCATTTCTCTCTCCTGCTCTGTCTCTCTCTCTCTCTCTCTGTCTGTGTGTGTGTCTTAGGCACGGAAACTCCACTAGCTCTAGTTGTTGAAACGGGGCTTAAAATAAACCTGTGATTCATCTCAAACAGCATGAATGTACCTCTTAGAAAAAAAAATTGAATCCACAAGTCGTTTTTTTTAAAAGACTGCCACTTTGTGCAGAAGGTAATTCATTTAGTCTTACGAACTTACACATCTGGCTTTGCAGATGCTCTAAATATCTCAGCCTGACTGCCAAATTGGAGAGCACAGGTTATACGGGCTCACCTTCACAACCCATTTGCTGTATCCGCAGATAAAGAAAGAGTATGGCAGCAACGTGGTGCCTGCATTCCCTCCAAAGAAGATCTTTACGCTGACTCCTGCTGAGGTGGAACAGAGGCGAGAACAGCTGGAGAAATACATGCAGGCTGGTAAGTTATTCATGCGCCCTGGACCCCTCTCATATAGCCTGTGTTGCATTTCACGTCGTTTCATCTGAATTCCAGCTACAGTGTGGTTGTTTTTGTTAGGTTTCAAACTGGTCGCTGTCCCGGCTTTGTATTGCAGTATACACATCTCCTGAAGTGGAGAAGGAAGAAAGCAGTACAAAGACTTTGCTACATGAATTCCCTTGAAATGTTTGCCTCTCCACAACAATCACAGGAATGGGTTGGCTCTGTGTTTGTGGGGAGTCCAGCCATACCCTGGTTCCATCGAGCCACATAAAAAGCATAAAAGTGTTTTGTTGTAGAACTGATGATGTGAGCACAGAGAGAGAGAGGGAGAGAGAGAGAGAGAGGGGGAGAGAGAGAGGGAGAGGGAGAGAGAGGGGACACTGGACAGCAGAGTTGTGCTGACACACCTGGTGAACAGAAGAAACCCTGAGTCAGGACTTCTGGGCTTTCTTAAAACTTTTATGGCTCTGGATCTTCCAGTGATGATGTGTCACTTCTGGCTTTTTCTTCAAGGAGAGAGACAGTAGTTGTTCTCCTGAAAACATGACATTTTGGAAATAGTTTTTTTTTTGTTGTTGTTTTTTCTTACAAGGCTCAAAATACGCTTACGGACCCGGTTGCGGCTTCATGTCCCCAGTCTGGGAAGTTTTCAGCATGTTGCCCAAATTTTGTAAACAGGTCAAGGGTGAACTTTCTGCATACACACACACACACGCACGGATAAGTGGGACTGGCAGCAATGCAGAGGGTTTGTTTTAATCCTCTCAAGCACTGGTGGTTACAGCAGAACAACGAAGCGTTGTTGGAGTGTGTATTTGCTCATAGTCCGGGAGCATACGCACACAGGGTGTTCTTGGCTACGAGTTCGCTCGGTTACATCATGGCTTTTTACATAGTTATGGAAAATGAATCGCCACACAAACACAATCTGTTCTGACGCAGATGGCTCCGAATTGCGCCATTTTGTCAAAAGGGTTAGATGGATTTGTAAAGGCCAATAGTGTACACACACACACACACACACACAAACACACACACACACACGCACACACAGGCCAGTTAATCATGTTGTCAGCATGCAGTTATCGCGTAGATAAGCCAAAGCACTGCTGTGTAACTGAAGCGTTCCTCAGTAGAAAAGGAAACATGAGCCCGAGTGTTGGTCAGCTGCTGTTGACCAACACTCTGTTGACCTGGAATATGATGAAATGGATTCATTAAACCTCAGCCAGATGGGTTTTTTTCCCTTTATTTGTTTCCCTTTATAAATTGCATTTTTTTGCATACTAAATTAAATTGCGAAGCAGTTTCTGAGGGATAAGGCCAAGCTATGACGGAAACGGCTTCATCTGAGGGCGGTTGTGTTTATCCAACATCCATTAAAGGACACTTAACAAACTGCTGAGTTATGAGTCCAAAACCCTTATCTCCGCTTCCGCTGCTTTGTTGGTTCCTCAAGGGGGATGAATGACTGATTTTGAACTCATGTAGCCATTTCACTAATTAATCCTGTTTGTTTGTTTTTCCCTCCACGCAGTTCGTCAGGATCCCCTGCTCGGAGCCAGCGAGATGTTCAACAGCTTCCTACGGAAAGCACAGCAGGTTGGTTGTGATTCTAACCTACCGCGTAGGTAGCAGCCGGCTGCTTTCTGTCACGGCAGCCCGCTGCCTGTGAGGAAGCAGGACGTGCTCCTCCAAGCAGAAAGCCACTCGCTGTGGATTCTCTCTTAGTAATTACTGGAGACCACGCGTCATCTCTCCGACACTTCACACAAACAAACAAACAACACAGACAAACAGGGCCCAGCAAATTTCACATACGGGCAACCTCTAAGTCACGGTGGCGAGGAAAAACGTCCGTTAATGGTCAGAAACCTCGGGCGAACTCTGTTCTGGGAGGTGCGGCTGTTAGACAGAGAGAGAGAGAGAGAAAGAGAGAGACAGAGAGAGACAGAGAGAGACAGAGAGAGACAGAGCAGGACAGGGTGAGGCGAGGAGAGAAAGAAGTTGTCGTGGCTGATTGTTTCCTTTGGCTCCATTGAGGCGTCATCGGTATAGCAATGAAAATTTACGGAGTGCGTCCCGATAATATTGCCCCGGGGAGCCATCCATATGAGTGGAATAGGACCGGGCCAAGCGCAGACCCTTGTGGAACTCCATGGCTAAACATAATGACAACACGCCTGCTTCCTGCGTGGGCCTGGAAGCCTCTCAGCGATCCTGACATTTCAAAAAACGAACAGCCGCCCGAGCTCCGCACCGCACCAGATGTGCCATTAAGCCCCTTCCGCAGCACTAAGATGCAGGAGTGAATGTCAGCCGGGGTGTACGGCGTGATTAAGGCCCGCGCTCGCCATGCGTGGCTGCCGCCCGGCGCAGGCGGCCGGTTTCAAACGGACGGCGCGTCGATGACTTGCTCACGCCGGGTCGCCTGGTTCTGACTGGTCATCATTCAAGCCGTGACCCGCTCTGCCAGCGGGGCTCTAAATCCAATAACCCTCATTGACAGATTCACTGGTCTGCAGCCTCGCCACACCTATCCTCCCTCTGCCTTCGCCTCTCATTAGGCTCTGCCTTCACCCCCTGTCTCTGCCCCCTCCTCCTCCTCCTCCTCCTCCTCCCCCTGCTCCTGCCTCGCTGCTATGCTCCCAGCGAGGACAGCAGGTGCAGAATAGGAGATGAGTTACCACCTGCTGTTGTCATTTCGCCCGTACCTTTGACGGCGGGGATGTGCTCGGGGAGCGCCGGCACCAACAATGACAGATGAAGTGGCTGAAGCGCAGCTCGCCTGCCAGGAGAGGCCCGTGTCATCCATCCGCCAGCTCCGGGGCTATCATTTAGCCTCCTCAAATATTCACAGATGTTGGCGTTTTCATTTTAGTACCGTTTCCTGTTGTTCTGGGGATGATCCGCTCCCTCACACTGGAATCTCCACAGATCGAGGGAACAAAGTTTCTAGACGGTTTCTCCCTGAAAGCATGGTGATGAACTGGATACCACTGATTCCAGTCTCGACCCAGGAGTCAGCGCAGCCTCTCAAGTCTTTGTTGCATGTTCTGACACGACGGGGGTTATAAACCGGATCAGAAAAACAAAAAGTATGTCAGTATGCGAGATGTCAGCCCGAGTGCTTTTGTTTTTCCTCGGGAAATGTTCCCCCTCTTGGTTTTATCCTTGAAACTGAAGTTCTGTTTTGTGTCTTATCTTCTTTTTTTTTCCCTCCCTAAAGGAGACGCAGCAGATTCCCACAGAAGAGGTCGCTCTGGACATCTGCCTCTCCAACGGCCAGAAGGTCACAGTCAACATTCTGACCTCGGATCAGACGGAGGATGTCCTCGATGTAAGCGCATGAACACGCTGCCCCCCTCCCCTCCCCTCCCCTCCCCTCCCCTCCCCTCCCCTCCCCTCCCCCCCTGCTCTCAGGCACGGCACCGGGTCGTATGGAGCTTGTGGAGTCGCTCACTTTGCTAAACCCAGTCAAACAGGAGGCTGCTGCTGCTGCTGCTGCATGGCTGAGTGCTCCAGCCTCGTCGGGGATTGTCGGCCACAAAAGGGCATTCAAAAAAACTCCCCGTTAGCTTTATAGACGTAATATAATTTCATTTCGCCGCGGGCGATGATTAATTAGAGGTAATTAACTCCGCAAATAGCCCGACATCTTGACGAGCTTGCCGTCATTTGGGGCTTTTAATATTTAGTGCGGAGCTTCAGAGCGTTCACCTGGAGGCGTCTCGTTCATCTGCACAGACCGCCGTCGCCAGAGTAAAGATCACAGGGCTCTCCGAGGTACCCAAACGGACCCAAAAACAGAGTCATTGCAAAGCGAGGCTGCACACACACCGCTGCAGACGCGTTGACGGCCCGTCCTGATGTCCCCTGTCACTCTTGGCTGTAAGTCAAGCCGCCGGGGCGCTTTTGAAGGCGCTCACGTGAACGTTCGACCACAGTCCACCCCCGCTGGCCGCAGCCGTCCCGGCACTGAGCGCGTCTCGGCCTCAGCGGATTCTCACACTGCGTTCAGGGAGGGGGGCGGGGGTGTGTGTGTGTGTGGGGGGGGTAGGGGGGGGTACAAGCGCGTGTTTGTCTGCGTCTGTTTGCTTTTTGGCCACTTGCGCTCACGTCGGTGCCACTGGTCTGTTTAAACAGCAGCCCAGAGGAGGCGTGCTAGCGGCCAGCACACAGCCAGCAGGCCCATCTTCAGCACTGTGAACGCCAGCGCTCTCTGCTTTATGCCCATCAATAATGCAGCGGTGCTTACCGCAATATTTTCTTTATTTCCCTCAACGGGAGGCAATCAGGTTTTAATCAATGCACTGTCGCTATGCGGGGCTCTGAATGCAAATGCAGCCTCACTTGCAGGCAAATGGGAACGTATTCATACAAACAAAGGAGTTTCAAGTTGCAGATTAGAGCACATCCGTCTTCTTAGGCTTCGGTCAATGATGACCCTCTTGGGACTAAAACGCATTAGGATGGCTGTGAAATACTAAAAAAGTACTGTATCTGTGCGTGGGTCTCAACATGGATCTATTCGATAAACCACTATTGCATTGATCTTATCCATTTCATCATTTCTCATGTTTTGAATGAACCGAATGTGACCGACCTCCGTCTTTCTCCCTCAGGCTGTTGCAACCAAGCTCGACCTTCCAGATGACCTTGTTGGGTACTTCAGCCTCTTCCTCATCCGAGAGGGCGTGGACGGAGGGTTAACATGTAAGTCCTAGCAGCACTCTCCCAAAACATCAGAGCGACTCCATCCATCCATCCATCCATCCATCCATCCATCCATCCATCCATCCATCCATCCATCCATCCATCCATCCATCCAACCAGTCAACCGAAACTTGAATGTCAGAGGACCGTGTGAGGAGAAAGGTCCTCCGAAGATCCTGCCGGTTTGACACAGGAATTCATGTAGTTAAACGATCTAATTTCCTGCTATTATCAAATGAACAGTTAATTATTAGATTATATTCATGGAACCCGCATAATGGCTTTTTTGATCATGTGTTGATAAAAATGTGCGAGGACAAAGGGAACCGGCCGTCCCTGAATGCTGATTATTCTGTCACGCTGGACAGTGTTTCTGGACGTGTCTGCTTGTCAAGGGCATCTGCCTTATTGAGAACACCGCGGCTGCCCGCCACCCGATAAGCACGCTCCTTATACGAGGCTGAGCGCACGCCGCGCGTCAGAAGTTTGATAGAAATAATGCAAATGTTTGGTCTGGAAAGACACACCGGATAAACGGAGGGAGGAGCTGGAGTGAAAGGCGGCCGTGGCGCCGTGCTCTTTGATTTTCATTTTCTCTCCGCAGTAATTCCCCGACACGGAAGCTCTGAGCCACACAGGCGCTGGCCGGCATTCACAGGCTGGGTTAATCTGCCTCTCCGCTCCGAGATGTACTACAGTTTAATTAGAAAAGACGGAGCGTGTCGCCCCGCGAGACTGGCGTTTAGTTCCTGAGGTGCTGGCGGATCTGCGGGGCCACCATGCATAATTCATGCAGGAGCCCCGCCAGCATCAGGACTCTGCGTGCTCACGCCGTCCAGAGCAACGCGAGCCCACAAGCCCGCTCACCCGCTCACCCGCTCACCCGACCCGGAGGATGGATGTTTATCGTGGCCTCAGACTCACTGGAACGGCCGGCGCAACAGCATTTACCCAGAGAGAGACTTGAAAGGAGCCTCGTCCAGATTCAACATTCTCCGCAAAATGACATTAAGTTTGGCCAAATGTCTCTTAAATAGTTTGTATGTCTGGGGAAGGAAAACTTGATTTATCAAATTTGACTGCGCATGAAGTCGATATTCATTTTCTGGTCTTTTCTGGTTATTTCTGCCTCTCTGAGCGGCCCGTCGGCCAGTCGATGTTTCTCTCAGGAGCACGGTTGTTTGTGGAGCGCTATGTCGCATCTGTAGCTCAGACTCTGTGTACGTATGGCAGAGTGTTTGCCTCCGCGCTCGCCGTGTAGAGGAGCTTTCCACATCAACACGTTGCTCCTCTCCAATCCCCTCTTTTCCACTCCATCACAGGCCTGTCAGGCCAAACCCCCCCCACCCCCCACCCCCTCCCTTTAGCCCTGAAGGCCCCCCCCCCTCCCTATCCCTCCCCTTTGCCTCCTCCACCTGCCAGATCTCTCCCCACTGCCGGGGCCAGAGCCGTCCCGGGCTGGAGGCGGTGCCAGGTGCACTCGCAGGAATCCGTAAATGTTACAGGCATCTGGTGTATCCTCTGCGTCGCCAACGTCAGGAAACGCCGCTCCGGCGGTGCGAAAGAGAAGAGTCCAGGCCCGGCGCGTTGAATATGCCTCCACTGCCCGAGTAAATCCGCACAGAACTGGTGGGAGTATTGACATAACAGGATAGCTCGAAGAATCCAGTTGCGTTCCAGGTTTCCCAGAAGTCTGCGCGTAGATCAATATATGCTGTAAAGTATGCAAAGACACGTCAAGAAGAAGGGTATGGGGTTCGAAATAGCAGCCCAGCCGCCTCTTCTTCATATTTGATTTGATTCGATGTGATTTTTTTCCCCTCTCTCTCTCACTCGCTCTCTCACTCTGCCTGTCTGCGAGCTCGGTTTCCTACTGCTGATATATTACGCTCGATGTTCCAAAAGAATCTTCCAAAACATTTTAAGCATTCCGTCTGTATCATCTCTCTTGATTTCTGCCCAGATTTCTTTTTTTTCCCGACATGAAGGTAAGCGGCATGTGTCTCTGCCTCCAAGAGAGAGGAGAAAAAGAGAGCGAAGGCGCCTCTGACAGCCCTGCGCCTCTAGCGATGATTGCTAACCGGCAGAGGCAACTGTCGCAGGAACCTGAGGACTGGGCTGAAGATGTGGAACTAACACACACACACACACGCACACACACCATCTTTTTTGTTTTCTTAACCCCCCCACATGTGTTGTTTCGCACACACACTCAAGTCTGCTGGGAGTGGTCCAGATGGAGTTCTCCCATCCCTTGTTGTTTGTTACTACCATCATGGTCCAAATGCCCCTGGGGACCTAACTGGAGCTGTGCTGCTACTTATTCTCTCCCTCTCTCTCACTGTATTCTCTCTCTCTGTCTCTCTCTCTCGCTCTCTTTCAGTTGTGCGCAAGCTGCAGGAGTTTGAGCTGCCTTACGTGTCCATTACCAGCCTGCGGAGCTCCGAGTTTCACATACTCCTACGGAAAAGGTACCCACCGCCCGCCCACGCCCCGCCCCCCTCCCAAAGCGACGTCTCCCACTCGCGGGACTGATGTGTTGGTTAGCAAACCGTGTGAAATGAGCGGGCGAGGTATTTGTAGTGGACTGCGGCACGGCCCGTCTCCTCTCTGCATTCCGAGTGAAGCTTCTCTGGCTCGCTCGCCGTCTCTGCAGCGAAGCACTCCTTCCTCATGTGTCGGAGCGGCGCTCTGGCCTGACCCCCCCCCCCACACACCCCCCCGGGCTGCTTATCCGCTTATCTGCTCCAGCACGGTCCTCAGCGTGGCAGTTCATTTGTGAAAAGCGGCCAAGTCATTTGTTGGCCACGGACGATAGTTATCGAGACCTGACAGGAGCGTCAGGGGATCAGCCCGGGACAAGGATCTGATCATGGAGGAACAAAACGTCAGATTAACAGAAACTAACTGTGTGCTATGAAATGACATCGCCACTTTGCTGCATTATGTTACTCGGCTCCAGTTCTCGCTCACTTAATCTAAGAGTACGAGGAGCTGGAAGAAAGTGGGGTTGCTTAATCCTGATTCCTCTGAGTAAATGGGTCTGAGCCAGATCTATGGGATCCAGCGCTCTGGATATCTGAATCCCAAGTTTTGTGCCTCAGTCCCTGATGGCTGTTGCACCCGGCTCTTAGACGGGCTTCTTAAAACAGGCTCGACTACCTACTGTATGTGTGCCAAGCGAAAAAGAAACCGCTGTTGCCCATATGGGCCGGAGCAGAGTGCCTTATTAGATAAAAACATGACATTTGAAAACAATAATAACTTTGTGTTTTGAACCTCAAGCACTCTGAAGGTATTTGAGGTTGGTCGCTTCTATGAATCTGTTGCATGTAACACATCCCTCAAATGTGGCTGTCCAACCAACAGTGTAGCTTCCATGGTGAATTTTTGCAATATTTCGATGCTTTTTTTTTTTGCCAATAAATCCTCCGCTTTGTTTGACTTTTCTGAAAACTGTTCCAGCTGAAAGATCCACGAGTGTAGTTTTGCCTGTTGTGCGTGTCTGTGTGTGAGAGGGAGAGAGAGAGAGAGAGGGAGAGAGAGAGCAGAGTCAGGGCTGCCCATGCAGCATTTGTCACACAAAATATGAAGCCAGCCTTCCTGGGTGGGCCCCCCAAACAAACTCTGCATGGAAAATAGTGATTTCAGACCCGGTCAGAGCTCAAGTCAGCGACTGCTCCCGTCCTCAACATAACATTTTTCTGCTCCCTCGTGCGCCTGTTCTTTGGTCACCCAGCCCCCCGCTGACTGGAGGTACACAGGATGTTTACTCTCTTTCCACCTCAAGGAAAGTTTCAGTCCTCCTGACCTAGTTTCTCTGTGGAGAGCGGAGCAGCGGGAGGGAAGAATGAATGTACAACTGACAAGTGGAGGTGGAGGGAAAACAGACCCCCAGTGTGTGTGATCCAGGGGACGGATCGGGGTCGAAATGACTCGAAAAAACCCCGTTCTTGGCTTAAAGTTGTGTCCAACGGAAACAATGAACCCAGATGATTTTCAGTTGTGAAACGGCCCTCGTGCCTGGCACACGGAGCCATGCTAAATATCACATCTGCAGTCCAGTCTTCAGCAGCAGTGCCACGGCATTATTTTTGGCACAGAGAAATAGATAGAAAGATAACAAAGTGTGCACTCGCTAGTGCTGTTTGGTATGCAGCGGGAGTCTGTCCCGGTAGATGATATATTTAGTGGCAAACGGCCAGATCTGATTGTATTTTCATGGACTCGCTCCAGCAGATTGCCAATTGTGAATGTGCCGCTTTGTTCATTCAGATCTCCATCTGGATGCAGCTTTGTGAAACCGCCGCCTTGTTTTGTTGTTGTTGTTGTTTGTTTCTCCAGCTACTGGGACATGGCGTACGACAGTGATGTCATGGACAACCGAGTGGGCCTGAATTTGCTGTACGCTCAGGTAAGAGGCTCCATCACGCCAGACACTATTGCTCACTGTCAGCAGCAGCAGCAGCAGCAGCAGAATAGTAGCAGAATTCCTCCTTCGGAGAGGTGGAGCCGAGCAGAAAATCCAAATTGGACGAGATTGTGTTTGCGCACACCTTTCATCTGTTGTCTTTGTGCCGAGCTCCCCTGGTGCCAGGCTCGCACCGGGAAAAAGAGCCTGCATCAAGCAGCGTTGGGTCCCTGGGCCTTTGTCCGTCCCCAGGGCCCCTCCATTATCTGACAGGGACGTGAGCTTGTTTGGGCTTTTTGCTGCACCTTGCCTGCTGCTCCTCCTCTGTGCTCCTCTGATCCTATTAGCAGCGGATTCCCTCCGCGGCGACAACTCTGATCTGTCATATGAAGCTTCCCCCCCCCCCCTTGGTCGGGAGCTGCGAGTTTGATTAAAATCTGGAACCGCTGAGTGTCACCTCTGCGCCGCCGAGGGAGACTTTGAAGAAAAGACTCCAAAAAAAAAGATAAATCAGAGGAGCGTGAGCAGCGGTTTTGAGAGGGTGCATGTTTCTGTCATTCTTTGCTGACCCGCGCTGATTGATTGCCTGAGAGGCTCTGGCTGCGCTCTCTCCCACACGTCCCAGAGAAACGGTGTGTGTTTTTTTCACTCGCCTGTGCAGAGAGATGAACCCAGAGCTCCTGTGTTTTTTTGCCTCACCAGACGGTGTCTGACATTGAGCGAGGCTGGATACTCGTCAACAAAGACCAGCACAGGCAGCTCAAGTCACTGCAGGAGAAAGGCTCCAAGAAAGAAGTAAGTCAGCAAGGGCATCTCTTCCAGAGCATCCTGCCACCGCAGTGTCTCTTCAGAGAGCAGCCCATGCTCTGAAATGTCTGCGTCCAAGGCTAAGCCTGTAGACTGCAGATAATACCTCCCGCGGTGCATTCTCTCATGCAATTAGCCTAGTTTTCTTTTTGCATCATATGCATTTTTAATCACAGGAATCCAGCTGAGATTTTTAGCACACTTTGTTGTATTGTTTAAAGTGACTCACCTGAAAGAAAGAGCTGTCTCCCCGTCACGCCTTTGTCCTCCAGTTCATCCACCTAGGTCAGACCCTCAAGTATTACGGCTACATCAAGTTCGACCCGTGCGTCACCGACTTCCCCGAGAAGGGCTGCCAGGTCATCGTCAGCGCGGGCAACAACGAGCTCAACTTCCACGTCAAGCTGCCCAACGAGCAGATGAAGGAGGGCAGCTTCAAGGTCACGCGCATGAGGTGTTGGCGAGTCACGTCCTCTGTAAGTGAAACCGTGTACGTGTGTGTGTGAGAGAGAGAGGGAGAGAGGGGGGAGAGGGAGAGAGAGAGAGAGGGGGGGGGTGTCACCTTCAAGCATGCCTGTGTCTAAAGCTCTGAAATAATCAAATTGGGATCGCTCTGCGTTATTAGGAGAGCTGGCAGAGGCAGAGACGCAGCACTTAAGGCTCCCAGTCTCAACCCACCTGGGTGTGTGTGTGTGTGTGTGTGTGTGTGTGTGTGTGTGTGTGGGGGGGGGGGGGGGGGGGGGGGGGGGGTTTCTGCTTGTTCACAGACCTGGGCACGCCCCAGAACCAGGAACGAGCGCCGTTCAGGCTCTCAGTCCTCGCCACAAAGCGCTGACCTCCTGCGCCCCATTCGTCTTCGTCGGTCCAATTACCCCGACGCGCAGGCCACACGGCGATGGCGGCGCATCGATCGCACGGCCTCGCACATCACGCCCCCCCCCCCACCCTGCGCCCCCCCTCCAAAGCCCGGCTGATAACTGTCCGCGGAAGAGGAGAGAATCTGCCGGCACCGCAGCAGCGGCTCCCGTAACATCAGCAGAGATTAATAGACGTTTTAGAAAGGAAACGTCCGAGACTTTGGAGGGGGAGAAAGTTGCAGGCCGTATGTTTGACACATCAGGCTGCACGCAACAGTCGCCTAGGAACCGCATTGATCAGCAAGCTGGAGGTGCTGCACGGCTCTGTCAGCCTGGGCCGTTTGATTGATCGGGCCCCGGTTCGATCCGCAGCGATTCATCAGCGGCGTGTTGCACAGAACAGAAATGATGTTTTCTTTTTTTGGGAGGAGGTGGGGGGGTGTTATTTTCCAGGAGGCAAAAGTCGGAGGCAGAAAACTCAATCAGTCACATTCAGCTGGGCATTAAAAACAAATTACCACGCAGGAGGCCAGAAAAGGGGGGGCCCCGCAGAAGAGATGCGAATCGACTGGAAAAATGACAAACTGTGACTCCTAACGCGAGAGGCATGAAATGCGATGCGATATTAAGCACAGACAGAAAGTCGGTGTCACAAATTGGCGCCGAGGGCTTTGAGAGGAGCGCGCGTCGGGGGTGCAGGCGACGGGGTCTGCAGAAAGCCTTCAGCTCCAGTTGCAGTACGGGAAATGTTTTTCAAAGCTGCTCTGAATTGACACACTCTATTTAATTTCCTGGTTGCAGCCTCATTTTTTTTGTTGTTTATTTGAAAAACTCCCATCTGGCAAGCGATCCAGAACAAATTCCTGGTCTGAAGGAAGTAAAAATACAAGCGTCACCCAGATTCGGCATTAAGCGAAAGCCCCGCGCAGGACGGCCTCCTCGAAATAGCTTTTTAGCTGTTTCCCCCCCCCCCCCCTTCCGCTTGCAGCCAATCAGCCGCCTGGAAGAGAAAGGGCTCCACAATCCATTTCCACATCTGTGAGAAGCCGAGGAGAGCGTGACATGCAGCTCTCTGCCCACGTACAGTAATTTCGGCGCACGCGAAGACGCTGCGAGACCTCGTTTAGATGGAGATGCGCGGGCGGGGTGGGCGGCAGAGAGAGGCGGCTGGGGGGGCATTACTGTTCACATAGCGCAGTCATTATGTGCAACACAGAAGCCTCTATGCCCCCCCCCCTCGTCCCTCGCCCGAAGTTAATTTGCACGGAGAAGTGGACACACAGTGACACATGGAAATTAAGATGCGCCTCGGCTCGTCCGATTACAGGCCGAGCCCCCGCGTCGGCCCGGCACGGTGGTTCATCCCTGAGCTGGCTCTCAGAGGTCAGAGTCGCAGTAATGAGCCCTTTCCTTTCCAGTAAACCATTCACAACAGCTCATTTGCTGCAAAGCGTCTCTAAACCCCCCCCCCCCACACCCACCCACCCAACCCCCGTAGTCGCATCTCTAATTGCACTCGGAAGCCCACACATAAACAGAGCGTGTGTGTGTGTGTGTGGGTGTGGGTGCGTGCCTGCGTGCGTGCATGCGTGTGTGTGTGTGTGTGTGTGTGTGTGTGTGTGTGCGTGTGTCCTAGCTTTGTTTTGGTTTGCGTCTCTCATGTTATCTGTGAGTAACACGGGAGGTACAGCCGGATTCCTGCCCACGGGAAGTCGGAGGGGCACGGGCCCCGTCGGAGAGGAATGAGGGCTGGTCTCCGGGGAGCCGCGTCTGAGCCCCGCAGCCTTTTGAGGGCGTCTGAGATGCTGCGTCTGAGATGCTGCGTCTGTGCGCGCGTCTTCCTGTCATTCTCCCCCCTGCAGCCGTGTCGATGCGTGCCCGTCAGCGGTGCCGCCGCAGCTTAAGAATGAATGGAGCTGACTCCATCTTCTTTTCATCCTCTGCTCATTTGAAGCAATGTAGAGATGGGTTTTTATGCCCTTTGAAGACCAGAACACAGATTTAACCTGGATTCCAGCAGAGGGAAAACTTCCACAGTGGATTAAACGTGAATTATAAGATGGTGGCGACAGACCAAGCATTGTGAATCACAGCATCACTGTCCCAATCCGCAGCAAGTCCCGATCGCCAACGGTACGGCCAACCCCTGCAGCTCGTCCAAGTGCGAGGTCAAGCTGGAGCTGGCCTTCGAGTATCTGATGAGCAAGGACCGGCTGCAGTGGGTCACCATCACAAGTCAGCAGGTGAGCAGGGCGTCCGCGTGGCTGTGATCGGGGCGAGATGTAGAGACGTGGGTGGATTTCACTGATCGACTCTCCACCTGTGACGTCAGGCCATCATGATGAGCATCTGCCTTCAGTCCATGGTGGACGAGCTAATGGTGAAGAAGTCCGGCGGCAGCATCAAAAAGGTTTGCGCAGTTTCAAACCAAAACTTCATCAGCTCGATGAAAGAAATGCAACTGTCACCATAGATTTTATCTGCCACTTCCATCTCTGTATTGCCATACCAAAGTATGAATGCAAACCCAAAGCGACATTGAGGATTTCCTCGATCTTCCTCATTAGTGATGTCAGTCGTTCTTCATCACCTTCTAGATGCTGCGGAAACGACACAACGGCTCCATCCACCGGCACGACAACCAGCAAGCTGTGAAATCTCCCCCTCTACTGGTGAGGACGGGGAACAGCACGAGCGTGGGCCGGCTCGGACTCTAATCTGTAATCTGACCCGTTTGCTCTGCTTTGTTTCGTTCTGGCTGCAGGACTCCCCGGACCCGAACCGCGAACAAATCGTCAAACTCTCAGTGAGTACACGTCTCTGCAGCGCTCTATAAAACTGTCGCAGTCACACCCCACATGCCTGGGTCACGCTGTGATACATCAGTGTCAGTGGAAGGTTAAACACGCTATTGATTATTCCGTTTAGACCAAGCTGAGCTCCGTGTCCCTCCGAGGAATCAGCGCCTCCAACTCGGCAAACGACATCAGTGGCAATGATTTCCATGGCAACTACGCTTTCGAAGGGATCGGGGATGACGACCTGTAAACCGCCGCCGCCACACCCTCCTCCTCCTCCACCGCTCTTCATTCCACTGTCAACGACCGGGACGACAAAGATTACGAGCTGAGCTGAGCCGAGCTGAGCGGACATAACTGTGGCGTCCGATTCTGCGAGATTGTAGCTTCTTCCTGGAGAAATCGCTGCCTTAAGCTCTCATTTAATCTTTGACGGTGCCCTTTCCTTCTAGACTCTTCGATCTCGTCTCGATTTGTTCTTGTTTGTTTTGTTTTTTTTGTTTTTGTTTTAATCACCCAGTTATAACCCCGTCCCCACTGTTATTGAAACTCTCTGACAACATCGGGTAGACTAGCATGTAAAACTACAGGTACTCAAACAGGGAGGCTTCACCACCTCAGTTTCATTGACATGGAGCACAGTTTTGTCCACAGTGTACGTGAAGTATAGTTAGACTCTCCAGGTACAAAGTACTCCAATACCTTCTGTACTGCGTGAAGAAAAAACCCGCTAGATCCTGGATTCACCCCTCAGCGGACGCACGTCCCTCCGCATGCAGAGAGCCAAATGTTTAGCGAGACCTGGCACTAGTGATAATACAGCAGAACTGGATGCGGATAGTTCTCAAAAATGCCCACGGGTCCAGTGAATGTGTTGAAAAAAAATCGACTTCAAAACTGTAGACTCTTTAGAGCCACTGCTTACGTATACGGATGGTGGGTGTCTGGCTTGGCTACATACCAAAACGTCATGTTTTTATACCGTCGGCAGTCCTCTGTGTGTGTGTGTGTGTCTGTGTGTGTATGTGTGTGTGTGTCATCGTCCGTAAATATCTTGGCAAGATAGCAGTGGTTGTGTTGAGCTTCTGTTTGAGGCACGGTCACTCACGCTGCCTTCAGAAGTAGTCTGATGCCTTAACTTTTACTTTTTAGCCTCGTGGGTTGAAACCTCAGCGTGGGTCTGTGTTTTTCCCGGAGTCTTGCAGAACTTGATAGATGGTTGCTTGGGCCGAGCTGCTTGCACTTGCTGCACCCATCATTTTGCACAGTATTAACAGGTGGAGATGAATGTCTGAGTGGAAGCTGGAGCTTGACGTTTGCGTGGAGAGTTTTTTTTTTTTTTTCCTAAGGGGCTCTGTAAATCCATGTATGATTATTTTATAAGCCAATTTTTTTTAAAGGTTTCTCATAAATGCCAAAATTATAGTTTACTAAAGCATTTTGCACAAAATAAACATAAAAATTATGACAATGTCACTTTTTATATTATGTACATGCAATTAAGTATTCCGAACATTTTACTAATATCTTTATCATCCATAGCTTGTAATCAAATAGGTCAAATGTAATCTAAGCTGTATAGAACAAAAAAAGTTTTAAATGGACTAACATTTATCATTGTTTACATAATGTTTATGGGGGATTTTATTAGTTAAATGGGAAGTGTTTACAAATTTAGCATCTGAATTTTTTTTCCTCTGTATCGTGTTGGTTTTGGGGCGCGTGTGGCGATGTCGTGGGCAGCACTCTGCGGGGCTTAAGCTCGTCGTGATTTCTATGTACGTAGTGCCAATCATCTCAGAGGATTTCGTGGCCAAGGCGCTTCGGTGAGAGTGGCTGACACGATCACGGTTGCCGGAGTGAACGTGCAGAGCAGGCAGCAAAAGGAAACGTATCCGGCTCCTCTGCCAGACGTCTCAGTCCATTGTCAGCGCTGCAGGTGTCCCGTTTCGAAGCCTCTCCATCATCAGTGCCAACCTCTCAACGGCTTTACTCTCACTGGTAGCCACAACTGTAAACAAAGTGTTCTCAGTATAACTGTCTTGTGCTTTCACTGCTGTGCTTCTGTTCTCATTTACATTCACAACGTGTGTGTGTGGGGGGGGTGGGGGTTCATTCACTTTTTTCCGTTTTCTCTGTCCTATCAGTATCAAGCACATAGAACGCTAATTAAAAAAAAGTGTTGGTGCCAAATTCCACTTTCAAGTGCTTTTATCATCAGCATCACTTTTACAAAAAGAAAAATGTCAAACTTTTATGAAGATTGTAATGACTTGATTCATTCCACTGCTTTTCATCTTGGATTTTTAGTGGTAAGGTCAGTGACAAACTGTCATGATGCTACAATAAACTCTGAAATTAGCCGACTCCGTGGTTCCTGGTCGTCACTCATCAACAGTCCACTTCACGTCATGTTGGTCACCATGAAGGTTCTAGTGCTGGTTTGGAGCCGGTTCCACTTGGGAACCACTCTTATTTTTCCCTCGTCGTTTAAGAGCGACGTCATTACGTCAACGTAGACGCCAGTTACGTCGCCACCGGTCTGTTCCCAAGGACCGAGTCTAGAACATCGAAAGGTCGATTTCCCCTTAGCAATGTGCCATTTCTGGTCACTGCAGTTTTTTTTTAGCTTCTTCAGTTGTCCTTGCTTCTCTCGCGTAGCAAAAATAAATAAATGGCGGACCCGTTTTCGTTTACCGTATTAACCCCGCCCCCAGCCGAAAATGAAGCGAACCTGGACGACAGGTGGTTCCGAGTTGAGCCATGGCCTGGACCCCGTTTTGGTGCTGAAGGGCAAGCCGTACGTGATTCATGCCATATGTAGAGCAACAGGGTCATATAAACATAAAAGGGAGATTTATCAGATGTGCTCTAGTAGTTGCAGACCCCTGGCAGAGAGTGTGTCCATTAAGTTCAGCTTTTTGTTACACGAGTTGTGAAGCTTTTCTTAACGTGCCATCCAAGCCATATCCTGACACTACTGCAGTGTTTCTTGCAGAGGAACCTGCATTTCAGCCGCAATTGTTTTCCATCTCCTGATTAACTTTCCTCGCTCCAGCCGACAACATCTTGACAAACAAAAGCTTAATTTTCCAAGTCTTTCTAATCACGCACATTTCCATACCGTGCATTTTCAGATCCTCTTCCCGCCTTTCCCACAGCTCAGCGGCTCAGTCAGTACTCAGTGCAGCCCTGCGTGATGTGTGCGAAGCTCAGACACTCAATGACACTTGCACACAAGACACTAATTCCAACCTGACAAGTCACAGGTGTAGAAACCCGACAGCCATTCAAGCAGTGTGTACGTTCAAGAGGATTTTAACTCCAGCGTCATTTCAGTGATTTCAGCTCCCATCCTGATTTAAACGGAGTGTGGGAATGAATGGCTTAATCTCATCACAGGGTCTAGAAAGGAGAGAGGTTTTCAGCATAATAAGACATATTTCCAAAAGGATGGCCTATATTTCACAGATTCTGTCAGTGGGGATGTGTGTGTGTGTGTATTCATGAGAGCAGCTGTCTGGGAGGACGTCACTCGTGCGGTGCGAGGCGAATAACGACAGATCCAGACCCGTTTGACATTCAATGAAGTGAATTCTATGTGTTTATTTCAAAATCCTCACTTTTAAGGCATTTATGAGACACTGCATAAGGACAAAAATGGACACTTGAGGGGGATGTCGATTCTATTCAATGGGTTCGATGCTCCATAGTGTCATGGCAAGTTGGCAACCTGAAAAATATCTCACTTGCATATACTAGTAAAATTCAAAAAGGAGTAAACTCAATCACAGTCCCTATTATTTTCCCCATGGCAGCTAAATGACACGTCACACATCCAAAATAAAAAATAAAAGAACAATTCTATATATTAAAGTATGCACCTCTAGCAGTTGTGTTACAGCCACATTAGAAAAATAAAAGGACTATCGAACACTCACATGCTTACTAATAGTGTCATCTTTTTTCAAGTTAAAAAAAAAAAGTAAAAACAAGAATGGGCTAATTTCACAGTCAACAGCAATTAAAATGAAGATGATCTCAATTTTAAGATCTATAAATGTAACTATTGATGGTGTGTTGCGAGTACATGTTTGCGTGTGGGGGGACCTCTGAACATCATGCTCGTTTACCTCTCTTGAATCACGTAAGACACAAATAATACGGATCTCCTCCCTTCCAAAACCTTCCCGATTCAACTGTGTGTCATTGTGCTTTTTCAGTAACCACACCACTGTGTCCAGGCCGAGGAGGCCCTTTGGAAATGCTCGTCCACGCAATGTCAGCCCATGGAAATGAATTTGTTGGCAATGATTTGAATCATTTCGTTGATTCCTGAGGGGTTTGGAAAACAAGACAACACATTTGGAGACACTTGAGATTATTCAGTTAGATTAAAACAACCTAATTAACCAACGGAGTCTATCGCTAACAATTTCAATGCTATCAAATAGCACTTTGCTAGTAGTACATAAGTAAATGAGTCTGAAGGCATGCTGTAACCAGAGCTTAGGCCCGAATGCAAACAAAGCACAGTATTTGGCCCTTAAAAAGGACCCATCTTCCCCAAAACTGCACTGTGTAGCATAAGCTTACACTCTAATTTAAATAACTTCATGAAGGCAAGTCAAGAGAAGGTGATGAGAGGACACACGCACATAAAACAGTAACATTCAAGTTATTTCATGATATTTTTTGGTACAAAATAAAAAAGATCTGATCCGGACACGTGACAGTAATAACAACTCTAAATGCAACCATTGTCCCTTTTTAAAAGAGCTGTTAAAAACTACACAGTGCAGCTCAACGCTTCAGGCAAAAATAAAAACAAAAAGAATTAAATGTGCGACCAGTCCAAAGTACTGAGGAGTATTTGGTCGTATCCTCTGTCCACTGAAGAACCAGATATGTGTTGTGATATGAGACGGTTAAGATCGGGATTAACCTGGTGTGGCTCCACATACATAGACGAAGACGTCCACTCGTCTCCACACGCACGGAGCGGAGGACAAACTCGGCCCCTTTACAACATCCAAAGAAAAATGGCATCGAGACTTAATAGGGTTTGAAGAATTGTGCGAGATTCTACGAATAAAACAGTTAGCAGCCTCTGAAGACATCTGACAGAACACTTAACGACCGATCCGCACGGAAACAATATAAAAAGGCTCTGTGAGGAAGAAAAAGAAAGACAGGAGGAAGGAAGTTGCTGGTAGCTTAGTTTTGCTGAGTTATATTTCATACAATCTCAAGTTTGTAGCACGAGTGTATCGTCTGACCGCCCTCCCGGGACATGTACTGCATATCGGCCTCTTTCCTGTGGCCCGCTCCGCCCACCCCCGCCATCCTCTTCCTGACGTCCTCGTCGCCGTGGTTCCCGGTCATGGGGACTTTGACCCAGCCGTCCGTGGCCAGGCCGTGCTTCTTCTGGTGCCTCTTGTAGTTGTCCCAGTGGCCGGTGGTGTAGCCGCACTCCTGGCACTTGTACGGCTTCTCGCCTGTGTGCCGCAGCATGTGCCGCTTCAGGTTCATGCTCTGGTTGCAGCTGTAGCTGCACACGTCGCACTGGAAGGGCTTGGCGCCCGAGTGCACGCGCTGGTGCCGCTTCAGGTTGGCCAGGTTGCCGCAGGCGTAGTCGCACAGGTGGCACTTGTAGGGCTTCTCGCCCGTGTGCACGCGGTGGTGCCGCTTGAGGTTGTCGAAGTGCGCCGAGGCGTAGTCGCACTGCGGGCACTTGTAGGGCTTCTCGCCGCTGTGCGTCTTCATGTGGCGCGCCAGGTGGTTGGGGTAGTGCGTGAGGAAGGGGCAAGCGGCGCAGGTGTACACCTTGTCGCTGCGCTCGCCCGGGCTGCTGGGCGACGACGACGAGTCCTTGGTCAGCATCTCCAGCGTGCACTTGGCGCAGATCTGGGCCGAGGAGCCGTCCTCGTCCTCCAGGACGATGCCGCACAGCCGGCAGGTGTAGGGGAAGAGCGAGGGGGGCAGCGGCCCCTCCGCCATGGCGGCGGCGGCGGCGGCCCGGGACGGCCGGCCGCCGCCTCCGCTGCTGCTGCTACTGCTGCTGCTGCTGCTGCTGCTGCTGCTGCTCCCGCCGCTGCTGCTGCTGCTGCCGCTGCTGCTGCTGCTGCTGCCCGTGGACTCCACCAGGGCCGCAGGCTGGTGGCCCGGCGCCGGGTTAGAGGCCGCTATGGGTGGCGGCGACGCCCCCTTCAGGCTGTCGAAGGCCGACAGGTAGTCGTTGTTCTGGGCCCCCAAGGTCAGGCTAGAAGTCGGCCGCCCAACTTCTGAAATGGACAAAAATCAGTCAGTGACTCACAATGCAATGCCGGAAATCTGCAGGGATCCTTAGGTTAATTTCAACTTCTGAAAGACGATGCAAAAAAAACCCCAAAAAAGACCTCATTGCCATTTTAAGCTGTGTTTAGTAACACATCTTTAACTTACAGACCAGTTGTAGTCTGCTATTGAACCTATAGAGCATAGTAATACCACAGGACTCAGATCAACTGGGAAGGAACAAAGCTGGGAAGAATAAATTAAAGCAAAGGCAAAGTTTCTTGAAATTGAGAGTCACAACTGACTCAATTATTCACCCTAATAATAAACCCTTTTTGCAGTCAAAACTATATGGAGAGAGACAATTAATTACTTTTTAATGTTTTAAGACCCTGTGCACAAAAGGGTCCTTCCACCTTGCCCCTGGTCCATGCCACGTACATCTCAGGCCCTTTCTAGCAACTAACAGCATCAAACTGCATACTGACATGAATCCATCCACACTCAAACTGATCATTCTTTTTTTAAACACAATATCCAACATATGAGACGACTATGAAATGGAAAGTGGTCGTTCTATCCCAGCTGGATTTTTTCCCCCCCTCTAACAGGCCAAACTGTGAGCTCAAATAGTTTTGTTTTTACTTGTTGGGAAGCACAGTTTTAAAATCCACGCACTTTTCAAACGCTGACAACGCAACACTAAAATCCCAAGAATCTGTGTTAGAACAGGTCGAGACTGAACTACGAGTCACAAAGTGTCGAAAATGACATAATAAAACGGTGCATAACACACACACACACACACACACACATACCTTTGGCTGAAGCCCCAGACACTTCCTCATTGGGCCGCTGCCCGGTCATGTGCCTCTTCAGGCTGTTGTGTCCTCCGGCGGGCCGTGGCAGCGCCTCCGGCACCGCCACGCCCCCTGCGGACGGCATGTGCATGCGCTGGTGCCTCTTGAGGTTGCCCAGGGAGCTGCAGGCGAAGCTGCAGCTCTCGCACTTGTATGGCTTCTCCCCCGTGTGGATGCGCAGGTGCCTCTGCAGGTTGACCAGCTGGGCGGAGGCGTAGGTGCACAGCGGGCAGTTGAAGGGCTTCTCGCCGTTGTGCGTCTTCATGTGCCGCTTCACGTGGTTGGCGTAGCGCGAGGAGAAGCCGCACAGGTGGCACGAGTGCAGCTTGGGCAGCTTGTCGTCGCCCGGCAGCATCTTGTCGCCCAGGCCGTTTCCCAGGCCGTCGGCGTCCAGCTGCAGGTGGGAGCCGGCGCGGATCCCGCCCATGCTTCCGAAACAGAAGTCCGTGCTCTTGGCCTCCCTGGAGGCCTTGCAGCACCTGAGGCAGTACGGGCCCACCAGGTCGATGCCGGGGCCCAGGGGTTCGTCGCGGAGCTGTCCGCAGCCCCGGCAGGACAGGTAAGGGGGGAAGCTGGGCTCCGACTGGGCCGCCCGGCCCTCGTCCTCTCTCCCGTTGTCGGTGGCGCCGTGCGAGTTGTCCGTTTCACTTTCCATGCTGAGCTGACTGTAGGCAGGGCTCTCCTCATCACCCAGAGGGTACACAGAGAAACCGATCTCAGCAGCTACTTCTGAGCAGGGGAGACAAACAGGGGAGAGAGAAAAGTTACTCAAGACTGACGCCCTCTCAGTCCTTCACAGGCCTAATGTTATTACATCCACAGCTGACAAAGGTTTGTTTGACACTTCCCTTTCGTAGCCCCTTAATGTGGAACAGTGCATGTAACAAAGCCGTAAATTCACACGTTGTAGTCACTGGGATCGAGTATTATTTTGCAAGATGAGCCTGACAACAGCAGGACAAAGACAGTCAAGAGACAATTGCATGCATCTCTACGGACAGGGCATTACTAACTCCATAGCAAAGTCAAACTGAACACTAGCATTATGATATGTTAAGTGCTGTATACAATTTCAGGAAGTCAGATGGGTAGAGGTATGTATAGAGAGAGATAAACAGGTAGAGAGAGAGTGAGGTTAGAGAGAGACAGAACTGTATGGAGAGAGAGAGATAATGAGGCAGAGAGACAGATAAATAGAAACCTCCCTTTGTGAAAACATAAGCAAGCACTACAAAATACAGAGAATCTACTGGTGTATAGATAGACTGCAGTTCCAGATTATCTATTTGACTAGGTAGCAACAGTTGTGGGAATTACAGTGTAAAAACTAGGGTACAACACAGCAGATAATACATGTACAAAGGTTGTACTTGTCATGTTGAGTCAAAATGTCCAGTACAAACAGCTACATGGAGAAGACACCACACATTTCAACGTAGTCTTCAGTTCCCAATGTATTTTGCTGTTAAAAAACGTGACCAAGCCCACTAAGAACTAAACATGCTACACTGACATGCAATTCCAGAATGCTTTTCATATTACCCGCGCGATGGGTGGCAGCCAAACCCACTGAAAAACAACATTAAAGACCGCGCCTGCCAAAACTGCACTGACAGTGAGACACCTGAAGCCATCGTCTTAGAGACGACCTCGAATGACTCCAGAATGCCACACGGAGCAAAACAAGCAGGAGAAAGTACGCCGTTACAGACAACAGGATAACACCCCTCCGTTTCCACTCCTTCAGTCCAGGGAGAAGCCCTCCTCCTCCTCCTCCTCCTCCTCCTCAACGGACAAGAGACAAAGACAAACAGTCTGATACTCACTGTGCTACTACCAGCGAGGCCGCCTCGGTCTGAGACAAAAGACACGTTTCTCTCAAGGCTTTGAGGCGCTCCTGAACGTACGTGTGTGTGTGTGTGTGTGTGTGTGTGTGTGTGTGTGTGTGTGTGTCTGAGAGCTGGGAGAAAGGCAGCTTCCCACAGCGGAGCCGGGGCAGGATGTGAGACGAGGCGAGAGCGAAGCCTGGCCTTTTATCCTGCCCCACGGAACCCCCTCCTGGATGATTACCACGCCTAATGATAATGATGATGACTATAATGGTGAAGCTGCTGCTGCCGCTCCTGATGATGATGAGGGTAGATGATGATGATGATGATGATGATGATGATGATGATGATGATGATGGTGATGATGATGATGATGATGGTGATGATGATGATGATGATGATGATGATGATGATGAGGGGAAAACGATAATGGTGGTGGGGTGGTGGGAGTCGGGGCAGATGATGATGATGATGATGATGATGATAAATAAATGCCCTCTTGTAATGGTGTCCTTGATGGTAATGGTCCTATTTTTATGACCATTATATAATAATGTCGTCTCAGATCCTTTCTCTGCTTTTTGCCATTTTTCAGATTACTCTTTGACTAAAAAAAAAGCATGCTGGGAAATATGAGCCCAGTCCATTTCTTCCATTTCTCGTATTGTCGCGCCGAGGGGCGATGCCCTGGTGCTGCCAGGCGTGCGTCGAGTGCTCTTTGAGGTGCATCCAGCTCAACGCTTCCTTCACTTCCGCAGATTCCAGTCACTTTTCACAGACAGAGGCAGGAAATAAGGGCCGTCTCCTCCTCGTCTTGCCAATGACCTCCTGGTCCCTTTATGGCTTTACTGACACACATTTGCCACACGTGAGATCAAAATCAAAACACGGGCGGGAGAGCGAACACGCAACCCATGACAATAACGAGACACCGAGAGGCAAAAGCTCGGCTCGAGCTTACAAATGGACTGACATACCATTCAAGACATTTCCAGCTGATACAGAATGACAAACGGATGTCAAGTTATGCTCTAATACTCCCATCACGTGCTTTGGAGATGTGTCAGTTTCTACAGCTGTATCTTTCGCTTTGTATATTCACTCAGATGACCTTCGTGTTTATTCTTCTCCCGCTCTCAGTCTGAAAAGATGTACAGTTTATGGCTGTGACTTATCTATATCCATCCATCCATCTCCTTCCGCTTCTTATCTGTATCTACATATCTATATCTTATCTACAACATGCTTAGAAATTACGATATATTTACAGACTGCGCATGTGCAGGTCGTACAAACCAGGGGTATATAACAACTCAAAAACATCAGGAGAGAAACAACTATAAAAGTAAAAGCTTCATTTAAAATATCAATATAAGAATCAGATGGTAGCTTGAGTTTCCTTCCACTCCTTCACATTATCGGCAGTTAAACTGCTTCAACTTTTCGCTATATCTAATTGAATGAATGAGATTAGATTTCTGTGGACCATTACCTTCTAGCTTCCAGGTCTGTTATTTTCTACAACCTCATTTCAGATTTGAGCGTCTAACTTTTCTCAAATGCAGTTTTATGTCTAGTTTCACGATGGCGCTTTAAATATCCACTCACTGGTGCCACCGTCTCGGAAAGTGATGAGACTCAGCCCCTTGTGTGGAACCGAAATATGAAAATGCGTCGGCCTGTTCTGCTGTTTACTGTGTGCCTGTGAGAACGAGTCATGTCACTTTCCTTCACTTAGACTCTGACCTTTCTCTCCTGTCTCTGGCCTGTTTCTGTCCCAAAGCTCTCTGTCACTATCACAGCCCCGACACGCAGAAAAGAGCACAAAAAAGTGCACAGGCTTACGAAGACTACCATAAAGGCAAGAAAATTTGAAATTTAATATAAATATCTATTGGTGAAATCTATTGGTTATGCTCCGTTTTATTATGTCTGTTTTATACCATCCACGTTGTGGGAAAAATGGAGGGGAGAAGAGAGGAGACAAAAAAAAACTTTCCAGGACGAGTCAACTTTGCAGGACACTTTGCATTCTTAATGCAATTTCCGTGAAATGAAAACTGGACATTAATTTTCCAGGTGTTCCTGGACACGCTGCAACAACAGTTGTCTTCTTGACTTCATCTGGACGAGTGCACTGCCAAAGTGAGGTGTTCTTTGAAAGTGAGGCCTTTGATTTCACTACACAGGGCTAATCTGAGTTTTATATTTCCCATGTGTTCACAGGTATAGATAGGCATATATAGTGAAACGGCTCAATCAAATGCACCCATTTTATTGTAAAACACTCTATTCTTGAGGAAAAAAAGAAAATAAAAAAATAGATAGATAGATGGAGTTTGCACTACTTTGTGACCGATCTCTGTCTAGAACAACAGTGGTATTGATGGGGTCCCGCTGTTAACTGATACACCGGGTGCGCCTGATTTTGTCTCGTAACCGTGGTAACCACAGATGTCGCCTAATCAACCGGGACTGAAACGCGAGTCGCTCGTCAAGGGGTGCCACAAACCGAACTACAAACCTGAGAACTTTTCCAGGCCTAAAATCTTGCCGTCATGATCAGGATCATCAAACTCGAGGTCTTGTCCAAGAAGGAAGTCGGTGTCTAAGCTGAGGTTTCCAGGAGCGTCAGTGGCTACACCATCTTCAGAATCCACTGCGGAGAGCGAGGAGAGGAGAGGAGCAGATCAGCAACATGCGGAGCATCATTTCAAACCAGAATCGCTGGCGTCAGGATGGAGAAATCTCATCGGCGAATAACGGTTCGGTTGCCTATAAATCTTAAAAGTTTCCACGTCGATCAAATGCATACATTCAGACGTGTAAATGGTCTAAATCACCATCTCGAGGCATTGTTCATAAGTTATGACTACAGACGGACTCATTACAAACATTCGCGTCTCGCTCCTGTGCAGATCGTTAAACAGTGGCTGAATGCAGTCTCGAAAAGGGCAAAATTTTTATTTTCCGCCCGACAGGGTGTACAACAAACTGCATTTTATGAATAAAAAATGAACCGCTTAAAAGTAGACAGATGGAGCTGCTTTACCGCAGTAACGGCTAATGACGCCTGAAATCCTAACTCGGCTCTCGCAAGCTTGATGACGACCAAACAACTATCGCGCAGCTGTCCCCATTGAGAGTACTGCTACCGGGCCATTTCAAGGACATCGGGCCCAGGCGCTCCTTCTTGGCACGCCCCTAATGCTAACGCACAACGACCATCCGCCGCTCCTTTCACTGTCTGACATAATGACAGGAATCCATCAAGACCGAGCGCGGTGTCTCAGATTGGAGTAACAGATGGCGGGGCAATAAGTGGAAACAGAAACAATGGGAAGCGCTGGGATATATAACCTATTAAAAAGCCACAAAAGATGTATTTGGCGGTGTTATGTACAAATATTTTGGCGCATTTGGAGGAATAACGGTATTTCTCACACAATGTGTTTAGTGTTACGCAAGCTCTTGATCACTGCTAAATTACCTGCGTCCCATCACAGCCACTTAATCTAATTCCTGTCCACCCCTATGAGTAACAGATTGTGGCATCGATCAAAGAGATAAGTTGGACAAATAAATCCCATCCGTCAGACTATCAGCATCGATTTCTGCCCATACTGAGAGGAGCGCAGTTTGAGGGATTAGTTCAGACCACATTTTGTTAGCATGCATGGTTTTATCAGCAGCATATGTACTGTGCATGTAACAGCTTCATCTGTGTGCGTGTGACACGTCTGAATCCTAACACATGTAACATGGAGAAACACTTCATTCTGAATCAGCGATCACACATTATGGAGGAAAAGTAGAATTCACTCGTAATGAAAGCAGAATGTGACACTGGCTCGAACCGCACTGTTACTTGCGGTCTGTGATTGATGTGGAGCATTTCAAACAACTCAAACAGCAGCACCTGGTGGCCAGATGTGAGCAGAGAAAACAAGGCACACATTGTCAATGGCCAGAGAATCACAGGGACTCCAAGAAAGAAAGCTAAGAAAGCTACTATCACTCCACGGTTACTGTGTGTTTGTGCAAAACAAAAAAAGGCGAGCTACGTGTCAGATTTTTCGGCGTCGAAAGAGTTTACAGGTCTTAGAATACCTACACTTGACTGGCTGTGGATTCTGTTGTTTTTTTCTTGGCATCTTCCAGTCAGCCCCTCTCTTTTTTGCAACGTCTCCTTGCAGACTTCCACAACCATCAGCTCATTCTCATCTGTTTGGAAGATATCCTTCAGTATTTCTATAGATGCAAGACAGAATCAATCAAAATCAATTGAGTTTTTTTGAGGGGGTTGAGTTTGTTTTCTTTTATTTTTCTTTTTTTCAAAAATGAATGGTCCCATCACAGTTTCTTTGATTGACATATTCAAATTGCATGGTTCACATCACATTACATTTTATCACCATAAAAGTGCAGGGAAATCAAAAGAATTTCACATTCGAGTGGCATCAAAAACACTGAATTTGTGGCACATCTGTAAAAATGGCTAAAGTCGTAAATTGATGACTAGAAGCGGCTTGCAGTGCCACCTGTACAAGCATTTGGGACACATTTGTAGTTCCCTTAATGGTAGAACTACAACCGCTACCAAGCACCATCAGGGGAGACATGTCCCTTAAGAAGCTTGTTAAGACCCAACTCTTCAAAAAATATGTCCTCTTCTAACTTTCACGCACCCTCTGTAACACTCTTAACAAGTGGGCAAACTCGGTACTTCTACTAGTACTTAAACCTCTATATATTCTCTCTAGTCTAGAGAATGTAGCGTTTTCTCTCCTGTTTTCTAAGATTAATAATGTGTCTTAACTGCAAATTATTATTACTATTTATTATATAGTTACATTATTATTGTTATTATTATAATTACGTTATTGTAACTACTTGTATAGCTTATTCTGTTCTATACTACATACTTATAATACTTATTAACTGTCACCACTACTGTGAAGTTGTGTATTTGTTGTGTATTTTTGTGTTGTGTGTCATTTTGTGCGACTTTGGTTGAACATTTTCTCTTCAGGGACAAATTAACTACTAATATTTTCTTCTTAATTTGTTTAGTTACACTAGGTTTCTACTGTGGTGAGGCCTGAATTAGTTTGAATAAAATATTCTGCTTTGTAACCACATGCAAATAAATGCAAATGTTAAAACAGTTCGTTTTCTGTTCCTATCTGCTCCAAAATAGGGTCGTATCAGCTGCTATTGTGTATTAAACCAAGCAAAACAATAAGGCTGTTCATGCACAGTACATAAAGGCTATTTAATCATGTTAGATGTCACAGCTGCTTCACAAAATGTCATTATCGCGTCTATCGTCAAGCAAAGGCATCGTATCTTGAGGTGAGGGTAACCACAATGTGATTAAACAAACAAGCAGATACCACACTTTCTTACATAAAAGACGTGGAGTTAGTGTATTTACAGTGTAAACGTGCACAGAATGCGCTGTTTTCCCCACGCAGCTAAAGTGAGCTACCGTAGCAAGATGGCTAACCCATTAGCTCGACAGAGGAGCAGCTTGAGCAGCAGCGGTAATTTAGACTGAGACATGTCCGTAGCACAGCTAATGCTGTCACTGCTCGCACACAAATCTCTGCTGCTGCTGCCCCTTTCTTTTAATCAACGACGGAGGATTGGACGCGATCGTGACCTTTAACAAAACAATAAAAGAAGGGGTTAAATATAACGCGTCCATGTCGGCGCGTGGTAATGAGTGACAGTTGTCATGTTGAGTAAGATTTCAGAGCCTGGCTAAAACACGTTAACCTACGGCTACATTAGCCGAGCGGCTAACGCAGCCAACCTACCTTGACAATGTAAATAGTCCTGCTGGAGGTGGCTTTTACCGTCGCTGTCCGAGCCATTAGGTGCGAAGCGTTTCGCCTCAAAGATACAACGTCTGGAGATCCGCCATTTCTTCATGAGCTGCGGTGACAAAGAAAGGCAATTAATGGTATTTTTCATAACTTAATTGATTTTGTGATTCGCCCGTGATCCAGTAGCAGCGACAACAATACCGTGTCCGGGATCATTCTTTCAGAATAAAAGCACCGCATAGTCAAACAGATTTGCTTGTTTACCTTTTGGGGTGAAGTTATTGATGGGATACAGATTTGACATCCTGAGGCATTTTTTTGATAAAGTCAAGGAGACCTGAATCACGTTTTCTGGATGGACTTACTGAGGATAACAACAACAACAGTGATAATAAAATAAGTACTTTATTACTTTAGCACTACATTTATCCCCTAAGGGTAATTCAAAAAGTTATGCAAAAAAGGTCACATTGACATGCACAACTGCCCTCACAGAATATCCACAGTAAATAGTAATGGGTTCTTACAGTTAATAACTACAAAAGTATTGAGTAGTGGTAATGTAGAAAGCAAAAAAACAACCAATTACAATAAGTGTATATTATTGTTATTATGATTGACAACAACAACAACAAGCATAAGCATTACTTATAGAGCTAATTTCTTTTAAGTCATGTAACTTGAAGTCTTTCAAGGAAAAAACAAAAAGTTTATACCAACAAAACAATAAGAATATGATTCTTAAATAAAACAATGGCAAATAAAACTGAAAGAAGAGGGGGAAATAGCAGAGTGAGAAGATTGTGATTATACACCCACTCTAATATTCATACAGGCAAGTCTTCAGTCTTAGCCTTAATGCATGTTATAGGACTGTGGGTCCAAACAAACACATACAAATAATAAATATTAATCCTTTATTCATGACTTCTATGACTTTGACAGACATACACATATTGAGTTCAATTCATCCATCCACACCCAGTTTGGACCTCAACAGTACCAAAGGGGTCTGCTGGAGCCCACATCAGCACATAGGATTTCACCCTTGACAGGTCTCCAGTCCAGCACACGATGTACACACACAAACACACACACACACAGCCCATTCAAATGCTTTATTTGTAATTTGCAATGTACATACACAACAATTGCACAGTGCTATTATGACATACCAAACTGTGCAAAACGTTAAATTGCAAACATACAATTTAAATTGTACACAATTATACACAAATTTGAATGTGAATATTTTAACTAGTATGTTAACTATTAATAGTTAAACTTTACCCTCACATTTATAACAAGGGGCCATTTAGAATCTCCAATCATCTTAAACATATTATTTTAGACTAAAAACCTGAGGATTTCTTAAGGGGAATCAGTAGCTCTTCACTTGGTTGTTGCATATTATTTTAAAACCATTTTCAGACTCGTTGAAATTATTGTCATTTATTATGAAGGCACAGCATGCCTACCGGACATGCTCTTGCTGCCGGGAAGCATCTTGACTCCATTGTGTACAACTTGTCTTCCTTCTCGTGATGTATTTCCTTTTCCGGGGATAATTTCCGGTTTCTGTTTCTAACTGAATCACTGTAATTGTAGTTTTAGGGTGTACAAGTCTGCGCCTGTGTACTATGAAAATGAATCAGCATCTGAATGAAATCTGACTTAAATTATTTGCAGTTCTGGTCTTGTGTTTGGCCTTAGAGTTCCAAATGCTCTGAAGTCACAATACATTCAAGACACAGGTCTGTGATTGACTTTCAAAATTGTATAAAAAAAAATAACTGTACAGTACTGTTCTCTTTACAGTGAACATACTAGAAGAAACTCGACTCCACTAGATGGGAACGTTTGCCTTTCATTTAACTGGGCTTCATAGATAAAATTGTATTATGAGATATTTACATTAGTGATAGATACGGTCCCTAAAATGCCATTTGTAGTGATTACCATGAGAACTAAGTAATTGTTCTATTATCATTCTATCAACTATTTTCTACTCAGTCTTACATTTTAAAACAATATGAATGTTGCAATCACACTGACTTCAAATTCGAATAATTCAAAGTCAGTGTTCGAAGATTTTGAAGCTGGAGTTTGGTGTAGACCATCGAGTTCAACAATATATATATATTGTGATTGAAATCTATTTTAACTGTTATTGTATTGGATTGTGGACACCTATATTTTGGATATCAGAACACATAACTCTGTTACACATGTTCTGTTGCGCAAATTATGAATTTAATTCTTGACTGCTGTTTCTAATATATACAAAACAAAACAATCATAAATTCATTGCCTTAATTTCCTCCAAACTAAGTAGTAACTATAACAATGCAGCTATGAAGCATGTACACATCCAGGCGTGTGTGTTTGAGCCAAAATTGGAGGAGGAAACAGTTACTGAGGTACAGTAGAAACCATTTCCAACTTCTATTTTAATATGCAAAATCTATATGTGAATAAGGATGTGATTATGTTTTTATCTTGATGCTGGGAATATAATATAATATGAATATATATATATATATTCATTATTTAACAAAGCCAATATAATTTTTTTCTCTTTCAATTTGGCTCCTTTAAATGTTGTGTTCTGATGGCAAGCATATTTACATGGGTCACTTCCACTGACAAGCAAGAACTCCAGGGAGAATACTGTACCGAAGCCCACAGGATGCAAACTTCTCTTATTCCAAACACTGATATCACAGGAAGCACATCACTGTGTAACACTTCCATGAAAGTCCATCCATGATCTTACCTGGACTGTGGGGGGAAACTGGAGTACCTGGAAAAAAAACATGCAGACATGAGAAGAACATGTAAACCACACACAACTCCAGAACCAGAATCAGCAGCCATGATGAATTTAAGACAGAGGATATACAAAATATACAATTATATATGAATAACGCTGACAGTAACAATTTGTATGATAGATACATTTTTACACTAGATCATAACACATTGTATATAATTAAAAAAAAGGAAATTGGGTACATAATTGCAAGTATCGCTACAGTTACCAGAATCACATGTATTGGCAGCTAGGTGTTGTAACTTAGTTATACAGCCAAAAGGGGGACAGATAAAAGCCACGGAAGATGTAGACGCTCTGATGTGTCCAACTTTTGCTAGGCAACAGCGCTAACCTCTCTTCCACCGTGTGTCTTGCATTAAAAGTCATTGAAGCGAACGCTCAGACTTTGTCCCCTTTACGACCATAAACTTAATAGTATGTGTATGAGTGTGCACGGTCCTTGGCAACTGTTCTTTTTTTTTTCCTAATGTGATTAGGTATTTCTGAATAGGAGATCCTGGAGTTCTGCGTCATCCCATTGGCTCGAGCCGCTGCAGTGAGCGCTCTGCAGCGACTGTGGAGGAGGAAGAGGAGGAGGAGGAGGGTGCAGCATCACCTCCTCTCCTCTCCTCTCCTCTCCTCTCCTCTCCTCTGTTCTCCTGTCCTGCCTCCCCGCAGCCTGTGCAACGCTCCCATCATATGGTTCCTGTGTGCGGCAGTGAAGAGGAGGAGACGGGAGGAGGAGGAAGAGGAGGAGGAGGAGAGAGGGGGGTTTCTCTCTCTCTCCCTCTGCCACTGTTTGGTCCTGAAGGGGAGGAGCCAGTTGTTGATTCTACGCTGCTGAAGGCAAGGCTGCGCGCTGCTTAGAGGTAAGACACCCTTTACGTAATAGAAATTATTGTGCGTTTTATCTGCGAACTTCCAAAAGGCGCAGTTATCATTTGCTGTCAGCGCGCGCCTGCGTGTGTGTGCGTGTGTGTATGTATGTGTGTGTGTGAGAGAGAGAGGGGGATCCGGAGGTGGAGGTGAAGGCGAACACGTAGTCTTATTAAAACATGCCACTCCCTGCACTAGCACACTGATGCCCTGCACAGACATCTCCTCAGATGATTCACATAAACATACAAGTGTTTGAATGGACGTCTGCATCACATGTGGAGGTGAAGGCAGCGGGTGCCTGCAGATTAATCCGCTTTCATAACACATTTAATTTGCAACTGCATGTCAATATGCTGCTCTCAGGCCTGCTCTTTTGCTTTATTTGAGAAACTGGGTGAAATTTCACTTTTTTTGGGTCAGGATTCGTGCAGTCAAACAGTGAGTTGTATGAGCACTGAGAAGATATGGGGCTGTTTTATGGCTTTGCGCATCAGCACAGGCTCCCTGTGATATCATGTACAAGCTAATCCCTCTGCATATATTGTGGTGATTCAATAAAATAAGCCCGCAGGATGCCAGAGGTCACCAGACTCAGCGCAGAGCAGCAGCTCATGGTGCAGAAAAGGGAGACTTAAGTCGGGGATGCCGAGCTGTACATGATTGTGTGTGTGTGGGTGTGTGAGAGTGTGTGTATGTGTGTGTGTGTGGGCAGGCTGAGGTCACTTGTGCCTCTGAAGCCCGCATTGCTGATGTGGGCTCCTGTCCAGTGCACAGAGATTTAAAAGGGTGTATCATCAGGTTTCCCTCTCTCCGCTCAGGCAGAACTTCACATCGTCGTGCACGCTGACCTCTGCTCAGCCAACGCAGAGCAACAGCTTGCTAACAAGTGTCCTCCACGAAAAAATGAAAAAAAAAAGTCTGGGACTGAGTCAAGATGATGCGGCTGTGGAAACAACATTCATTCAAAGGGGAGAATTCAAGAGGTGGTGGTGCTGGTGGTGTGTTTCAGAGGAAGGGGCAACGCTTCAGGGCAGATGCCGGTTGTGTAATGATCCCATCTGTCATTGTCGTTTTTATCTGTCATCAAAAGGCACAGTGCCTAACCTATAGGAAGGCAGACTAACCTGCATCAGATGCACTGGATTACTCTCTCCTTATGTGCATTTTGCACATTGCAGTGGAGATTTAATTTGATATTCTGTGTTGAGATAGCAAGGTTTAATTATGATTAATGGTTTCTTTAGAAACAAAGCTGCCCATATTTACAGGTCCCTGCAACAGTTTATCATGTCGGGTCGCTTCATTACTAACAGTGATGTCAGCATCCCAGCTGTGTAACCTTTACCCATTCATTCATCATTTTTAGTCACTTTAGCAGTGTCTCAGTGTTACCACAGTGGTACAGAGATCTTCTGGTGCCTATGTCCAGCTCACATACTGTAGGCTGAAGGCAGGTTATACACTGGATCCAGAGAAAACCCACACACACGCAAATTTCACTTACTTCGATCCGACCAGATTACAAACCAGGGACCTTCTTCCTCTGAGGCAGCACCACGAACCATGGATCCACCATGTTGTAACCTTGTATGGTTTTTAATTCGGTGCCTATGCCATTAGCATCGTCTGTTTTTCATTCCTTTCGCATTATCTCCTTTTATTTTGCCTTGGCAAAGCACTCTGTAACATGATTAAGGAGAGCTCTATAGCAATTACATTTCCATAAAGTTGGGTGACTCACAAAATGAGACAAAATGAGAGCAAAGAGGCTGAAATATCGTGACTCTTTGTGCCAGTGTGTGGGTCAGCCTGAAAGAATACTAGCTCATACTTTTCTTGTTGCAGTTGACCTTCACACTCCATTCCTCCACTTTGTAATGCACGCTGTGATCTGTCATGCCACTAGGAGGCTTTTAACTGGAAGTGAACAGATGTGACATCATCAGGGATAGATTCAGTTTGGTGCGACGTCCCTTTAAAACTTTCCTCCAGAAACTTTTGACTGTATGTATTCATTGTAGGTGTGTCTTTGAATGCATTTTGAACAAACGATTGATAAAAGTTCTGTGATTTTCTGCCTCTACTCGACTTACTAGGATTACGTGTTAAACAAACCCTGTTGCAGCAGGTTGTGATTTCCTTCACACTCACACCTCACTTGGTGAATGCTCAGTTTTTTCACAGTTATATTCGGTCATTAAATCTGAATCTGATATGTAGGCTAAACTTTCCACACGCATGGAGGGTGAAGAAAATCTGTCGGAAGTAGCGAGAGTAAGCTCTTTGTGCTCTGGTGCAGAAAAGACGAAACAAAACAAAAAAGGTTCTCGGACAGAGTCCCGTATTTGTCCTTCAATTCTCTGTAATCCTCCTGAGGCGCCTGGATAAGTTTAATTCTTCTATGTTGTGCATTAATGTGTTGTTCCCTGTCAGCGGCTAAGAGTTCTCTAGAAAGCGAGCGAAACATCAAAGGGGCGGCGGTGTCCTATCGAGTAAAGAGGTCAAACCTTTAAGAGTGTGTTTGGCCTCGGGAGCGCTTTATGGGAGACTCTTCACACATACACCCATTCAAGGGAGGAGAAAACCATTAAGCTGCGAAGTAACGATACCCTCCCTCTTTCCAAGCAGCACCTGTGTCCAGCCTTAGTGTTAGTTAGTCGTTAGCTGTGCTGTCCCCTGAGCCCTCTGAGCGATGACATTAACAACTGCATTGTATCTCACTGTGGTTGCACTTTGTGAACTAAAAGAAAAATGTTCTTAATCTATGAAAGATTTCACCATTGTCTCCAATAAAATAAATATGTCGCAACATTTTAAGCCAATATTCCCAGTGTCTGGGAGCCACGGTACAACAGCAAACTGAACAAGAAAGTTTTTGTCCACAGACATGTGTTTACAACCACTGACCTTTTAGGTGGATCGGCGAGGTCGGAGAGGTTACCATAATGCCCCTAAAGCGCCTGTTTCCCTGTTGTAAGTTCTGCTCGTGACTATATTCAGGAGTTTTCTCTGACTTCCAGTCAGCCTTGAACAGTAGCTTTCACTGTAATCGCTGGTCCCAGGAGACAAACAGCATCTCGTCATTTAGAGTTCTCTCGTGTCATTTCCATCAGTTCAAATGGGTACATGCATCATAGCATCTGTGCATTGTTATGTCTGTGAGTGAGTGAGTGAGTGAGTGCTCTTTGTCTGCCATTTTTGATGGCTGAGTGATCTGATTCAAGATGATGATGATGATCCATAACAATGACAAGGATGTTCTGCAGAGATTAGAGACAGTGCGATGGGAGTGAAAGAACATAGTGGGCGATTAACAGAGGATTCAGGTCAGGACGAAACAACAGAAAGACTAAGTTGGCTAAGAGCACTGTACACTGCCCAGCATCAGCTTTGCCTTAGTACATTTAGTTGGCTGACTCCATAAAACTTTTTTTCCTGTGCCTGAATAGCTTGGCTTTGAGTAGGAGCCCATCGTTTTGATTCTGCTCATATTTGGTTTCCATGTGCCAAAACTCAGCAAACACACCCAACTATCCATCATCATACCCGCTTTGTACATAACTGATGTCTACTTGTCAATTTCTACTGGGAAAATGCAGGGAAATACACCCTGAATTTGTTGTGTATGCGTGTGGTACAGGTCACTCATACACACACACACCTATGGGAAATTTAGAGTCTTTGATCAGCCTAAATGTATGTCTTCAGACTGTAGGAGGAAACTGGAGAGAAAACTCACAGACACAGAGAGAAATATGCAAACTCCAAACAGAAAGGCTTTGAGTCTGAGTGGGAGATGAACCCAGGACCTACTCGCCCTAAGGCAACAGTGCTAACCACTCAGTGCCAACTGTCAATACAGTAAACCCTAAGCACTGAAATTGAACGGCTCTGGAAAAATCTGTTTGCATATCTATCGCAACTTACCAAACATTGTTTTTGAAAATAGCATTCAGTGAAACATGGCGAAAATGACACGTCTTCTGAAACCTCAACCTTTTATTTGCACACGGGTGGTTTACGCTCTGCTATTACTTTGGTCTGAAGATGCTTGATTTCCTGTCCATGTTATATTTGAGATGATCTGATTACATATGAGCGAGTTCCTGCCCCTCTCATCTCTCCATCTCGGCTCGGCTGTGTGTGGGAGTGGAGCCGCTTGTGCAGAACAGTAGTTTTAATTCTCAACTTGTTGACTGAAGACTCTGTCTCACAGTGACAGCTTATCTAAGTTGTTAGGCAGCAAATTGTGTTGTCTAATTACCCGACTGTCCGTCTTATCTGGGAGCAATAAGACCTGGCAGGAGCCCCGGGAGCTGTAATTCAAAAACAGTCAATTCTGTGTTTCTCCCAACACGAAACAGTGTGTCTCTGTGTGTCGGAGCTCATACGTGTGAAGGTAGTGAGAGCTGCTGAATGTGTGATGTGTTGGCTTTTTGATGCCTCTATAGATTTCCTATAAATAAAAAGCAGCACAGTGAGGGTCTAAGGAAAGGCTATGGAAGCTAGTCCCCGTGGAACGTGCTGGTTACCAGGCATGAGATCCAGAAATGTTTGGTGAAAATGAAGAAACTGGGTTGTTTTTCTTGGATGTCTGCAAATATAGATTTCCACAAGAGATTTGAGCCTGAAATGAGTCACTTCTGGAGAACAGTTTTCATTCACTAGATCCTGGAAAAGTAAAGAGGCAGCAGCAGATTGATTACATGTGAGAGAGTGGATGTCTCTCAATGGAAAGACTCTGCATCAACTGAATGTTTCATTGAGAGAGATTAAGAGTGACACTGATGAGGCGTTTTAAACAGCTGAAAATGCATTTCATTATTCTGAATTTACATCACTGTTTGGTCCCGTCTTCTGGAAAGAAAACCCATTTTCCGACATTTCCTCTGGTACGGATCTAACAGCGTTGAGCTTTGCAAATCATCATTTGCAAAATGATGATTCACAATCATTTCAAAGATATGTTATCTGGCTTTTACAGCACACTCTTCAGTTCTTAATAGTACATTTTTTTTGTTGGCGAGCACTTGTTGAATCTAAAGATGATTTTCTTTTTCTAAAACTCACTGATACAACTTATTATGGAAATTTGTTTTTGTTTGTGCGGAGTAAAATGCACAATACTTCATTTGTCAATTTTCATAATCAGATCATAGCTTTTTGCTCTAACTAATGATGTTTTGCATTTGTTTGATATCTATCTCTGGCCCATGTGTATCCCAATGAAAACATGTCCTCTGTGAACTCACTTTGAATCTTTGGTTTGGTGTTTTTTTTTCCATCTTTCATTTCCAAGAAGTTAAAATGTCTGGCTGGAAGATTGTTTGAACAGATGATCCCAGCAAAAAGTACTGAAAAAGTTGTAAGATTTGTAAGTTGTAAGTTTTTTTTTTTCAATGAGTGTAGTATTGGCCAACTGTATCACAGTTAAAAGACACAGATTATATTTTGATTAATCATGAGTATTGTGCCAACCATTCAAACTGCAAGAGCATATTTTTCTTTACTCTTAAATTCTCCTATATCATGATGAGTCTGCTATTCATGTCAGTTTTAACATATCCACAGACTAGAATATAAACACTGGCCTTCAGACTCTGTGCGAGAAGGCGGAATCGGCAGCCACTGCAGTGTTACATAAATCCAGACTCTTTGTGCATCCCTGTTTAAAGAATGATGAAGCATATAGCTTCTGTAACCTCCCCCTGCCTCTGTGGTCGCTTTGGTATTAAAAAGAAATCACTTTTAAAGACGTTTCAATGAGGAGCAGTTCTTTAAATAGACCATGATCCACTATGATATCATATTTCAGGGAGTATTCCGTGGTCCGATTTGACGTCGTGCCAATTTGGAGACATATTTTAATTGGTCTGGGGTTGCATGAATCAGCCCCGGCTCTGTGTGCTCGATGGGGCCTGATTATGAAAGCTCGCTGCTGCCTAATGGAGACAGAATGAGTTGTCTGTGCTGTCTATCACTGCCTCTCCTTCGCCTCGCCCTCCATCTCTCCCGGTCCTTTCTGTCAGACCGGTCGCAGCTCTTTCCCGTCCATCTGCTCTTTGTGTCTCGCGGCTCTGACCTTATTGCTCATGCTGAGGCTGTGTGACGGGCAGGCCAGGCCATGCCGTGGTTTTGCCAACCCTGGGTGTGTTTCCACTTCGAATGGCGTTTCATGGAAATGAAACAATTGAATATGTTTTCTGGAGTGAAATGGCTAGCTTTTTTTTTTTTAAACAGCTATTTTTGTCACATTATTGAAAGGTCAGATTTCGCAAGAAACACCCATATATAATTTATGAGGCGGGTTTTTTGGCACAGAAAGTCCATCTGTAGGCAGAAATAGCTAAATGTTTATGTTTATATTCATTAGTGTACCTCACAATAGCGCGCATTGTCTTTTTTTTGCCTTAGATGAAGCTTTTCATACCATAATAGAGAGCCGTGCTACACTTTGCTTCTACAGCAACCCCAGAATAGAAAAACACGTGCTCTCCATGTTTGTAGCAGAGAGCGTGGGGAAGGGTGAGGCGAGGGGCATTCACTTGGCTTCACTCTGCAGCCAGATGCTCCTGAATCCTACACACTGGTTCTTCAATACATAATATATGTCGCTCGGTTTGGGAGCAGTTTTGAAGTCATTAAGTATTAATAGTCACTAATGATGATTAAAATACAAGGAATGCAACACGGTTGTGTCCTGTTACACGTTCACTTCGCTTTTGTTGTTCCGTGTAATATATCTCTGGACTTGCAGCCAGGGGGGAAAAAGTTCACAGATTACATTTATATTCATGCATATTAGGTTCACAGAGAGGTTCTCTCCATCAAACGTTCAATGGATTGATGGTTCAAAAAGGGAGTAATGTGAGTTGAAGTGAGTTGCTGCTGATTAAGTGAAAGCTGATTGTTATTTAATATTTTATTAGCTATTATTTATTTGTTTGTTAGAAGGTGGAATAAACAAAGTCAGGTTATGTATATGGTCATTGATGTAGGATTGGGCAACATGGTTTAATAGCATTTAAAAGCATTTTAGCTTGTTTTGCTGTGACTGACTAATTTGTTCAAGTTACATTTAACAACACATCAGGGAATGTTGAAATTTGTCTCTAATAGGGCTGCAAGATTAATCAATTAATCTGTTGATTTCCATTGATTGGTCTGCAAAATGACAAAAAATGGTAAAAATTGTTAACGAAATCTAAATATGGCTTTTAATGCCCTCACCACAACAATGTTCAATTTCATGTCATAGGGGACAAAAGAAAACAGAAAATACTCATGTTAAAGAAGCTGGGATCATAGAATTTTGGCTTCTTACAATAATTCTCTCTTTTAAAAATGCTTCAATGCTTCAAACCACTAATTGATTATTAGTTGTAGATGATCTCATTAGGGGATGTCAGGGTGACCTGTGTGAATGTGCTTACCAGCAGTAACAGCACAATACTTGACCATAGGTATTTCACAGGTGTCATCTCACTGAAAGTTTTAACTCAGATCTTGCTTCTGGTACATTCTGTGTTTGCAGCCTGAGAAGCTGCTCGCGCTGAAGAGGAGGAATCCTGAGACGATGAAGGACAGTCGTCCAGCTCAGGGCTAGCTCACGCTGACGGAACTGCAGTGGAGGTGGCGGAGGAAGAGGAGGAGGGAAAGAGAGAGAGAGAGAGAAAGAGACAAAGCGAATCACATGTGCAGGCCTTGGACAGGCTCCAAATCAGTGATGCTCCCCTCGGGCAGGGATTACCTCCTCCCCGTCGTCTGCCTCTCTATCTCTCCTCCCGCTCTTCCTCCCACATACTGCAGAGCAGCCGCCCATCTCCAAGACTCTGAGCCGTGAGAGCTCGCTGTGTTCACCCACCCACCCACACGCACACATATATACACACACACAAACTCTCTCTCTCTTTCTCTCTCTCTCTCACACACACACGCACCGACACACTTGCTCCTGCTTGCTGCTCATGGTCGTAGGCTTGCCCTCCTCGGCCGCCGCCCGCGCTCTCGCCCCGCACCATGAAGAGGCCCAAGCAGCAGACGGGGCCGCTCAGCTTCCTCAACTTCTTCAGCAGGAAGCCCAAGTCAGAGGCGAGGCCCGACCGGCCCCCGGAGGCCTGGCCCAAAGAGGAAGTGGCCATCACCCTGACGCCCAGCGAGAACCCAGAGCAGGTGAGAATGAGGCATTTGACACCTTTGCTGCTGTCTGAGGATGTTTTTTTTAATGTTTCAGTTTGACCTTGAAATTTTGGAAATGTTCTAGTCTAAGTCATGATTATTTCTTGCTTGCATGTGCATTTTTACTTTCTCTGAGGTTTATCAAGCAGGGACAAATGCATCAAACATTATTTCATATAAATGCAAAACAGATGTCATACATACAGGTTTCTAGCCAGAGCTCGTTTGCAACCCCTGTCCCTGGTTAGGCCTTTTAGAAAAGTTCAAGAGCAAAAGTAGAACAGTATAGAACATTAGAATACAAAACGTACAAAACAAAAACAAAATATAGACAAAACAAATAACAATAACAAATAACATGACAAGTACTGCTTGTTGCACCCCTAGTTCTAACTCCACTATTGTTTTTGTTTTGTTACCAATTGCATTAGTTTCTGGAGTGAGGTGGCTCACACACTTGAAAATAAGTCTACCAAACAAACAAATTAAACAAATTTAATACATTATAACTCTCGATTAACCAACAGTGGTGCCATCAGAGGTTTTTGTCCGTCACTTTCAGTGTCTGTTTATATAATGAACTAATAGGTGCAGTAGGCACATATTGTCAGTTACTTTGATGTTATTCTGGCTCTGGTGCACATAAATTTGATATATTCAAAATCAAAACATGGTTTGAATGAAAGAATACAGATGAAATCGACCAACTTCTATTTCCTCTTTTGATACATTGTAAAATGAATGCTCTTTCCTAGGTCTTTATCCCTCCATATAGTCAGAGGATAGAAAAAGAAAAGATTTCTCAGCTGCTGTCATTTTTTGTCCTCCTAAAAGTCAAGATTTAGATGTTTTGCGAGAAATGTCTCAAATTGTGGCGTGAGGAGGAAGAGCCTTAAGGGAAAGCTGTAGATCATTAACTTTGGGCGTATTAACTTCTGCTTGCCTTCTCCCTCTCCCATTCTGTTACTGCCCAAATCCATTAGACTGTTTATTTAATTCATTGGCAATTTCGAGAAATTATGTTGCCGAGAAACCAAAGTACACCAAATACAAAATAAAACATGCGCACCTGCACGCACACCTTCTTCAGTCTTCTCTGGGAACCTGGCCTGACTCCATTAATTTCCATTCATTTTATTTATTTACTTTTTTAATAAATACTATCCCCAGAATGAATATGATTTGAGCACAGTTAAAGTGAGCTGTCTTTCTGATCTCGTTCACAGGATCTCAGCCTCGCAGCGGACGAGGCTGGAGAAGCCACAGTTTCTGGAGGAGAAAGAGGAGAAGGCGGAGGTGCCCCCGCCGCGGCTGAGGCGGGCGAGGACGGAGCCGCCACCGCCGCCGAGTGCGTGGGCGGAGCCAGCAGCGGCTCCACCGGCGTCCTGTCCCTCTCCTCCTCCAGCCAGGAGCAGCTCCTGGAGGAGCACCTGGAGGAGTGTCCGCTGTGCCTGCTCAGCCAACCGCGCTGCCACTTCCCCCGCCTCAGCTCCTGCACCCACCGCACCTGCCACGACTGTCTCCGCCAGTACCTGCGCATCGAGATATCGGAGAGCCGGGTGGGCATCGCCTGCCCTCAGTGCCCCGAGACGCTGGCGCCGCTGGACGTCCGCGCCATCCTGGACGACCGGGCGCTGCTGGAGAGGTTCGAAGAGTACCAGCTGAGACGTTTCCTGGCCGCCGACCCAGACACGCGCTGGTGCCCCGCGCCAGACTGCAGGTAAGACTCGCTCTGTGGTTCAGTGGGAGTGTGGTTGTCTGTGGGTCAGAAGGTCAGTGGTCCCAGTCCAGTCTAGTTTACATGTTGAAGTATCCTTGGGCAAGACACTGAACCCCAGATTGCCTCTGATGCCTCTGTGTCATCAGGTGGGAATGATTTAAGTTAGTGATTAAAGAAGGTGGACTGTGCAGGGTAGCCTCAGCCACCAGTGTATGAATGAATGGATGAGACTTGTGATGCAGTCTGCAAAGCACTTTGGGTGGTCATGAAGACAAGACAGACCATTACTATTTACACTGTTTAGTTAAGAATGTTTAAAGGTGAACTGAATTGAAAAAAATAACTCTTTTGCATTGGATATGTCCAATAACCAGTAACCAATAACTACCCCCAGCAGGTCCAAATACATCCATTATATAGTGTGACATAAGATATGACCAAGATGTAAACTGTATCACACCCCCCCACACACACCTGCAAAACAGTTAGCATGTCCCTGCCTTTATTCACTCCTCTGTTTCTGGCTCAAACATATAAAGCTGGATGTGTGCGTGCTCCGCAGCTGTATCAGTTTTAGTTCTTTTGCTGATACCTTTCACCTGTAGCCAAAATGCAATGACAGTGTTAATGTGTGAGTAAAAAAATAATGTAATAGTATAATAAGTCTGAAATGGGTCATTATGCCTGATGAGTGCTTTTACCTTTGGTTGGTGAGATTTTACAGGCTAATCTTTTGACTACGATCATGGATTTTTTTAGTGTTAAACTCAAATAAAAGGTCTGAACACTTCTTCCAACACTTTGGGGGAACATTACGATGATTTAATAAGTTATAATGTAACATTTTTGACAATGAAAATGAAGAAGTGATGAGAAGTAGCTCCCCTAGAGTAACACAACGTGTAGAGAAATGTTCTTTCCTATTGGTATCTCAAACCCCACAGTAGCAATTCACTGTAATTACCCCCTCCTCCCAAAAAAAAGGAGCGCTCTGAATGTTGCATTTCAATATGGCAGCTCTTGTCAGATCTCTGTCATCCAGCCAAGGGCCTTTCTGTTGTAAAACAACACGACTGGAGCAGTCGACGTGACTGACGGAGCTTTGAAAAGATGATCCGACGGCATTAGAAATCTCAGTCGGAGCTTTATTTACAATTCAAGGCTGTAAAGACAGATTCTGAATGAGAACAAGGTCGTGGAAGGTGATAGTGGGTTTAATCACAGTGACGTATTGATGGTTTGGCTGCAAATTCTGGCACCATTTGACTCTTAATGAGGATAATTGACTGAAATATCGAATGCATGGAGATAGGGAGTTTAAAGCCTGACAGAATCAAGACAGTCGTGTATCACTGAGAAATCCACTGTGACAGAGATGTGTTGTTTTTTCCCCTCCATCGACAGCCAAAACAAAACAGACACCACAATGAAAAGCAACCGCGAGACATGTTCCGAGTTAACTCGTTGCTTCTTCACGGCATGTACACGGAGCGCTCCTCTGTTGTCCCGCCCTCTTGTACATGGATGGGTAACAAGATAGCTCCCACAGATGGGAAGTCATAATCACAAAGTGTGTGTGCATGTTGTGTGTGGGCGTGTGGTTGAATATTTGTGGTCTGAAGCATGTATGCACCAGGGTTCGGTGGTAGACTGTCTGTCTCCCCGGCTGTCAGTGCTCACAGTCTGGCCACGATGAATGAGTGGAGCAGAAATCGATGCGCCAACCTGCCTGATGCTGGGGTGAATTAAATATAACAGCCAAAACAAGAGATGGGATTTATCTGCAGTGGGGGAGAGGGAGGGGGTTGAATTTCACGTGTGAAAAATGTGCTTACGAGCGGAGGCCAGGGGTCTTCTGCATTTGCCAAATGGCTGACAGCGTCCGCATAAAGGCGCCTTTAAAGTATCGACCTGTTACGTAAGCCGGTCGTAGGTCACACTTATGGTTTGTGTTTTCCCGTGGACCCTACATACACACATTCCTGGAGGTCTTAGTGGCAGAAGCTTAGCCGGAGATTATGCCGGCACTGAGACAATATGCTCTGTGTGGGTCCATGCTCTCCACAATATCTTCATTTGCTTTTTGAGCAACAACAAAACACAAAAAAATACAGCCTGGGATATTGCTGCGTTGTATCATGCCGCATTGTTGCAATGAAACACGAAATGCAAAAAAATTAAGCAAATGATAAACATTGCAGAGTCAAGTATTATTAAATGATATTGGGGAGAAAATTATATTATATTATATTAACTTAAAGTCTTTAACCTATTCAATGAAGGGCTTCCATACATTCACATATATACTGTTAAGCCCTCAGTATGTAAGTCATCCCCTCTCACAGTAGGCTTTATAATACATATCTGTCTTAACCACTGATTGGCACTTGGCTTATGAGGTTATACACTTTTTAATGCTATTACATTTCGTAATACTATACATTTTTTGGCATTACCCAAGCTGAGGTCTATGAGTGGTATATTTATTATATATTATCTATGAATTATATTATTCTTTAGATTTATTATAGTATCAACCGTTTGCTTACATCTCGGTCTGTGATTTTTCTGTAGGTGTGTAGGTGTTCGGTATGTGGCATCCTCTAACTATTTTATCCAGCTTTGCTGTAGTGTGAGCTTTGCTTTGGTGCTTCTAGGAGGGGACAAGTTTCTCTGCTCTTATTGTAAAATCTGCGTTTTCAGTGTGTGTCTGCAGTCAGATTTTATGATATAACAGGCGGTGATTTCCCGTGTCCTGCGTTTGAACTCTTGAAAGGGCAACTTGTTGCATATTCAGTGTCTTTTTCATTGAATCTGACTGAGAGAGAGCGAGAGAGAGAGAGTAGTGTTTAAAAGTCAAATAATCCAATTATCAGTGGTTTCTTTGATATAGATGGATATTAGCATGTACATGAGGTCCACGGTGGCACTGTTCAGTCTGAAGCCTTTGACCTCGGACTCAGAGTCAGTCTGGATGTGCTCTGACATCACAGTGGGACCCAGGCAGCGGTGGTGTGATTATCCTCTTATGTGTGCGTGACCTTCAACCTCAAGTCTTTTTCATCTTCCTTTCTGACAACGCTGAAATACCACGTCAGGCTGAAGGTGTCCAAGGGGGGTAAAAAAAAAGCCTGGATGTGCTTTTCATGTCTTTCATAGCGTTGCGTTTCCAGAGAATCACTCGCACATTCGTTCTTATTTGATCGTTAATCACACAATCTTTTGAATAATAAAGTTTATGTTAATGCACCCGGCGAGGAGAGAGATTACATCCACAGGCGCCGATCCCCGTCTTTGTAATCATAAAGAGTCTTGAAGATCTGAGGAGGGAATTATTTATGATTCAGGTGCTGAACTTTTCAGAGCACTCCTGCAGACCTTGCTTTGAATATAGCGACTCACTGTGGAGTACGGTCAACAGGTGCAGATACCGTTGAACGTTGAAAGACAACATTGAACGATTCCGTTTGCCTCGCTGAGTCGAAAAGGTGAACAACACAAGGAGATGGAGGAAAAGATGGGACTTTGATATGTACTTAATAGATTTTCCAAACAAACTACCAAAACTGTAATATTTAAAAGACTCACAACTGGAAAGTTAATCATTGGATCAGGTTACATTCAGTTTTGTGTATGTGCTTTACCTGCAGATAAAGTTTTAGAGATATATTTCACTGGTGGGCGTAAAGCTGAGATGGGAAAATGTAGCGTCTTAAATAGGCTGCCAAAGTCAGAGGACATGTACAATGGGCAGAGATGTCACATGGTAAAGATGTGCAGCCTGACTAGCTTGCAGGCTTTACTCCATTAAAGAGGAGCCTGAATGAAAAATCACTTCAACCTCGGCTAAGAGACTGTTCCTGTTCTCAGGATGTACGGCAGGTCTGAGAACATTGTTACGCTACAGTACATCCTCATTCAATCCAGATACTGGGGTAAAAATCTGAATAGGGACAAAATGTGACTGAATCATATCACCTTCCATCTCCAAAGCAGTTTGCATGAGGTACGTAAGTGATTGAAGCCACTTCACTGTGAGCCAACAGTTTGGTGAAATTACCGGTGAAATGGCAGTTTCCCTGGCTTTTCCCTCAAAGACTGACTGATTAAAGGGTTTGTAAACTAGCATCTGAGGCATTTCTGATGAAACCAAATAATTTGGCTCTTACCAAGATTATACATTTAGAAGTTGATTTCCTATATTAAGTGTGCGATGTTACACTATAATTTTAAATCAAGCAGCCACAATCTTATTTCAACAAAGCTTGAAATTATCTCGCTGCATGGACAGATAATTTTCCCCTCAGGTTCAGTACTTTAAACTAGTCTATAGAAACCCCTTCTTTTGCACTCCATCTCAGCATGGTTAAACCGTTGCCAAAGATGGATTCAACCATTCCAGGTCACTTTTTGTGATGTCCATTCTGTGATTTTTCACCTGTTCTTCCTCCGTCTCCCTCCCCAGCTATGCAGTGATCGCTTACGGCTGCGCCGAGTGTCCCAAGCTGAGCTGCGGCCGCGACGGCTGCGACACCGAGTTCTGCTACCACTGTCGGCAGCTGTGGCACCCCAACCAGACGTGTGACCAGGCCCGGCGCCAGCGAGCCCGCCACACTTCCAGCGGCAACGACGCCTCCACGCTGTACGTCTTCAATGAAGAGCCCGGGGGAGGTGAGGAGCCTGCCTTCTTTTGCCCTGTTTCTACTACATGGTACCGGCTCGGCTCTGCTCTACTCGACTTGACACCTGGAATATGTAACCGGCTCTGTTTTTCTGCACCTCCACCCATCATGGCCACCCGTTGCTATGACAACCGGGTACTCTCAAGGCGGCACTATTTTGGAATGGAAATGAGCTCGAGCCGAGTCGAGTAGGGTAGAGCAGAGCCGGTACCGTGGAAATGGAACATATTGTCCTGTTTCCAGTACATTGTATCAGCTCGGCTCTACTCGGCTCGACCTTGTGTGTGTTTCTATTACCTAGAATGTGAACCTGGTACTACTTTTCTTGTACCTGCTCGCCTGCCGGGCCAAGCCGATCTGGGTTGGGCTGGATGTCATCAGAAACACCAGTGCATCAGCGTGAGTCCTAAAAAACAAACAGACAAGAAAACTTTCCTCCCACAGTGGAGTTGGACTGGATGCAGAAAAGGCTGGTGGTCAGTGGTGTTGCATTGAAGATGACGTCACGTGCACATGTTGCTATGACGACCGGGTACTCCCAAGGCGGCACTGTTTTGTAATGGAAACGTGCTCGAGCCAAAGCAAGTAGAGCCGAGTCGAGTAGAGTTGAGTAGAGCCGAGCCGGTAGCCATGTAGTGGAAACGTGGCATATGTCTCCTGTCCCAGGACAGGCAGGCAGATGCCGTGTCACAGCTAATGTTTGGATTCTGTTGCTGAAGATGCGGAGGAGATCAAAGCGTGCCCCCGCTGCGGTGCCTACATCATGAAGACCAACGACGGCAGCTGCAACCGTATGAACTGCACTGTGTGTGCCTGTCAGTTCTGCTGGCTGTGTATGCAGGAGATCACCGACGTGCACTACCTCAGGTACTTAAGGCACACAACGAAGGCTAAAGCATGCGTCTTTGTTTCCCCCGGAGAATAGGCAGGTATAGACTCATTATTCTTTAAACACTCTAAGAGGCGTAATGCCATGCAGACACTTTTTTTTGCTTCCTAAAAGTGACTAAGTTCTGCTTTTATTGATTTTAAATTGAATCAGTGATCCCTCAGGTGCCGCTTGCATTTTCAAGGTTTCAAAGTGCTTGAATTTTGTATTAAGTGCTTAAGCATGCTTGGAATCTTATCCATTTAATAACTTATAGCTATCTGAGTTTATAGTTTGTTTATTAGATGGGAAAATAAAACAAGTTGGAAAGTTTTAAATAATATAGCATTGTAGTGTTTTCATATTGTTATGTTGTCAATCCAAACTACATATACCCCAGACCCGTAACAAATGATAATATGATAATAAATGACAACATACATAAACAATAAACAACAGTAAATAATGCAAAAATAAGCTACGATATAAAAACAAACTATAGAAATTAAAAACTGAAATTATTGGATTATTTTGGTTTGTATCTCAGCTGTAATTTGCTTGAAAGGCTTGAAAGTGGCTTAAAAGTTTTTGAACGACCATAGAAAAGGGGGAATGAACCCTGTCAAATATAAAATCAAAATATCTCAGCTGTGGATCGTGGGTTAGTTAGAACAAGCAATTTGTCGATATTGCCCCGTAAGCGTTGGTGTGTGGGACGTACGCAGTGAAAAAGCTGCCCACAGACACAGTTGTGCGTACGTCAGTCGAAAAGAAAGGACAGGAGCTCGATGAGCGGCTCTGCTAAGATGTGCTCGCCTCCCATCGTCCATCTTTGTGAAAGCCAGACGAGACAAAACCCGGGCCCGTCAGCACGGCGCGGACACTATGTCACCGCTGAGAGGCTGCGCTGCTTTAAACCGTGCGTCTGGGGCCTCCATTGATTTTTCCAGCCCTGGAAAGGGAGTCACTGCTGACTTTGACATCAATTAATCAGCTCTGTGTGCCTCCATATTTCCATGCGGCAGAATATGTAACTCAAGCTACAAGACTAGCCAGAAGCTGACGAGCCGGATTCAAAGCGAGAGTTTCATCTTTCTGCCGCTGGCCCGGGTCCCGTGTACGCGCTGCGTGAAAAGGTGTAGATATGCATGAATTTTTCATGTATCGATCATTTCCGTGTCTTGGCTTCTTCTGCAAGTGTTGAGCCACACTTCAGGTGAGATGAGGAGGCGTTATTACCGATCTGCAAAAGCCACATTTGTCTTTTGACCCTTTCTCTCTCTCTCTCTCTCTCTCTTTCTCTCTGTTTCTCTGTCTCTCTCTGTCTCTCTCTCTCTCTGTCTCTCTCTCTCTCTCTCTGTCTCTCTCTCTCTCTCTCTCTCTCTCTCTCTGTCTCTCTCTCCCCTCCTCCCTATATTCACACTGCATACTACAGTGAACGTCCTATTGAAGGGCAAAGCTTTTAGCATCTCACTGCAGATCTGCTACTCTGGAGCAACAGAGGACACTCCACCATAATCCCACCTCCTCCCCATGCACACACACACACACACACACACACATACACACACAGAGAACCTCAAAGTGACATTTGCTGCTGTATTACTTAATGCACATCCCTACGGTGCTGCTTATGTTACTTCTATTGCCAGCGCTGCTCCTGCAAGTTCGTTTTTGCTTCATTAGGACAAACAGCATTAGTCAGCAGTGTGTTGGCAGTTACAGTCACACCACAACACTATCGGGCCGATACTGGATCAAAGAGTCACTAAAAGGCATTTCAGGAGATAGAAAATTGACCTGAATTGCCGTACTTGTCCATTTATGCAATGACAGGAGTTGTGAGATGAATGAGTCTGCGAATGGTAGCTATAAACTGAGGGAGAGAGGGCAAAGCTGAGATAGATAGCACAGACAAGCTCATTCAGCTCAGGTAACGATGTTTCGAGCACTGAGACAGACGGTTAATGTTGCCAGAGTTTTATTTATTTATGTTTATTAACATCATAGCTTCTTAAATAAATGATAATCATCTGTCAGAATGGTTCATTTGGGAGTCGGCTGAAGCCAGATGAGTTCACGTCCGGCTGGCAGATGACAAGTTGTATGCTCACACCAATGGAAGAGATGATTATAACTTCATTAACTCACTCACATTAGTCTAGAATGAAGTTCAGATCCAATAAAAACATCTGCTCTGATGAGTTGATAAGGACATTTTGTGACCTGGCAGTTGCACTGAATGAGAGTCAGATTATCATCAAAATCATCAGATTGTCTTGTATGGACCTAAGATGTGTTGCACTTAATTGACTAATGAAATCATAATGAATAATTATCTTAATAATTGATTAGTCATTTTAAGTATTAAAAAAAGATAATTATTTTAAGATTTGAAGTCAAAGTTCTCTGATCTCAGCTTCTTAAATGAGAATATTCACTGGTTTCTTTAGTCCTCTGTGATGGAAAAAATGTAATATTGTTGAGATGAAGACACAAAAAGTATTTAAAAATGTCACCTTGACTGTTATGAAAGGCATTCACAGTTTTCACAGTTTCACAATCTGTTGATTGCTGTCGACAGACTGGCTCTGAAAATTACCATTTTTTGTAGCCCTAGTCTAGCTAATATTGACAAGATATTCCAGTCTGAATAAAAAGAAAAGATAGGAAGTTACGAGACGAAGACGAGTCTAAACCAACCACAGTCCAAACCAACAGCATTAGAGGCTTCAGGCCATGATTAAAAACTCTTAATATAAACCAGCTATTTTCTGTGGCCCTGCTGATCTAACCTCCTCTGTTGTGTCTCAGTCCCTCAGGATGTACTTTCTGGGGGAAGAAGCCATGGTCTCAGACCCGCAAGGTTCTGTGGCAGGTGGGCATGTTGCTGGGAGCGCCGGTGGTCATCTCCCTGATAGCGGGCATCGCCATCCCGGTCATCATTGTGGGCATACCAATCTACATGGGCCGCAAGGTACAACACAGCGGAGCAGCTCGGCTCGTTTTCCTTATCTCAGTGTCCGTTCTCAATAATACAATAATCATAACAAGCTGGAAGGAGGAATATATTTGATGGTGTTCTGTGGTGTCTCTGGCTGTGCAGGTCCATGGTCGCTGTAAGAAAAACAATATCTCAGGAAGTAAGCACTACTTGACGGTGGCGAGCGGGGTGATGATGTCGGTGTTCGTGTCGCCGGTTATAGCGGCCGTCACTGTGGGTAAGGAGCCGACGACGACATGGCCGCCCTCTGTGCCGCACGCTCAGAGGAGCTACTGAAGCGAGACTTCAGCTCGTCTCGTTAAATAAGTTCTGTGCCGGTGGTTGAAAATCACAACAGGTTAGATAGCAGAGGCCTCATCTACCTAGTCATATGCAAATTGCTATTAATTAAAATATAACACATCTGTAACTGTCAACGTTTCTTAGATCTGTGGGCATTATTTATCTGGATCCAAAAGTTATTAAAGATAAAGATGATTTATGTGGCTCGCAGGCTTCCTTCCATGATAATTAGTTAGTACTAAAAGAGCATGAGCCTGCATGTTTTTTCAAAATGTTGTACACACACTCACACACAAAATTGAGACTTGAATAAAAACCTTAACTTAAAAACTACTCCAATTTAACAGTAATGCTGTAATGCAGTGATTTATGGCAGGTAGAGCTGTGAGTGAGCTGATTAATGGCCTATTACTGTAATCCACTAATAAGATAATCAACAACTCATTTAATAAAGGTTTTAAGAAATTACATCAAAGCACTCTGATCTTAGTATTTTCTGGTTTCTTTTGCGCTCTATGACACAAAATCGAATGTCCCTGAGGTGAGGTCAGGACAAAACCAAACAACTAGTCGAATAATTGAGAGAGTAATAGACAGATTGATCGACAACAACACAACTACTCTTTTATGGCAGGTTAACCAGGGCACCTCAGAGGTGCTAGAATTCTCTGGTTTACTTTTTCAGGTTTTTTGTTTTGGTAGTTTCCCCTTGAACAAAATAAAAACCATCTGGCTGTTTATGTAGTGTGTGTGACGCTTTCTCCCCATCAGATCCTCAGAGCCCATCTCCCAAAGTGGTGCAGCACTTGATAAAACAATTGTTTTGGATGTCTATGTGAATAAGTGTGTGTGTGAGTGCACCAACAGACCTCTTGAGGTCACCCCCCTGCCCTCCCACGCACACACACACACACACACACACACACACACACACACACACAAACACACATATGCATGGTGCAGGGAAACATTTTGATGAGTCATGCCGCCTCCTGCTGTAGGTAACGTCCGTGGCTGTGCCAGAGCTCGGTGGGACTTTCTCAGCCTCTCGGCTTCCCTCTGCAGTGTCACCGCCATCACTGTAGTGCACGCTGACGTTCCCTCCCTGTGCACGCACACACACACACACACACACACACACACACACACACACACACACACGCTCCTCTCTCATCTCCTACCTCTGCATAACCCTCCCCTCCTTCTCCTCCCCCTTTGCACCCTCATCTCTCTCTCTGTTTTCACTTGATTTTTGTCTCTCGGCCTCATATTTTATCGCATCTCGTCTGTTTCGTAATATCGTTGTTTGTCTTTTTTCGGCTCTCGCTCCCCTTTTCTCCTCTCCCCTCTCTGTCAACTGTTGGGCTGGCAGGCTCATCCTCTTGCCCTGGTTTCACCCTGTCGCTGAGTCAATAGCGCACCAGCGTTCCCGCTGTGTTAATGATGTCCCTTTGTTTGGTTGGCGCTCTGCTTTGTGCTCCCGAATTCCTATCTCAATCACAGGTTGCGTAATCACTCGGAGCCGCCCCCCTCCCTTTGCGTTGTGCCATCGCTGCTCGTCGAGTTTGGGAGCTGGTTTGAAGCACTTTTGTCGAGGCTGTGAAACAGAGGGGGATAAATCGAACTTTTGAAGTAGATTCGACTTTGCTAGAGAAGCTGCTCTCCTTATTTTGACTCTGGCTCTTTCACTGTTGCGTATATTTTGAGTCACATTGAAGAAAACTAAACAGTCATTTTGTTCATTATCCAATTTCTTGCTTACTTTCACAGCAGGGCACAGTGGGATATTTCACAGTGTCATTTAGCACAACAGAGTAGCAAATCCATGGAGGTCAAAATGCTGAGAATGGCTTTATAGATCATTTGGTGTGCAGGCAACAATCGAGCAGAAGGGGCTCCTCCCTGTGCTTGTTTTGTGTATTGCATTAATATAATTAGGATGTATAATTAGTGAAACTAAAGGAGAAATCCATTAATCCATCAAACCAAGCATCACTTGGGCTGGTGTCTATCTCCAGCACACATAGGACAGCTCCATTAGAGGGCACACTCAGTTAATTATTCATATCAACTTCACAACCACACTTTTTCCACCATGCCAAATATTTTTTCCAATTATTTCCAAACCAGTCCTATAACCATTTGTATATTATTTATATTTTGCCACAAACTCAAGAGAAACACTCAAGGTGAATAATAAACTGCTCTGTCTTGTCTGTTTTCCTGCAGGTGTGGGTGTGCCGCTTATGCTGACTTATGTATATGGGGTCGTACCCATGTCACTCTGTAGGAACGGTTGGTGTCGACCGCAGACCGAGCCCCCTGAAACTCACAAAATCCAACTTGAGGATTTAGCCAGCTGTGAGTACACGCCATTTTTGGAAATATAGAATTTCCAGTAAAGTAATCACAATTAACATAAAGACAAAAGGGCAGGGTGAAATGACTCAGTGTTGTGTTGTGCTTCTTTCATCTGTGCACAGAGAGCAGTACAAAGAATGACAAGATGTTCTTTGATAGGGAATTTAGTGCTGGAACTATTTGTTAGAGAGCAGCAGCAGGACCTCCTGTCATCTCTGCTGGTTCTCTGGCAGCGACATCAAGGAGACAGTGTTACTGTGTTTGCTGCTGTTTGTGTTTGTGTACAGAGCAAACACACACAAGCACACACAGGCACACACACACACATACCACAGAGTCTTTCAGACAGCTTTAGAGATGCTTTTATGCAAGCGATCCCAATTTATCCCAAATTATAGAGCTCGCCTTTTGATAACTGTGTAGTTAAGGGCATTGAAGTCATGATAAATATAAGGTTCACTGTATTTTCCCGCTCCCAAAATGCAACCTGATCTCATGAAGTTTCAACTTCTCTTATAGATCTTCTATTCTCTCATGTAGTCAGTGACCACTGGACGGGTCAGAAAGACCCGACGCTCAGCGACACCAGTGTGCAGGAAGTCAGAGTCAGTGTACAGGAGGTGGGCGTTCTCCCCAGTACGAGCACCACGCCCCCTGAGCTAGATAGCTATGAGGAATTGGATGAAGCCACCAAGCACCACGCGTACAGCCAGCCGGACAGCCGAGCCGAGTGCCAGGTGGTCGTCGTGCCCGATGGCAAGCTTGATGACGCACAAGCACTTCCTGTGAGGTAAATGTTGCTTCTGCTGCTCCTCCCCATTACCAGGGTGGCGTCACATGCATTGGTGGTTCAGTGGTAGAATTCTCGCCTGCCACGCGGGCGCCAGCCGCGTATAGTCGTAGAAGACAAACACACACACTAAAGACTGAAGCTCCAGAGTTCACAGGTTCGAATCCCACCTGACCCAAGACCAACCTCCTGAATCAGATTGTGAATGTGATGTTCTTTTGTACAATTTTAGCTGCTGTACAGAATACTTTTCCTTTCAACATGAATGAACTACTTAGTATCTTTATCAAATAGACAAACAGATATATTGACAAGATATTTAATTGAAAGCAACTTGTTCATCAATAAACTAACAGATGAAATGTACAAAAAGATGTTTTAAATGACAAATGAACAGTATATACAATATACAGGAGAATCAGGAAATTGTGCATCAGTTAACATATATACAATATGAAGCAAGGGCTTCTACAACAGCAGATTTACTTCTCTGCATCCACCTGACCCTTTGATGAAGTCAGTCTGCTGAAACTCCATCCAGGTAATCTCCTTGACCATGCCCTGTGTCTTGTAGAAGGAGAACACTTTTGCAGTAAATACACTTCCCTGGCACATTGGGGAAATACGAATGGATGTGAGGCCTGTTAGGCTCCTTCTTTAATGGAAGGTGACAGGACCTGCACAGAGGACCCATTGGCACCTGCTCTGCTGACTTCCTCTTTGCCCTCTCCTCTGCCACCTTTGTGGCTTCAGCAGCAGCGGAGTTGGGCTGTGTGTTGTAGTTAAGGACTACAATACGAGGCTCTCGGCGGGGAGGCCCGGGTTCGATTCCCGGCCAATGCAATCACAGCTTTTGGAAAATTTAGGGTTAAAATAACTGCTGATCTGTCTATTTATCAGTGTAAATTTCGAAATGTGACATATATAGCCATAAACTGAGGCCATGGCTTTTGAGGTGACAGTGGTTGATCCGGTCTAGTGTCTAGTGAACTGTAGGCTGAATTACTATAGATTTCATATTTAGACAATGAATTCTGCATTTTCCTTATTACTCTTTGGCAGAGTTCATATAAGTGCTTAAAATCCTTTAAAATGCTTTAATCCTCTATGAATACTACCCTGTTGTGCCTGTGATTTTAGATACCCCAAAATCAGTACAAATAATTAATGCTTTGCTAGAAAATGCAACTTGCAATTGCATTTGTTTACCCTGACTCATCCGGGATACAGAGTAAGAAACATGCCTGAATAAAAATGATCTTAAAATGTGTTATGAGAGCAGCTTTATAAGGACTCTCTATGTGTCTCTGACGTTTCTGTAGGGACGGGACCAACATTGAGGTCCGTGTGGAAATCGAGACCCATCCCAGAGGCGCTCGTCAGTCCAGCCTAAGTAGCATCCTGTCCAGCAGAAGCTTATCAGTGGAGTCCCTGGGACACTCGCCGTCCCAGCCCCAAGACAACCTGCGTGCCTCAGAACCGGACGAAAGACGAGGAGGAGGAGGAAGAGGAGGAGGGGGAGAGGCAGAGGAGCAGGAGGGAAGAGAGAAACCAGGAGGGGAAGCAGCAGCAGCAGGAGGAGACGAAGGGACAGCTTACCCAGTCTTTGACATCGACGGTGTATGAGGTCCTCCTCAGCAGGGTTTGTACTTGGTTGAAGATTAGTCAGGTTTTATGGAAAATAAGCGCATCCACGAGCTGACGAGTCACCGGATTGACCTGCAAATCGTTGTCCAAGGCTGCCTCCTGCTTCTAAGACAGGCCCTCCCACCAGTTGCCTTCTAGCTCCAGCCTCTAAGGAAGACGCGGGTTTAGAGAGCGCAAAAGTGAGACCGTATGTGAGAGTGCGAGTGTGTGAGACAAATAGCATGAGACCGTGACATTAAAAATCAGTGGGGGGATAAACTGTAAAGCAGACAGGATAGTGTCCATCAGAGGATGGAGAACAGTGACTGGGAGCATGTTAGCTGACTAGTTGGGTCTGTTTTATTTCTGTTGTCCTTTCCGACAGAAACTACCTGCCTCCCACTCTACCAGAAATCAATTTTAATGAAGCCCTGTCTTCTGCTGGCTGTTCTCTACTTCTTTCAGTGACCTCACCTCTCTCTCCCCCTTACGACTAAAGTGCCCCCGCCACGAGCATGATCTGGTTTACAGAGCACCGAGAATCTAAAGCTAGACCAAACACTCACCAAGTAAATATCAAATGCTTTTTTGAGCCAGTGAGGGGGATTTTTCTCTACCTTAAAGTTTATTTTCAGACACTTTGAGGTGGTCAAGGCTGAATTGGGCAACTGTGAACATATGATGCATGCTTCACTGTTTGATCACTCTTTTCTGAAAGAAGTCAAGATGAAAATGACACCCGAAAACTGTCAAGGCTTATCGAAACTGTTGTTCTATTGGAGTTAAAATATGCTCTGTGACATTATGGCAACGATTGAATCATCCAGGGGGCTTAGCAACACCATTAATTAGAACTACAAAAAATCTCAAATCCACAGTCTTCCACCGACGGAAAAAGTACAGCAATGCCTCTTTTGCATCATTCTAAATAGTGCAGCTTTTAGCCTTTGAGGAGGCTATTTCCTTTTCAACTGTGGAGAGAGACATTGCTTTGTTTTGTAAAAAAAAAAAAAGAAGAAAATGCTCGGTCCGATGCAGATTGGTGCATTAGCGACGACGGCAACACGGCAGCAACACTCCAGTCGTTTTCCCAAGAGTGCAAAGTCTTCATTTTAAAAGTAGCTGCATGACTCTACTACTTACCATGTATCCACAATAACACGCACACACTCACACACATACACACACAGACACATAGGCAATACACACACACACCGCAGTAAAGTGTAGTTGCAGTAGTGTGCGCTGCTGAGAGCATTAAATATAACCTAAAGACCCTCTGAAATGATCACAGAGCACCAAAACGACAACAGCAGCATGCCACCTCGGGCTAAACTCTTAATAACCCCGTCTAGACGATTTATGAGAAATACATGACTATACATGCTCTGCTTAGCTTTCCTGAGTGTGAAATTCTTGTGAGAGATGAACTTGGACCTGATGTGATAAACCTGGGTGTTGCTGGGTTTCTGGAGAGAAACTGAATAAAGATTTCACCATGAAGGACACAGTGCATTTTTGATGTCTGTTCAATTGATTTTTCTCTTTAGCTGTACGGTAAAGGTATGCTGCATCCACTGCCTAACTTTACGGGTGAAGGTACAAACAGGAAACTGTCAGGTCATCTTTATCATCTCAGCTCAGAGGTCTCTGGTATTTCTGACATGTGACCTTTTAGTAGAGCCACAGATTATTGGGGGAACTGACCCAGAAAAAGATACAGATGGGAAAGTCAGGAAACATGAAAATAACATTAAGAATGAGCATGAACAATAACTTAACATGCTTCTCCCTCTTGTTAATTATCATGTGTTGCAGCAGAGACATCTCACTACTATTTATGGTGCAAAAAGCCACTTTCTTTCATTACGTTGACATAATTCACATGTTAAATATACAGCATATAAATATATGCTGTATTGCAACAATGTTGCAACAAGCATGTATGACCAGTAGAGGGAGCCAACCTACAACAAAATAAACTGAAGCGTTTGTTTCAAATTTATCCATTTGTGGTTAATCATTTGTGGCAAGTGGTGCACGTACTCACATCTTTTACTTACAGTAAAAGGTACAGATAATACTACTGTGTAGAAATACTTATATGTGTAAGTGGAGTCAATGTTTTACTTAAATGAAAATTATGAAAAGTGCTCATACACCAACTGTTTACTGGATTATTAATAGAAACAGATGTGTATCTGTTCCATGTCCTGGAGTAGAATTTTATAGCACCATCAATCTAAAATACTTGATGTGGCCATTAGCTCAGATCTGATGTACAGAAAAATAGGGGATGATGGAGAAAATTGATGGCTTTAATTATGGCCACTGTGACCGGTGAACTGAATAATAGTACTGATAAAAACCAACCCCAGGTGAAAAATAGTTGAAATGAGTATTAATCCTTTTTTTAAAAAAATCCTTGATAGAGGTAGCGGAAGACATCAGGAATGCCTCAGATGCTATTTAAGTGTTAACAAGCCCTTTTTTTCAGTTTTGTTTTTGTTGTGGGGATGTCACAGTAAGTTTCTTGCCTGCTATTGGCGTGACTCATGTGACTTTATATTCCTTGCTAAACAACAGCAACAAAGTCTGTATTCCTGAAATAGGCAGCTACGAAGCTCGTACACATCCAGCCTGGATTCAGAGGAGGAATCAGATACCAAGGTCGAATAAAAGAATGTGTACACTGACATTTCAATGAAAACTTCTCCAAACTGCTTCTCATAGCTGTGCACCTTAAAACGGCATATCTCAAATTAGACATATCATGCTAACTTCTACTTTGACATGGTTTCTTGATGTCTAAAACTAATGTTAGTAACTTGCGTTGAACAGAAAAAACAGAAGATTGAGCACAGCTAGATTTTCTACACACCAGTTTAACACTCGATTTTAGCGCCTTTTCCTTTAAATGCAAATGAGCGGTTCATGAGCTTTGCACTGCCCACCTCTTCCTGCTTGGCAGGAGACAAGAGGACAGCTTAACGTGACCATGGCAATGGTTAAATGTGAGACAGAAATGGCTTCTGGATGACAAAGTCAAAGAGAAATGTGAAGATCCCTGTGTCTGACGACGTCTTGCACTGTGTTTGGCTTTTGCAGTGGACAACTTTGCAGTGAGACTGTCGCACACAAGTGAGGACAAGGAAATTGTGGATCCTCATTGAGATATAGTGAGTGAGGACAGGACTATGCAAATCGACCACTTTGTTACGTCACAAGGAGACTGAAATCAACACGATTCCTTCGGAGACATCTTCTAACAGCAGTTTACTGAACATTGACTTAGTTGTGGAAACTGACGTCTAAGATGTTGGGATAAGCAACGATATGTACTAAAGCAATGAAAAAGTGAGTTTTGCATAATGTGTCTCCTTTAATGGAGGTGGTTACATGCAAATTATCTTGTATGTTGTGGTGGGGGTTGCACTCATCTGTTCAGATTTACCTGTTTTTAAACTGCCATTTCAATCACAAAATTATTACACGAATGAGGATATGAGGATGTTTTTGGACCTACAGTACACCTTTTGCAGGGATAGGCTGTCGTCACCCAACAAAACCAAGGTAAATATCATTCTAGGTCTCCTTTAAAGAACAATAAAATCGATAAACTACAGAAAGTCCAAGGAGCCAAAAAGCTACAGCCACACTGTGCAGCAGTAGCACCAGCAGCAGGCTTCCTGCTGTGGGGCTGCAGGAGGACACGCCCTGAAGTTTGCCAGTAGAGGTGCACAGTGTGTAGTGGGCAGAGCCCAGAGCGTCCTCTTCTTCTTCTGCCTCCTCCTCTTCCTCCTCCTATTCCTCCTCCTCCTCCTGCGAGGCGCGTGTCCTCCCCTCGCAGCGTCTATCGCAGGCTGCTGCCGCTGCTGCATCCTGGAGACCGGGGAACATCCACCTGCCGAAGGAATACACACACACACACACACACACACACACACACACACACACACACACACACACACACACACACACACACACCCCGGGATGGATGCGCTGAAATCCGCCGGTAGAGCAATCATCAAGAGCCCAGGAGTGCCTCGACACACCTGGGGAACTTCTAAGCACGAAAGTGAGTGCGACTCTACTCTTTTAATGGGGACTCTTTATCATGGGCTTTATTATAAGGAAGCCTGGGAGCGAAGGAGGGAGGGAGGGGAAGGAAGGGGGCTGTATGTGTGCGCTCCAGCCTGGTCGGTTTTGTTTGTCTTCTGGCAAGAAAGGCTGGACGGTGTCAGGACATGAGTGTTATACGTCTTTCCTAGACTTTCATCATCGTCATCATGAACGAAACCATAAAAAGCAAACCGGCTCACGACTCAATAGTGGCCAGTCCGCCAACGAAGTAGTTTAGTGGCGATTAGTCGTTAAGACTTTTTTTTTTCATTGAAGAGAAAGAAAAGTAAAATGCTTTCCGTCTCCAGCATCCCGATGAGATTTTAACTGTTGTTCGTGTCTTTGACTGATTTTTAGTCCGATTATTTTTGAGTCGTCTCATTTTCTGACTAAATCGACTCTCAACGAAATCATTTACAGACTAGCTGATGCATTAACTAATTTGCCACAGCCCTTAAGTGAAATATTATACAGAAATCCCATCAGCTTGTGCAGTCAATCTGAAATGTAATTGGCTATTGGTCTGCAGGGAATTCCCTATAGCTGTTTTGACACTTTCCCATTTCCCCCAGGCTCAATCATGTGGCACTTCACAGTATTGGAAAACATCCTCCCCATGTGCACTCTAATGCAGTGTATGTCTGCACTGTATTAAAGTCAGTGATCAATAGTGATTCTTGCACACTGACACACTCACATCTGGAGCATTATTACTATTAATTTGTTCTATCTTGTTGACATTTGATTCTCTCATCCTCATGTTGTGATTAGTTGAACCTTAATAACATGTTTTAGGTTTTAATGGTTTTTCATTGTGATCATTATTGTTTTGTGTTCATTAAGTGGCTTGCAATCTGGTGCCAGATCGGAGGGTTTTGTCCGACTGGAGTAAATGGAGTGAATGGATGAACCTGAACCTTTTTTTTTTTTCACCCTCCCATTAGTACAACTAATTTGGAGGATGTAAGAGCAGATGTGCCTTGTGGCTGCCTCAGTATAAGGTGCGGGATGTGGTGAGCCCTGACTGAAGGGTCAAAGGAACAAACCCTGTCACAGTGTCAGTGCATGGGTGTGGAGCGAGGGGCTGCCGGGCCCCCCCCGGCTGCTCTGCTGTCTCACCGATGTGTGAAGCGTTGTCTTGAAGACTCCTTCCCTGCAGCTCCGTCGCCTGCCAGCGTCTCACTCCTCTAAACTCTAAGCAGGCGGCTACAGCCCTTCCTCCCGGTTCCCTGCTCGGTGACTGCTGGACTGCCTGTGCCAGCCTCCATTAAACACCACTGACTCATTTCGCAGCCGGGAGGATGTGCTGCATGTCTCCCCTCTCTCCCACTCAGGGTCTGGAGAAATGATTGAACATCGAGTGCGGTTCTGTAGGATTTAGAGGTGTTTAGGGGCTTTTTTCTTTCTTTACATTGCCTTGTGTGCAGTGTGCTCACGAGCTTGGTCTTTGTTGGATGACAGGTTGTGTTTGATGGTTTATATTGTTTATAGTGTTGCCGGTTGGGAATTTACTCACTGGGGCTGCAACAAACAATAATTTGTCTGGTGCATCCATTTTCTCAACTCATTAAGTTGTTTTGGTGAGTAAGATGGAAACAACAACACCTTGTTTTGTCCAGATCTCAAAAATACATCCTAGAGGACTCAAGAAACCAGAAAGAAATACAAAAAAATTGACTTAATTAAGAAGACTATTTGAATATCAAAATAATTGGTGCCGATTTTATTCATGTTGTGATCGATCATTTAGTTGTTGCAGCTCAAATTCTGACTTGTGAGTCAGTGATGGATGGGAGTTGTTATTTCCTGAACAGTGCCAACATCACCTTGTTCTCCTCCGTCGCCATGGTGACACAAAAAGCTGGCAAACAAACAACATCCGCATGTCACAGTGAAAGAGTGAAAGACATCGTGGCACATTGTTCGCAGGAGCCTCCGCTTTGTCCTTTTCTTCTGTTGATGTTTGTTGGTGTCAGAAAGAGTGAAGAAAAAAACACGAAGAAATAATAAAAAAAAAAAAAGACAAATTAAATTGTCAGAGGGGAATCCAGCTGGATCCCAGCGCCTGGTGACAGAGGCACTTTGTGACTCGGAGCCCCCAGAGGAATCAGGCTGGAAAAATGTGAACACAGCAGTCACAGGCAGTACAGTACAGACAGGGTGACTGCTGATGTCCAGAAGGTACTTAGCAGGCAATTTGGAGAGAGGACAGTGTCTGCGTGTGCCGGCATGTGGCAATGCGTCAAAGCTGGCTGTCGGAATGCAAATAAGGCGACATTGCAGCTGCTTGGCACAGTCACACAAACAAGGCGCAGGTTAATTCCCTGAAAATAAGAAGAGATGGATTATGCGTCTCCCGGTCACTGACTCATATATAAGTATAATGCAGAATAAAATAGCTTGAGTTAATGCCAATAAACAGCTTCATTTGTTGACATATTATATGAGTTGAATGTGCCAAGTGAGATTACGTAGAGATGTAGTTTGAAGTGCTACTGCTAATAATGGAAAGTCAGAAATGTTCTGAATTTTAACTGCAGGGTATTTGAGCTTCTGTGGAAAGATCATCTGTTAAAGCACATATTTAAAATATTAAAGCTTTGTTAGAAATGAGCTGGTTTTGTGAGAGTAAGGATGATAATTTGGGTGTTATATTATATTTATTTCGGTTCAGACCTGACCTTTCTACTAATGGATCTAATGTAACCTCCACACATAGGTGTAACCTCTCAGGAGTAATGTTCAAGAGTCAATTTCTGGTTCACATTAGATATGTGGAAGAAGAATCAAGCGCAGCAAAAGTCTGGAATCAGTGCTGATAGACTGACACAAAGGCTGCAGCAGACACCATGAATGCTAAGATATTGAATACCGGGCAGGGAAATAGATTGTACCAATTATCTAGCCTTTCTTCTTTATGGTTGTGGAGCTGCTACTCAAGTCGCAGTTTTCCCCTCCTCCCTGGAGTGGCACAAAAAGGACTAAAACCACACTCATAGTCGACTTAGTCCTGTATTGATACCACAGCTGTGACATTGTTTGTGGATTTAGTGGCATTCCTGTCGATACTACTGACAGCGTGCTAGTCCTGCTGATCCGTCAGTTTTAGGACCAGATCTTTTCAACCGCATTTGTACAAACTCAGGATGAGAGACGCAGTCAGCATAGTGACCCGGTGAAATGCACACGTGTATCGATCGGTGGCTCTATTCAGGTTTGTCGACCTCGTAAAAGGGCACCGTCCACGAGGCGGATTAATTTGATTTTAGCTCCTTTCCAGCGCAGAGCGGTGTATTTCTGGACATGTATGGAGCCAGCCCTCAGCTCTCGGGCCAGCAGAGAGCTGACGTGTCGTCGTCTGTCGAGGTCAAAGCCACGGGCAGGACGGAAAGACGACGCAGCATGTGCCAGCAGTACAAGCCTTCCCCTTGGATCCCGTCAAACACAGTGGAAGCAGTTGGAACCTCCCCGTGTCTCAGAAGTCACACTTGCCCTTGGCGGCAAGGACGACCACGCTCGCAGTCTGCATCAATTTAAGATCGTAGCTTTGGGACAGACTCGGTTAAAGCCACCGGGGCTGTGTCCTTGGCCTCAGCATTGTTTTTCTGGTGTAAACATCAGAGCTTGGCACTGCCTCACAGTTTGCATTTAAGATGATATCTTGATATTGTGGAGGCACCTCTAGCGTGCTTTCTTAGGATTCTCAGGGTTGAAGTCTTTGAGGAAAATGTCAGGAGTTGTAGTTTGTATTGCAGAGCGCGGCCTGATCTGAAATTAATGGACTCGACAGTCATTAGGTTGGACTGGTTGGGAACTCTGGCAGTGATTTCAGCCTGCAGTTGTAATAAAGCCGACTGGAGCTTGGCTGAATGACATGCAGGAGGCAGCGGTGCCAGTTAGCAGTGACCCTCGAGGAGCAATTATCTCTGGATGGCTCATTAAGACTCAGAAACCCATGAATGAGGGATATTTGACTGAGGAGGAGGAGGAGGAAGAGATGGGAAGGCATGGCAGGAATATACATAATAATGATAGAGGGAATATCAACAATACATCGGGTAAGAGTGGGAGGAGGTTTGGGGTTATGTGAGTGATGGATAAAGGGAAAGTCAGGTAATCATTTTGCTTTTGGTAACAGCATTTACGTGCACATTTATCATTTCAAAGTTGGATATGGGATATTCTGTAATTGAGGTATTCTCTACTTTCTCTGTATTTTCTCTTTGAGAACGCCACAGAGCTGTCGAAAAGAATCACAGGATCATTTATTAATCAATCCAGTGATTATTTTGTTTCCAAAGGGGAAAAACTCAGCACTCAGTGACCTGATTCAGCTTGTGCTATGAAAACGCTGAGGCTTGTTGGCCTGATATTTGCATTGCATCGCTGCAAGCTTTCAAATGAGGCTGCGGATTTATTCAACATGATGTCCACAGCAAAGGTTGAATTTGCATACAGTGCATGACCTTTTTACAGTAATCCATTGCTTGCGACATACACATACACACATACACTGTATGTGCAAACTCTGTAGAAAGAGTAAACACAAAACTAATTATGATGGCTGACAAATTGATGAATTCTGTTTGTATTCTTTTCTAACCTTGGCACCGGTTTCACACACTGGCAGGTTAACCCTAACCCTAACTTCCAAGCATCACTGTACAGTTTAGCATTGGTAAAAGTCAAATATATCAACCTTATTATCACATAAATACAATAGCTTGATAATGCGGTTTGCTGTCTGGATCATTACTATGATCATTTATAGGCAGATGGGATTTTGAACGTTCTTCCAACCTGGTGATCCACCACTTCCTGTTGCTAAAAGTAGACACTCCACCCTCAATGAACTCCTCACAGTTCATATCGAATATGCTCAGTCATCTATAAGCCTTGGTTAAACCAATATATGCCCTGAGCTGATCTCACTCCATGATTTAAGTGAGCACACTTCCCACCTAAACACTGCATAATTCATGCCCGCAGACTGATCAGCCTCACCGGCTGCAGGCTGAGGAAAGATTAGGTGATACAGTGCAGCTAATGAGTTTTCATGGAGCGTGCTTTCAGGAAGGTAACTCGCCTAATGGATTTCTCATTTCAAAGATCAGGCATTGCTAAAGTTCACATTTTAAGTTGTTCAAACCCATCCCGTGTCCCTCAGGGGTTTTTCAAAAAGCTTGCTATTATTAGGATTTCTTCCGCCTTTTGACAGGGCAGCAGCATTTATGCAGTGACACACTCCATCATTAGTGAATTTGCCTGAAATAGATTGAACAAACATTTGATTTTTTTCCCCACAAAAACTACTTCATGGCTTTCGCCATTTCCCTCAAAGCCTGTGTTCCTCAGAATGACTCAGTGAGCTGTGAGCGTGATGTTCACATGCAGCTTAATTTCGTTGTATGAATAATAACGGAGGGGATTTTGTGGGAGTGAATAACCTTTTGACTATTCTGGCCAGAAGAGAAGTGCATGGGCTAAACCCCCGCCACAGTCTGATTAGTCAGATTACTGTCAAAAGCACGGCTACCTCAGTGACAGCTCTGCACAGATCCTGCCCTTGTCTGCTTTCTACTTACTGTTTCCACTTAGTGCTTATTTAGGTGCATTCTTCAAAGTAGACAGTCTGCTTCTTAATATCCTCTCTTGTGACATTATATTAAATATTGTTGCACACTTTATGTCCTCTTACCAGTCTTAATATTGTGTGACTGCTCCTATTTTTTTAGCTGTGCTAAGTCAGGATAGTAGTACTGTGTGTATGTCAGTCAAAAACTGTGCTGCTTACACAGTGTCACTGTTATGGCTATGTTGCAAACTTCTGCACCTAGCATCCAGCTAGCTAACTTTTAGTGGAAGAGTTTTTTTTTTTTTTTACTCTCAGACCAACACAGGACAATAAGTTAGTCAAAGGAGAACTTGCTTAAATGGAAAATTCTTGAAATGACAAAAGAAATCAGCAAAAACTGAAGACCTTCACTTTCATTTGACCTGCTAGATAACATGGCAAAAACAGCACTACAATACAAAGTGGCACTTTACTATAAAATGACATGTAGTTCAAATGGCTTTATAGATTTATTGAGGAACAAATAAGATATTAAAAGAATATATGAAGGAAAAAAAGTGTTTTGTGTGTAACATGACACATCTGGGGGCTGGTGGTGGGGATCTGTAAGTGTACAGTACTCTGTGATGGTTTAGCCTGAAAGATCTCATATTTTGTGCAGAGACTGATGTTGATCTGCTGTTCAGTTAACCACCACATTTTGCATTTGTGCAAGAATAAGTAGATATCAGCATATTAGCATGGTGAACAGAGATTCTGGAAATAATAAATGCGACCTCGAGGAGTGCCAAAACCAGCAGTCTCCACGGACAATAAAGTTTTGTGTAAGTAAGAGGTTGTTAGAGTGACAACTAGCTGCTTGTTTCCATTTTATTCCGCTCACTTTTGAGTGGCCTAGGGGCAGTAAGTTTTATATTTGCTTTTAAAAATGAATCGCAGTCTGTCAGTGTGCGCTAGTGTTTATTTCCAGTCCCCTCGTGGACCCAGTCAGGTTGCAGAGGTGCTGCTGTGCGTTTTGTGTTGTATTTTTCCTCAGTCAAGAGCAGATGCAGCATGGAGTGGGTTTCGGATGTTTCTCACACTGTGCGTGTCTGCGGCAGGTTTAACAAAACTGTCTGTGTGGTTTGTTTGGGCAGGTGAGAACAATGCTCTTCAGTTTCTCGTCAAGTGCTCCGCTACGTGCAGTGCTCCTCTTGTCACACTTGTCTGCTGGTTTTTTAATCCTGTGGTTGCTATGCGTATTTAGAAATTCAATAATGCCTCATCCTTTTTCTGTCACAGGTCCGGGTTTAGTCGAAGCTTAACGGGATCCTTTATTCCACACCTATCATTTCTGTATTAATCTTAAAACCCTCAGTGTGTCAAGGAAATTCTCTTAATTCTTCTTTGTGGTTGAAGGATAACAGGAGGCGTTTTGACTGAAGTTTCGTTCATTAAACAGCCTGATCTCTACTCTCTGTAGTCAAAGTAAATGAATTTGGCCATGAAAGCGGTGGATGTGTGACATGAAGTCGATAAAATGATAACGATGATGTGCAGCAAGGAAAAGCTCAGCATGACAGTGAGAGAGATGAACGGAAATGTGAGCTCACTGAACTGAACATTGAAGTGAAGTAGTGAATAAATTGAATATGGAAAAAAGAAAAATCATCAGTAAACACAGTCATAAATTCAAGTAATTTAAGTGGAGAAGATTGACAGATGGTGAACAAATGTGTCTTAACTATATTAGTTAAGACACATTTGTCCCACCAGTTTATTGTTTTCTAACTATTATAGGAGTTTTTATGAGTTATTATACGAGTATGAGTTGCATCTTCTATGGACAATCTGGAGGATCCTAAAGTGTGTGAGTTCATTTCATGAATGGTTTGATTATTTGAGACCTAGAGGCCAAATATGTAGGTCAATAACAAGCTAAGTCGTGTTTTTTGTTTATTTTATTTTATCAGAGAGCGCAGACTTCTGTGTTCGAGGTTTGAAACGTAACTTTTTGTGAGGAGATGCAAAGTGAAAAGCAGCCCTGACATGAATGAATGATGAGTGATGAGCATGAACTTGTCAGCCTTGCTGTAAAATCAGGTCACATCTGTGACCACAAAGGTTGAGCTCACATTTTCCGACCCTGTCTCTAGAATAACCTGCCATTGGTTTGTTTGTTGAGCGGAGCAGCGCTGTCACTTTGGATTTGAATACAAGGTGAATTATGTCTGCCTGGAAGTTTATGGGGACTTGCTTTTAGGAGTTCACCATGTGCATATGGATATTTTCAGCTACAGTGGCTGAGAAATGATCTCAGTCTAAGGCCCAGATTAAATCAACTATCCTCTCGCATGGTTTAGCAGAGCAGTAGCCACAGTATCTTCTTCTAGTGCTATGATAAAGCTTTATTACATTCTATATTCATATTTTATGAACAAAGCTGCCATATATTAACTGAATTACAGTGTCCGAGCCAGACACTGACATTAACTTGACTTTATATATGGAGGCTGCTTGCAAAAACGCTGATGCCTGTCCTTGTATAACTGGAGCGACTATCGCTACTATCAGAGCCAAGTTCTGCTGATCACTAGAGTTTATAAAACATCCCATCAGGACTTTCTTAAAGGCCAGACCCATTCATCAGTCCGTCTGTAGTGTGAAGCCGGGTTAATGCTGACATCACTGACAATACGTTTTGGTGTTTAGTTGACACTGATTAAATCTGGAAACACTTCATTCTGTTCAACAAATGTTCACTTCTCCCACCAGGAACGTCACTTAACGATCCACATTGATCTTGCTGCTTCCCGGGTGGGAAATTATCCTCCAATAACTCGGTTACAACTCAACGTTCACACACCGATTACGATTTATTTATTTATTTTCCCCCAGATGGTGATTTTTCACTGTTTCGCATGCCGTCTTGAGTTTATTTTCCACACTGTTGCCCTCCACAAATATTGATTTCAAACTGTGGGCCTCATGTTATTAAAAACTGCTCCACATCATACTCTGTATCGATTTTCTTTGTGGAACCTTTGGGAGTTGTTCTACGGTAAGCATATATATATATATATATATATATATATATATATATATATATATATATATGTATGTATGTATGTATGTATATGTATAGTATGTGCTGTAAGAGGACACGTCTGGTAACTCGCATGTTCTTTTGAAGCCTGCTCTGTCAACCTCAGCTCAAATTTGACTCTTCCTGCTGGCAAACAACTACAGTACCAGTGGAAAGACGTATAGTGCCATCATATACGCTCAGCGCAATGCAACCACAGTTTCAGAGCCTTTGATGCAGCACATTATCATTCTCGTGCCGCAGAACTGATTTTTATCGCCGACAAGGTTCTCTAGCCCCAAGTAAAGTGAATTATGCAACACAAGGAAAGTGAGAGTCTATCTTGGGACAGTTTCCTGTTTGTGCCATTGCAGTAACACACACATAGAGATGCACATGCATATCTATACACACACACACACACACTGCAGCTTCCTGTTCAGCTTCCAGCTTGTAAAGTGAATTCCTAACATCTGCTTCGTCTTTCTCTCTGAAGTGTGTGACAGCTGTCTGTGACATGGGAGACATGTAGTCACTGTGATGTGTGACTTTTGGAGTGTTTTCAGTTGGTATTCTGTGAGTGAGTGAGTGTGTGTGTGTGTGTGTGTGTGTGTGTGTGTGTGTGTGTGTGTGTGTGTGAGTGAGAGAGAGAGAGAGAGAAAGTAAGTGACAGAGGAGGAAGATTAAGTACTGCAGATGCTCGTGTATTTTTAAGTGTGCGTGTGTGTGTGTGTGTTTGTGTGTCTGCATTATCAGTGCCTGAACCTGCTCCTGCACTGTGGAGAGCTAAATCCCATCTTCGTTTTCTGTTCCTCTGAAAAATTCAAACTCCCCTCGCCACTCCTGACACGTCATGTCCCTATCTCTGCTCAGCTCGAGTTGAGGAGGCGAGGAGCCGAGGAGCCCACCCCCTAAAAATAACTCGGCCCCGTCAAAGTGAAAATGGAAAAGTCCTGTAGCTCTGGCTGCTACGTGGAGCCAGTCTCTCTCTCTCTCTCTCTCTCTCTCTCTCTCTCTCTCTCTCTCTCTCTCTCTCTCTCTCTCTCTCTCTCTCTCTCTCTCTCTCTCTCTCTCTCTCTCTCTGTGTTGTTACAGTTTAAAACAAAGCCCACAAAGGCGAGAGCGTTTCCCAAAGTTTTCTCCCGAGTTATCTCGATGTTGTGGTTGTCAAACAAATTGAGATGCGCCGTTGATGTTCAAACCGGCTGAGATTTAGTGAATTAGCCTGTAAGTGTTTCCTCTGATCATCTCGATATTAGTAATGAAGCCCCGTGTTGACGATAAAAGTCACTGCGAACGAGATGTATGTATGAAAACTGCTGCCGCTGCTCTTTATCTGGATTAATTTTCAGTTCTTTTTGTTTTGTGTTAAATCCCTGCTCATTCCTCATTTCCATAAAAATGATTTTTCAGGTGCCCTCGGCTAAGTTAGATGAGGTCATGCAGAGAATACAAGGGCTTTATTTCCACTGGGATCATGGGAGACATGTTTGGCTCACTTTTTAAATCCTTTTTTTTTTCTATATGCCATAATTTGGATTTTAGTCCTCACACTGTCCAGCTGCTAAATCTGTAAATGAGAGGATTTAAAGACGATAAAATGTTGATAAGTTCATCTGAGCTGCCTCCAGTTACAACAATGTGGCTCCTCAAATGAGAATTAAAGTTAGCAGTGAGTGACATACAGACTTCGCCCCGGCTATCATAGCAGTCATAGCTGTCGACCGGAGAAGTGGAAAACACTCTCCCACCTCCAGAGTTAGAGCGAGAATCACCAACGAGATGGGAATATGTCAGAGTTGTTAAGCTTCAGATCTCAAAGTGACACTGTTGGCAACACCCGTGAGTGGATTTATGGTTTTCTGTATCAGCTGGTGGACAGGGATTTGATGGATTGCCATAGAAATGATCAATATTCTTGTCCTTTTCGAAAGGGATTGCAATAAATTTAGTATTTCTGAAGCTTCCATCATATATCATTGTCACTCCAAATTTTGAAATCTCCAACCCTTCATCGATTTATGAGCAAGTTTGTTTCAAAGAAGATTATGTAGTCATAATATGTAATTTGCTGGAGTGGTAGAAATGAGGTAAATACTGATTTTTTTTTTTTCTCTGTGAGTGAAAGTGATTTCAGTGTTCCTGCCCTGGATTCAATGCTCTTTCATGCACGGTTTCTGCAACCCTCTGGTGGCAAACCTACTGTACCTCAGGCTCTTTTGACTTGCATATTTCTCTCAAATAGCTGCAAAAATCTGATGAGTGAAAGAATCACATCTGGGCCTTACGCCCTGGCTCATGCACTCACATTGATTGCCCCCTTAACGCCCTCTGATTCTGCAGAGACGTGGAACCTGAGAAGCCGAGGCATCCAGCTGTGTCAGGCCAGCATCCATCACTCAGCCCGAAAGGTCTGGAGTGTTGTACCACATTAGAGGGGATTCCTGCGGGACGCCCTCATCTATTAAAGGGCGCGGAGATACACTGTCTCAAATGAGATCAGCAGCTCTGGGAAGGTGACTTGTTTTGCTTTGGTGCGATAATAGATGGGAAGACTAATGATCGCTCGGGCAAAGTGATGTTTTCTTATGGCCGCGCTGGAGATGGGAACCTTGGGATCCCTTCGTATCCTTTTGAATCGCAGCTTTGGCCATGAATAGAGAATAATATATCGGAAATAAACCAATCATTTCTCGAATGGCTTTCTGTTTAGGAAGCTATTTATAGCTAATGAAGACGTTGCAGCAGGAGCCGCCGTACTCCGGGGGGAAAAGATCGGTATCAGCAAAGAGAAAATCATGCCCTGTTTGAATTGCTAATGAAAACAATCCTTCCACGGTGCAGAGCGATTAGACTTTATGAATAAATAGCTGCGAGGAAAAATTTCCTTTAGCACGTAGGGCTCTGCTTTGTTAATGTGGTTTTGTTATTTTTGGATGATTTTTACTACGAGGTGAACTTTAATTAAAATTGGGGTCCATCGAAACCGCATAATATATAATATTTTTTATTTCTTTTACACTTTCAGATTCAGGGACCGCTTTAAGAATCTTAATAATAACCGCAGAGTGAAATGCGCTCACACATTATGGAGTAGAAAAATGCAGACGCCGCTTCAGAACAATATTCGACAGACAGTAATAAAAATGATGCAAAGCCTTCTCAGCGGACTTCACTGTGCACGTCTCCTCCATGTTTAATAGCCTTTGGTCAATGATAAACTGTAACTGTCAGAGCACTGTAAACAGTCATCTGTGTAACGAACAATCTCCTCGCGCAGTTTTTTATGATTAATTAGCGCAGAGTCAAGCTGATAAACGAGCTCTGAGATGGGTCCACACAAGCCTTTTCTGAATAGAGCTGTTGTACAACATACACCAACAATTCCTGCAGCCACAACAGTGAAATAGATGGTTCATTAGTGGCTTTCCCTGGACCCGATGCAACTGATTTTAGATACTCACATCAGCCATGTCAGATTTTCCACCACTATAATAAAAGCTTAAAGTGTCTGAAACTACTTTGTCAAGGCTGGAATCTGTGGTCCCCAGTGTCAAACCTGTTTGTGCTCACCTAAAACAACACCACACCACTCCTGCTCTTTCCTTCAGTTCAAGAATTTCTGCCTTTCTTCTCATTGATGCTTAAATGTTGCATTTCAGATGCAGCGAAAAATGGGCAGATCTCTAAACAGAGAGAGAATGTGACATAAAAAATTCATGTGATCATGCAGTGTCCCTCCTCTAAAACAGTTTGCACATGCCTGCCTGCATTCAGGGACACGAGTAGATGAAGGGATCCGACTTTGAGGCAGCAGTTTTTGGTGAAATGGCAGGGTACGTGCTCCTGGTCAGCCAATCAGTGTAAAGCCCATGTGTGATTTTCAAAAAAGCATGAAAGGGTGCCAGGTCTATCAAAAACAGATTTAAATATTCCCAAATTAGAATAGATGGATAAATAGATAGATATGTTTAGATGTATACATAGATAGAATCAACAGACACTGCAAACTCTCACCTAAAAAGACTCTAAACTGTTCTTATGTAAAACAGTAGATGTTGATACAGATAAAGATGTGATGGTTGTGAGGCGTCTGTCCTGCTTCCTCAGCTTCGGGTGCCTGTTGTTGGGAGAAAAACAAAAAGAGCTTGGGGGTGAGTGGGTGGTTGGACGGGCGGACAGGGACAGACATGCACAGACCAAAGACATCATGTGTAGGTGGACAGAGGAGAAAGAGGAGAAAGGGTATAGGAAGGGCTTATAAACAAGCTTCAGAGGGATTTCAGATGAAACCGATGTCCCACTGATGTCTCCTGTGTTAACACCAGAAAACAAAAAAATGCATTTTTCAAGAACTCACATTTAAGGCATTTTGCATGTGCTTTCTTGGCCAAACGGCCAAACTATCTACACATTATCACTTTCTGAAGTTGTTATGGCCTGCACACAGTAGCAAACTGCTTCCTATTTAAACATCCTGCCCTTATGTCACATCTGCATCCTATTTTTTTCAGACTCGATTGTTTGCTCTGCTTTGATCTCCACCACCAGCTCCTATGGGAAGAATTGAACTGCCAACTACTACCCTGTGTCCAAGAGCTATACTGTCCATAACTGTTTAAAACATTTGATGAAAGAAGCTGTTTTCTTCGAACAAGAATGATCTCATTGACCTGACAATGATAAACGAGTGTGAGGATGTAAACATCCTTTGTCCTTTGAGTGAATAACCTTTAACTACCAGTATAAAAGATTCATCTTTTTCCACATGCTCTTGCTGTTACCTGAGCTGACTGTTTATTCTTCTTTGTGCACCGCCTCACAGGTCTACTTCAAATATCATTTGACATTACGTCCAGTTTTACAGCCCCCACCAGCACTATACCACCCTTAGGTTTCTCAAGACTTTAAAGTAATTGTTCTGCGTTTATGTGGCACCGGCTCCATGTACAGCACATGTACCAACCGTCACCATCTGCAGTGCAAATATTAGCACAAATTTCACCGCGGGATGCCGGCCATAAATAGATCGCACGCAGTCATTGACAAACGAAACTCACACACGCCTTTGTTGACTTTTAATTTGAGGCATGTAATAATGCCTGCCCGCAAAATAACCCCAGCGCTAATCCCCCCTTTCACTCTCTGGACACTTGTGAGGACAAAACATGCTTCGAGTAGAAGCTGTTTTACTGCCGCGTGTGAGAGCATTTAGGTTTGATCCCTCCTAATTAATGATTCACAAAGCCTCAGCAGCTTGTTCCTGACGGGGGTGGAGGGGTGAGGAGGAGGAGGGGGGGGGGGGGTCAAGGCCTCTGTTTTCTTTGCATAATAACTGCTGTCAAAGGCAATTTGCATTCAGGACATTATAGGAAGCCTTTCATGAGGTTGATTATGACTTTTTGGTTATCGTTTTAATAACTTTGCTTATCACACGTCCTATAGATTTCATGCTTCCAGGCACACTCAATTCGTGAAGCTAAATTGACAGCTTTATCGGATTTGTCTAACGACGTTACTAAGTCTTGAAGGAATTTTACCATGAGTCGAAGGCATAGCATGAAAGTTAAATAAATACCTATGAAGCCCCATGCTAAAGCGCAGCCAGCAGCTCAGTGTCAGCTGTGAATATTTTGCTGGCATGTTATTATTGAAACTGTTCACCCTCATTTATGACTGTATAATCCCAATGAACTCACGCTGAATCATTTGTTTTTCAAGTTATAATGATATTGCCGTCACCTAATCTGTCTCAAGGATTGGAATTATTGGCCCATTATTATTACTGATGTCTTTTTTTATTTGAATAAAAATACAACAAGTCTGTAGAGAGAAGCTGCAGAGGAAATGTGATGAAAAGGCAGCCAAAGAAAGACTACAGGGATCAGAAAAAGGACAGCGGTCCAGGAGAAATCCACATTTTGGTAGTCTCAACTCTGGTCCTCAGCTGGTTTAGCTCTGAACCAGCCCACGGTACAAAACCATGCCAGTCAACTCTGAATGGCCCCAAAGTGTGAGTGTGAGAGGGAATCATGAGCGTGTGTGTGTCCTTTGATGGACTGGTGACCTGCAGAGCATCACAGACCCCTGTGACACCGTTGGATATAAAGCGGTTAAGACGAGCGATGGATTTTGACCATTTGACTCGTTTTATTGAGACGTCAGAGAGGCACTGCTGGTTTTGTCTGCGGTACAACGCTATTCTAAAGCTTTTTGTTACACTGACACAACATCTAGTTCTCAGTAATGCTACTTTGTGTCAGCGCACGGATCGTGAAATCCGGGCAGTCAGAGTTGAGTTGGCAGCGTGGAAATGTCTACACGTGAGGTTTTGTACTCGTGGGCCCACTGGGATGTGTAACGTTCACTTCCAGGAGTGGGATGCCTCCTGCTCCAGTCCAGAGCACCACCTGAGCACTTTATACGGTTTGCACGCTCCTTTTGATGCCCGGCCAAGACGTTCAGCGATGCAATTTGCAGGTACCTCCTCCTCGCCGCCTCGGGGCTGTTAGCTGCGAAGCTTTGGTCGCTTAGCAACCGGGGCTGTTTGATCACGTGACTTCGGCTTTTGTTGCTGTTGACGGGCGAGGAGGAGCCTGTGCCGTAGCTGCGATTGAAAGACGCCCAAACTCCCCGAGCCCCCCCTCTAATAAGCCAGTCTCTCAGATATGCTCGAGGAGGGGGATTTCTTTTAATTCGATCCACTGGAAGAGAAGGTGTGAGAGAGGTGAGGGATGGAATTAAGAAAACGAGAAAGAGCTTGAAAGGGAAGGACTTGGCTCTACTTGGTTCCCCCTCCAGGCAGAATCAGGAAACCAGTACACCCCCCTCCCACACACACACACACACACACACACACACACCATCCGAGCCCACCGTCTTCCCTGAATGTGCGGCCTATTTTCCCTGTCAAGGTGGTGTCCTAGATACAAAGTTCCATCGGATGAGTAAAACAGTAAGGCACAGAGATTATATCAGGAGGGATGTGGAGGATGGGTCTAAAAAAAACAGCTGAGTCTTCCCTCACTTGGATATCGACGATGTCGAACGGATTCCTTTGGATTTGGAGCGAAGCTGAAACGAACGGCCTCGTTTCTGACCTGGAGGGAAACTGGCATCGAGGAACGTTTGTGTGTTATTTTGACCCCCCCCCCCCACCCTCATCCCCCCGTGGCTAACACTAACTCCAACAGCATTTGCAATTAACACGGGTGATGGCATCCCGGGGAAATCACGCACCCCCCCCACCCCCCCTGCACGCCCGCGTGTGCGTATCCCGCACGCCTCTGTTTGTGTTATTAATTAATCGTCAGCGGAGGTGTTCAGCCGGAGCCCAATTCACCGGGGTACGATTTGGACTCCTCGGTGCAAATTAAATTACCGAGCTCTGAGAGACAGCTGGCGATCGCGGCGTGCAGCCGAAAGGCGCGCGGAGCGCCTGGCGCCCGCTGCGACGCCGGTCGTCTCAGTCGCTCCACATCCCGGGGCGGTCGACTCTTGTTCCGGAGGGAACATCGTGGCGAAATGTCATCGGATGGCAGCGCGGCTTCATTGTGATGCATTGGATCCTGCCCGGCCTGTGTCCGGGCTGCGAGGCCTTTTGTGCGAGCGTAATGGAATCGCTCCGGCTGCAGCGGTCCGGGGCGTGAAAGTGTCGCCAGGCGTCGCTTTAATAAAGACTCAAGCGTCATCGGGTTCCCCGCCGCTAATCTTGTTTTGTGCCCTCGCGACATTAGATCACCTTGACGCACACACACACACACACTCCACCACAGATGAAATGTGTACCGCAAAAAAAAAAAAATCCACATTCGTAGTATTTCACTCAGACATGTTAAAATCCAATTAGCCTCCTCGCGCTTGTTCCCGTCACTCTTATCAGTCCCAGGCCCACAGTGGAGTCACACAGGATTTATTAAAAATTGAAGCGCTCCTCTTTTAGGGCGATAATATATTGGAAACCCTGCAGCATCAACATGAGGCTCTTTAATAATTCATGTGTGTAGCCCATGTTGAGGCGCAATGTGGACTGTGGCACTTTAGCTTTGTAGTGGGCTGCCGTTTAAAGCGATCCAACCATGCAATACGTATTCTGACCCGGGGTTTCCACACCCGGGGTCTCAGTGACCGAGGCTTCCCTGATGCCGAAGTCTGCTCGGGATGAACCATTTGTCACTGGGCTCATCGCTAATAATCGATTCTAGCACGGCCCATGCACTGCTAGCTGTGACAACAGTGACACATTTACTGCTAAAAAATTCATACAGCAGGTCTCCAATTTTGACACATTAGTTTTCTCCTGACTGCGGTTAAGTAGATTTAATCAGCTGAGCCTCGTGGTTTTTCGATGTTTGACTCCTTTTAGAATGATTCCCCAGTAACTATTATGTATGCTCCGGGTGGCTACAAAGCGAAAACATCCCTCCATCTGTTTTCCAAACCTGCGGGTGTTGTAGGGGATACACATGGGGTAAAAACAGAGAGTACACCGTGGACAGGTCGCCGGGTCACAGGACACACACCGACTCCATTCACTTGCACATTCACACCTAGGGGCAATTCAGAGTCTCCGCTTGACCTAAACATGCAAGCGATTGGATTGTGGCCAACTTTAGTATAGCTTTGCTCTTTGCACTTGAAACTGGTAGTGTCCAGCTGTGATCTCCTCTGTTTGCGGCTATATGTGTTTACTACTACCATAAGTAGGGCGCATAACCCAGAGAGTTTGTCATAGAGTGAAGTCCATGACAAAGTGGTCATGCCTGTGGGCAAAGTGAACCAGCAGTCTTGTGTTGTTTTTTTTGACAGATATGAAGTCCATGTCTTCAAAATATACAGCACACAGATAGTTTAGTAATTACTAGTCTACAAAAATAGATTAGTACTTTGCTGTGTTTACATTTGGCGTCTCTTTTAGGATCTTTGTCTATGGGAAAAAAATGTTTTGGGCCTCATGGGGATTTTTTTGTTGTGGTACTATAAAATAGGATCACCTATAGAGGCGGTGGCATGGAAACATGCAGAAATGGTTGGGAATGATGACTTTCTTGCTGTGAAGCAACCGCACTAACCACTGTGGTGCTGCGTGGCCCCGCTGAAGTTTCTCCTCATGGTTAAATAGATTTCTAAGTGATCGCTCTTTAACAGCGAGTCCCTGCTGGCTCGCTTACTTTAAAGGCGCTGTATGACAATGTACTACCTCATAAGTTAACGGTCTAACTCCTAATTGCCGCCCGCCCCTCATCCGGAGCGGTGAGAGGCAGCGGACTCTGTCCACGGTCCGGTCTGCACCTTAGCCGTCACCTTTAATAACATCACGGCGCTGTCTGGTTTGGAAGCGCCCCCTCCCTCCCTTCTCCCGCAGCTTGATTGAAGATTAGTTAATAATTCAGAGTTGTTGGATGCGTTATAAGGGGATGGTGTTCTCTGCTGTTCGCCTTCACAGCTGCATGGGGCCTGCCAGGGACAGATGGCTCTGCCCATGTGCAGAATCTGGTGCCAGTTGAGCCCAGTCGAGTGATATCGCATGAGTGTGTGTGTGTGTGTGTGTGTGCGTCTGCAAGCTTCTCCTGTCTCCAATCTGTCAATCTCACTCTTGTTTTAGCGTGTTATGAGCCGAGTTACGTCAGTAAGGAGATACGAAAGGAATCAATGTTCAGGCAAATGTTCAGGCCTGTTATGTATTTACTGCTTTATATACCACCCAGCTTCGTGTTTCAGTCACCGGTCCATCGCGTGTATCGCAGGATGTGGTCCGTTGTTTGGTTTTGCAAGTCATTTGTCTCCTGATGCTCGACCGCAGGGCGTCCAGGTGTAGTTGAGAGATAATTTCAGAGTCCCTGCATGGCCGCAGTGCCCCCCGGCGCCTGCTGTAGTCAGCCAGAGGACATCTACCTGTTGGAGATCGTGTCTGGCAACAGCGGGACTCACGCTCTATCAAAGCCTAATAGACAGCGGTGTATGGAAAACCGAACCGTAGCAGCTCACATAACGCTAGCGGTGGGACGAAAATCCATCTAGTGAGAGATTGAGATTCACGTCGACATTCTGTGTGATGGTTTCATGTCACGTAATTGGTAACAAGTAAGTCCGTATGTCCACAGCAGCGTCTGCTCAGCTGTGTGCTGCTCTGCCAACCGTCACGCTGTCTCTGCTGAGCAGTCTAAACAGTCTGCTCGGCTTACTGCTCACTGAAGACTGCGCAACTTTGCAAACAGACCCCGATGAACTGAAGCTCTATTTCAGGAGCCGCAGCACATTTGTTTGAAGATTATCTCTCTTATCATGCGAGTGTTTAATCACAAGTACCTTTTGAGTCTCGCTACGATATTTGATCACAATGTTTGCCCAAAAAAGTGAAGACGCAGTAATCAAATGTTTAATTTAGACACTGTTACAATTGAAATTAATCTTGTTAACATGCGGCTGGCAATATTACATGATTTAGCAAAATCCTAAAGATATCCAAACTGAGCCTTGACTAAAGCTTGGAACTGTTCTAAATATGAGTTTCAGTCAATGAACACCTACTGTATGTACTGTTAGTTATTATCCCATAACATAAGTTAAACAGAAGCCACATCCAGTCAGGGAGAGTGAAAACAATAAAGTCAGCTAATAAAATAGTTAGTTTCTGAATGGTTTATCGTGCACTCGCTTCATTAAATGAATTAACTGCATATAATGGAAAGATGAGAAAACAACCATCTTGTTCAGGCTCGACAGCTTAAAACCCTTTTTTCTCTCAACTCCAGCTTTCCTGTAATTACTGCTTCCTGCCTTTTGTAGGTCAGGGTAATTGTGGATCGTCCTCTGGACTCTTAATTAGCGAAGCAAATTTCACGTCCAAATCCCTCGTATTGACCACACACACACACATACACACACACACCTGTTTTGATCTCTGGGTAACTCCCTGTGTCCCGTCTGGTTGTGCAAGCAGAGCTGCCGGAGAACTGGACGGACACCAAGGAGACCCTGCTGGAGGGGATGGTGTTCAACGTCAAGTACCTGGGGATGACTCTGGTGGGACAGCCCAAAGGAGAGGACATGGCCTCGGCCGCCATTCGCAGAATCGTTGCCATGGTGAGTCACCTGTCTCTGCTTGATGTTGCGCTTGCATGTGTAGTGATAGAATTTGCAAAAAACAAGGTCAACACGTTTTAGATGGGGTCGTGAAATTTCCGAAGAGACATTGTATCGCTGACGAGATTTCAATTACAAGGATGCTTTTTATAGACACTCTCTTGTGGATCGGTGAAATTAAAGGCTCAAACCGCAGTATACATCATCTGAGTGATTAATACAGAGACTGGCTGTCTGATTTGGATTCAGAGGATGGTCATTCATGAGAACTGTGTTATGTATGTGGAAGCTTTTGGCACCAACACAGGCTAGAAGTCTCTGATATGTTTGCATCCATAGTTATGAAATAAATGTGCAAATATAATCTCAGGACCAGAAAACCACTGTGAACAATCCCATAATTGTTTGACCCAGCATTCAGTGTCACGTTTCAGCTGCAGCCTTGTCTGTTTTAGGAATAAAAGTTGAATTAAAAGGCTCTCTAACGTATTCCACAGCCCAGCTGAATTACTCTCAGACTTGGTAATCAGTATCTTTCACCTTCAGCTCTGTAATTCTCCTGGCATGCAGCATTAGTTAGAACATGTTAATGTCAAGGGCAACATGGCCGCATAAAAAACACTAATCCAGGATTATCAAGGGTTGCATATGTGCAAATATACAGTAAGTGAAAGTGAGACTTGTTTGCTTAAAAACACCGGGTGGTTTCTGAGCACACTTTTCTACGTTCATTCTGAATCTCGCCGCTTTTCAAAACAGACATTTGCATGTAAACCAGGCAGAGTGAGGAGGTGCAAAGCCCCCAATCATCTCCATGCTTTTTATGCACACAAAGCTGCACTCCACGTTTGTTATTCCACGCTCCCCACACGTGTGCGCCTTTTCAGAAACTATGAGAATGTGCAGCCTGTCGGAGGGGCTTTGTGTGCACACAGAGATGCCTTGCCTGGCACAGGCTGCCTAATCTTAAGGCTCCCACTTCTCAATTAGAGACTGAAGCGAACCTAATGGCTGGATTAAGATTCAATTGATTTTTACACCGGGACGGAAAATGCAACACAGTTGTCCCCGTCTGTTCCCTTGGAAACCAATCAACCTGAATGGGATTTTCTGAATACATTGGTGACATTTTCATTCGCTACATGCTTCAGTCAGACATGATAAGAGGGCCGCCAACGTATGGAGAAAGGCTGAACTTGGCGTATCTGTAGCTGACAGATTTTTTTTTTTTTGCCTCGTGGCATGACATGAGTAACGTTATGAAAGAAAACGTGATGGTTAGCACGTTTTCCTCCCCATTATCATGTGAGGTTTCCATAGCGCAAGTGCTGTGGGTTTTAAGCAGAAGGCACTGGTTGTCGCCACCATCTCCAGGGCATTTAGGCTCCTACAGCAAGGCATGGCACCATTCCTGTTGACCTTCAGAAGTCCTCGTTCTCCTTTAAGCAAAAGAGCCCACTCCCTCTCAGCCTCAGCTTCTCTATTCTGTTAGATTTCATCCCACCTCCTGCAAACATGAAAGAGTCGCCACATGGGCTGAAAGCGGAAACCTGCCCTAAAATGATGGAATTTTCATTCCCTCGCGTTCTCCACTCTGAATGAGTTTTAATCTGATATACACGACGTGAGACCAAACTGCCCTTGCTCGCTGGCTAATTGCAAAGTAAGGAGCTCATTGTCATTGTCAACAGGCGTCCGCGCAGAGCGCAAGCTCAGCACTGCTGCCCCACGATTTCTAGAAACTCCAGATGGAGCCGAGCGGCAGGGGGAGCCGGTGGCTGCCAACCCGACCTCGAGCACTCGTTCTGGGCTCCACACTGCGGCTGTCCTCCCTCCCTCCCTCCCTCCTTCTCTCCCTCTCTCTCCCCCTCCCTCTTATGTCACCTTTTTATAAATTCCCCACATTTCTGGCTCAGCTCGCGCAGGCTGCTTAATTCTGCCCGACAGCCTCTCTCTCTCGTTCGACGACGGCCCTCCGTATGTAATCAGACGTGAGCATTGTCTCATTTCTCTCTATAACTTCCTGTTTTTGATGTGTTGGTTTCCCACATCCGCAGGCCAGAGCCAGTGCCAAGAAGTTTCGGAAAGTGACGCTGACAGTCTCGCCCAAAGGCATCATCATCACAGACACAGACACGACAGACCTCATAGAAAATGTCTCCATATACAGGTAACAAAATACAGCTAAACCTGCACAGTGGCTGAACAAACAGAATATCTACTAAATGATGAACGACACCCCCGACTTTTACTCTCCTAGATACTTACTGCTTTGGGAATGGATTACTATTAGATGGATCGCCACAGAATGTGATGCACATTCACAAGTCCAAGCAAGTTTTAAAACATCATCTCATCCTCGTTTATGTATATACATTTCTGTCTCTGGCAAATAAAAATCTGAAAAGGATGGATAGACTATGACACAAACCCTCCACCCCCATCTCTGAGTTAATGAGGCTGAATGTGCTGAAATACTCCAGCTGCCACTCAGTTCAGGAACAAGTCGAGTTATCAAGAAATGTGAAGTCATATGATCGTCATGTACCTAGTATTAAGTGTAAAATGTGCATGTATTTGCCAGATCTTTGCAGAAATAAATTGTGTAATTCTTGAAAAAGATACTGAAAAACAACATCTTGGGCATATCTGATGACACCAGTGTTCCATAGCTTATATGTTAGCATCAAAAAACAAGCATGAATACTGAATTCAACCATTCTAGGGGACCTTGAGGACAAATTCCATTCACGACCAAGTGGTGGCCATAACTAAACATAAGCATGCGCTGACTTGACCACAGGCATTGTGAGCATTATAACTTGAGTCCTGGTCTGAAAGCCTGAGTGTACCTGCGCACCACCTCTCACAGCATGCGTGCAGCAGGCTGAAGTTTTTAATTGAAACGCACTGAAATAATAAGTGAACACACAGGGAAGCCCGCGGGGAGGCAGAGCTAAGTCAGACGAGCGCTCCAGCAGAGTGTGCATTTGCTATTCAAGACTCACCTGAGATTCCCGCTCGGTGCAGGTATTTTTAGCCTGCCGCGCTGTCAAGCCATTTCCTGCTCATGTGAAAAGCTTGTTCGGTATCACGAGTGTCTGCTTTCACAATTTCAAGAGGCCGTGGTCTCAGTTTAATTGAAAACACTGTGCTGTGAGTTTCGATACGGTTTCCTCAGCTGCATTAATTTCATCTTGTCAAACGGTTCATCGGCTGTGCCTAATAGTGCTGGTAATCCTCAGCTGAGCTGAGTCCCTAAAAAAACAAAGACGCGGCTTCGTCCAGGACACCGAGCTGGTGATATTGTCTATGTAGGTCAGTTTCCCCTCTGTCTGTTGCAGGTTGCAGGTTGCAGGTTGCAGGTTGCAGGTTGCAGGTTTGCGGGATAAAACCGAGCAGTTTTCTCCTCAGAGTCTCATGTTTGATCAATTCACAAGGAAAGCAGTAATGGGAGGGCAGGAGAGGGAGTGAGGTGGGGGGGGAACTGGAGTGTGTGTGTGTGTGTGTTACTGTCGAGCTAACCTTTCTCTGCACCATTCAATGTTTCGCTCCAACAAATTACTTAAGTGTGTGTGTTTTGTGTGTGTGTGTGTGTGTGAGAGAGAGAGAGAGGAAGAGAGGAAGAATAGCATGCTGTAATGTAGACTGGGCCTTGTGTCATGAAGGATTACAGTCTAAATATCATATGGCTGGACCACGATCACAGAGCAGGGTGTGATGCAGACGGGGCAAATGTGTGTGTGTGTGGGTGTGTGCGTGCACAGGTCTGCATCCCCACCTTATCAGTGGGAACAGACCACAGAGCAGGGGGAATCAGCCCTGTCTTTGATCTCCTCCTCCTCCTCCTCCTCCTCTGCCCTTATCTCCCCGCTCCTCTTCTCTCTCTCCTTCCCTTCTTTCCGCTGTCTATAAAGAAATCTTTCTCCGCCACTCGCATTAACACGAACGCGGCCCTGAATGCAGGCATACCCACGACTAATTGCCCACTTTGAAATTCGCGCTGCACGCCGCTGCCAATACTCCTGAGCGATGGCAGCGGAGCGATGGAGGGGCCACATGCAGCGCTGGCTTTGGCTCCGGATTGATTTATTTCTCCCTATACGAGACCCCACCCCCACCTCTCCCTCCTCATTACCGCCCCTATACCCTCCTAACCCCCCTCCCTCGCCATATCTTATTTTAGTTGCACATAATCCATTTATTGGCGGGGAAAGCAAAGTGAGGGTTGAAAGCAAGTGGAGTGTAGACACAAGAGTATGGATCAAGCAGAGACTGTTTATTGTGCAGAACGAACCAGGGAGAGAAGAGTTAGATGCACGTGTGTGTGTGTGTGTGTGAACACTGTGTCCATGCATGGCTGGACTTCACTCAGTAGGTCCCTGTGTACATGTGTGTGCTCGTAGACCTCATTGTGTAGTCGTTCTTACAAGAGGTGGGGGCTGTTTCCCTCGGGGGAAGCTTAGTGGGGGGAGAGAGCAGACAGGAAGACATCAGTGGAAATGAGACCTTCGCAGACGTGACCCTTCCACCCCCACCCTCACCCTCACTCCTACCCCCACCCCATCCCCACACACACACGACGTTACATCCACCCCCACACTTCCACCCAGGAACACCCCCACATCCAAGCTACACACACCCCTACAGCCACTGACACACACCCTTAACATCTACAGTATGCCGACACATCCTCGCCTCCATCCACACACACCCTCATCCACCCACTCACACTGCTTCATCCACCCACCCACATGAACACAGACACACAGACCCTAAGATCTACAGTACGCACACACATCCCTATTTACACCCACCCACACATCTACATCCACCTACACATACCTCTTTATCCAGTCACACACCCACCCCTACATCCACCCACACACCCACATGCAGCCACACACCTCTACATCTACTGACACACACCCTTAAATCTGCAGCAATCACAATCCCTACGTCCATCCACCCACACACTTAAATCCACCCACTCACAAACCACCATCCACTGACACTCTGACATCCCCTACATCCACCAACACACACCCTTTTATCAACTCACACACCCCAGCATCCACCCACACTCCCTACATCCACCCAGACTCACACATCTACATCCACACACACATCTACACCCACCTTCATCCACCAACACACACCTACTACATCCGTCCACACACACCCCTACATCCACCTACACACAAACAATGCAGTATCACTTGCATTTGTCTTCATGGTCTCACACACCTGTGCTTTACACTTTACACTGCATCTGATATACAGCATCAGGAACAAGTCATTACCACACGAGCTTCATCTTCCATCATGACCAAGTGCGACCCAAAATCCCCTGGCCGGCCGCAGCCTGTTCACCCTGCTGCCGTCTGGCACTGTCTGCCTTCAGATTGCAGAGCAGCCCTATTCCTCAGGTTGGTGGGAGTCTGCAACTTGTGGGTTGATTATTTCCCTGCTGTACTGTAAATCCAGTTTGTTGAATGTAGGATGGACAAACCTTGAAGTAATACACTTCTGAATGCCACGCAGTGTTTAATCTCAACTAATGATGTGGAGAGGTAACAAGCAGGGAGGGAAACTGCACCAAAAAGCGTTGTCATCTCTGTTTCTGTGCAAATTTAGCAACATTTAAGTAATGAGGGGTGTTTGTATGGTCTGTGTGTGTGTGTGTGTGTGTGTGTGTGTGTGTGTGTGTGTGTGTTGCGGTGCCCCTCTTCATCCATTCTTTATGGGAGGATGAGCTGACTGTCTCCTGGCGTTAGCTTCACAGCTGAGACGCAGCACAACATGAGAGCCATACTGATGTTATAATCTAACACCTGCTCCAGTAATGAGCATAGATCCCAGATGAGTTCACATTGTTAAATCATTCACAGATTTTCCTCTTCAGTGTGATCAGTAGTCAAGTGGTTTCTTCGATTTGCTCTCACTCACGGTCCGAGGTCGAGAATTGAAAACTATTTAACGCAGTCTTTTTGCCTTTTTTCATTTTCATTTCTAAATAATCAAGCACAGTGCAGCCGTTCATGCTCTTTTCATTAGCTGTCAGCAGCTCTGTGCCGGTGTTACAGATTCATATTCTTACAACTGACTCGTAGAAACCGAGGAGCAAATCGATCTGCCCACACAGCCCAGTCTGAGAGTGAGAGCTTGGCCTGTGATGGACACTCTACCTGGCGATGATGCCCCCTGTCTCTGACAGATCATTATATCTGTCACACATGCCTGCCGGAGCCCCGAGCCTCGCAATACGCACGCTTGATTGACGTTTTCATAGTTGCGTATGCATTCGCCTTTTTTCGCACCAATTTGCAAAAGTAGATCTGATGAGTGTTTCCCCTGCAGCAAAGGCAAAGTGTCAATTTGCATTATTACACACATGTAGGGCGCAAAGTTGAACAAAAATAGTTCATCACCGTGTCGGAGCACGTACCTTTTCTTTTATTCCGTGCGTATATTTATATATAGAGAGAGAGAATTGGAGACTTTGATGTGAGGTAGTTCTATTGAGGCTTTGTACTGTAAATATTTAAATATTTCCAGTGATATTCCCTCTCCGCCGTACAAACACCGGTGCTACACAGCGCGGGAGATCAAAGGCTGGCGGTCCACAGAGCCCCTTTGGAGATATGATGCAGTCTGACAGCTCGGCTTCTGTTGTTCCAGCTTAGTGAAAACTCACCGCCACGCCGTCAATTATTTCCTTCTTTATTCCCCCTGCTGTTCGTCCGGGCTGCGGGCTCATCCCGCCACCGTCATGCATTGTGTGTCGCGTCGGTGGCGGTAATTAAAATGTTGTGTTTTCATCCGATTTGTTTTTCTAACGAGTGAACTTTGCACGCCCGAGGATGATTTTTTAACATTTTTTCACAGGCACGTTTTCATCTGACTCCATATGTAAACAGAGGCGCATCTGTGTGAAAATTCAGATTGTTTAGTCACTCCAATGTGGTGCCTTTTGTGTCGAGGTTCACATTATTGCCACATGGATGCCAAGTTGTAATGAACAGTTTCCATTACCCATATTGGGTAACATGCGACATGCTTGTTGTGATAACGTCCAAACGGTTCACCATCAGCGTGTCACTTTGTGCACAGCACAGCGTTAAAATGAGACTTATTCAGATTTCTCGTTGCTGCTTATTTGCCCACACTGACCAGTATCTGAACGCTGTTACTGTATGTGCAATGACCTATTTGCTCATCCTGTTTATGCTCACAGCTGAATGTTCAGACAACAAACCATGGATGAGAAACAGTGTTTCCTGTTGAAGCACAGTTATCTTGCGGAGACGTGTTTCTCTACCGCACTGTGTCTGCAGACTTTTTCTTGCGAGGCTGCAGTCATCTCAATCTGTCTGTCGAGGGTTATTTCGAACCTTTGTGAAACCTCATTTCAAGCTAGCGAAGCACTCAGAAAGTGAGAGCTTCAAAACACTTTCTATTTGGAGGCCTCTTTCACAAGCTTGTCTTGTGTTTGTGTGTGTGTGTGTGTGTGTGTTGTCTCCTTTGAATCGCTAAAGCATCGATTCCCAGACAAGAACACGAGTTCCTTACCTTTACCAGCTGCTTCTTTAATTGCTTTTGGAAGATAAACGAAAGCGGGCACAGGCTCTAAACAAAACATGAAACTGTGCGAGATATTATGCAGAAATATGCACCAATAACACGATAATTACATTTACATACATACACTCTGATTGCCTCGATTACGTCACGCTTGTTTTCCCCAACTTAAATTGGGTCAGCCCTTTCAACTTTTCCTTCCGCACGTTCCTCCGCAATTAAGGCCCAAGTATAAGATGGAGCGCGGGATGGTGGGCGGGGGCAGCGGAGGGAATACGGAGCGGGGCGTCCTGGGCATTGCAATGTGGGTCACGCATCAGCGGCGCGAGCCAGCAAACAAGCGGAGAGGGAAATCCGACGGCTGGTGATTTCGGCGACTTTGCTCCGAGTGGCCCTCTCGAACCGAGGCTGTAACTAAGCAGCTGTCAGCTGCAGATCCTCCTCTCTCTCTCTCTCTCTTTTTCTCTCTCTCTCTCTAAACCTGCGCTAATGACATAAAAGCATCTAATCCCGGCCCTGTAATAAAGGGTATCCCTTTGATTTAAGTGACAAAGGTCAAGTGCGTCACTCGCTCGCCTGCGCCTCATTTACCCATCTGTTTAGAGGAGCAAACACGAGCCGGGCTGCTGCTTCAGGTAACAACCATGAGAGACCTGACGCCAGATCGATACGGCTTCTAATAGCCTGCATAAAATCCGGCAAAACAAATCCATCGCTTTTGTGTGCTCCGCTCTGCCAGGGACCTAGAGGGGCGGGAGCAAAGTGACTCAGTGGACTTTCGGGCTTAGATTGGTTTTTAGATAACGGCTGGAGAAATAATGGGCCGCGGCTGTCAGTGCAATTCTGCAAGACATTCGGATTTCTCGGGCCGATATTAGATGCGGGAGAGGTTCGGCGTGACCGTCTGGAATGAGGTCCCCGAGTGGAGGAGATCATCTCATAATCCGATGCTTGCGATTCCCCACGGATTGCAGCGCAATCAGGTGTTCCCACAGAAGTGGCGCTTTGTTACGTAACCATCTGAGGGGTTGCAACAGTCCCCCTCGTCTCATTTCCGGCTCTCTCATTTCGCAGTTTATGTCTTTGTGTCGGCGTGGCCCTGCCTCGGAATCGCGTTTTCCATAATCACAACACTTATCTGAGGATGCGTGCCGAAAGGCCTGTACCCACATAGACGCTCCACCTCAGCGTTTCAGTCGATGTTTGCATAAAACCGAAAATGCGACGTGCCTGAGCGCCTCTCTGGAGTGTCAGCGTTGTTTGCGGCTCGCTCCTCCGTTCCCAGCTGTGGGACCGAAATCAGCATAATGCTCATAACTGCTGCGCCCTTCCCGCTCTGATTGGCTCGCTCATGCATATGCAAAAGGCCGAGAGCAAAAAGTTGTAGCCCAAATTGACGCGCAGCTCACCTTGATGTGTGAGGTTTGATTGAAAGCGCGGGCCTGCAGCTAGTCCGTGTTGTTCTTTGTTCTGCACGTCTCCTACGATTAAACGGGACGTTCGCCCGCAGACAGTCATATCACAAATTACCTCCCGTTTGTTGCGACGGCTCGTTTATCATCACTGGCGCAATTATATCTCTCTGATTGGCCTTGCTGGTTAATTGAGATAGCATCAGCTCGTTTTTCTTCTCTCTTCCAGGATCTCTTACTGCACCGCAGATAAAACTCAGGACAAGGTCTTTGCGTATGTCTCCCAGAGTCAGTTCAGTGAGACCCTGGAGTGCCATGCATTCCTCTGCCAAAAGAAGAAGATTGTAAGTGTGCATCGGTTATTGTTTTGTTTTCGAGATGGATAGATGTGGTTTAAGGGCAGTTTTTTGGGCACGTCTCATATTGTGTCTTGTAGGTGGTGTGTGGCGCCATCTTGTGGCCACTGATCGTTACTGCTCAAGAGAAGAAACCATTGAGATTACAAATAGAATAGTTCAGAGTATAGATAAATCTACTGATGTAGCAAATTTCTAAATAATAAAGCTTAAGATTCTAGATATTAAGATGTTAGAGGTACTCTTGCCAGTCATAACTTCGCATTATTGTGATTCTGATCTCACTTTATTTCATTGCTGTTGTCTTTGTTGTTTCCCCCCAGGCTCAGGCGGTGACGTTAACGGTAGCTCAGGCCTTTAAAGTGGCTCTGGATCTTTGGGAGGTGGCTCAGGAAGGTGAGTGTACCAGACAAGAGGGAACAGAACATCAAGACAGTGCTGGCCTTTCTTTGAGAGCAAGAAAAAGAAGTGAAAGTAAATCAAAAAAGTCCGTAATCCTGTCAACCTGTGACTAATCTGACAGAGGAATCCTTCCGGTTTTCACATCGAGTTGGGAGAACAGTTACTGAAAATGTTGAACGAGCAAATAAGCCGAAAGGAAGTGCTTCACATGCTCCTCCAGTCCTCTCCTCTCCCCCTCTGCGCCATATGAATGATTCACAGCTTCCCGCATTTCGAATTACCAACCAGAGGTTCAAAGATGAATGTTGTTTCTTTCTCCAGGTTGAGTTCTGACAGGCGTTTCTTCCCCCTTGTCTGCAGATAAAAGCAAGAAAGCGGGGACCTGCTGTTCCTGTGCAGCAGGCACCGGGCAGCCGGAGAGCGCAGACTCTCAGTGTGTGCCAGCAGGTGAGTTCATCTGATTTATCCTCCGACACAGTCTGACAAGAAGAACCGGGCTGACATTTATCTTCAAACAGAAGTCACAGTTGATTATTTTCAGCATGGGTTGGAAGGAAACAACAAAATAAAATGAACTTTTTTGTGGGGGGGCCGGAGGTGGGGGAAAGCTCTGACATTTTGGTGAATACGCTTTCTTTGCTTTCTGCTTTTGCTTTCATAATCTGAGGATAATTTGTTCTAGTTTCATGTCACAGACAGACACGACAGTGCCCCTGTGTGGCATGAAACTAGAGCGAAAACGAAATTATCCTCAGATTATGAACAATCTGCACCATATTATTAAGGATGCTGTTCTGTAGATCGTTTCAAAGGAACAAGCTGAGATGTGTGAAGTTTGTAGTCAGGCTGCACAGTAGAGAGATTATCGTAATCTAAGCAAGGCTGACAAGGATCTTTCTCACTCTGAGTGATTTCCTTGTTTTAGAACTTGTGCAACTTGGTGCGAGTCAGTCAGATAACTCTTCAGAGCAACATTTGGATGCACTCCTCTTTTTTCTTTTTATTTTTCCATCACACATCACGCTTTCACAAATGATAACCAGCCTCGCACATAGGTGCTTTATCTCTGCAAGAGTCTTTCTAATGTGAGAATACATAGACTATATATATATATATGAAAGACTTCCTTTTTTACCCCCCTCCTCCTCAATGTTTCCATCCACTGGGCGTCATGTCAGTGGAAGAACATAAATCAGATGACTGCAGACTGCTGGCAAAGCCTCACAAGAAACCCATGTCAGGCTAGGATTGAAACTGTTTTATTTATCGCACCATGAAAAGCGATTCACTCCCCCCCCCTTTATCTGCTTAGCGGCTTCACCGCATGGCGCGCTTTTCCTCCCAGGGGCGTTTCTTTGTGCGGCTTGTCACACGGCGAAACTTCGAAACGCACTTGTCAAGTCGATCATTAAAGCGCCGATAACAGAGCTCGACAGACGTTCGCGCCGTTGTTTCGCAGCTGTAAAGCGCAGGTCTCCAGGGAGGCTTCCTGCACCTTCCAGACGCGTTTTACACCACATTAAATTTGTCATTTCTGCAGTTTTAGAGGCACAATAACAAACTCTGCATCTAAACCGCCCCACCAAAATAAGACAAATTGTCAGTCACTCTGGTCTGTCCCAACCTGGAGTTTACTTATAAGCCTGGCTATAACATGAGTGTTTCACATTTGCTGCTACAGCTGCCCCAGAAGAAATCTTGGGTCGTGTGTAATTGGAGGAGGATGAGGATAATGATTATGTAATCTCAGCGCACTCCAAAAGGCTGGAGAGAAAGAATCTCTGTCACTGACGAGATTACAGTGATGTGATTAGTGCCGTGGAGAGTGCAGTCAGTGAACTGAGTCTCCCTAATAAGATGCGGAGTCAGAGGAGACGCCTCGTAACCCCACCCCCTCGCTAGAACAAAATCCTGAGGCCTTAAGAGACTTCTCAGCTCTCGTAAGCCCAACAGTTTAAAGAAAAGTTGAGTAAATCACTTGCATAATGACTTTTAAATGACCTTCCAGCGTACACTCGGTGATGAGACTTGGTGGTCTGACACGTCAATCAGGAGGACAAATCGTCTAATTATGCATCGCTCATTAGTCTTTCAGGAGAGCAGGAGGTTTTAAGCACTCTCCGGCGGTCGTGACATTTATAGGTCAAAATGTTTTGCTCTCCTCGAGAGGTCAGAGGGTCTGCGGAATGGGACCTAATCATCCATTCAGCTAGCTGTTGGTTAAAGTCGCCTTCTCCAGCTCCTTTCAATTAAGATTCGCCGGGCTCGCAGCAGCGGTGGCCCGAGGACACGCAGAAAGTCTGATGTGGAAGACTTGAAGGACCTGGCGAGGAACAGAGGCGTGTGAACAATGTGCAGGGTGATTTGAATTCTGCCTGTTGCGCAGAAAGCTGCAGGAGGGCTGGAGCTAATGCTTCCTGTCTGCGTGGACGCCATGTACCCTCCTGCTCGCCTCCTACCTCTCTGTTCTCCATGCTCTCTTCTCCCCCGTCCTTCATGTTCACCTCTCTCTATCCCCTGTCATCACTTCCTCTCTCCGGCCTCCATTTTTAAAATAACAATATTTTTAAATATATTTTCTAGGGCTTTTAGGCCCATGTACTCCATTTTTTTACTCCTTACCGGCCTGTTAGTTTTGGGCCAGTGCTTAGCTTGACACCGTTCTGACAAAGAGCTCTCTCCACGTCTTTGCTGCTAATTTCGACTGATGAAACCAAAAAAAAAAGCCATTTTTCCCCTGGCTGCACGATAAAAGCCTCTGACATGATGAAACAGCTGCTGGAGAAGCTAATTAAATACTATAGGGACTACAAAAGGGCAGTGAAATGGCAACAGGCAGCTGAGGAGAAATCCACATTTTGATGTCCTGGATTTGGTCGTCAGGGACAGACTGGGGGTAATATACGACTCTCGGGTGGTGGAAAAGCAAATGGTTCTCATCTGGTTAGCAAATTGAACCAGGCTGGCAAAGTTTCAGTGGAGGGAGACTGAGAGATCCCACGTCCTCCTCGCTATGTTTATTTCTCTCTTCTCTCCCACCGTGTGTCTCTCTATATCTCCCACTATGTGCCGACTCCTCGTCCACACCTCACCCTGGCTCAGACGTGGACACTCACAAGCCTGCTGGGATGGAGGAGAAGCTGCGGAGGCCCTTCTTCTCCGCATCGCTCAGCTCACCCTCACCTCGCAGCAACCCGACCCGGCGGCGACCGATCAAGCACGATTCTTGGGTACGGTCCCAGCCTCAGCTCTGTGTTTTTTTTCTCTCGGATTAGTTTCCAGGGGCTCTCTCGTGAAATCACTGCTGAACGTTACTGAATTATTACTGAACAACACCCCTCATCTTATATTAAATTCTTTATGGTCGCTAATCTTATTTGATATATAATTAAAATGCTTGGGTTCATTGGAGCTTCCAGACAAACCTGACGTGGCATATTTGCAAGCTTTTCCACATGGTGCTCACTGATATTTATACTGTATTTTGAACACTAGGTGGCGCCATGTTCCTTAGAATATGTCTCCTTTGCGCTGATCCCCCACAAACTCATCATTAGTTCATTGTAACGTGGGGAGAAATTATGCAAATATTTCTCCGGCCTGACTTCATTTTTCATACCTCTCCTCTCTCTTACGGCTGCGCGTCGTGTGATTTATAATCCTTCCCAAATTTGCTTCGCACTGGGCTTCATATATCAGCAATTTTCATCTGAAATTGGACAAAAATATTACATTTTTATCTCATAAATCAAAACCCTGCGAGATAAGATTAGATCAATTGTTTTCCCAAAAACCAAGACCAGGTAGAGTTGGCTTTCATTATCCATATGTTTCCAGACAGATGCTATAGATGGACTTGGCTTTTATTGTGAAACGTATACACACACACACACACACACACACACACACACACACACACACACACACACACACACGCACACACACACACACACACACACAGTGACTGGAATAAACGACATCAGGTAGTCTGCCTCATGCTGTCTGATTCTTTAGCCCAGTCATCATTTCCTGTGTCACCTGGATAACATAACTTCCGACAGACGGCTGAGTCAGGGGACGGGAGGCATGAAAGCGGAGAAGCGGCAGCATTTTAATGTGAATGACTTAACTGTGCACTGACTCACACTGTTTACCTCCCAACAGGACGTGGAGGATGGACTCGACGATGCGTTCTCAAGGTAACCTCTGCCTGTGACTGCAGGTCTTCTTTTAATCAATGAAAGGAAGGTTCTTCATAACACCTCAAAAGTAATAATGCCTCCGGAACAACACAGCCGTGGAGCCAAGTTTCACATCCATCCCGAGATCGGCCGTTTTGTCTGGTGTGGAGGAGGTTTGGAAAGTGACAGCTCCAATGGAAGAGTGATGGTCAGCTGCCAGTAACCTTTCAGACTTTTCCAGATAGAGGAACCTTCATTTGACACCTTGATTGACACAGATTTATATTGAAATTCACACACGCACAGGAAGGTGCGGCAGCTGCAGGTTAAACCGGACAGAAAGCTGACCTCACATCTGTGCCAAAGACCGGCACGCATGAAAACAGTCTCAAGGTTACAGATCAAAGTGAAGCGCGCTGTCCTGGCTTCGGAGTGCATCTGTCCAGCGTAACGTGACAAATAACTGTTGTTAATGCAAACGCTGTAAAGCTGCGGTGTTTTATTAAACCAGGGTTGAACAAAATGAGAGTGTTTTAAAATCCCACAGTTTTAAAGGTATGGGCTCCAATAAAAGCAGAATAAATCACCAATCCAAGAGGCCTAAATTGGCACGATTCTCTGCTTTATACAACTCTCATTATATGGAAGGACTTTTAATAAAATTGCTCCTCTCTGGCTCCTAAAAGCTTAACATTATTTGCATTTTTTTTTTAGTTCTCTTAGCTGGAGACTGATTATATTGTGATTGGGGATTTGGCTAAAATGTCTAATTAATTTGTCCGCAGTTACAGGGAGACAGAGAGTGTTTCTTCACTGCCAGCTGCGGGATTAACATGGAGAGATTTGCAAATACACATTTCACAAGCAAACAATATATAATGATAATTCCACAGACAAAGGAATCGCTCTCTTCCCAGTTAATCGTCCGCTGTTTGCACATGCAACAGGAGGATGGTAATAATTCCACATTGTTTAATTGTATTTCATTTAAAGTGAACTAGATATTCATGAATTGTGTGTTTGTAACTCCCAGTTAGGTGCTGCTGATTTAAAAGGGGTAGCGGACATTAAAGTCCGCTGTGCATAAGACAAACCAATGCAATATCCGATTAATTAGTTGCTCTCTGTCACTTCTGCGCTGAATTACAAGCAAAAGTCTCAGAGTAAGCGAGCTCGCGGAGTGCGTAGGAGTTCACAGACCTGGTCCACTGGGAGCGCGCTCCGCCCCCCCCCCCCCCCCCCCCCCCCCCCCCCACCCCCCACCCCGTCCTATTTCCCGGATCTTAAGAACCTCCACCGATTCTGCATTTCACAAACAGCCCTATATTCTAATGTATGTGTGCTATATTTGGAGTCGGGGAAACACGTACGAAGCCTCTCATTACGCGTTGCCTGCCAAGTTGAGCGTCTTCTGGGGTCGCTCTAAAATAGTGCTGCATTTGCATTGGCCCCGTCGCTCCTGCCTGTCGCGCTTAAATCATTTATTTTATGACATCGCATTAAAATGTCTAGCTCCTCGTTGTGCTGTTAAATACCACTCTTGTGTTGTTCTTGTAAAAGATGTCAAAATATACGTCTGGTGAAGCCCTAAATCTGAAGTGATCACAGTCATTCTGGGTTTTTCTTTTTTTACTCAGTGGAAAACAAAACAAGGAAAACAACTGCTTTGCTCCATCGAGGGAGACATTTCTAGTTTAAGGCTCATTCGCGGACCTTCATTAACACTGCTGTTGATTTATCCCTCCTCACCTTCAGCTGCTGAGACGAGATGCCTGGGGAGCTCTTTGCTCTCAGTCTGTAACAGCCGAAATAATTTCCTCCAGAGTCGCTTCAGCCTTAAGGATATTATTTCTGTACTGGCTGGTGTAATAGCCATTGCTAATTGGGACACCTCTGTGTCCCCAGTCACCGGTTTAGTTTAGTTTAGTTGTGGTTTAGGATGGAATAAGGACACTGAGCTCTGCAAAATCCTATCCGGTTTATTTTTAATGTCCTCCTGTCTCGAGTTGTCTGCTTGTTCTTTCATTAATCCAGAAGATCGTTATTCAAGTGGACTGGACTACATGTTTTATTCCGTAGATTCAGATAAAGATGACAAACTAACCGAAGCTCATAAGATTGTAAGCTTTTAAATTGCAGGGTATTCACTTTGTCATCAGTGCCATCAAACACACAGAGCACCCAGAGGGGCTTATGATAGATCTTGTGTCTCAAGCCCCGTTTTGGTCACATTTTGATCTGTTGAAGATTTAGCTGCAACAAGTAACAGGTGGCTGCTGAGGTGTAGGCCACTATGGGTAGATGGCACTGTCGGAAATAGCTGCTATATATATCATATCTTGGATATTGAAAGCCCATTAAAAAAAATGGGTGAATCAAAACAGAGGCAGTCTAGCCTATGTGTAGTTTCCAGAAATGGATTTGAGCCCAAAACAAAAAATAACAAAGAACGGGCTTTAATATTCTTGCACAAAAATAAGGATCATAAAAGGACTTCATCATCAAGGATAAATACTCCATTCAACCGCTGTAGGTCCCCTTTAAGACTAAAATCAGCTGGCCACCTGTTAGGTGAGATGTGTCGCTCCACATAACATACTGTCATGTAAACTAGCACATTCAGGTCAATGTTGCTCTGTTTACGTGTCGAAAAGCTTTCATCTAAACAGTGTTGCTATTTAAACTCCACATGCCCCAGTCCCAATCAACACAACCACTAAATGGTAGCATAAATAGATGAACAGATGTCGAGAATCGACAACATATATGTACATGCATGTACATATATACATACATAAAGTCCTTCCTGCCTGCTTTCCTTCCTTTGTGCCTTCGTCCCTTCCTTCCATGCTTCCTTCCCTCCGTCATTCCGTCCACTTTAGCCGGACAGAAATAGAAACAACTATCAGCGAGAGAAGCCAGGAAGTGCACTTCACAGTTCGTCAGCACTTTATCACCAAGGCAGGATAACAATGCAACACGATTTATTTTCTTTGAATGTGTGACAGTCTGTGAAATTGTCATTTCATGGCCCTGCGTCTCCCGCAGAGAGGGCGAGAAAGAGCGACCCGACAGGTATGAAATACCTGCTCCCGGACGCGCTCGCTCACATGTGCTCCAGCGCATAAAGACGGGATGGAAATGAGCTTTTTTCTACGGCATCACTTTACGCACACCCTGAGTCAGGCTTGGTGCACACGTTGTCGCCCGTCCGGAGCCCACAGACTTTTACCCTTGACGAAATTAGTCACTGGTTTCAGACAAACTGTCTGCACACTTTTCCCCCAAACTCCAAACTCTTTTTTTTTGTTGGTAGACCTATAAAGTAGGCCAGACGGTCCGGAGAGTGTCTGAGCACAGGCGCGGCTTCTCATCTCCCCCCACACGACCCCGCTGATGTTTGCGCGCATGTCCCGCAGTGCTGTGTTATCCCTACACAAAGAGCGGAGAGCCGCTCATTAAGTCGCATCGGCCCGCGGCTAATAAATCTGTTTGTTGTCAGAACATGAGCCGCCACGCTTCAAACAAGTGGGTGAATCAGAGTCGGGGACTGGGGCAGATCGAGGCAGGGAGGGAGGGAGGGAGGGAGGAAAGCAGGTCACCGCCGAGGCTGCTGTCAGCGGGGACCAGGAAGCACTGACCTCAGGTTGTCACCGGGGGTGGAAGGGGAGGATGACTCAGAGAAGCAGCTCGATCTGATACCACGGAGGAAGTGCTACGGGAGTGTAGAGCAGACCTCCCCTGCAGGCAGAGGTCAGCAGGCACGTCAAGGTCTAACGTGGCTGTGGATAAGATCCGTCCTGAAACACAGAGGACTCTGGATCACACCCGGGCTGTCGCAGGCTCTCAGTGTTACATGTGACTTTTGGTCGCAGCACGTTTCACCACACGGAAGCTCTGTTCACTGCAGGATGCACTAAAACTAGGTGATGAAGAAAGTGAGACAACACAACCTATTGTCACGTAATGCCATAGGATTCTGCAGTTAGCAGAGCAGAAATGATGTTGCTAGGGCTGGATGATATGTCAAAAAATCTCATTGTTTGATATCATATATATCACCATATAAATCAAATCCCTGTTTTTGTCCATCTTAAATGTTCCTCGTTCCTCACATGCGACATTTGAAGACACCAGAGTGATTTCAACATTTATTTTAATGTTAGCCAAAATGCCACAAGCTCACTCGCTCGTGGCATTACTGGCTTCAACTTAGCTTCCATGATCATGTTTCCTGTAAAAACATGGAGGAGTTAAACCATGTCCAATTTATATCAAACATGTCTCATATCTATTGTTAGCAAAGTTTCATTCGCTGATACATTCTGAAAATGTCTTGAGAACTTGGTTGTTAGCACGTTCTGAAAAACGGTTAGGGTTAGGGTTAGGGTTATCTCTGAAGGTAAACCATTTGCACAGGAGTTGGTTAGTGACAGCCACATTAGCTCGATAACTATTTGTCTTTCCGGGCTGGAAGCCATTATCCCTGGGCCTCTTTAGCCACGTTTTGGTTAAGTTTTGGCGTCTTTGAAGATGTCCTGTTTTAAGGCGATGCCTTTCAGGGGTCAGCTTGTTGCTCTGTCGCCTGATGTTTTGCTTCGCCTTTAGGAGTCGCTAGCAGGCGTCCAAACTGAAATAACGCCCAAGGCTGCCGAAGCCACCTCAGTTGAAACTGTGTTAATTAACCGCATCGCTTCAGGTCAGGGTTTAAGTCTCTGTGAAAATCTAATCGTTGGAATAGCAGATAGTTATTCAAGTGAGGGCTCAGTGCTTCTAACCAGGCGACCGGTGACGACAGCCACTGACACTGACTTCACTTCGAATGGGATTAGCGAAATGATTTAATTTGTTTCTAAGATTTCTAAATGAATTGTGACCTCAGAGTTAAAACTACCCAGCTGCAGGCACTTGCACATTTCACCCTCATCTGCTGTAGATGTGAATAATTCTTTTTATTATCCCATCATGTGCAGCTCAGTCGTTTCAGCAGTTGTGACACCACATATACAGAGTCTGCTTAGAGCTGGGTACAATGAGCAAACCTTCATATTGAGATATCTAGTCATGCTTTCCTCTGTCTCTTCCTCCTTGCATGCAGCAATATGGAAGTAGAGGAGATGGACACCGGTAAGTGACACGGCCGGTGTGTTCCTCACACTTTGCACTCTGCATGAAGTCTTGTGTTAAGAGTACGATCACCTGTCGTACATCATCTCATCCTTGAGGCCGTGTTGGATGAGCTGAACCAGAGCTGTGTAGCCTGTTGAATACTTGTATGGATGGACATAAAGGCAGATGTTGCAGCTGCAGAAAGAGGAACTTGCTTCACATTTTTTGGAGGTTTTGACTAAATTATCTTGATCTAATTCCCACCGTTATCTATTAATAATGACAACATCCGTTCCCATTTTTTTTAACTAAAATATTTTTTTGCGTATTCAGGCCTCAGGTCATTCAGCTGAATGCTTATTATTAATTTTAGTTTCTTTATTCATTCATCTGCACCTTGTAGATATGACTCAACTGAATTTGCACTTTTTGCCCTCACATTTGTTCAGTCACTCCACCACCTGCTTTATATTCCTTCTCTTCCTGTCTGCTTGAAACCTTTTGAGATGCTGTGAACCCTTGACATACAGGCCACCTCTGTAGCCATTCTCCTTTTATCTCTCTTCCCCGCAGACTGGCCGAGTCCCGCTCCGAACCCGTCTCTGACGATGCAGCTCTGAGTCCCTGCGAGGTCTCCACCGAGAACCTGTTCTACATCTGCCACGATCGGTTCGAGCAACCAACAGCACCACAGAAACGAAACTGAAATCATATACCACAGGCCTCAAGACCAACAACAACAACAAAAAAAAAAAGACAGGAAATGGCATTCGTCACTGGAGCAGACAGCAGAGCACATCACCCTTCCTGAAGCACAGCGGCTCTGTTTGATATTCTGCAGCCGCTGCACGGAGCCGAAGTGAATGCCACGATACTCTAAACTGTGATTTGCGTGAAAGCCTGCCAGTCAACACACCCCACACCACTCCACTCCACGGCGTAAGCAGCCATCTCTCTGCATTCACATCCCCCCAACCTGCCAGTAAATGACACTGCATACACAGCAAGAGTTACACTTTTACCCCCCCCCCCCAAAGAGGGTAAGGAGAAAAACTGTCGCCGCAGGTCAGTCTAAAAATGTAAAAATGTTTACAGGTGTGGATATTTGTAAATTCTGACTTTCACAGACTCCAGGAATGAGACGTGTGCTTGTGTATAGAAGGCTGTAACGTTTCTGAATATGTGAAAAGCTCATCGATCTCGCTGTGTGTTAAAGGGAGTACTTGACAGCTGGCAGGTGGAGATCCACTGTGAGAGACATCAGCAGCAAAAATGATTAAAAGAAAAACTTTGCTCATTATGTAGAATGAGTTAGAAATCCATCATTCAGGTTATGCAGTTAGTGGGCTCGATGACAGGTTCCCTTTGCCGACTGTTGCGTCAATGTGTCAAAAACAGAAGCGACCTTAGTAAGAAAGCACATCTGAAAGAAAAAAAGAGACATGCATAACAATGTGGTGCAGTTTACATGTTCCACAACTAATCCACTATTGGCCGAAACACATGGCAACACAAGGAATTTGTGTTTTGAAGACTTTAAACTAAATCTGTCTGCAGCAGATGGTTTTGCTCAGTTCTCATAAAGATGCTGTTCAGATTCAGAATAGCTTAAAATTCTTCAGGAGGCCTGTGCAAGTCTCATGGAAAGAAAATGCTCTTTCATATCACATGGAAGGATTTATTATGACACTTTCATAAAGCCAGAAACGAAGCATTAAAGCTACGAGGTCAGAATATCTTCACCTGCGCTCTGCCCCCTAATACAGAGCAAGCTCTGAAACCACTGACTCATACATTTCCCACAATGGTACTGGACAGTGTCTTTTATTATAGTTCTGTCTACCTGCATATTTCAGCGTCTGCCAGACTGCGAGGCGGGGTCTGAGAGTCAAAGTCGAGATAACCCTGATGGACTGAACTAAGTGGATGGAGTAGCCCTGTATCGTAGAGCCATTAACTCTGTGGGAAAAAAAACTATTGCGAACAACGTGGCTTATCAGGAAAAGGCATTAATTAACTAGTCTAATGGTGTTGATAGTAGCAAAGTGCATTTTACACGCAGTGTGTTTGTATAAAGGTGATATAAACAGAGTTCACACTCCAGAAACAATCATTCTCACCCACCTGAAACGAAAACACGGCTCGCGTAACCAAAATGCGCCGACTGCTTCACATTTGTCGCCTCTCGTCGTTCTGTCAGCTGTAAATAAAGATGGAGTCGGCACAGAGACAAAGTGAGGCGACGAGGACAAGCTGTGAGAGTTGAAGAAACCTATTTCCGTATGCTGTATTTTTCCAGTGTCTAAGCTGTGGACTTATGTATACATATTGTATCAGTGTAAACAAAGTAGGCTGAATAGAGTCAGGGTTTCACATAGGGGGTTTGCTTTTGTTTTTTTTAAAGTAATTATCACTCTTGTTGGATGTGAAGGTGTTGATGCTTGTATGTTTTGCATTAGCCTAGACGATCTGTACCTAATTAATTGTATGTGGATTTTGTTTTTTAAAACTGCATACTGTTTTTTTCTCTCTTTTTTTTTAATAGCCATTAGGCACCTACATACAGTGTACAGCTATCACCTGTTGCGCGGAGTGACAAAGGTTGTGTTTTTACCATCCTGTGGCAAACGAATCCTTCATCCACCATCTCGCGGTCAGGATGTTGTATATGAGCCGATAGTGCAGGTGAAGTGGTCTCTCTGTGTGTATTTATGGCATCAGGACTGAGAGCCATTGTGGCGACAGGCGGCGAGTCTGTGTTGTTGTCATGACACCCGCTGCCGAAATAATTGGACGGCTTATCAGGGTTATGCCACCGAAGCTTCATTTGCATTGTCTCGCCCCTGACTGGCAGAAACGGCAGCTCCGCTGCGTATTTTTGGACTCCCGATGCTCCTGTGGATCGACTCCACCGGGGGCGAGTCTCGGCTCCGACTGTGAGCCTCAAGGTCAGCGCGGCGGCCGTCACGTCGCCTCTGCCTTTATTCCCGCCGATGGAAATGATTTGCTCATCGTTTTCTCACCTCTGCGGCATCCTCATCGATCGACCGATCGATTCACGCGTATGTGCTGACGAGGTGCGTATCGAGAGATATTTGGAGACGGGCTACAATTGGTCTTCAGTAGCGACAAGCAACGGATAAGTTTTGAGGCTCAAAAGGAGACATTTCTGCACAGCAGTCAGATTCTCCTCCTGGGTCGAGTCCACCCTGTCTTTGCCCTTTTTTAAAAAAAAAAAGATTTCCAAGCGAAGAAAAACGAAAGAGCGCATAATAACATAATCTGATTTTGGATGCTTGTTTAGAATCGATCGACCCCACCCTACCCCCCTTCATACGAATGACGTGATGGCACCAATCGATCGACCGTATCAGGCCAGCTCCTGAGAGTCCTGCTTCATGCAGCCAATGTAGTGAAAAACAGCAAAGCATGAATGGAAGCAGCTCTGTGGCCAAGCTCCAGATGGGAGAGAGCCAGAGCAGACCTGCAGCGGGGGGTACAACATGCCAGTTCGGAGCGCTGAATACAAATCAGGCCACGAAATAGTCTCAACAGGCTTGCAGAAAGGCGGCAGACTTTTCAGATAAGCTATTTTTACCCAAATTGATCGCTGACGTTTACAGTCTGGGTTTACTCTTCAAAGACGGTGCTTTGTTTCTATCTATGCAATCTGTGGGTTTCCAGCAGTGTTGTGGTATCACCATGATAGCAATTTGTGTATAAAATGCAAGCAGTTGTGCCGAACTGTGTAACATAAATGTACAGAATTTGGGGAGCTGTTATGGTTTGTTACATATTTATGCATAATAAAACACTTGGTATAATCCACTGTGCGGTTTTTGTTTTTACAGAATATTTAGGGCTATTTGCAGAGGCCCGTGTTTATACAATGCCAAAGCTTCTTCTGTCACCACAGGCTGCAGAGGCACGGTGTGGCCTTCAGCAGAGCCTCACACTGTGACTGCAGCTTCGCTTTTAATCATGAATCAATTTGATTCCAGCATTGCTCGGTAATTGGATCAATAATGAATTTCAACAAACCATCCTCCAGAAGAAAACACCCCTCTCCGCAAACACACGGACAGACGCAAATCTCACATTTGACCAAGTTCATTTGTATGCATGTGTTATTATTATTTATTGTGAGCCTGGCAGGACATTACAGTTTCAAGCATTCACCGTTTGTGTAATGCCTTTCTTTCCAGTGTGTTCTGGCTGACAGTGGTCCACTTGGAGCAAGGACATTCTCTTGTCTGACTCAATCACATCGACGTGTCTATTCACTCAGCCTCTGTTCAGAGCTTGTGGAAAATTAGTGCATACCAGGTGAAGGCTACAATATCTCATCTGTTTTCTCATCTGAAGGGCAGAGTACCTAGACAACTAGAATGTCACGATTATCTGAAACCACTGGAACATTTATAATGGCAGTAAAAGACAAGTATATATTCAGTGTATACCAGTTTCCAACAAAATTATTTTTGAACAAAGTAGCAAAATCTAAGCATCAGTTTGCTTTAAAATTAGGGGAAAACAGATGACGTGAAGGGTTCTGATAAGAGCTTTTTGGCACCATTTTCTGTGGAAATGAACCCCAGTATAATCACATCTGTGTGTGACTTTGGGATGGCAATGCCATCTGACAGTGTGTGTTCAGTCTGATTACTGTTTGTGGAAAAATGCAAATATTTTAGTTTCTGAGGACGCCTCATTAAAGCACACGCCTCATATCTCTTCCACAGACCTGTGAATGTAGATGAGATGCGTTTTTTTTTTTTTTTTTTTGCTTGTTTCACTCAGACAGCTTTCAGTTAGTAGCTTTGTCAGCAGAGTATTTTTCCTTGAACCTTGAATGGATCGGTTCTTATGTGGCAATTTTCTAGTCTTTATGACCACTCAAAGCACTTTACAGACTGTGTGACATGTCACATTAGCCTATTTATACACTGCTGGTAGAGCTTGCCCTGCACGATCATTCTGTTTTCGACTAGTAGTTTTAACCATTCACGCACATTCCCACCTGATGACACACAGAGGCAGTCTGGAGTTCAGCATCTTGCTCAAGGACGCCTGATCGAACCACCGACCTTGCAATCCATAGACGACCACATTAACCCTGAGCCTGAGTCTCCCCTGTTTGGTTGTTAGTTTCACATTTAGCAACCCAGGCGCTTATATATGAGCCTGTGTGGCGGATGCTGGCGACTTCTCTCTTTCCCTCTCTCTCTCTCTCTCTTTGCCCTTTAAAGTTTTGCGTCTACTCCCAGAGGAGCAGACTACCCAGACCAAACCTACCTGTCATGAACCAGAGACTCCGGAGGAGCAGGAGAAATAAGAGATAAGAAGCTGCTCTGATGTTTCTCAGAGATCCCTCCCGAGGGCCGCCCTTACTCCGTGTGCAGCACTGACAGGCGCAGATGCTCGTGTGCTGCAGCTTTTAAAATGCCGTTTACTTTGTTTTGATCAGCGTGTGCTGGACTGACCCGCCAGACGCTGAGTCAATGACAAGAGCCCGTCTCACCCCCTGCTGATCTCTGGCAGAGCTGAGCCTCTGCAGGCAGGACGCCCGGGTGTCATGCCAGCCAAAGCCTGTGTGTGAGGTCAACTTAGGTCAGAATTTCCAAAATATTTCGCGAGGTGCAGTCATGATAAGCAATTGGGAATAACGGATTGAAGGACTGTAAATTTCTTCTGTTTTGCAGTGCTGGTTCGGTCCAGCTGGGTGCACAGACCACTGACATCTCTGACAAGGTGGGAAAAAAAGAAAAAAACACTTCAAGGGGACCTAAGATGAAAAAACACTTTCAACCTGGCTTCATTGTTGTTCCTGTTACTGACAGTCAGATACACACGGCAGGTCCTAAGACATCATCAAGTCATCATTCATATATAAAGTTCAGATATAGAACTGGCAGCCTATTTTTGGCTGCCAGCTTATCTGAACTGTGACACTATGTGATTTATTTTAAAAGACACAGCCTGTGTTGCTTAGGTACACAAGGCAAGCCACATGACTAAGATGTAACAGCTTGGTGTCAGGTTCACTAATCACCCTTGGTTATTACTAAATATCTGATTCCTCCTCCTGGATAAGGTTGCATATCCATAACTGTATTGTCCAGTTCAGACGTAAAGTCACATGATTTTTCTTTTGAGTGGCAGGCGAGGCAGCCAATCAGCATTAACATAGGAGGCATTTCTGATTAAGGTGTTTGAGGTGTGAGAACAAGGATACATACTCCATAGGTCACCTTTCAAAAGAGCAAAAAGTTTTCTCTAATGCTTGCAGCTATTCTCACACTAAAGACACGTTTCTGAAATGTATAAATCACTATATTCTTATTTAACTTTGAGGTAATAAGTTCATAACGGTCGTCTAATTTGCCCAGTGTCCTGGGATCTGAGAGTCAGCGGCTCTCTCAGCTTCATAACTGAAGAATTAATTGCTAATTGGCTATTTAACGGAATTTTGAAATGGCTAATTAGCGGCTGATAAGGCGTTCACGCTGCGCTAATGGCCTGACGTTGCGCCGCACCGTTTGATATTGAGAATCCATCGAGGTCAGATACTGTAGGCTAACTATCTCCGAGCGTGCTGCTTTTTTTTTTGTCAGGCCCGAAAGCGGGCGAGTGCTGTGAACATTTCTCCCTGCAGTCAGACCTGCGTGCAGGTCATTAAGTCCACAGCCGTGAACCACTGAATGTCTTCTTCCTCCCATTTCTGTGATGTATTTGCGGTGCTACCTCTGAAAACATCCATCATTGTGCAACAGGAAGAGAATAAATAGCTGCACTTGTAAAAGTAGAATTTCAGGGCACCTGCTGGATCACAGGAGCAGCAGTATGCCACTTCAGTAGACCTTTTTACCTCACAACAAACTTCCCGACAACATAACATCAGCGCCTATTGGAATCAAACCAGTAATGAGTTGCTCTTTAATGAGTTTCAGAAAACAAAGTGCGTTTGGGCTCTGTCTGTTTCTGCTCCGTCGCCCCATGGTGATGATGTGGAACAGACAGGCCCGGTAATATTTCTGCATGAGGGACCAGGGGGCCAAGCGCGGCAGTAATGAAAGCAGCCTCCTATGCAAACCCTATATTTATAAATCCACGTACGACATATACTTGATCTCCGAGTCACATCTGAATTCCAACCCAAGCTCATCTCAGCCACAACAACAGCTCATAAATCACAACTGGTGGAGGGTGAGGGGCTGCGGAGACAAGTGTCTGATATTAATTCTTAATCTCTGTGTCGCTGTAATCGCTTTCTATTTTAAGGTGAGCTCTATTCTTAGACACTTCATCGTAATTACTTTTTTGATTAGGAGCATTCCAGTTTAAAGGCCGAGTGAAATGGCTTATTGAATTAGTTCTGCAAAGTGTTGCCGCAGACCGCCTTGTCTCCTGAGCTCTGCCTCACTGTGGATAAATGAACCGGCAGCAGCTGCAGGTGAGACTCCACCGAAGATGGAAAGCTCTGTGAAGCAGAAATTAAACTGTACTATACTCAGCTGGACCACAGTTGCAATCATAATGTTTGTTGCACCTCGCCAGTTTTTGTTGGTGAAAACTCACTCATTTGGATCATTCCACAGATAAACTCAATTGTGTTGGTTTGCTGGTAGATTTTGTTTTTTGTGTTTTTTACTGCTTTGCTGTCTCACCATAATAATTTTGTCTCTTACAATAGGAAGAGAATTTGGACTTATCTGTGATAAATACCCCCGCTCATGGTTTTCCACTGAGCCTTTTCAGCTCAAATCATGCTCAAGCGACAAGATCTTGTCAAACTGACTCGAGGGCCAGCTCTTGAACTGAAGGGGTTTAACAAGACACAATCTCTTCAAGGTTGCTGCTTGCTATTGTTTTCTTTCCTTTGTTCCTTTACAGCACTCCACCATCCACGGCTTAACCCAATTTTCAAACTCATGGACCTCAAGAAATTGTGTGTGGTATTGTGAATCCGACCTCAACACACAACAAAGAAGCGCACATTCTTACGGAAATAAATGTTGTACTTTCTTGTTAGTTGGTTGTTGTTGCATGCTTGTCTGCGATCCGCTTTTATTTAAAGAAATCATGAAATCTTTTGCCCCATGTCTGGCACACACTAATGTACACATTAAGGTTACATGTGTCTCCTTTAACAGCATGCATTTTGGACAACAGACATAAGCCTAAATAACAATAATTTACACTGTCTCATAATAAGTTTCAAGATTTACCTGCATGTCAACACTTTTTTTTTTAGTCCGCCAGTCAGCTGTTTTTGTCAAACGTCCACTGGCTGGCTTTTTCCAACCAGCCTAGGTCGCTGAGAACTTTGCAGCTCATTCAGAACGCGGCAGCTCGTGTCCTGACTAAAACTAGAAAGAGAGATCACATCTCTCCTGTTCTGGCCTCATTGCACTGGCTTCCTGTACCTTTCAGGATCCAGTTCAAAATCCTCCTCCTTGTCTATAAAGGTCTTCATGGTCTGGCACCCTCTTATATCTCAGACCTGATAAAACCCTATTGCCCCACTAGGACACTTTGTTCTCTGAATACAGGCCTACTGGTGGTTCCATGAATCTCAGTCTAGATGGGGAGCCAGAGCCTTCAGCTACCAAGGCCCTCTGTTATGGAACCATCTACCAGTTTCAGTCCGGGAGGCAGACACCCTCTCTACCTAGGTTAAAAACCCTCCTTTTTGACAGAGCCTACAGATAAATCCAAGATAAGCTGCTATAGGTTGAGTCTGCTGGGGGTCCCGGGCACATTGAGCTCTATCTTCTCTGCCTTCTTTGTGGGTGTGAATCAGGTTCACGCTCCCTCTAGCTTCTCTCTCTCCTCCTGGCCTCCCCCTGCCTGTTTTCCATCTCCTCCTCTTCCTCCCTCTCCTCCCCCTCTCCTTTTTATCTTTCAATTTTTATTTATTTTTATTTTTTATTCTTATTGTATTTTTTTTATATTTTATTTTTAATATTTAATTTTCTTTTTATTCTTATTTTTATTTTTCATTTTACTATTCGTTTTATTTTTCATTTTTCATTTTATTTTTATTATTTTTATTTTTCCCTCCCGGCTTCCATCAACGCTGAGCTGGATCCAGGACCACCTCTACCCGGCTCATCTCACTGCGGTTCCTCCTGCCTGCTACTATGGACTGATTCAATTCAATTCATTGATTTATATCCTGAACTGTTAGCCATCAATAATGTTTTGCTTGTGCCCGCCTGTCCGTCCTGGGTGAGGATCCCCTCCTCTGTCTCTCACCCTGAGGTTTCTCCCCTTTTTTTCCCTGTCAGGGTTTTTCTTGGGAGTTGTTCCTCAGCCTTTGCGAGGGTCTAAGTACAGGGGGTTTTTCACTATGTACACATTGTTGCTCTCCTTGTAAAGTGCTCTGAGATAACAGCTGTTATGATATGGCACTTAAAACAAATAAAGTTGAAGTTGAAGCTAATACGTTGTAAAAGTTTGGTATCCATCCATCTCTTGAACTGACGTATTATTTTGAGACGGGCCTCCTTGTTAGCACGAGGCTGCTCTAAAGATGGCGGCCAAGGCCAAGATGAAACAATCAAGTGACTGAATGTATTGCACTTCTGAAACAGCTGCATATAAAGTGTGGAATGAGTTGCTTTGGCACAGATCGTCGTTCTTATAATTTTACTGCTTTTAATCTTTTTGCTCTTACATTTGTCCTCGTGGCTGTGTACAGCACTTTGGCCAGCTGTATTGTTTTCCAAAGTGCTTTATCAATAAAGATAGATTGGACTGGATTGGAGGCCGCTTGGCAAGAAGCAGTCTGTGTGTAAAAGTGCAGCTCATGCATGTTGCACGGAGAGAAAGACACCTCATCACCTTCGCTGCAGCTTGGTAATGACACATTTAAAAGTAGGTTTATTTTACACTTCAGGAAATACAATCGTCAGGAAATGTACAAGATATAGTGGGCGATAAAAGATGGCGTCCTGATCTAAAAGCAGGTAAAACAGAAGAAAACATTAACAGCTTCACAGTACTGCAATCATGTTTATTTCTCTGTATTTCGCATCCAGTTCAGAATGCACATCGAACGCTATTCTACAGGCAAATGACCTGCATGCAACTGCATTTAGTAAATGAATGAAATATCTACAGACATCATGTTTCGTTATGTATGAAATATGTAAAATACAATGTTGTCCAGAAAACATGTTTTTTCCCATCTCAATAATTAGAAAGACGTGTTGTTGTTGTGGGGGCTCTAGCAACACATATATTAGCTGTCCCACCTTGTTGACCATCTGCCTCCAGCACTCAGACAATATACACCTGTGATCAGACAATGTTCATCAACACTATTTGCAATGGAGGATGCGGCTTTAATCGGAGCTGAGTTGCCTACGGTAAAGCAGGTGGACGTGCACATGCTGATATCAAAAATACACTGCGTATTTAAAGTCATGAAGACAGGCCTCCCAGAGATGACACTGTGTGTTCTGTATTGCAATAACATACCAAGCACCTGGCAAAGACATCAATGTTAACTGCACCATGGGTTAACATTAATTTATGCTCTATCAGACCTGCAGGAGTAGGTGGCGGTAGGTAGTGTACTGTATGGTCTGTGGCAATCGGTGGGGGGAGGTATGGGTGGGAGTGTGCATCTGGAGTGTTTTCCAACAAATACTGTGCGCATGCATGTGTGTCTTTTGCAAGACAGACTTGGCCGTCATCCCTCACCGATGACAACCCACGGGAACCGGACGAATCTCACAGCTTTTCCCCTCATCAGCGAGAGAGGTGAAAAATGCGTTGATGGCGTGAGAGAGAGGGCGAGGACGTTGGCTCCTTCTCGAGGCTTCCTCCTCCTCAAACTTCGATGATGTTGATAGACGGCACAGAGGGATGAAACTGCGACAGACGAGAGATAAGACGCACTGTTATTTTCCTTGCTCCCCCGCAGTGAGGAAACACTTTGATCACACAGGAGCTGCGCACTGTTTCTCACTATGCTTACATGACACTTAATCACTGTATATCTGGACTAAACTAAAGTGACTATAACTATAAGACTACAAGACTATAACTAAAGTGCCTCTGAACGCACTATTTTGACTAATACTGGTCCAACTAAAGTGATCAGACCAAACGGATTTTCTTCTTTCTTTTCTTTCTTCTACAACCAGAGCACTGGCTTTATACTGTAGTTATACTGTAGGAAATTAACAACAAGAACAGTGAGATGGCAGAAGCTCCTCTGAGGCTGCATGAAAACTGATAAAAATTGAATTAATATTTGTGAATACTTGGACAGGGGTAACCGGAAAGGGGTCCATATTAACAGACTGAAACGACCGTTATTGTGAGCTGATACTGTATCTGGGGGAGGAAATTGGATCCACAAACTCACACTGTATAATTGAAATGTTGGAGAACATTAATAACCTGTATTCCTCCGCAAACACAGAAAGAATATGGGGTTGTAAGGGAGAGAAAGTAAAAAGGTGCAGTTTCCGCCCCATTTCACGACCACGCTAATGAGAACAAGTCATGTCAAGAGGCAAATTCTGTTCCCAGATAATGAAAGATTTTTGTTCTTAATGCAAAAATTCTCCTTTTTACAGTCGGGTGTAGTTAATTATTGAGGAAAGAGAAGTCATATTTTATTCAAAATGATATCAGAGAGATATTCAATTAAGGCTGCAAAGTTATATTAAGGTTCAGATGTCCACTATTAACTGGTTTCTTAGAAGCTGATTGCTTTTTATTCATCAATATGCAGCACTTAATGTTGCCTAATTTGTTAGTTAGAGGGCCTGGGATATTAAGATTTTAGGTCATGTACTACACCTTCCTTCATTAAGCAGTAATTATAACATTAATAGTACAATATGGTTACGTAGAGTTAAATGTGAAAAAGCTTGTAATACTGATTAATTAGGAGACTGAATTCTACCAACATGCGTGCTAATAAGTCACTAAATACGATATTAATACACTTACCCAATGTGTAGACATGTAAAAGAGAGACCACAAAACTGATCTTTATGTTTTATTTAATGTTTAAATAGACATTGAAGGGGATTGCATGTTCTCCCTACATGTGCATGGGTACTTTCCGGTTTCCTCCTTCTGCCTGCATGTTTAGGTCAGCTGGAGGCTTTAAATTAAAGGAGTTCAAGAGTGAATAGTGTGTGTGTCCTGTAATGGACTGGTGACCTGTCCAGGGTGTATGACTTGCCTTTCCCCTTATGTCCACTGGAAATGGACTGTAGCAAACCCCTGTGACACCATTTGGTATCAGGAGGTGAGATAATGGATGGATGGAAAGACTTAGATGTTTTATCTAGAATGAGCATGCATGGAGTGTGCGCTCATTAATGAGGAATGGACACAGACACGAGCCAACACAAAGAGAAATCTAACCACTGCCCCTCGGTTAATTCAACCAGGAGAACTCACTAGGTTGCTGAGTTAAATCCTAGCCAGAGGTCAATGCTCATGACACAAATGGCCTCAATTATCGAGTGGCTCACAGACTCATTACTGAGCTGTGGCTGCATGTGTCTGTCCGCCGCTATCTGTCCGACTGCAGAGGCATTTGTCACACACTCACAGCTCCACCAGCGACTCGCTCGTGAGTCTTTCAGAGGCCGGGCGGCCTTGTTTCTGTTCATTCCCCAAAAAGCCTTCCAAGATCTCAACCTTAACCCAACTCTAGGTTATTCTCCTTTTAGCCGAGCCAATTTCTGTGAAAATGTACCATTGAGTGAAGCACATAACCTAGACTAAATTCACTGAACTATTTTTTAGTTATTGATGGGATACATCACACAATGAATCCATCATTATTAGCATGTTTGTTCATTTGAGCTTTGTTTGATCCATCAATTCATCCATTATCTTACCCTTGACAGGTCCCTAGTCTGTAGCAGGGCACACATACACACAAACAAACACACTTCACTCTCACACTTACACCTAGGAGCAATTTAGAGTCTTCAATCATGCATGTTTGTGGAGTGTGGGAGGGCATTACTTGGAGAAAAAACACACACACACACACACGCACACACACACACACACACACAAACACACACAGAGGAGGAGCACATGCAAACTAACTGGTCAACACAAACCTTGCTTTGAGTCACTGAGACACCATGTGGCCCAATCTTTTTGTATCCTCCGGCCTGTATAAGAGGGCCAGATGAGCAGGTAACTCGCTTTGTGCTTTTTCCAGATATACAGTGTGATTCCCACCTCATACAAAACCATCAACCATCATTTGGATCTCTGCGCGGTGACAGAGAGTCACGAGAGGACGAGATGATGGAGACGTGCGTAGCTAAGGTAGGTGGCGACGTTGCCGCAGCAACTGCCGCGGCGGTGTCTCTGGCCTCGCGCAGACAGTCTGCATTAACGATCTGGTTTGGGGAGCAAATCTGATTTGGCTGCAGCCTGCACAGAGCCAGGATGTCTGCCGCGCAGACGCCCCGCGGTGTCGCTTATTAGGAGAGCGCCGCGGTGCACAGAGCCTCCGCGCCGTGTCCTTGGAAACGTAAATGGACCGACTGCGCTCGTATGTACTGTACGCAGCCTCATGGGAGCCGGGGGCCGGGGGCGGGGGCGGGGGCCGGGGGCCGGGGGCCGGGGGCCGGGGGCCGGGGGCCGGGCTCACCTTGCTCCTCAGCAGCCCTCCGCTGTGGTGCTCCGGCGTGCTGCGCTCCGACGACGGCTTGGCCTTCTCCTTGTTGTTGCTGGAGTCGTTGTCCTTGATGATGTCATACTGTCGGCAGAACAGCGCAATAACAGCTGGCAGGAGGAGAGGGGTGGACGACACACACACACACACACACATGAGAGAGAGAGAGGGAGAGAGAGGGAGAGAGAGGGAGGGAGAGAGAGGGAGAGGATAGGAATTCAGTCATGAGGTGGCAAGTGTCACTCGCAGACATGTCACCACTTCCCCTATCCGAGCACGTTGAAAGGCCATGTGGATAATGGAATTCCGCTCCCGGGGGAGAGCCGGCGGCTGCGGCTTCATCTGAAAGGCGGGAAGATGGCGGCGCCGCGCCCGGCCTCTCTCCCCCTCACACTCTTTCAATCTGCCAGATGCAGCTCGGCTCCCTCGCCCGATGAGCACCGGGGCCGCTCACAATTAACTCGCGCGCTCGGTCGGATTTCTACGAGGGCGCTCTCATTCATTCTCCCCCACACCGGCGCGGGACGCGGCCTCCGTAATGACAGCGGGGAGTTTGAGATGCTCGGCGGCGCGGCACACTCGATTCAATGAGCAAATTATTCATCGCGTGCGCGTCGCGTGAGTGCTCTGCAGTACGGCGGCTGGAGTCACCGGGCGGCGCGGGGGCGTGGCGGGTAGATCAGGGTTGCTTTCACGCGGCTTCCTGTAAACGGATCACATCCCACTCCATGTTTACGTTCCCGTGACGGGGGAAACAAGGGCGACGCTTTCGCCCGGACATCGACGGAGAGGCTCGGCGACGTCTATGCAAACGCGGCGAGGTTTTCTAGGGTCGTCGCAGCGTTTCTAGAACGGGGGCGAAGAGGAGACCGCATCGAAACAGGCCGACTGTCTGATTGCAGCGCTGCGTGTTTAGCGTGCTTAAAAGCGGAGAAGAGCAGGAGTAAACAAGCTGCGCTACGCCGATTATGAGCTCCTGATGGTCTGACGTGCCAGTGGACGGCGGCATCAAACGCACGCGACGAGCTCGACTGAAAACGAGCAGCCCGTTATGCGTGCGCCACACGAGGGTGTTTTATTTAGTTGTTTTTTTTTGTTCTCTGGCGCCCACTCCTCGCAGCCTCCGTGTTACTTTGGTTCCTCTCATTAGTATTATTTAACATCTCACTCGGGCGCTCGGGGGCGGGAAACCCTGCTCCTGGCAGCCTGTCAGATATGCCACTTCTCATTGTGCCTCGACACTTCATTAATCAGCACGCTTCCTCGGAGGAGCTGAGAGCTCAGATGCAGGGGAGGCTCGGAAGAGCGCGTTGCTGCTCTGACATCGCTGCTGTGAAGATGCCTGAGAGGGATAGCATGTCCAGCGCTGTTACCTTCTTATCTCCGAGCGTCTCGCACTTGTTTCTCGGACTCCCAACTTCCGGCTTAATAGAGACCCTGTGGTTGTAGTGCAGCACGGCTGACCGTTTATTTATTAGCAGCTTATTGATCGGCGTGTCAATGTATTGACGGGGCTACAAGGTAATCCACCGTGTGAAACCTCTCCCGGTTACACACCATTAGTCTCCATCACTGGGCCTGGAAGTAAGTGCCCTACATTTTGTGGATTCGTTGGAAAAGTCCAATTAACTTTTAGCTTGTTAAGCAGGATTTTACTGTAATTTCACTGCTGATAATGGCTCCTCAATAAAACATGATGCTCAGCGCTGGATTTATAGATATTAGACCTCACTGCACCTATTATCAGCACAACAATACGCTTGTCAAGGTTAGAGATGCATCTCGGAGTCAGCTTAGATGAATGAAGGAGCATTTGGTAATCACAGACAATATCATAACTATTAAGTGAGATTTATGGACAGTCATTCATTTTATCACCATTCATTGTTATTATTGCTATTGCTATTACTGTTGTTGTTGTTATATTTATTAATACATTACTCAATTCGGGAATATTGTCTTATATAAGTGTAAAGTCATATATAACATCATGTATGGGTAATATATTCGATTTTGGCTTTAAATGAATAGGTAACGTTACCCTCTCTATCATGGTAACAGAAACTGTTCTGATTAAGGCAGAGCATGTGTTCATTGAGGATTTTACAAGCTCCTTGTAAAAAGCAAATTAATAACAAACGTACCTGCCCACATGACCAGGACCACCACGATAATGATCATCTCTCCGGTCTGCAGGTGCCGAGACTTGTCCAGGCCCTGCACAGTGGGGTCATCTGGGAGAGAGGACAGACAGGGTCGTTATCACTCTCTAAAATACACCTGCTAAACACACAAAACCATACATAATACAATCATTCTTTAAGTCTTTAAATACGAGGGACAACATGTGCAACCCCACTGCCCAGCAGGACAAACAATGGCCTGAAACAGTCCTACGGTGCGGTAATGGCATCCATACCGAGCATTGCAACCTTCACAAGGGCAGAGTTATTTTATTGGTTTCCTTGATGATACAAGATGCTGGGATAAACGTCCATTCTGTCTCTGGTATGAATGAACACCGTGTTTATCTCTCATGACTACTACAAAGTAGTGGTCAGAAAATGTGATGGGCATTACCACCCATCAGTCCTGTAACATTAATCCTGCTCTAAGTGGATTGACTATATGGGCCTATTTCCACTCTCCCAACTATCTCTGTACCCGCATATATGGAACTCTTCCAGGACACCACTCTTCCCAATTGCCTATTTTAGTGAATCAAGTTGTCAAGAAACTGGCCCAGAAAGCCAGACCGTTCACATGAGAGCTATTAGGGAGTGGGGTCAATTACACTGCCACTTTTTTTGTCTTGGTAGTAGTGTGTGTGTGTGTGTGTGTGTTCATGTGCGCACAGAGACGAGGCTTCACAGTGGGACTCTTGCATCGCTGCAAATCACTGTTTAGTGCTATATGCTAATATAGCACTAAACAGTGAACATGCTGAACCTACCGTATGTGTTTGGATGTGAGTTAAGTCTACTTGTTTGTATTAAAAGTGACAAGACTCACAGCTTTCTGAATATACTTCAGTTCTTTTGAGCATTTGCCTCTGAGTCTGCTTGAAAAAGGTTCCAGTATTAGCTATTATCTGTTAACTTAATGGCTTAGAAAGTGTAATTACATTTCATCTTATTGTTTTATTGGATTAGAAAGAACTCAGTTTGGTACCAAGACAGAGCACAGGCAATGGACACAGTGCAGTTGAGAGTCCAGCCCTTTATGACGACATACTGCATGATATGTAAAGTGGACATCGCTGGTTTGCACTGTTGCTCAGCAGCAATAAGGGCCTGGGTTTGATCCCAGGGTCTTGGGTCTTCTGGCCTATGCAGAGTGTGAATTTTCTCCCTATGTGCACATGTGTCTTCTCCTGGCCTGTGGCTGCCTACAGGGTCCAAAAACGTGTATTTTTAGGTTGATTGGTAACTGTGAATTGTTCCTAGAGGACGTAATCCCTGCCTTTACCGTATGTGTGCATAATCCTGTGACACTGGTAGAATAATGGGTGGATGGATGAGAGGTTGCTTAGGTCCCTGCTCCCTGCAGGTTACTCCCAAACCACACTCCTCCGCCTGTCTGCACTCAATCTGGTCAATAATTAAGTTGTTCTGCATAGCTGAAATGTTGTGGCTCTGCATGAAGAAGTGTTGGGACGATGAAAGACTTTTTTAAACTAATGAAAGTATTCATTGAGGCCCAGTTCCTCGACTTTCCAACACAGCTTTCTTGTTCTTGTTTACAGCGCTCTGGTTCATCTACAGTAATACATCTAATCGTCCTTCGGTACAGCAGATGCTGACTGCGAGTCCTGCTGATATAGGGCCCATGGTATGTACATGTTCATATATAATTCAAAATGTTTCGTGCCAGACTGAGAGAATGTAATTTCCAGATGACCTCAATCGCGTGTCCTGATGCCGTGTCATACATAATTCATCCGGCGCGCTGTGTGGTGCCCGGCTGGCGCAGAACGAGCCGGTCTCGGCGCCGCTGCCGCTCCAAAGGCTCCGCCTGGAGATAATTAGCCGGCCTTCCTCCTGCTCGAGCCGAGGCCCGCGCTGCTGTTTGCGGCCGCGAACTGTGTCGGGACGCCGTGTAGCAACACGGCGAGGGTGGCCTCATCAGACGCGTCAGGAGATCTGCTCTGGCACTACGTCTCCTTGACAGCTAACAAGTGTGTGCTCGAGGTTTCATTAGGCTGCACGACACGGGAAGCAATAAATACATTTAAAAAAACATTGTTTAAAATTGAGAAAATGACTGAGAGAGAAAATGATTAGGGGCAAATTGAGGTTGAGTCATCAGCCGTTCAGTCACACTGAGCGGTATTAGACTGCCAATGTGTTTTCATTTCCATTACGCCTTGTTTTTTTTGGAGCCTGGTTCTCACTTTAGCCCGGCGTCGTCACAGCCGTGACTGCTGCTAGCGCGCTGGAGCTCTTACAAAGACAGCACAAGGTTATTTCCTTGGACTCGAATAAATGAAATTGCACTGAGAGTGTGCAGCGCGCGGGGACTGCAGTCACCACCACCCTCCAAACGGACAAACCGGTCCCGAGAAGTGGAGCCAGGCGAATACCTCCGCCGTCAGTTTTCACTTTACAAACTGTTTCTCACTCCCATGACATCACTAGTCACGCAGCGCGAGCACATGAGCTTTTACGGGCGTAAAGCCTAAATTCAAGTTTATGAAAGATGTGCACTTGTTGGATGTTTGGAAGCGATCTACCACTGAGCAGCGTGCCTCTGTCTGTGCTGGTGATGGTGGTGTGTGTGTGTGTGTGGGGGGGGGGTGCCTGAGTGTAGCGTCTGACTCAGCAAAGACAGCTTGGCATCACTTTGAAGTATCACTCAGTAATTGTGTCTGAGGGGACCTCCCTCCTACTTAGGTTGGACTGCTCAAGGCACTCATCCTTTGAAATATTCTTCTTTTGCTCTCCCGTGTGAAGTGGCCTGACAGCTCAGTGGCAGCAGGTAACATTTTTAGCCGCTTCCCCTCTTTCATTGGGAATGGGATTCACAACATATTCCACATTCAATGTGACGTTGCCGTTCAGCGAGAACAAATACGGTATAATTTCCCCACTCCTCGCGTCTCCTCAATAGATGTTACGCTGCAGTTCCTTTGTATTTTGCACAAGTCCCATTTAGACGTCTACCTTTATGTTGAAAAATGTATGCTTTGCTGTTATTGCTCTCAAAAGAAATGATATTTCTGTGTTTGTCTCGCTGCTGCAGCTCTGCAGAGGACTATGGACGGCATCCCTCACTCTTGAAGGGCAAGCAAAGTCATAAATACAGACCATCAGTAAAAGCCTTTCCATGGAACTAATGCAATTGAAATAGAATGGCATATTGATCTTGGAAATAAAAACACACGCAGTGGCCTATTTAGATTCAAATTCCCCCGCTACAATTACTGCGCCTCTTGCCAGGAAGTGCTTCATATGAAATAGATGGAGTCTGAATCTGGTTTACATTCAGTGGCATGTTCACTGATCTCTAATCACGTTATAAGGGAATTGTGTTTGGAAAAAAAAAAGAAAAGGCATTATTGATTCATCAAAACTCTGGCTCTTGAGGACGCCTGGTATATACCACAAATCAATTTAGTTTCAATAGGAGGCATTTGGCTGTGACAAAGGAGCTTTGAGACGACTCTGTGATGCCGCTGCCGGCTTGATTAAAAAGGCTCTTAAGGAGCAGTGTCATCAGGAGGATCCCGAACGAAAAATGTCTCACTTCAAATTAATGTTCATTAAGGTCTGTGAAGAATACATCTGTAGCAATTTTTAGATGAAACATTGTGAGTGACCTCTGGGAAAAACTTAGACAAAAAAAAGCAAAACAGAACAAACAAAGAAAATCCATTTTTAGAGGTATCAATTTTCATTGTGACCGGAAAGCAGAAAATAGTAGAAAAGCATTATTTTCCATGTAAATTGGGATCTGTGACCTTGATGCAGATTTAAGATCTTTTTGGCTTAGAAACTGAGAAAACACGGACCCATTAAGAAGGTAAGTAACCCAGTGAAGGTCCCCGGTTCGATTCCCAGTTGGACCAAGGGCCTTTCTGGATGGAGAGTGCATGTTCTCCCTGTATGTGCCTGGGTTTGATCCCACAGTCCAAAAACAAGCACTGGAGAGTCTTACTGTGAGAGAGTGAATGGAGGACCATAATTTTGCCACAACATTCCACTTGTTTACATAGTTCAGATTAAATTACAATTAAATTTCAATAGCTTTATTTTTGTAGCTCATCGTACATGCATTTCCTACTCGTTGTGACTCAGACTACACAGAGAAGTCAACATATCAGTGTTAACTGAACTAATGAACACGTTCTTTATATGTCATTCTCATACAGTTGAGGTTATGTGTTTACGAGTTAGATCGCTACACTACACGTTTGTATTCTTTTATCAATGTCACCAGTAGTGTACTTTTCCATCGGAGGACTCGAGGTAATTAGCTTACTGTGTTTGTTTTGCACGCAGTCGTCCAGGGCTGTTATCTGAATCAGGGATGAGGCTCACAATGTGAACAGGCTATCTATTAGAGGGGTATTAGTCACAGCTGCTCCGTGTGGATTTTCCCCCCAGCGATGTGTGCATGGCGTGCATCTGCCTCTGTCCACAATCAATTTGCCAACAATATCAGAGTCCAAAATGTAGAATATGCAACAGATCTGGGCATAAAAGGAGAGGCTCAGCACTAAACTTGACGAGAGTTGGACAGAGAAACTCGATGAGGCTTCTGAACTGGGGCATGTGAAGTCAGCAGTGCTGGCATTAGATTTGAGGAAAGCCGACACTGATTACTTCTGTACTTGCAAAAAAAAAAAAAACACAAACTCTCACAAATGAAGCTCATCCACCCAGTGGGCTGTTTCTCTGACCCACTTGGATGGGGACAAATCCTGATTAATGTTGCATCCTGGTTTTTCTTCCAACAAACTTGAAGAAGCTGCCTTTTCATGCTCAGCGCTTTGTTCACATATTGATGGAGTGCAGCAATCTAAAATCCATCGCTTTTAAGTTTAGAAAATAAGTACAGAAGATCATTTCCTGAGTGTCTGATGTAAAGCAACTAGGAAGGAGTGTAATGCCAGTGCCTGTATTAGCCTAATGGACAGCACAGAGGTTCTTGTGTTGAACTTGAGCCTAAATTCGTTTCTTTCTCTTTCGCCCGTCCTGCCAGCTTAACTAATGGTACCAAACCTGAGTCAGCTGAAGGGAAACATTTATGACTCACTTGCATCAGCACTTCCTACATTCACTACCTCCACCAGACTATAAGATAACAGAGGAAAGAAGTGTCAGGCCTGGGTCTACACCAATGTCAAATGTAATGGGCTCAGCCCATAATCACGGCTGAACTAATGCAGAGAAGATTAGTGAGGGAGTTTCCCTTGAAATGTAGACTCTTTCTAAATGCTTATAATGGAGAGCAAATAGCTTTTTCTCACTTTTCCCCCCCCTTGTCTGGGCTGTAAGAAATGGAGAACCACTGAACTTATTCTCTGTTGGTCACGGTCCTCATATTCCCTTCAGCCTGTGAGCCGAGCCCAGACGCTGAATCCGAAGTGTTTTAGAGTGTGTGGCAGAATCCTGATTAGGCACCAAGAGGGATATAGAGTTGCATAAATTCAGAGGAGCAGGCCCGCAGCCATGCTTGCCGGGCCTGTCAATAATGAATTGTCGTCTGAGAGAAAATAAACCTGCAAGACGCGCACAGAGGCCCCAGAGAGAGACCCTGTGAGAGGAGGCTTCAGGTTACTTATGTTGCTGGGACTGGCCTTCCCCTCGTTTTCAATGTTGGGGTGCTTAAAAGCATTCGGCAGCCAGAGGAGGCTTTAGCACACAAGAGAAGGAAAAGCATCTGTAATGGCTTGCTCCTGTCTGCGCCTCGGGGAAAAAGGCCCGTGACCGAACCATGTACTCTGGAATTAAAAGCAAAGCATTATGTTAAGTAACAGAGTGGGATTAAGCACTGTGAAAAGACCTGCAGCAACATTATCAATTAAGAGGAATTTTGGCACACGCTATAGCAACCTGTTGACTGGAGTAGTGTGCAATGTGATTTCACTATTAATGTGAACAATTTACCTGAAGACAGTAAAGCACACTGCTAATTTATCCTTTTTACATATTAATGACAGTCCCATGTCTACCAATGTCTACGCAAGACTGACACTCTGAACAATAATGGATAAAGTTCTACACTTGGTAACGGACTGGTAAATGGACCGGCTCTTATAGAGCGCTTTTTAGTCGCCCCATGTGCACTGGGATTGGCTCCGGCAGACCCACACGACACCATTACTGTACAAAGTGGGTACGGTAATGGATGGATGGACGACCAGTCTAAGTGCTGCACAGCACGAGTCATATTCACCCCATTAACAGCCATTCACACAATGGTGGCAGAGGCTACCGAACACAGTCTGCCACTTTAACTTCATACTCTGATGATTCAGGATCGGAGGCAGTTTGGGGTTCTGCTCGGTATCTCGCCCTAAATAAAGTTTTACATGTTGGCTGCATGGGCTGTGACCCAAACACTGATCTGTGGATGAATGAGTCACAGTCACAGTGAATAGCAGGACAGATTAACTTGTGTTTTTGGCTGTTACAGCCAGCCCATTCATTCACTGTTAAAAGATTTAACAACAGTTATACAACATATTTAAGGACTTAAATGCCACTCTTATTACCTACCTTGATTGGAGCTGTTTGAGGGGAAGCGGTCCGACTTCTTGAGGGTGCGGAAGTGGACCTTCTTGCTGGCTTGGCTTTCTCCATAGAGGCCAATCGACTGGACCTGGATGATGTAGTCCGTCTCCTCCTCCAGGTCCCAAAGAACACAAGAGCGGCTGGTGGTGTTGACTTCCCGAATGAATCGCTGCATGTGTCCTTCCTGCCTCTGAGGTTTGGGAGGAAAGCAGAAAAATGTCAGGTTGAGATTTCCATTAACCCCCAAATCCTCCATATTGCAATAAACAAACAGATAATAAAAGGAAATCCCCTTGATACTTAGACATACCTACAAGTAGCAATTGTACCTTTTTTGAAATTTTAGAAATATGACTTTTATTTTGAGAAGACTAAAATGGAAATGCGACTATAGTAAAGGTGACAGTCGAGATGTGTCCCCAAGAAAGACACCCTTCTTTGAAAACTCTTCATGACTTTCATCTTTCCACGGTGGCATTGCATTCATGATATATCACCCACCGCCATCATGAAAAAAATAAAAAGATAAAAAACAATCATGAACCCGTATACAGGCCGAGGAAATGTGAGACGTGCGTGACCAACCGGAACGTATTCAAGGTGCTGGAGAATGACATGCTGAGTGCTTTATTACTTGAACAGCTGGCACTTTGTCTTCACCATATGGTGTCTTGACTGGAAATTCAAAAGTTGTGGAGTCAATATACTGATGAAATTAGAGAGCGAGCGCGTCCAGTCATCCACACTCAAAGCCTCAGACGTTGTCTTTGACCTTGTGCTGGCGGAGCGCTCCGCACCCAAAGCTGTGATTGCGTGCCGAGCCCTCGTCTCACTGTGCTCCCCAGCCCATCTGCACTTCAAGTGGCTGTGGGCCAGATGTCTTCTCATGTGTTTCTTATACCCCTGCTTTCCTGAGAGATCTGATTGAAAACAAAGAAAAACGGAAGCGTCGCCCCTCCGCGTAGACGGTGAATAATCAAATGATTGGGCCGCCACACGCACCCACGGCAATTATCAGACTATTCAAACACGCCCTAACGAGAGACGCTTGGCTTTTGAGCACAGCCCATCAATCACAGGCGTGAATAGCAGAGTTATTTGCTGAATAATGCTACGAGCTGCATAAACATGATGAGAGCAGCATATGGCGTCCCGTCGCACAGCGTTAGCGTTCATTTCTCTCCTATTTTCTGCTTCTGAATCCCTGCAAGCTAAAACTGCAGTTTCTCCACACACTTCTGTGGATGCTCTGCTGCAGCCTTGTTTTCTCTTGACATATCAAGCGTGAATATTTTAATATAATTCCAGACTCCAGGGTAATATTTAGTCGGCCTTTGTGCATGATAAGCAAAGCCTTAAGGCGCTTCCAAGAATATATAAGCAGATGAAAACAGTAACCTGGGGCATATGTTTATGTGCTACCCAGCCTGTGGGTGCACCTCATAATAGGTTGTGATAGTTTATCCCAACATGTCCACAGGTGGATGGTAACACTGACAAAGCTTAAAATGGGAGGTGAACTTTTTCTTTGTACTGTCCTCTTTTGGCCGGGGCGGCACGCCAGCAACATTTCAGAAGGATATGATGAAGGCTCGATGCCAAAACCACAAATGGCGCCGGCTAAAAATAAGAGTGATGTAATTTCCCCTTTTGGGGTATCATCTGCTACCCTCTCCACCGTCTCCCTGATTCACAGTTAAGGTTGAGGACTCACCTGTTGTAAGATAGAGAAGCCAATTATTATATCTCCCTCCGGAACCTCCCAGGACACAGTTGCCGAGTCGGCTCGCAGGTGCATGACTGACACGTTGACAGGAGCTGGTGGCCGGTCTGGAAGAGAAGACACAGATACGGCGGGGTCTGTAAATCCTCCCTGTCCTCCAGATATTAGATCAGCCGGGCCACCTGTGTCCACACGCTGCACCTGGACACACTCACAGATCGCTCTGGCACTGTGACGCCAGCACAGGTGTTTGTTTTGAATTAAAGGTGAACGACTGAGTGCCGACATTCATGCAGTCGGGTTTTGTGGACAAATCAATGGAATGAGATACTGAGGCTCCATGTGGCAGCTGTGTGCACCAAGTCTTGCAGCCTTGTATTCCCAATCAATGTGGATTAACAGAAATGGCCTTTGTAGTTTCGTTTCAGGCATTTTTTTGATGAAGTCTTCTAAGTCAATTTCACCTTCACACTACAAATTTTTAAAAACATTTGTATTATGCCTTTCTAATAGCAGGCACTGCATGACTTAACTGACATAATTAACAATAACCATCTCGGTTATCTCTTTAACTCGCTGATTGAATGAAAGACTTGCCAATATTTTCACAAAATCACTTAAGGCCACAGATGTGTCTGATTTTTTTTTTTTTCACAATTGTCCTTCCTTTAAACTGCCTTGTCCGTCAAACTGTCAGAGGGGCCTCTTTAAAATAACCATGGTATCTTTTCATGTCCACCTCCCTCTGACAGGGTTACGTTTCTGTTCACCCAGTCACTTCACAGCGATCTATCATGATTCGCTCGCCGGAGGACATGTTGATTGCACAGTGGGATAATAGCCTGGGAAAGTCAAAGCCAGAAGAAACAGAGGGTGACAGATCTAATAGAGGGCTCTGAAAAGGCTCCACAGTCTCCAAACGAGTGCCCGGGTCATATGGATAGTAGCCTGACTCCCAGGATTCTCATCTCCTTCTCCTTCTCCTCTCCGTCTTCCCTCTGCAACTGCATGCATGCAATAATAACAACCTCTTCCAGCAACGTGCATGCTAAAAATGGCAAGGTAACCTGCGTGTAACCTGGTTGCTAATGGTACAAACATGTAAATGAAACACAATAAAGAATAAGCAAAAACAACAGTTCCCTTTTGATTCTAATGAGAAGGCTTTGCCTTCCCGCATTCGCAGCCAGTCAACCAAAAGGAACCACTGTTGCATCCTAGACTGGGCACTTTTTTTTCCGCTTTATGCCACAGTGATCATGGATTGGGCCAGATGAGACCACGGCCAGAGAAAAGTGAGGAGATGACTTAAGTAGATGGTTAGGTAAGATGGGGCTGGATGCACAGATGGGGACCTGAAGGATTTCCTGGGGGTGTGAACGCAAGTCTAATGGACTTTACGTGTTGTCACAGTAAGTAACTGATGCTATGTTGAGAGTGAGGGTCAAATGAGTGGATGTGCCATGAGCTGGCAGATGTGTGAAAACACACACACACACACACACACACACACACACACACACACACACACATATATACATATAAATATATATATCACACAGCTGCTCTATAAGTACCGGCAGTAAAATTAACGTCTCTTTGCAGCAGTTCATTCCAAAGCCAGCGTTAATTGACAGTTGTACAGTCCATTTGTTAAGTTAACTGGTGAGGCATAGCTGCAATAACCCATAACGCAGTTGTCTTGAGATGACAGCCAGAGGCATGTGCTGTACAAAGCCAATATTTCATCCTAAAAGTGCACTTGAGTGAGAAAGATGAAAGACAAAATGATGAAAATTGGGAACCATTTCAAGTGATTTGCCGTTTTCTATATCTGACCCTCTCACATCCCTCTCCTGTTATCTCCCTGTGTCTCCCCTTTTATCCACCCTCCCCCACTAATGCTCCTCGGTGCACTTGGTGTCTGTTTTATCTCGGAGACGATCAATGATGGCCTCTGTGTTGGGTGCAAAAGGTGACATTGAGGCAGATCTCAGGAGCCTCGGGTCAGACGGTGCCATCACTCTTGCTCTCTCGGCCCTGGTGGCACTAATATGAGCTACGGCGTACGTGAGGGGATGGAGGTGTGGGGGGGGTTCAAGGTCAGATAGAGGCACGAGGCTGCGTTCCTCAGACTCCCGACACACTCGATGATTGGTTTGTAGAGGACAGGCGATGGGGACGAACACAAGGCCGGACTAATGCTTAGGTTACTACAGAGAGAGGAAATTAATGTTCCACCTGCGGGGGGAGCGGCGGGCTTGACTGTTGGTGTGACGGTCATCAAGAGGTTAAGAGGTTACGTCTGCCTCATTTTCTCCACTTAACGAGAAGCTTATGGAAGGAGGCGCTGTAATGCGTAAAGACAGGCCCACAGTAGGTTAAGAGCGAGGGGAAAGTCACAGCGCATGGAGTGGGATATATTGTCCTTGACCTCTGGAGAGCTGTGGCGAATGAGTCAAACTGATATATACAATAGTGGTCTCGGTGTCCCTGTGCCTCACTCATGTCTGAACGATTTAGCGGATTTAATGTCACCGACATTTGATAGTCATGCTAATGATCCAAAGATTCAATGTGCTATCAGAAAACTTCCAGAGACAGCAACTGCAATCGAATCAAATCGAGCATCATGAACCGATCCCTTCTATTGGAGGCACATGGGATTCACATAACAGGATTACATGCTTTTTCCTTTTTTATCATTTTATTATACAGCCCTCACAATGATCGGTCTTGAATTTATAAAAGCGCCATGGAGGCCCTGCATCATCTCCAGTTGCCAACATAAAAGCCAGAATCCCAAAAAATATTGGCAGGCTGTGCCTGAATAAAAGCAGAGCAGAATCCAAAACGAGCCAGTTTCATAATTATATTCAATAATGTGTTTGATGAACTGTTTGCTTCTCACTTGTCAACGACCTTTTGCATCAACTTTTGTGATCCTATCACCTATCAATGATCAGTATGTGGTTAAATGTGGTTATTTCTGCCTTCCTGCACCGTTTTTAGTTGAGCATATACAAAAAATAATCAATAACTTTTTTAGCTTCATTAGTGTTTCATATGCATTCCAACTTTTTTTGGAACCAGGGTTTTCTTTTGAAGGATATTCACCTGCTTATCAAGGATAAACCCATCTGCCTAAAAGGAAATCATTATTTCAGCCACATGTGCAGCCTCACATGCTATTCAGCTGGTGCGCGGGCTGCCCGACTAAAGGACAAGTTCATTGTCCTGAAGGTAATGGGGGTTACAGACAGCCACGCATGGGCAGGAAAGCACCCAGTAACCATGATGCATTGTCTGCAGGTCGTTTACCGGTGATGGAGCGAGTGACGGTTCACTTGCTGCAGGCCATTAATCATCAGTAATGTATACGCTCCCCCTTCCTATACAATGTTATTTCCATGGCGTGGGGTTGTGCGAGGCAACTTTTCAGCTCGAGGTCCCGATGTGAGAGGGGTGACTTTTTGGAACATTACCAACTTTCTCCAATTCCAACTCTGTATTCATTTCACTTCATGTGCTCGCGGCCCGTGTTTGTGAGCAAACAATGCTCTTGGCTCACGAGTGGACAACAGACGCTCGCAATTGTCGAATGCAAATATTTTTTATTGATGTGAGGTCCAGCCGCCCGGTCCTCGTCCCGACGTTCCCCCTCCAGCTTGTTTGATGTTCCCTCGCGCGGCATTAAGTGCCATTCGGGATACTGTACTTCGATATTTGTTGTGGACCACGTGCTTCCTGAGTAAGCCCCACTCCACAGAATGGGTTATGTAAGATCTGAAATCAAACAGCGATAGGTCACCCTGGCCGAGGCGTGTGTCAGTGCAAACAAATGGTAAGACCCTCCAGGGATGTGGGCGCGCTGCCAGGATGAATCATAGCTCATATATTCAAAGCCCAGCAAATCAGACAATCCCCCCTCTAGTGGTAGTGGAAGTGCAGGTGGATCTCCAAATAGCTGACATGTCAGGTGGAAAAGAGCCAGATTTTTAAATTGTCGATGTAATCTTTTATTCGGCCGGCTATATTTTGCTGGCGAAGCACAATTTGCACAACGCAGCGTGATTTATGCAAATGTTTAATTTATTGCTTCCTTCTGCAGATTATTCACAGGCATCTGAGAAGCCATCGATTGGAGATGTATTTTATGGTCAAACACTGAGGTTTGAGATAAATCACTACGAGGAGCTTTTGATTTAATCCATCTCGGATGCCTGTGACACAGCGGTTGAACGGAAACCGCTCAATGAATTGTGAGTTTCGTGCCGCCGCCTTCCAGGAAACGCTAGAGGACCAATCAAAACACGGCGCAAGGCTTACTCGCAGTCTCTGTCCATACCAGGACTCCACATTAACATGCAATAACCTACTATTACATGCAATAACACTATGAGCTCTTTATGGTTTCATTTCATGGACGGCAATATTAAAAGTTAGTGTATGGGTCAAGGTGCCACGCTTTTATATGTATTTAAGGTGGTGCAGTGACTTGGTGGATAGTTCTGCCAACCCACAGCAAGGTTTCTGGTTTTGATCCCAGTCAGACCAGTGCGAAGTGTGTGTTCCTCTATGTCTGCATGGGAGAGTAAAGTGTGAGAATGAAGTGTTTCTAACCTGTACAGGCCTTGCCTTTGCTCCATGGCCCCTACAACATTTGCAACCATGGCACCTAATTTTGTTGTATGTTCGTGCACAGTGACAGTGAATAATCTTGGAATGCTTTAGTTTAGAGCATCCCATCGCTTGTCAGACTTCCCAGTAACGTTCTGATGAATGACACATCCCCTCTGCTTCGCTATTTCCACAGAGCCACTGCTGTGTTCTGGTGGACGCCGAACAAAGCTATCTATTTGCGCTCGCTCTTGGCACCCCGTGCGGGTGAATGATAGCACGCGTGAGCGAACGAAAATGCCACGGCTGCACCTGGGGAGCTCCTGTACCTGGATGCTAAGCAGACATTTTAATGCCACGCATTTCTTTTGGCAAGCGTGGCAGCCGAGTCGGTGACCTATTCTAATAGTCTCCGGTCGGGATCATAAATCCTCCGCTGAACTTCCCGGGCTATTTTTTTTCCCTCCTTCGGACGCATTTGAAGCCATTTCTGTCTTGTGGACGCTTGTAAATGGCGAAACTTAATTTGAAAGGCAGCGCTGTGATTTACGGCGCGCCGCGTGACAGACTGACATTTGCTTTGAGACTCGGTAAACACTTCAGATAGAGACGGAAGCTGCCGCTTCATTTTACAACAATAACAGAGTCTGATATGAAAGAGCGCGCCACTTATTGTTTGGTACTAAATGTTCTGAATGATTGAGCTGTACGGCAACAACACAACTAACCCCCCCCCCCACCCGCTCTTCCGAATTTGTGTAATTCGTATCGCTTTTAACACGCTTAACAGGCAAAACAGCAGTTCACTGTGAGGCTGCCAGTGTTATCGATCATATTTCAGTCTCTATTACCTCGAAGCTGGCGAAGCTTTCAAGCACCGCTTGTAACACAATCTGTCTCCCATACACTCGTTGTGCCTTCGCGTGGACGCCACGCTCTCAGACATCGAGTAAATAAACGCAATGACTTATTACAGGTGCCTCCGCTGTTGATGCGATGCCCGGTCAGTCTTCAAAGGGCTTCCTCTGGATGCCTTTCAGACCCGGCCGTGGGAAGTCTAAATGTTCTCCTCCGCTCGGCGGGAGGCTGTCGCACAGCTGCGCGCAGGCCTCCGTGCTGTAAATTGCCCAGTAGTGGGGCTCTCGAGCAGCATCTCGCTGTTTTAACTCAGCCGCAGCGTCCTCGGCCCCCGCGTTACCTTTGAAGACCGGCGTCTGGTTTCGTCTCCGCTCCGCGTTTTCCCCTCCTGAGATCCCGACGTTTTCGCGCGTCAGTGTCCTCCACGAGGAACTGGCCACGCACGATCTCAGGCTCGGCTCTCCTGCGACTTCACCCGAGCGTACGCGGATACGGATGGAAGGACGCTCGTCCAGCCAGGCATGGATAAGTCCACTGCTTGTTCCTGTACATTTCAGAGGCTTGTCACAGTCGGGGCACTTAATGTGTGTTCCTTTAGGTACACTCTGTCTTCCTCCTCACAGAGTCAGGGGCTGAGAAACGGCCGAGGGACCAGATGGGACCGGGTGCCAGCCTAAGGTTAATGTAATCACTGACCGAACACTGAGTGTTTTATAGCTGCAAGCCAACATGACTTCATCATCTCAAACCTGTAAAGGCCATCACGCAGGAGCAGATTCCTTAACAAGCGGGACAGAGTTGTTGTTATCAATCTCATAGTGTGCACAATGGGTGTCTGTGATGACACATCAACAAGCATGAGCTACAGGATAATACTCAAAACACTGATCTGGGATGGACTGAAATCTTCTTCATTTATTTATTTATTTATTTAAGCCTGCTATTTGACAGCAGATTAAATTACAACAACATGAGCAGACACTGGTCCTCTCACTGACAGCTCCAACACGGAGTGTCGATTTGTCAGGAATGTGTCACACGGGCTATAGACAGCAGATTGCCAATTTGAGGAAAGATATGAGCCCAGCCATCCAAATCAATCCAATAAATCCTAATTCACATTAGCTTACTGCCTAAAGCCTGGGTGAGGAGGCCTCCGGTGGGATTCATTTTCCGGCGTGTTTGTTTTCAGGCTTTGTGAAGTGTAAATATGTGCTTTTCACATTCAGGCATTTTCTTGTCATGCTCTACAAAGAAAAGCAGCCTCTGTTGATTTAGAAAGACCATACCTCGTCTAACTTTAAAACACAATCAATTGAAACGTTCTAATTTAGACAACTTTTTCATAAATATGCAATTCTTAACACCTGGGCCATGCGGACTATTGTGTAATCGTGACTCATGTTGAAAAACACGCTCGGTGGATGAGTGAAAGGATCATCAGTGGGCGAGATGAATGAAAAACAGGCTTTATTATATGCTAACATCACCATCCACCGCCTTCCCATTACGTAATTCCAATATCGCTCTGAGAATAACGAGAGAAATTCCATTAATTGTGCAAACTCTGAGAGACTTTGAAGTGATGTTCTCTGTCCCTGGATGAACATTTTCTTTACAGACAGCCTCCCCAAAAACCACAGAGGCTTACAATTTATTTAAACCTTTTTCCGAGTGACACGTCACTCCGTATCCCCCCAGTCTCGCAGCACGCACACGGCTGGCAGTAATGAATCCAACATTTTATTTTCATTTACTTTGAAGCTCATTGCAGCTGCCAAATTTCTATTTACGAACATCATGCTCATTATTCTAGCTGGAGATCTGCCTGCCCCTGACAGGCCCGCATGCAGAGCTCCTCCGAGATCAGAGATGCTGTGGCGGTTTCACATGTCAGCACAGAACATGACAAGAGCTCTGAATATCTGTATCTCTCTCTCTCTCTTTCTGTCTCTCTCTCTCTCTCTCCCACACACACACACACACAGCCAAGTGCCAGTCTGATTCTCTCAAGGCACTATCACATGTAGGACTCGGTCCCCTTGAGAGGCGAGGGAGGAAATGATAGAGGTAGAAGGTAGATAAAGAGAAAGAGATACACACATGATAGAGATGAATTCTGTTACAGGAAGAACAATTTAAGCGGGCAATTCTGCAGGTGTGTGTGCTTAAAAAAATAATTGCACAGGGTGTAAATGCCCTCTTATGAATGAGACCTTAATGAGGTGATCTCACTCATGCTTGGCTCTGTAACAGCATTTCATCTGCACATTTTTTACAGATGTGAATGACAAAATGAGTTCCCACTGAGTGCTTCTGTATGTAATATTATGCAGCGTATCTCATAAATGCATTTTAAGGGCATAGTGAATTTAGACGATTCAGTGAAAGTGAGCAGATACAAAAGGAGAATTATCTTTTATCAAAATACTTATTCTTACTGTAAATTTTACATCTTTCCTTCAGTTATTTTAGCCTTTAAGTAGATGCATAAAGATGACAAAATTATCAGCTATCATCACAGCTGTGATTTAAAATATTGCAAAATATTCCAAAACAGACGCTTTGTTCTTAAAATGTATTTAAACAAAGTGAAGGAAGGCGTAACAACCTTGATCTTGTGCTTTCCATCAGTTCTAACAGGTGCTACTGTACGATAAATTAGAACGAGAACAGGTTTTCTTGTGTCTGTGTGCGATTGTGAATGAGGGCAAACGTGAAATCACCAGGTGCATGTTAAACCCAATATATTGTGTGCAGGTTTTGCAATACTTTCCATGACCAATGCCGCATTCAAAGTGCACAGTAATTGGTTTCGCTGCTGTACAGGTGTATACTCACTCGCTCCCACCAAGAACACGTCGCTGCCGAAAAGCAACAGGACCACGGAGTTGACCAAAACAAGCAGACGAGCCATGACTCCGTGGGTTTCAGTCGCTCCTCTCTGGTTAAGAAACGCAGACGTCCTAGACTTGAAGGGCAACTAAATCGCTGCAGTTCATTGTTGTTGTTTTTTGCTTCTTTTTTCTCTCTTTTGGTTGCGAAATTCCTGATCGAGTGAATAAATGGCTGGAGTCCAGGCTGGTCAATCGAGAGGTAACCAGGTAAAGTAGGAGACAAATGACGCCTTCAGAAACATTGTGTCAAGCCGAGGCGGATTCCGATCCACAAGTCCTTCGTCCATGTTGAGACTGAGGCTGAATGTGGAGGCTGCTGCTGCTGCTGCTGCGTCCCCATCGTCCCCGGGTTCACATCGGAGCTCGTGCCTTGGAGAGAGGTCGCGAGGATGGACTGGCGATGCGATGACGCTCGCTCGCGCGGCGGCGACTCAGCACCGCGGCCAGCGCCTCAAGTTTCCTCGCGCTCTCCGCCGCTCGCGCGCCGCACACCTGACGGACTGTTTATTCACGCACGCGGACGCGGGGGGCGGGTCATCCTGCAGGTCCCTTTCCGGTGTCGTAACCCACAAGTTAGCCTCGCGCGAGACCCTCGGCTTTAAGCACTCAGCGACTCTGCCCGAGTGCACGCGCGGTATAGCAAGATGAGTGGTCCACGTGCCGTTAGAGGAGGGGGCAGGCACGCGCTGGTGTATGCACATACACATCAAGGTGGCATTTGTTTCTCCCCAAGGCTGTTGAGGCTCTAATGCATAGACATTGCTGTTTTTGGTATTGCTGCTTTTGCTGTTGTTTTTTAAATCGTTTCTGTAGTCTTATCCAATAGTGCTACACATAGCATTAAATATAATATCAATCGAGATTTTCTCCATGCAACAGTTAGTTAACACTCACAATGGCATCTTTTGTAGTAGAGCAAACCTATTGATGGGCATTCAGACCTGAATTGTGTACCTTGCTGCTTCAGGACAGGGCTGTTTTATAAAAGAAGAAGAAAGAAGAGGAGAGGGTCTGCGCAAGGTATAGACACTGTACATCATGACATGCTTCTCCTACACCTTTAATAATTTAACAGCAAACCATCAGGGAGAAGGGCATTTAGGCATGAACTGTACCCTCTGTTGTTATTTATTTAGTCAATAAAGTTGAGCCCTGTAATGGACTGGAGACCTGTCCAGGGTGTATTCCCTGCCTTTCCCCTACGGGATGTGAGCTTGAGAAAGGCTCCAGCAGACCCTGCTGGATGGAGAGACTATCTATCTATCTATCTATCTATCTATCTATCTATCTATCTATCTATCTATCTATCTATCTATCTATCTATCTATCTATCTATCTATCTATCTATCTATCTATCTATCTATCTATCTATCTATCTATCTATCTATCTATCTATCTATCTATCTATCTATCCTTGACATACAGGATGAGGTGTTTTTTATTCTGCCCCTGTGGTGATCTGTACACAACCCCAACAGCAGCAGCAGGCTGTTCCTGTCCTATCACACACTGCGTAGAGCCCCCCACCCAACCCGTACCCCCTAAAGCGACACCACCATGTTATCAAGAAGATGAATCACATTGATAAATTGAGTGCATTGCCTCGCTGGCCAGGCATTTCACATCAGATTGCCTGTTTGTAAGGAATGTGCAGAGGGCATGCTGCTAGTCTACACATGTGGGAGACCTCGCTTCAAAACAGCTTCTTCTTCATTATGAATCAAACATGAGCGCCACGGTGGTCGTTCAAAGTTTAAAAGCGCAGTAAAAGAGGCAAAACTAGCTACGAGGACAGAAGTGTGTTTCCACCCCCCCTGTCCAAACTTTTACATCTTTGTCTGTTAAATTAAACACTTGCAAGCTTTTTGAGGTCGCATGGCTGCGCCTCCTCCATCCCTTACCTCTGAAGCGTTGCCATGGTTTCTATGAGCTCAGCAGCCAGGCAGACAGAGGGTTTTTGTAAAGAAAAAAAAAAAGACCTTGTAAGCTATAGTGTTGGAGCCCTAATGCTTGAAGTTTGGAGTCGATTATTTGCAGACAAAATGTGTTAAGTAACAGTCAAATATTGAACCTGGCTCCATCTTTGCTTATGAAAGACTGAGACTTCAGACTGAGATGCTCCAGTAATCATGATACTATCACCTGGAGACACGGTAGTTCAGTGATTATTATATCACCTCCCAGTTGGACTGATTGTCTGCACAGTTTCTATGTTCCTCCCTTGATTATGTTGGTTTTCTCTGGGAATTCTAGTTTCCCCACACAGTCCAAAAACATGCAATACTAGGTTGATTGAAGAAATCTCTAAAATTGTATGAATGTGTGTGTCTCCTGTTTGTCACCTGTCCAAGGTGTTGTCCTTGCCTTCACCCTACTGCAGAGACACGTACAAACAGACCTTCACAACACCATTGTATACACAGCTATTGCTCTCTTACTTATTTTAAATGTGCTATCCATAATCCATAAATCCATTTTAAAACAAACACATAATATCTTTGTCATCATCAGTAGTAATCTAAGTCTATGTCAAGAAGCATTTGCAAGTTGTCTAAGCCTGTTTTTCATACTGTTTCACTTAGCATATCTGTGTGTTTTGACTCAGGCTTGTCTATTTGCAGCTGACATTTTCTGGCATTTATCTCAGTGTGAGCTTTTCAGTGATTGCAGGGCTATTGTGGTTTATGCCTTGTTGTTTTCCCAGGTGTAAAATCAGTAAACAGACATTCAACTTTTTGGAAATAGAGGCACCACTGAACAGACAGTTCTGTTTCTTAATTCCATTTATGTGTTGAGCTCCTCTGTTTCTTCTTGTGCTTTGCACTGTGTTTTCAGATACAGCATCACAGTGGCTTGTTTCATGGCAGATCAGCATGTTGTTTGACTAAACACCAATTGTGATAATGCCCCAGTATGAGACTTAAAAGCAGGATGAAATAATTTTGCTGTCACATGTAATTTGTGAACCAGAAGCCTAATTCTATAACACGGTCTGCAGTAATCTTTGATTTTCAGAGGAGGGAGAGTTTCTGGCTCACACACTGCTGTACCCAGGAATAGGGATTTATATCCTTTAACCCTAAAAAAAAATAATTCTCTTCTGCTTCTCTTCAATGCTCTGAGATGTTTGCCCTCATTGGATCTCACATTAATGATGTAGCACTTGCCCTGCCATCTTGAGCAGGAACTTGGGCCAGAATTTATGCAAAGCCTTGGCAGTGTAACTTCCTACCCTATTTTCATAAATTACTTTAATCATCGCTTCTCATGCAAAAAGTACCCAGGGATGTAAATCTGTTGTTCCTTGTTGAAATACAAGATGATTAGAAACATTATGAAAAAGTTGTTATCGAGTTGTTAATGCCCTTAGTGTCAACAGTCTGCTATATGTCATCAACAAAAAAAGGCAACACTGTGCAACTTTTAGATATGAATGTCTGGTTCCTCATCCTCAATATCTGATTGCTCCATTGATTCTGTCTGAGGCTGCTGTTTCACAAGGAATGAAGTTACTAGTTACTAGTTACCAGAAAAGCATGAAACACATCTGTGCAGAAATGGAGCATAATATTCTTTCACAGAAATAGGATTTTGAAAGGGCTTCTGAAGTTGTACCTGAGGTATTTCTGCCTCCGTGCTTCAGAGGATTGGGATAAATACCTCATTCAACCATTCCAAGTCACCTTTAAAGAAGATCCAGCCAGTAAAGGCAGCTATCACATGCAAAAGCTGCTGCAGGCTGGAGAATTAAATTGAAATTAAGGATTGGGTTTGTGTAGGAGTAGCTCATAATATTTCCAATTTTCCAAAAGGCCTTTAGAAGTAATTGATAGGAGCGGAGAGACAGAGTACGCTGTACTTAATAATTGATAGACAGATTGGGGATGCTTTATAGCACCATTAAACGGAGAATGCTGGAAGGGCAACAAAAGCTTCTATCACGCTGGGAAATGTGCTGTAAGGAATTCATCGAACAGCTCACGTCGGGGCCAAAATGATCTATGTGAGCGGCACTCGAGCTTATGGCTTTTTAATTTTGCATAGAGGCACTCAACGCGTTCGGCGTTTTGCTCCTGCGCGGTTCTAATTTTGGATGGGGTTGTTTGTTTTTGAGGTAATTGCTTGACTGCACCAGTGGCCCCTGTTGCTCAGCTGTTTAGTGCATGAGCGGAGAGCAGTCCTTCAGAGTCAAACACAGAGTCCTGCTAAATGAATCCAGGCCCGCTGCACAGTTCACCATAATAGATGGATGTTCGCCCTCAGCGTGGGAGCAGCACGTGTGACTGATGACTTGTGTGATACCGAGTTACACCTACACCCCTGCAGCTTCTGCAATATTGAAAGAGAGAATTTATTTCTCGTAGACTGAGAGAAACATCAAAAGTCAAAATCAAGAAAATTCAAGGCAGAAGGCTGGGATAATTGGGGGTTTGCTCTATTTTTCCATTCAGAGTCAGAGGCTGACTGTGAAGCACTTTATATTTTACAGACTGGAACACTGAAATTACCTTGTTTACTGCTGTCAGATGCTTTAAAGGCAGGCCCGGGATTTCCTCATAGTGTCAGTGTGCTGTCATATCAGCATCCAGAGAGATTTATTGTCAGGATGCACAAAATTGGATTTTTGCCAGTTTCCGACATGCCAATATTTTCTAGCTCAATCGGGCCCTCTGCCAATGCCCGATACCAATATTTGTACAAATTTTTCTCCGCCTGTTTGCAGAGGGCATAAAGACTCTTTACACCACAGCCACACTTGTATTGCACGCACGTAATCCGAGAGTCTTATCCACCCATCATCTCGACAGAAATGTTAGTTTTTAAGTTTTATTGGCTGCTCCCAGTGGCATGGCGTGATACTGTCTGTCATCCCTAATTACTTCAGAGTATTTCATGGTAGCTAATAAAATCCTCAAAAATGTTATCTAAAATTTCCAGGAAGACGGTGCTCTCATACAGATCTTGATTTGAAGGTTCCCATAGCTCTTTCCAATGATCCATCTAACATGTTCTTAATATGTTCATTTCAGTTTCCGGTCATTTGACAATGTTGATTTGACATACTGTTCTATTGTCTACTATCATGTGTGTGTGTATGTGAAACCCAGTCTTTACATTAAGGTCTGTCTTCTCATTGCTGCACTGAGAGCTAATTTAATGCAGGCAGTGTCTTGGGCAGCGTAATGAATTTAATGAATATATAAAGCAAGTTAAAGTCCAGACCTTTATTAAAAGCACAGGGGCACCTTCAAACCTCCTCGGGGTCTTGAAACCCATTTTTCCACACTCTCCTGCTTTTTATGCCTCACATTTTCTGCTGTTTTGCTTTGTCATAACTTAATTAAAGAACTTTCAAACAAGATCTCGTGAGGACATGGTTAACCCCTCCACACCACAAAAAAAAAGAAGAATTGCGCCTAGCGAGAGGAAAGAACCAAAATGTTAATTGCTTGGTGTGCAGTGCCCAGTAAAGGAGCATTGGAAGTAATAAGAAAGTAGACAGATGGCAGGGTTTTAATAAGGGATTGCAGACATAGACTGTTCATAGTTCATTTTGTCAATCCTGCTGATGACTCCCAATTCTTTTAGATTACAGTATTAGTAACAGTTTGTTGGGTGACAACATTCAGTGCAAAATGTTTTTGCAAAACAACTGGAATTATGGGGGAATTATGGAATTATGGGGACTAGAACGACCTTTGCTTTAGCTGGGATCTGACCCGGGAACCCTCTATCTGTGCTATCCACCAAGTCCCCTTGTCGCCCCCTTTCAGATAACATGTTAATGAAAAACCTTTGACTTGATTTTCCTCCTTTTCTCTCAATGGAAAAAAAGAAAAGAAAAAAAATGGAGAACGTGCTGGAAAAGACATCAATCCAAGGTCAAAGCAACATATATGAATATTTACGTTTGGTACACAAACCACCAGGAGAATGGAGACGGTGACAGCAGGGGTCTTACAACGGACAGGGGCGCAGCGCTGCATACCGATCAGGGATGAGCAATCCAGGTGTCTCTCAACACGTCAATCTGCATCCGTGTGAAATGTGGTTGTAATGTAGCTTAGCGTCCAGTGCAGGGTTCATATGATTGCATGGACTTAATCTAGCTGAGGAGATGGATGCTTGCACTCATGCCGTTTGTCTTTTTTCTTCATCAGTGGCTGTTGTCTCAGAGCTGATCAAATCATTTTGTCTTTTATTGCTGAACAATGGCGACAGAAGGTCTCAGAGAACGTTTCAGCCCACAGTGCGTAGGCCAGCAGTATCCTTCAGTACTTTTTACTGCACCAGCGCACATATAATTAAATTTCCCCGTAGTTACCGGTGCCCTTGACTCATCATTGTGCTCAACCATGGTGGTCAATCACAGCGTGCATTTGAGAGGAGGAGGGGAGGGGGTTGGTGGCGTTCCTGTAACCACATGGTTTAAAGGCTTCCTTCACTGAATGAATTTATATATCAAGGGAAAATATCAATCTAGCTGATGGTTTCCTCAAATCCCTCCCAATCAGCTCGAGAAAAGGTAGCATAAATTGTGCTTCAGTGTGCAGATTCCTTTTGTATTGGCTTCATCAAAGAAAATTCCATTAGCACGAATGGCCTCTGCGTAGGTTTTTATTTTAGCCATAAAATCTAATCAGCCTACTGGTTAAACCTACGCAACTTATGCCAGTGAAGCAAAAATGGCCCAGTGCTCTTCTTTCGCCTTCTTTCACCACCAAGTGTTGGCATTGTATACTTCTGCAACTCATTCTTACATTCAATGGATATATTTCATACATATCTTATCGATATCTCCACCCGTATGTGCTAAACGCTGAATGGGTTCGTCCAGTTAGTATTTTACCAGTGGACTGCGCAATGGAGGTCTTTAAATGAAATGAACTGCTTTTTGACAATGAGGATTACAAACAGTAATAAAACCAAAACAAGGAGCTGAAAGGTGCTAAAATGCTTTGCAGAGCTGAGACACCGTGGAGTTAGGTTATCATTCTTTGAGGGTTTATTGCAATAACTGGCCACCGTCCCATTGTAATCTTCTCAGTCTGTGTAATTTAAACTGATTGAAACAAATAATTATATTGGTGACAAAGCACCCTGTGGGCAAGCATCGTTGCCTCACAGCAAGCACCTCTAGATTTGACTCACCTCCCAGCAGAGAGCCTGTCTTTGTGGAGTTTGCATGTTCTCCCTGTGTCTATCTGGGTTTTCTCCCAGTACTCTGGGCTCCTCCGCCAAGAGCACATTTGTTAAGGCCAAATGCGTACTCTTAATTGCTCATATGATGTGATCCAGTATATGTATGTACTGGGGAATTGTCCACTTTTGCCGCATGTCCATCAAAGTCTCAGAGTACTGAGTGCTGTAGCAGACCCCCGTGACACTGTGGGTACTAAGTGGGTCAGATAATGGATGGATGGACTCCTCATATTGACATTTCTGGATTTCAAGATTCAAAAGCCTCAGTGTCCATTAATACGGCCAGTGACGGACATTAGTCTTTTATTGGTGTGTGGCTCGTAGGAGTGCACATAAAAGCCCACCATATGATCACTCAGCAATAAAAAGGTTCTCATTTTAGAGTAGTGTCTGCTGGCTCAGCTCAGTGAGCCGTAAAGTTTCTACTTAGTTGCTGTTGAGCTGCACCATGGCAGAGGGGGATAAAGGGGTTTTTTTGTAAACGGAACTTGTAGCCCTGATGGCACCATCTCCGAAAATGTTTGAAGGTGGTGGGATGTTTACAACCATTGTGCAAAGCTCTGAGGGCTGAGTCTGTGTGCAGCCTGGGATTTTAGTTGCTGGCTCACTCCACTTGAGAGTTTGGCTTTGTTCCTCGCAGACCAAATCCCAAACAAATCACCTGGATGCATAAGCAGGACTTTACTGAAGACTGAATGGTTTCACTGCGGGATATCTGCATCACTTTAAGTAATACAATTATGTTTTTGCGTCTTATACACTAAAATAAACTCTTTGTAGTTGTGTAACTACTTCATAATGCAGTAATTTGTTTAGCTAATTCCTCTTTTCATAGACATTTGAAGTCACAATAAAATGTGAGACCTGTGGAAATGTGACATGTTTTGTACATGAGTAAACCAGACCCACAGTAAGAAAGAGCTGTCATCCCTCTTTTGCCTGTGCTCATTTTGCAAAATGTTTTGTCGACTCATTCAGTCATCTTCCAACACTCGCGTCCACTGGACCCGACACTCCTGATTGATGGACTCCATTAATATAATGACATCAAAGCCCAGGAGAGAAAACATGTTGATGAGCAGCATAATCCCAATTGAACGCAACTCAAAACAACAACATTATTGTAAGATGAAAGCGCACCTCTTTTCATCTGCCATGATCTTCTCCTGTGTGTGTGTGTGTGTGTGTGTGTGTGTGTTGTTTTTTTTTTGTTATCCCAGAGGACGGTGTGGGGTTATCCTCTCAAGATGCTAATGATGTGTTGCCTTCTGCGGGGATCAGTCATCAATCTGTGTACATGCCGCCGTTTCCCTTCATTATTCCTCCACGGCAGCGGTGATGAACAGAAGCAGGGGAGAGGTGATTAGGCCTTCCAACCTTTTACCCCACGTGTCTTGCCGTCTTGTGTTAACATCATGGCTCATTTCAAGGTGAGGCTGCTTATCAATCATGTTACAGTGTGAGACTGCTTAATGGAAGCTCTCTCCATTCATCAGCTGTCACTCTGAGGCTATTTATGATCCGAGCCTTTGGGGAGACGGGGGTGTGTGTGTGTGTGTGTGTGTGTGTGTGATAGTAACTGCTTCCTGTACCATCTAGGGGAGTGCAAATATTTTGCCCCACGCGGACGCATTCTGACAACATTGAGCAGACAATCGGTTATGTTTGGTCACGGCGCTAGAAGCGAAAGGCGGGATTAGAAAGATGAAATTAATATGAATTAATTAAAGTGTGACGAACAGAAAGCGGCTTGACGCCGTCGTCGTGTAATTAAATATCTGTTTTCCTTAAGCGCCTCTCATCACAAAAATTGAGATGATTGTGATTGGGGGAAAACAGACAATTAGGCAGACGAAGGCCAGATAGACGCAGATAAACCGCGATAGGATCTGTGCATGACTGCAGCCCTGTGATGACTCAGACCACCATGCAGAGCAGGGTTGGTGAGGCTGCACAGCTGGATACTTCAGCACAGAGCAGGAGGTGCAACGCCGGCCTGGAATCCACATGTACACTCATGGCCTCAGCTGTGAACATGAGCATAATGTAATTCAGATCAGGTAGTGCCCCCGCTGTCGAGGTGCATTTTGCAAAGCTCCTCAGTATTCAATTAAAATCATCTGACATGCAGTTCTATCTGTCTCACCTCATTGTGATTAATGGGGGTTATAGGGCCACACTGTCCCATTATATAGTTGAAAAATAATTAAAATGTGAGACACAGTGTTGGAATAACACTATATACTATATATTCTTGATATGTAATATTATACAGGTTGTTGTTGTGAATTGCATTGACTGTGTGGACTGAAAAATTGTGAAATTGTGCAACACTGACCTCTGCAGTGTGACTATCGCATAGCAGGGAGCGTAGCACTGCACCCCTGTTTTTGAAAAAGTCTTTTAATTTAGCATCAATTGGTAGAGAAATACTACACGACCTTGGGGAGTCATTCACTTCCATAGCTGAACATCCGCAGTCGACACTTAAAATATTTCAAAGGGCCACTGGATTGTCCTTGCCTGCATTCATTATGAAAATTGATATCGCACACACTGCCGTTATGGCATTATATACACTGACTTACTGCTGGTGATGCTGTTTATACCAATGTCAATGGGAAGCACTCCAGAGAGAGAGAGTACATATACTCTCTATTCTATCATGATTAAACCTTTACAGTCACTGCTAAATGCCATTGTGATGATGCCACAGAAAAGTTGGCCAGCCATAATAATAATAATAACGCTCATAATAATATGGCCAGACTTTTGATTCATGACTGTATGGCAGTTATTTTACAAAATAACACAACAGGAAGTGGGGCAGAGGATGGTTAAAGTCTCGCTAGGTGCATTATTGAGCATCACATCAGGAGAGTGGTATTCAGGTTTCCTCAGAATGCCACTCAGCTACCACATAAATGTTTTCCATTTTGGCATGTGAGGGAGTTCTAGTTGTGTGGTATTTGAGGAATGCTGGCTCATACTTCCTGTTTCCTGTGCCTTCAGGAAGTGGCAGGGTTTAACCCCTGGCTGCAGAGGCCAGTCCACTGGCTTATCTGCAAGATACTGTCTGGGACCCCCCACCCCCCCGGGACAGTTTAGAAAGGCCATCCAAACTGCTGTAATTTCGCCTGCTCTGCTTTTAAGGACTTCCTGCACGCTACTGTTGCCTCTCACGCTGTCTTAACTTTTATCTGGTGAGCCGAGCCTTCAGGCCGTCAGCATTCAACACCGTCAGTGACTTCTTAGACCGCGTCTGCAATCCTCCTGCCCTTATTTGAATTAAGAGCGTTTAACTTTTCATAATTGTGCATGCATGCTTAACAGCGCAAATCTCCTCCATTCTATGACTCTATCTATACCAAATAACATAAATAGTAGTTCTGCTTTCCAAGTAAAGTGATGAACCCTTTTTTTACTGCGCTGTCTATTTTCTATTCTTCCTGGATTCCCGCTACTGCGAGTTACTGTAACTTTAAGACAGTGATTACAAAAAGGCCGATGCTGAATTGAAAATACTGTAGCTAAGCGGAAGTTCTAGATAATGTAAATACTTTTTATTCAGCAATAAAAAACAACTGGTATGCAAGCGTAAAAAGTGCAAATTATTGTGCATGTCATCTCAGGCTGCTTGTTTTTGTACCATGCAAACGTCCTGCCTTGTACTCTACCTGCGTCGACATTCCCAGGTCCAAAGGCCGTTTGGCATTATGCATGTGTTGTATTTGCATGTCCATATTCCTTCTGACCAACGGTATATCGGTCTTGATTGCGTCTCCTCATACTCCGGGGGGTTCTCATCGAGAGTCGTGAATAGCAGTCAGTATCATAAAACTATAAAACGTTTTCAGATGCTTTTAGCTGATAGAGAAATAACTTTTACGTGTCCGTGTGAAAAGTAAAAAAAAAGAAAAAAAAGAAAATATTTGCATCAGTTATCACAAAGATGTTTGACTGGTTAAGGATCCGTGTTAAGATCTCCTGCTCCTTCGGTCAGGGCTGCATCTCGTACTGTCCCTCGGTGGCTATAAAGAAGTCATTGAGAATATTCTGCAGGAATTCAAAAGTTGGCCTTTCTTCCGGTTTCTGCTTCCAGCACTGCATCATGATGTCGTAGAGTTCGTTGGGGCAGCCTTCCGGACACGGCATCCTGTACGACTTGTCCAGGCATCTGATCACCTCCGGGTTGGTCATCCCTGGTTGGGGAAAAAAGATTGTAATGGACTTAATTATTCGGAAAAGTCTCTTTCTTGAAAAAATGAATTCCTCGCCTCACATACCTGGGTAGGGTATTCTTCCATAAGTGATTATCTCTGTGAGGAGGATCCCGAAGGACCACACGTCCGATTTGATGGTGAAGGTGCCGAAGTTGATGGCCTCTGGAGCCGTCCATTTTATTGGAAACTTAGCACCTAGTTGTGACAGCGAGGGTGAAGACTCATCAGTGATGGTGAGTGGCAACTGTAGGAAATGTGCGCAGGGTGTGTGTGTGTGTGTGTGTGTGTGTATGTGTAATCTCCTAAAATTTGTATCTCAATATAATTGACTTTTCCATTAAAACACATGTAGATTTAACATCATATCTAAATATCATATTGGCTCTTTAATTTCTGCACATTTTAATACAACATAATAAAGTTTATAACTATTTTCAAATAATTGCAATAATAATATCCAACACATAGAAACATTTGAAGACTTTCTATTTCTTATTTAAGTAATCAATTGACAGATTTTTGTACTTTTTAATTTTTTTTTATTTTTATCATCAAGTATTCTACCTTTTAAACTTTCTATACTACTTTACTTTGCTATCTTGTTTGCACTCTAATAGCTCTGTAACAGACCTACAGGCTGTTTTCTGAGGTAGAATTTAATTTCCAGCAGATATTTCCTGTTCCCTTTAACTATGAACACCGTTATTGGGAGGCGATTTGGACAAAACTGTATGGACGATTTATTGGAGGGCATGAACTCATGACCCCTGCATTTCTCTACTCCTACTACGGCCCGGGGAACATTTTTATTTTCCATTCGATAAGACGTTCGGTGAAACCGCTACGTATGCCGCACCTTCTTGAGCCGTGTACTCTGACTCGATGATCCTGGCCAGGCCAAAGTCTGCTATCTTGCAGTGCAGGGTTTCGTTGACCAGAATGTTTGCGGCACGCACGTCTCGATGGATGTAGTTCTTCCTCTCGATGTACGCCATGCCTTCGGCTATCTGTCATACAGGAATTGAGGCGATTATCAGATCAAACGTACCGGCAGTAAACAAGGGTGTTACTTCACTGTTTTTCGGAACAAGCTGCCACCATTTTTAACGTTCTGTATGTATCTATATGCATCCCCCAGCATGCATGTAGGTGCAGTGGTCTTAGTTGAGCGTATGCTGTTGTACAGTGACAATGTGTCTGATAGTGGCTGCAAAGTGGGTTCAACAGGATGTGCCAACTCTCAGGAAGTGAAAATGCTTTTTTTTTTTTAGAGGGACAAGAAGAGTTCTGGGGGTGCTCACAGTGGATGGAAAATAGCACAATTTCCTGTCCGGATGTTAATAATTGACGTAGGGTGAGGCTTTCAAGCCAGGCGAGCAGAGGCCCCGCCACAGAAACCACACAGCCAGTGCTGGCAGTTTCCATGCGTGTTCACACTGTGAGTCTTGTCAAAGCAAATGCAAAGCAGTACTGTAAAACCGGCAGAGGTGTATAAATAGACACTGAGGTCAGAGTGGGCAGGCCAGAACTGTTGCTTTTGTTAGAGGATGCTAATGTCAGGTTTTTAAATATTAATGTCACGCTTTTATGAAAAAAAGAAACAGAGTTTCTGCATCTGGTTCATGCAGAGCTTTCATCATTATACGATGGTGTGTGTGCTCGAGTGATAAATGTCACACAAAACGCTAGTGTGTATGTTCGTGGAGGAGATTGAAAGGTCTCCCACCTGCGCTGACATGTCTATCAGCTTGTTCGTCTTAAGTTGTCTCCCTTCAGATGTTTTAAGGAAGTCCAAGAGACAACCTGCAAGAGAGAAAAGGAGAACGGTTTTGCCGGTACATTAAATGACTGGTCGCATTGTTTCGCTGAAACTTAACTGGGTTCATAGAAAGAAGAAATGCTGAGGAACGTTTTCAGCTAAATTTGTATTGTGGCTTTTCAGGCTTCGGCTAGTGTGCAGCTGCAGAAAAAAAATGCCTAAACTTAGTATCGAGTCTTATGCAATTAATTGTGACACCATGGACTGAAAACTAGCTATGGAGTTAGTCCACTCTCAGTCAGACTCATCGCTTGAATTATATAACCTTCACATATTTGTTTTTTACTGTATTTCCTCAAACGTGTTTGCATGCACTGCAATAATGCAGGTTGGGTTGACTGTGTTCTTGTGCTGCGGAAGTTTGTTTAATCAGAAATGCCTCAGACGCTATTTTAGAAACCCTTTTATGATGCTTCTTATCTACCATGAGCATGAATGATCACATGACTTAACACAACGGAGCTTAGAAACATTTTCCTGATCAGGAAACAATGCGTCTCTACTTATATTCGTCACATTTTTAGCTGCTTTTAAATGTCTGTATATCTGTCGTTTCTATGTGATCTCTGTAGTTTATCTGTGAATTAGGATGTGACGATCTTTTTAGACTCGATCTAGACTAGGTATTTTGGCCTGGATTGGCTGTTATCCAACAAAGATGAGGAAAAACAAGATTAAGGTTTTAAAGCTATTAATGATACAATGCAAAGCACACGTCACTCTAGTTATTGCTCACGTTTCCTCTTTTTATTATTATTATTATTCTTCCATAACTTCGTTTGACTGTAAATAGCAACATAACCAATGTATTATTTGTCAAAATGTACGCAGTGCGATACTACTTCTTCAAAGACACCCCAGCAGCATGAAATCCCCTGCAGGGGTATTTTCAAGTTATTATTACAATCCTTGACGTGGTTTGACTCAGATTTTAAGTGAAAAAAAGTGATTTAATCCCTCCCTCACGTCCTAGCATGGCACTTGAAGATAATGAAGGCTTTTTAATATTTTGTGACACTCTTTAAACCGGGTGAGAAAATGAAATGACCTGTTGCTGCAGGTCTCTTAAAGATCCCCATCCCCGTCTCGCTCAGTGTCTTACCGTTGACCATGAACTCGGTGACGATGAGGATGGGCTCCTTGGTGACCACGGCATGGAGGCGCACCAGGCGCTCATGCTGCAGCTGCTTCATCAGGTTGGCCTCCTGCAGGAAGGCCTCGGGCTCCATCGTCCCCTCCTTCAACGTCTTGATGGCGACTTTCTGCTTGTTCTTGTAGTAGCCTGCAGGAGGAGGTGATAATGGTCGATGTGTTTTCATCGATTTTTCATGTTTGCACAGCGTCCAATTCTGAAATAGACAGTAGGACTCCAAAAAATACACCAGGTAAACAATTCTAAACTACAGACATACCGACCACATACATGACCACGAAACTCTTGGATTTATAACAAAATGAAATTACAAGCTGCCGACTATGTTGAAGCATACAAAAACTCGTGTTCAGAATAAGAAATACTGCAAAAGGGATTGAAATGAGCACGCTAACTCTGCTCCGACTGCTCTCTGTTTTCCTTACCCATCCACACTTCTCCAAACTGCCCGGCACCCAGCTTCTTCACCATCTTCAGAGTCTCTCTGGGAATCTCCCACTCGTCCTGCGCCCACGGCTGCTGCACCGCCCTCTGCACACACGGGCCGTACAGCCGCTGGCACAGCCCGTCCGGTGAACCTGCACAAACGAGCCACCTGTTTAACCGCTTGACTGTTTTTTTCTACGTCTGTGAATGCAAAGCTTAAAAGCTACGGGTGTTGCGAACCACCAGTGCAAATGAATGGGTGTAAATGGGTGAATATGACGAACCAGTCCATTTTACGAGTTATCCAAGCACAACGTGTTTTTACATTGTTTTCTGTCATAGTGAATGTCACCCCAGAGGCGGGTATGGTTGGCGGTGGGGTGCGCTTCTCTCTGCTGTGCATCAACACAGGTTTGGTACGTATGGTCGTGTGGTTTAGTTACAGGAGTGGAAAGACTATCACCTCTTTCACACAGGAAATGCAAAGTGCAGCATGGGGGTCTGACTTTCTCCTTTAATTCAAAGTCTGAGCAATGTTATGCAGTAAACTGATTCTGCATTCAAATCGACAGTGGACCCGACAGTGATCGAGGTGCATTTTGACAGACATCAAACAGACACAGACAATCTGTCTAAGCAGTCGCACGCTGCAGAGTGAACCTGCAAGAAGGCTCGACCACTTTTGGTTTGACTTACGTCGCACGGCGGAAACGTTTGCCTGTGGCTGAAATGATTTGTGTTTTCTACTTACTACTGTAGTATTTGACCAGTTCCTGTAGAGACTGGAAGGTGTTGGAGGGGGAGATGTAGTAGCCACCTTTGTCCAGACAGCGGATCTTGTAGTGTTTTACCACATCTCCATGCTCTGCCGCATGATCTCTGACCGACAGCGAGAAGGAACCTGTCGGTAGGGGGAGGAACAGCACACGCGAAGGCAGAGATGAGTATTTAGACGGTTTTATCTGAAGATGGTTATCACTGCAACTCTGACTCCTGAGTACCTGGACTGGTCTCACTCTCTCGGATCAGAAAGGAACCTGGTTTATTTCCAGGGGCTAAAAGCAGTCGCTCTGTCTCTCTTCTGCTGATGTCTTTGAAAAACCATCTGCGGGGGAGACGAACACGGAAACGGTTCACGTCGGGTAATCGTTTGAAGACAATATGTTACAGTGTGTGGTAGCACATGTCAAGTTGTCACTCACTTTTCCACCTCCAGTGTGTCTGCCCTGGCTACGTAGTTGCATGGTATGAAGCCTTCCTGCCCAGTCACCAGCGACTTCGCCACCCACCACTCTCCATTTCTACAAACACACCAACACTGCGCGTGTTAATGTCAGTATTGAGTCATTCCTTATAGCGGCTGGTCATCTAAATGATAAATGAGTTGAAAGGAAATCGCTGTCACACTAGGATCCAATTTCTGAAATGAACAAATTTGTTGCTGTTTTTTTGTCCCGCATGACAGTCAATGATAGGAAATGAAGAGCTGAGTGAATGAATAGCTAAATGAAGACTACTCTTCAGTCATGATGAACATTTCTTCTTACGTTTAATGGGAGATTGGTAAACCATGAGTGAGACTAGCATATTTCTAAATAATGAAAACGGTCATGATATCCAATGCATACTAAAGCAAGCTGTGGGCAAGGGGCTAAACAGGGCTACTTACTCTTGTAAAACCTTTAGTTTGTCTCCCTTTTTGAATGATAGATCGCTGTCGTTGGTTGCTTTGAAGTCATGTTGTGCAACAAACACGGTTTGATCTAGACACAAAAAGTTTACATCAGCAAAGCGAGCCAAAAAACAGCAGGAATCTTATGATTTCAATTAGCTTCCTCTCTTCTCCGGACAATAAGACTGTCGTGGTAGTACAGCGCACATCTCAGAGGAATGAGAAGTATGTCGTTTTCATTCTGGCTGTGAAGTGAAAAGTCATCATCTGATCTTGTTCCCAGATGAGAACAGAGGAAATCAGACCAAGATTTCAATCGCTAAATGTGGCCTCCTCTCTCTGCGACTAATGTGTCTGTGCTCAGCGGCAGACGTCCGTCATTACCATTAGATGAAGTGGTGGTTCCACTTTGTTCCTGGAGAAGGGAAGAAATAGATTCTTTACTATTCCGAAAACGCAGATGATTTCCATGACTTCTGATTCTCCCCAGTACTCACTTTCTGATTTTTAGCGGCATGAGAGTTGGATTGGGCTTTGTAGAAAGTCTCCTCCTTTGCTTGTTTCAGGTTACTGCAAGTGCAGCCCATCCTGCACGCGCAATGGAAACACATGTTCAACACCTGCTGTTAGTGGACTTCTAACAGGATCTAACACGCTGCAGAATTCTTCACAGTTCATCAGACACCATCAAACACCACCACCACCAAGACTACCAACCCCCCGAGAGACGAATGGCTGAGACGGCCTCACCTGATGAACCCGCCAACTTTTACTCAAGTTGTTCCGAGTCTCCCCTCCACCCACTGCAGGGCCTGCCAGTCTGTGCGTTCATGCCCGGAGCTGGAAAATAAAATTCACCGCTCAAAATTTCCAAATATTCAATGGAACGTCTCGATTTGCATATCTCGGCGATAAGGGTGTCACTAACAACACATCGCTTCACAAAAGAGGAAGTGGAATAGGTTTTTTATCTTATTTTTTACACCTAGACATGCAGCCATGTTGTCGACTAGCATCAGTGTGAAAGCCGGTTTTACTGATTTGTGGCGCACTTTTTAGAGTTTTTTCTTTTTTGAAGAGTTTTTCAGGCAGAAACTTTTTGATTTGAAAACGAGTGACTGAACAACGGTTAGAGCCAGCAGACGCTCGCCATTAGCCACATGAGTAAACTGCGTGGATTAAATTTCATTGCGGAAGTTGAGGTTTACGGGCGCTCATGCAAATAATGATAAATAAACAACACATTGACCGTGTCCTCTGTCACCAAAACCCTGGACTGCAGGTGGCCTGGACTCGACAATGTGGTTACACATCACTTGTCAGGTTGTTCAAGAAAACTTGTGTCAGTGATGTGACTGGAATTTGCGGAAACGTAAAAATATTAATTTGTCATTGTTCCTTCATGAATTTATGGTGGAAATTTGCATTTAAAACTCACATTTTATTGACAATCTACCTAGAGTGATTGTGATTAAACCTGTGGTGGGTGGTCTCATAAGTGGCGGTCATAAGCGTGAAGCAGTGACACACACTCTTTAATTATTATCTGCTTTACAGATTCAAGTGAACATTCACTCTGTTTTCATTTGAAGGCGGCTTCATTTTCACTGATTTTGCATCCATTTTTTTCTGGCTCTAATATTTTCATTGCGCCTTTGCTACACACACCGAGAAATATGTGTTATCCAGATAGTTTATTCTTGCTGAACAGCCTCCACACGATTGCCTGGACTCGAAATGTTTGCTCTAAACTTCTGTCTCTAACTTCTGTAGTTACCATCTGTAAATATGTGCTGCTGATGACACTCTTTATTTTTTATTTTAAAGATTACGCCTGTAGATAAACTTTAAATTTGTGGCCATATTAAAACAGTTTATTGCTCCAAATGAATATGAATAAAAGCGGATAAATACCTTAAACTTGTCCCACAGCTTGTGTCTTCAAAACAACTCCAGTTGCAAAATGTCTTCAATTTCCTTATTGAGAGCAAACTGCCTCTCAGTGTGTCACTCGCTCATGCTTCTGACTCTCTCTCCCTCCCTCTCTCTCTCTCTCTCTCTCTCTCTCTCTCTCTCACAGTCTCTCTCTCTCAGTCTCTCTCCCTCTGTCTCTCTATCGCCCCTACTCTCTGACAGTCCCCTGGGTAGACTGCACTTCTTTACAGTTACAGTTACCGCAAACAGAAAGCAGTTTTTCTATTTTCTTTTTTTTTTTGTTTCTGCTCTCCCTCACCACTGTGGCACTCCAAACCACACAAAGATGACCTCACCTGGTCAGTCACCTGAGGTTAGCACGCACAGCTGATTCAACGTGCTGAGTGGGGCATCGTCGATCATCTGTGTTCATATGTCACACATGATCTCTTTTCGATTTGTGCTGCACATGTCCGCGCATATGAAATGAGGGCTGCAGTGGAAAGGAGGTTGAGCTTAGCCGTGTGTGTGTGTGTGTGTGTATGTCTGTCTGTGTGGGTGATTAGTGTTTGAGCGATAGGTGTGGTCGACTGAGTGTGGTTTCCATGACATGCATCTCAGTTCCTCTCGTGGTCTGTTCGTGTCTACGACGCTTAACAGTTCACCAGAGGGGGGCCGTGTGTTTATGGTGAGGCAGGCTCTTGAATTCCTTCAATTAGAGCTGGACGACCACCACAGGAAGGATGCTAATGCATTAATACTGGTGCAAGGTCAAAGGTGGAATTAGACGCAAGGAAAAATAGGTGATTTACAAAATATTTAAATGTCAAGCTGTTTAGGTCAAGAAGGACGGGCCTGCAAATGATCCCATAATAAGCTTCCTTCCTTTTTATCCTTCTCAATTTGTTTCTGATACGACTCAGTGGCCAGAAAGACCAAAATCAATTGTAATACTTTTCAATACTGCCCTGACAAGGATATATAGCCACATAAACATTTTATCAAACATGTAGTTCTGCTGTTCTCTGTCAATTACATAGCTTTAGTAGTAAAGTGGATAGTTATATGGGCAACACTGTAGATGTGGGTATACTGGGGGATTGTTGCCTCGCAGCAGGTACCAATCTCAGTACTGGTACTAGACACACTGGAGTGAGATATTCATTCTCACACTTCATATGTTGGTACATAATACACACACACGAGAAGAACAGAAGCTGTGCCTGTGGCAAGAAGCTCTGTTCCTCTTGATGTGGCACACAAACTAACACTGAGGTCAACAGCTGATTCCACAAGTGTTCGTGTTAATGTGAGCCCTTCGGTTTCCCTGCACTTTCATTTCTCTGTCATTTCTGAGGAAACACTCAGACTTCTCTGGTTCAGAAACGTAAATCATTCACGGTTGAGCGTTGCTGCACAGGCTGCCTGCTTGTTGAAGTTCTTCCATAGTGACACTAGAGGGCACTGAAAGTCATGTTTTAAAGCACAGCCTCTCCTCGATGGGTGCATTTCAGCTTTTCATACATCCATGCAATTACAATGACCAGATAACCTCGACAATGACCTCCTCTATTGAGAGAATAAACAGGGAATCAAGTCTTGGGGATTTCTTTTGATTGTGCCAGCCTCACAGGTCTGTATCTGGTGCAGAGGTCAGAATTCGGATGTGAATACAGATGTAACACCTACCACGTTGGGGAAAAAGAATCACACGCTGATGTGCGGTCAATCTATCAAAGTACAACAATGCTTTGGGATTTCACACGTCGAGCACGGTTAAGCAGGCCCTTCCTATTCTCACCACACAATGCACTGAGGAGGGAATTCACCTCTCTTCTTCAGCGATGGACACACAAAACAATGTGTCCTTGAGTTATCTAGCGGCGATTATGAGCCTTTTGTTCCTGCTTTGGATGCTAGATTACTATGAGTTGTTATTAAGAATGAATCAAAGAACCTTGTAAGGAAGGTATCAGTCAGAGTGTGGTGCAACCTATAAGTGCGGGGAACAATAAATCTTGCAGCACCGGAAGTGTTTGTTTCCTATGGGGGGCTTTATACAACACGCAACGTGGGGATATTACTCTCTGGGCAACACTTCACAGGTTTTTGTTTGGACCACCTGTGCTGTGGTCGGGGGACTGTGCTGTGCTGTAGTTCTCTGCAGGAACAACCTCCCTTCACACACACACACACACACACACACACACACACACACACACACACACACACACATACACACACACACAGGCTGCAGGTGCATGGTGAGTGTTATTGAGTGCGTCCTGGTTACTAACTGCTGCTTCTCTTTATATTCCCTTCTTCTGGTTTTCCATCAGCTCTTGTTTTCTTCCCAGGGCCTTGGCGGATGCTTGTGTACAGCGCTGCTGGGGTCCCCAGACATTGCATCCTGCCTGCAGTCGGGTCATAAGTGGCCCCACAGGATAACCTGAACAACGGTGGGAAAGACAGGGAGCGTGGGTCTCCTTCGCTAGCGCGGCGCTGGCCGCCTCTGTGCCAAGAGCGTACACGCTGCCAATGAGCGCTTTCAATTCCCATTACCAGGGTGAGTGTGCGACTGGAAACGCCTGCACATGTACTTGTGGGTTCCTTTTAGTGTCTTGCGTTGACAAACAGAACATTTATTCCAATGAAAGACACCATTATAATTGTTGTTCTAAACCTGTACATTTACTAGAGACTGTTCCATAAGTGCTGTTTTCAATTTTTGTCAAATTTAGTTACACAAAACCACACACTCACACATACACACATGCGCCCCCCCCCACACACACACACGCACACACACAGATCAACAGGCAGACACGCGCTTTCCTCAATTTTGATCCCCCTCTACATCACAAGAGGCCCCTCTTTGACTTCCTGTCTGTGTGGGAACCGTTTCTGTCCTCTGTCACACATGGAGTGAGAGAAGGTCCCGTCCTGCAATCGCCTTAAAAAGACCAAGTGATTGTCAATAAACAAGGAACAATTGAACTCAGGCTGTGCATTCATCAGCCACTTCTGCTGTTTCTCTGGGATCTTCCTGAGTCTAACGGGGAGCTTCACTTTCCCTCCAGCAGACAGGAGGCACTCTGATGAAACTCTGTTAATAGCTTGTCTACTCGAAAGCGTATTTTTGTGCACACAGAGTGCTTATAGTACTTGCTTAATTTCTATTATGTTAATTTTATGCTAACCCTTTGCATTCCTGAAATTAGAAGATGATCCCTTACTCTCATATTTCAAAAAATGTCCCGTACTTGATGGGCACCTGTCACACTTTGAGAAACACACATCTGGCGTTGAGTTTGCAGCAATGCCCTGTTGTTGGTGGGGGGGTTGAGTCTATGCAGCTGCTCCAGAGACAAGTTGCTCTGAGGTAAGCATGGTCTCAGGGAAAGCCCCTCATTATTGCACTCCGGATGGCGTTCCTCACTCTTCCAGTGTTTACCGTGGAAATAGCTCTGCGCCGGCGAGCAGGTGCTTCCTCAAAAAACGCGTTGCCTTTCCAGCAGATTGAATGCACCTCAATCAAATGGCAGTGCAGCATTATTACAAAAGAGGTTATGATGAATGTTGATAGGAGGAACAGAATCAGGATGTATTTCATTTAGAAGCAAGACCCTTTTTTTTGCAGTAGACATGAAAAGACATCATGAATTTTATTAGGTACTATCACAGCTTGTAAAATGACAGATAGACTGAAACATCTGTCTATCTATCTTACATGCAGTGTAGATCTATTCTCACTTTAAACTATACTTTCTTGCACTTATTTGTGGAACAGCCAAAAAAAGAGAAACTAAAAAAAATTGCTTAGTTCAAGTGACTTTGTCACTTATTTAAATCATGTACTCATGTTCCATCCACACAGATGTTTTCTCTGAAGTACCCTGATTTGCCCTTTTGAGCATCATTTCTCTCGCTCTCCAGTTAGAACAACATGCAACAATTTGCATAACTGCCAGTTGTTCAGCCGCCTACAGCTGAATTAGAGTAGTAAACACACACACACACAGACACACACACAGACACACACACTCACTCACAACTTTAAGGCCACCTGTTATTTAAAGAAAAAGAAAATGTACATCCTTATTCTCTGATACGTCAGATGCTATTTTACAAACTCCTATGATCCTATTTCAGGAATGGGAATCTTATAGTCTATAGTTCTACTTTATAGTCTCTGCACAGGTCTAGCAGTCACACATGCCTATCTGGCAACCACATATAGGCTTCATGCTGATTTTGACTGCCACTCACAATTATGTTTACATGACTTCTTACATGATTTTCTTGCCAAACAACATAGCATAATGTTTTCCTGAACTGCATGGTACCTGGAGTGATACAGCTATAGAACCCATACAAATCCCCCACTAATGTGTTTGAGCCAAAATCAAGGGAGGAATCATATAGAGGAATAACCAGGAACACATACACTTTTCACCTCTATACTACAGGTGACTTCCCAAAGCTTAACTATTCTAAATTTTAGGCTCCAACAAATACAACCTTGCGGTGTTGAGACAGGAAATAAGCAGCAAATGCAGTAAGAGCAGAGTAAAGGTTCCTTGCAATGCTCTTGTCACTGTAATAAGGTTTGAGAGGAGCGGCTTGCCCCTCGCTGTTATGCAGTCAATCAGAATGACACCAATTATGCGTGTCACATGATCACAAGAGACTGCAAATGGAAAATCCTGGAGAGGCACATCCATCAGTTCTGTGTAATGGGGCTCAGTAGAAGGAGCATGTCAAATCACACTATTTGCTCACCAGACCTTTCCACAGAAGTTGGCCCATCTTTTGGGATGTATTTTCTATCTTTTGATTATTTTTTGATAATTCATTGATTGTTATGGAACAGCGCCTGTTATTTCCCCACATAATTAGTACTCATTCATTTTCAGTATCTTTTGTATATGTTGATTATATCAATTGTCATTGTTCTTAACCACTTTGTACCTCAACATTATCAAAGGGAGAAGACAGGGAATAGACCCTGGATAGGTCACCTGTCCATCACACACTCACACACACACACACACTCATATTCACACTCATATTCACACTCATATTCACACCTATGAACATTTTAAACTCTCCAATTGGCCTAAACATGCATTGCAGACCCACATTTCAGCTTGTTGTTAAAGAATAAGACAAAGAGTTTAAAGATTATTTTAATTTCATAGACAAGAAGTACAACACATTCAGTACATTCTCTGCACCACAGAGAATAGTGTATCTTCTGACAGATAAACACTGTTGGATGGTCTAAAACACAGAGCAAATAGAGAGTCTGTAACAATACATCAAACCTTTCCAGGTTCTATTTTCCATTGATCTTTGTGCTATAGTCATGATTTAATGGACCAATGCAGTTACATGGTGGATTTATTTCCCAGTGCTTAAATATTGCTATGTATAGGACTGTACCTGCACAAAAGTCCGTTGTAACATTCAAAATGAATATTATTAGCATTTTCTGGCTTTCCAGAAACTTACGATATTAACTAGAAAAAATATAATACTCTGGGTTATTTTTAACCCTGAAATCAAAATACCTCAAAGAAGTATATGGATATCATACATTCAGAGACTTGCTTGATCTTTCAACAACAACAAAAAGGGAAAAACAATGTTGAGCAGCCAAAACGTGTGACTATACTGAAGTAATTTGAAGACAAACTACAGTACATGTGCATATATGAGAATTCCCATTACTGTAACAGTCACACACTATCAAGTACATTCAATACATACAGTACAGTTTACCATAGGTGTTAAGTTTGTGCGAGGATCAGAATTGCATAAATATATAACAAATACACTGCTACAACTTAGTGCAAGAAAATGAGTAGCTTTTAGCATAAAAATTACATAAACCACCTACATTCAGTATATACATTCAAGTTTTCCAAGATTTATTTTTATCATAAAGCTGTGTGACCAGTGGTTTCTGTGCAGGGTTTAAAATCTCAGCATTGCAAACGCTGGAACAAAGTGCTTCTGTTTCACAAAAAAAGTAAAATCAAGTTTGAATTGAAATAATCTAGATTGCGCCTCTGGCTGTCTTTGACTGGAAGCTTGTCACTTCCTCCTGGCTGTTGATTTCAGTCTCTGAATCTTCTGCATCAGCGTATGTGCCGTCCTCAGACTCTGCGCTGGCCTTGATCAAAGCATCGAGCGGGATTAAAGTGTCCTGAGGTGCTGCCTCTTGACTGCTGATCTCTTTTGGACCAGCCACCACCTCACCATCGTCGGTTTCCTCCTCTGGTTCGTCTGAGTCTTCCTCTGCTTCGTCTTCACCGTCAGCTGAATCTCCCTGGTTTCCGTTGCAGTCTGTCTCAGTGTCCTCCTCCTCTTTTTTGGCTTCGACTTTGTCTTCATTGTTATCTTGGCTTTCAATTGGGATGTTAATACATTCACACGGTGTCACGTCTGTCTCTCCATCGATACCTTCAACTACATCTTCCACAGCTTTGGCTTCCCCATCTCCTTCCTCATCCTCATCCTCCTCTGGCTTCAACTCCACGACCTCATCAGGTCCTGCTTCATTTGTCTCAGCATCTTCTGTGCAATCCTCAGTCGTTCCATTGTCTTCACATGGCTGTTCAGTCTCAGATTCACTGACTGTTTTCTCTACAGCTTCTTCACCGGCCGATTCGTCTTCTGCGTTATCTGTGGCATCATCCTTTGCAGCGATTTCCTCCTCGGCCTTCTCAGGGTCGCCCGAGTCTTCCCCTGCTGTTTCATGCCCTTCAGTCTCATCTCCTGTTGTTGGATCCTCCTCATCCTCACCTGTTTCTTTAGACTCAAGGGCACTTTCATTAACAGCAGATTCCTCCTCCCCATCTTTATCTGACTCTGCTCCTGTTGTTTCACCCTCTACCGGCTCCTCATGGTAGGACTCGTCATCTTCAGCTTTTTCTTCTTTAGCAAAGTCCTCATTTGCACTGCTTTCCACGTTTCCTTCAGATTCTGTCTCTTGAGGTTCCTGACTTGTGGTCTCATTTTTCTCATCCTCTGCAGTTTCATCCTCTCCTGCGCTTTCATCGCTCTCGTTTTCAGATTCTTCTGCTGGTTCAGTTTCATGCGTAACTTTCGAGGAATCTATTTCTCCCGCACTCTCGTTCACATCTGTTGTTGCCTCGTTTGTTGATTCATTTTCACCCGAGGCTGATTCATCGCTCTCCCCCTCTGCTTCTGTTTCAGCTTTGGAGCTTTCTTCTCTTGCAGATGCACGTTCATCTCCATCTGTAGTCTCTTGCATCTCTTCATTTGATTCATTGTCACCTTTGCCACCAGACTCTTCCATCTCTGTGGCTAAGGTTTCCTCAGCCTCATTCCCCTTGGTATCATCTTCATCGGTGGCCTCTTTATCCACAGTATCTTCATCTTTGGCTGCGTCGTTCTCTTCCTCATCATTTGTGGCAGTGTCCATGCCTTCCTCGTCTTCCTCATCTTCACCACTGGCAGCTGTTTCCCCCATGTCTCCACACTTCTCCTCAGCCCCGTCTTTTTCAGATTCATGTTCTGTCGTCTCTGCAGCATCTTCTGCTGCCTCATCTTCAGCACCAGTTCCCTCGTTTTCCTCTTCATCATTGGTGGCAGTATCCATGCCTTCCTCAGGATCATCTTCAGCACTGGCAGCTGTTTCTTCCATGTCCTCACCTGTCTCCACAGCCTCATCTTTTTCAGACTCATGCTCGGTTGTTTCTGCCACATCTTCTGCCTCATTTTCACCACCAACTTCCTCATTCTCTTCTCCGCTTGTGGCTGCAGTCTCCTGGTCTTCAGCAGTCTCATCCTCAGTTGCGGCTTTTTCAGCCACTTCTTTCTCATCTGACTCTGTCTCATCTGCACTTGTGGTTCCCACAGCTGCATCTTTGTCAGATTCGTGATCTGTTGTGGCTCCACCCTCTTCTGCTGCATCTTCGGCAGCATCTCCTTCCCCCACACTTTCATCCTCAGCCTCTTTGTCGTCGTTGTCTGCAGTTTCATCTGCTTCGTCATTCGTGGTAGCAGCCTGCTCTTCATCTTCAGCCAGCCCTCCACCTTCAGCCTCATCCTTGGCAGATGTTTCTGCCACATCAGACTCTCTGCTTTGAACTTTAGTGGCTTCTGCAGACTCTTCCTTCAACTCATCATCACTAGTATGTGCAATCTCTTCATCCACAGCCGTCTCATCTCCAGTTTCTGCCTCTTCCTCTGGTTCTTTAGACAGGTCATCGACTGTGGCTGTTGCATCTTCTGCGGCACTTTCATCTTCACATTTGGTGGATTCTCCAGGCTCTTCCTTTGATTCATCCTCATCCACTTCTTTTTCTGTTGCAGTGTCATCCTCTGTGTTTTCAGCTTTGGCATCATCATCCTCTGCAGTCTCATCTTCGTTTGCAGTAGCATCTCCTGCTGAATCATTATCACTGGTGGCAGCAGTTTCCTCACCAGCATCAACCATCTCAGCTTCCTCTTTGTCAGATTCGTTTTCAGTTGTGATCTCTCTCTCTGCAGTGTTTGCACCCTCACTTTCATCGTCTTCTCCAGTTTGCTCCTGCTGCGATTCATCTGCGGTGGCTGTGTCGTCTCCAGACTCATCCACACTGGTGGAAGCAAGCTTTTCCTCAACACTGCTTGTCCTTTCAACCGCTGCCTCATCTTTGTCGGATTCATGTTCACTTGTGGCTGCTGCCTCGTCTGCATTTTCATCCTCAGGAGCCTCCTGTTCATCCTCACTTGTAGCAGTAATCTCCTTTTCTACAGCAAGGTCATCTTCAGTTGTGGCTTCGTCTCCTGGTTCTTTCTCTTCTTCATCTGCAGTGGCATTCAAACCCTCTGCAGGGTCATCATCACTGCTTCCAGGTGTTTCCTCAGTATCTTCCACTGCTGCTGCCTCCTCTTTCTCTGATTCATGTTCAGAAGTATGTTCAGTCGCGTCCTCTACATCCTCTGTTGCATTTTCATCCTCAGCCGAGGTGGTGCCAGCCACCTCATCTTTTGATGCATCTTCATCCTCCTTATCCTCATTGTCACTCTCTCCTTTTCCAGCTATTTCCTTACATGATTCATCAGCTGTGCCATCTGCAGACTCATCTCCAGTGGTGGCCATGACCTCGTCTTCTCCTGCAGTTTCCTCATGCTCAGACTCATTTTCAGTCGTGGCCGCCACAGTGACCTCTTCTTCTGCGTTGCCATCCTCAGCGGACTCATCTCCGCTTGTGGCAGCAATCTCATCTTCAGTCACTGCATCTCCAGCTGCTTCTTTCACTGACTCATCAGCTGTGGCTGTGTCATCTGCAGACTCATCTCCAGTAGTGGCCAAGACTTCCTCCTCCTCCTCTTCCTCCTCCTCTTCCTCCTCCTCCTCCTCAGCCTCCTCTTTATTGGATTCATTTTCAGTTGTGGCAGCAATGTCCTCCTCTGCAGGGACTTCCCCTGCTGGATTTTCATCATCGGCGGACTCTTCCTTTGCTTCATCCCCACTTGTTGCAGCAATCTCATCTTCAGTCGCTGCTTCTTCAGCTGCTTCCTTTAGTGACTCGTCAGCAGTGGTTGTGTCAACATGCTCATCCGCAGACTCAGCTGCACTTGTGGAAGCAGGCTCCTCTTCCTCATCACTCGCTCCCTCTTCCACAGCCACCTCTTTGTCGGATTCGAGTTCAGTAGCTTCGTCCTTCAATTCCTCCTCACTTGCAGCAGCAACCTCATCATCTGCCGCCCCCGTCTCCGCCTCTTTCTCTGATTCATGTTCGCTCAAGGCTGCTTCAGCTGCGATCTCCTCGTCAGCTGTTTCCTCCTTTGACTCATTTTCCACAGCCACCTCGTGCTCAGTTGTTTCATGTTCTGCCGTTTCCTTTGAGGATTCATCGGCTGTCTCATCTAGAGATTCTTCCTGACTGGTAGCAGGGATCTCCTCCTCATCATCTTCAGTCGCATCTTCATGTTCGCTTGAAGCTGTGACAGCTTCTACTGCTGTGGTGGCATCACAAGTGCCCACAACTTCTTCCTCTTCCTTCTCTGCAGCATACTCGTCTCCAGATGTTGCCAACTCAATTGGTTCCTTTGATGATTCATCAGCTACGGTTTCATCGTTCTCATCTAATGAATCATCTGCTCCTGGGGCAGGGACCTCTTCTTCATTGTCCACCGTCTCTGCTTCCTCATCTTCAGCTGTGGCTGTCACATCGACCTCTTCTTCGTCATCATCATCATCGGGTGCCGTGTCATCTTTCGACTGATCCTCAGTCTCTACTTCGGCACTGGCTTCTGTGTCATCTTCCGCAACATCTGCAGCCTCCTCTTCCTCATGTTTATCATCAGTTGAGGAAACCACAGCTTCCTCCTTTGCTGCTGGTTCATCTTCAGCGGCAGCAGATTCAACTGCCTCTGAGATGGGTCCTTCATTGTCTCCTTTTTCTGTTTCTTCTGGGGATTTTTCTTCAACCGTACCTATGTCAACACATTCATCTTCTGCCTTTTCGGCTTCTGTGTTGTTGGTTTCCTCATCATTGTTAACTGGACTGATTTTTAGTGTTTCTTCAAAAACAGTGTCTTTGATTGTTTCTTTGACAGTGTCTTCTGCTTCATCGTTTTCAGAGCCATATTTTTCTTCTGCATCTTGGCCCATGTCAACATCTTCCTTTTCATCTCCTGCGGCTTTTAAATCATTCTCAGAGTCACACTCTGACCTACTTTCTCTCATTTCCTTTAATGCACCAACTATTACACATTCAACAAGCGCTTCTGCTGCATTTGTTTCCTTAGTATTTGCAGTTGGAGAAGTACAAGTGATCTCTGGTGTATTTTCAGGTTCACAAGCCTTCTTCTTCAATATGGTTTTCAGGTCAAAGTCCATAACAACAGGTGCAGTACTCAGAATTTCTGCAGGAAGTGGTGGCCTCGATGTCATTTTCTTCTTGACGCATGTTTCACACGGACAGTACTCGTCATCGTTTTCACTGCGCTGGTCACTGTATGATGTGGCCGTGCCTGAATTATTGTCTTTCTCTGCTTCGACATCGATCGACTGCTTAACTATCATCTTCAGCCTCCGTCTCCTCTCCTCTGTTTGTGCTGTTGAAGTACGGGACAGCGGCTCTTTTGGCGGCTTAGGTAGCCCTGCTCGACATTGAATTTTTCTCTTCTCTCTGTCAATGCTTGTTTGGATCCTTTTTTGGACCTCGGCTCTAAGTTCATTTATCATCATGTCAAGTTGCTCATTATCATCCAGGTTCCATCGGACCTTGAACTCTTTCATGGCTTCAATATAATGTGCCATGAACTGCTTTTCTATCTTAGATAGCAGGGTTAGCACCCAAACAGGATCAGGATCCTGGGAAATCCTTTTGGCTAACTGTGCTTTTTGCTTGTGGGGGGGACTCTCAGAGCTACTATCCTCATGACCTTCAGTTTCAACTTCCTCTGCAGGTTTTTGCCCACTGCTATCGTTTCCTGAACTCTTATCTGAGGTGGGAGGTGTTTCAAGCAGTTCTCTTGGACTATCGTTGCTTCGAATTGTTTCATCCGTCCCTGGATCATCTTCTTTTTGTTTTTCCTCATGAAATCCTTCAACTTCTGTCACACACGTCCACTGAGCATCGGTTTCTGCTTCACCCTCACAGGCTTCTTGTACTTTCCTTAATGTTTCGGTCCCGGTGCTCGGCTGAGTCGCCCCAGCATTCACGCCATCGCTGCTTTTCCCGGAGCCAGTGGAGCCGCTGTTGACATCCACGCCAGAGGACGACGTCTGATTGAATTCGTCATCCGCGAAATGTTGATTGTCTTTCTTTAACGCCTGTTCTTTCTCAGCGGGAACACACAGCCAAAGAGACTGGAGAATGTTCATTAGCTCTTGGTATCGCTCGTCCTTTTCATTTGCGTTACTAGGATTATTGTCAATTAGCTGCAACTTCACCAGGCAATCCAGCAGACCTCTGGCTGAGGTGCTTAATTTACGCCCATACACTGGGGAAATCTCCGGCAAGCTGTTGCATCTATCAAGCTTTGGATTTAGAAGCACTTTCATCACCTGTATAGAGGAATTGAAGATCTTTGAGGAATCTTCTCTCTGTGCATGTGTGCTATCTGCATTTGGTGCCTCTGTGCTGGTTTGGCATTCATTATCAGGAGCGCCATTAGTTTCAACTGTCTCACTTGTGTCTTTTGTGGTCTCAGTTGCAGAGTCAGTTTTGTTTTGGCTGTCCTCTACTTTGGTAACATCCTCTGTTACGTGGTCCGATTTTGGTCCGTCACAGTTTTCAGGAAATTCCTCCATGTCGTAAATTTGTCCATCAGATGGTATTTTTTTCAGCCATTCATTCACAACCTCAGTTGGAGAAGCATTCGGTAGGTTTGATGGGACCAGCTTAATACCATCAGCATTGGTGCTCTTGTGTCTGCATCTGCTGCTGGTGTCACTTTTGTTATCAGTCACACTTTTCGCAGTGTCTGTGGCCTCCAATGGACCATTTGTCATCTTCTTAGATGCATTAGACTTTGATCTTTTGGTGACTGGAGTTTCACCCACATCTTTGACATCTGAGCTGGAGAGACTTTGTGACAGATCGCTTTCGGTTGACTCCGCCTGACAGATCACACACTGCTTATTTGCTTTAGGCTCCTGTGTCCTCTGACTGGTGTCTGATGCAGCAGAATTCATGGCAGACTTTGATTTGGCATTTGCGCTTTTTGCACTTTGCCTGGTGGATTTGCTCATCTTAGAGTGGGTGCTAGCCGCATCTTGTTTCGGTTCCTCTTGCAAAGCGGATGTGACATTGCTGTCAGGATTCACAGCTTCATCTGCATTCGCTGCAGAAACACTAGTTTCCTCCTCAACAGGAGCTTCAACTGTTGTGGTTGCATCCAGCTCAATTTTATCTTTGGATTTTCGAGATTTCACAGACAGATTTGACTTGACGGATAAAGAACTTTGTGGTCGCCCTTCACTTTTCATTTCCTTCGCCTCAGATGTTCTTGACTTCTTTGAGTGTGTTGAAACTTTGGACTTTGATGACATGGCTGTGGGTGCTCGGTCCTCGCTCTCCTCCACTGTCACAGCAGGGACTTCAGCTCTCCCCAACAATTCAGACTGACTGGATTTTGCTGACAGCGGGCTGTGTGCTCTCTCCTGTTCTTGAGTTGCATTTTCATCAGCAGGAACATCAGACACTTTCGACTTTTTTGATCTCACTGATGCAATTGACTTGGCTGACTTGGTACTTGGAGCTCTCTCGCACGTCTCCTCTACATTTTCTTCACTTGGAGATTCTTTTGTTTCAGTTTCTTCATCGTGCCCAGTGTTTACACTGGGTGTTACTACCGACCTGCTGGACTTTGTGGTTCTTGCTGAAACATTTGACTTCCTAGACAAAGCACTCGGGCTCCTCCCTCTTGGGTCTGCCTCTGGAGTAGGAGTCCCAGCTCTCTGCTCAGAAGCTTTCGATTTCCTGGATCTTCCAGATGCATCTGATTTTATTGACTTCTGTGACATTCTACTTGCTGTCCTTTCCTCTGTTGCCTGTTCTTCAGCAGGACTTGATTGTTCAGCTTCATCTTCAGCATCTTCTTCTTTATTTAGATTTTCAGAATAAGATGCTTTTGACTTTGTGGATTTTGTTGTTACATTGGACCTCACTGATTTGGCAGAAACTGGGCTTGATGCTCTTGCCTCAGCATCTTCTTCAGTATTTGCAGTCTCAGCACCACCCTCAATAGGAACCTCAGATGCTTTTGATTTTTTCGATATTGCTGAAACATTTGACTTTCTCGATTTTTCTGAGGCGATGGAGGCACTGCTTGGGGCTCGATTCACAGTTTCCTCTTGAATGTCTTCCTCTGGAGCTTGAGAGGCTTTTGACTTACTTGATTTAGCAGAAATGTTTGACCTCACTGATTTAGCAGAAACTGGGCTTGATGCTCTTGTCTCAGCATCTTCTTCAGTATTTGCAGTCTCAGCCTCACCCTCAACAGGAACCTCAGATGCTTTTGATTTTTTCGATATTGCTGAAACATTTGACTTCCCAGACAAAGCACTCGGGCTCCTCCCTCTTGGGTCTGCCTCTGGAGTAGGAGTCCCAGCTCTCTGCTCAGAAGCTTTCGATTTCCTGGATCTTACAGATACATCTGATTTTATTGACTTCTGTGACATTCTGCTTGCTGTCCTTTCCTCCGTTGCCTGTTCTTCAGCAGGACTTGATTGTTCAGCTTCATCTCCAGCATCTTCTTTATTTAGATTTTCAGAATAAGATGCTTTTGACTTTGTGGATTTTGTTGTTACATTTGACTTCACTGATTTGGCAGAAACTGGGCTTGATGCTCTTGTCTCAGCATCTTCTTCAGTATTTGCATTCTCAGCCTCACCCTCAACAGGAACCTCAGAAGCTTTTGATTTTTTCGATATTGCTGAAACATTTGACTTTCTCGATTTTTCTGAGGCAATGGAGGCACTGCTTGGGGCTCGATTCACAGTTTCCTCCTGATTGTCTTCCTCTGGAGCTTTAGAGACTTTTGACTTACTTGATTTAGCAGAAATGTTTGACCTCACTGATTTGGCAGATCTGGCTGACTTAACAGACAGGGTGCTTGGTGGTCTAATAACAGTTTGCTCATCATTCACAGTGCTTTCTTCTATCGTAACTTCACAGGGCTTTGTGCCTTTTGATGAAGCAGAAACATCTGATTTGGCTGACATGCTGCTTGCTGGTCTCTCCTCAGCTTCTGCTTCAGAGATTTCCTTTTCAGGTTCATCAGTTTGAGAAACTTTTGCAGATGTCCTTGAGGCGTCTGACTTGGCTGACATTGCACTCGGAGCTCGTTCTGTGGTATCTTCAATATCTTCAGTAAATTCTTTAACATGCACAGAATCTACAGTCGCATGTGATTTGACTGATTTAGTGGACATACCACTTGGTGCTCTCTCCTCATTTTCTTCCTCTGCACCACCTTGTTTCTGAGATAGTGCTTCAGATCTGTTTGACCTAGAACTTGCTGCTCTTTCTGTAAGTTCGTCCCCCTCTGCAACCTCTTCCTGAGCTGGGACATCCGAGACTTTTGACTTAGTTGATTTTACAGACTGTGTGGATTTGGCTGACATGGCACTCTGTGCTCTGGCTGGAGTTTCTTCTGCAGCTTCAGAAGTGCTTTTGGCAGAAGCATGCTCAGAAGCCTTTGATTTAGTCGATTTAGCCGATGCATGTGACTTGGCTGATTTAGCCGACAAGGCGCTTGGTGCTCTCTCTGCAGGTTCCTCATGTTCAACCACATCCTCAGCAGGAACGCCAGAGGCTTGTGACCTCATTGATCTGTCAGACACATGAGACTTAACAGACTTTGCCGACGTGCAGCTTGGTGCTCGTTCCTCGGTTTGCTCACCGTCAGCCCCTTCATTGGGAACCTCTAGAGCTGGAGCCTCAGAGCGTTCTGACTTTTTGGATCGTGCAGAAACATTCGACTTGGTTGACTTGGCTGACTTAGCTGACTTGGCAGACAATGAGCTCACTCTCCCTTCGTTGTCTGCGTCACTGATTTTAAGACTTTGTTCGGGGGGTTTCTCAGAAGCTTTTGATTTCTTGGATATTTGAGACACATTTGACTTTGCTGATTTTGCTGATTTGAGTGATATACTGCTCAAGGCTCTTTCCACTTGATCATTATTTTCCTCAACTACGAGAGCTTTTGACTTGTTTGATTTCACAGAAATTGTTGACTTTGCAGACCGTGCACTTACTGCTCTCTCTTGAGCTCCTTCTTCATCATTATTGCATTCAAGGGTATTAGTATCAGTGGGAGCTTTAGACACATTTGATTTCATAGATACAGTAGAAGCATGTGATTTAGGTCTTATATTCTCTTCAACAGCGGAAGCTTTTGACCTGCTCGACCTTTCAGAAACACTTGACCGCAGTGAATGAATTGACATTGAACTCTCTGACCTACATTCGCTGTGGTCTGATTCATTTTCCTCTTCAGGAGGATCAGTAATGTGATCAGTAGGAATGTCAGACACTTTGGATTTTTTAGATACTGCTGAAACACTTGACTTTGCAGATTTCCCTGATCTGGCTGATATATTGCTTGGAGCTCTCTCCTCAGGTTCTCCATGATCGGATGTATTTTCTTCAGCTGCACCATCAGGTTCTTTTGACTTTGTAGATTTGGCAGATATATTTGACTTTGCAGATTTAGCTGACATGGCACTCCGTGCTCTCTCTTGAGTTTCACCTTCACCATCTCCCTCTGTATGGAGGCCAGAGACATTTGATTTAACTGATTTTGCAGAAGAACGGGACTTGACTGATTTAGCTGACAGAGCACTCTCGGCTCTCTCTGCAGTCTTCGTAGATTTCTCAGAAACATGTGAATGGCCTGATCTAGCTGATGTGCAGCTTTCTGCCCTTTCTTCAGTTTGCTCTTCCTCATTTTCCTCATCTTGGTTCTCCAAGCTTTCCTCAGCTGCAACACAAGCAGAACATTTCGACTTATTTGATCTCATGGAAATATTTGAATGAGTTGACATTGAGCTCACTGCTCTCCCTTCACTCGCTCCTTCAACTATTCTTTCCTCAAGATCGTCAACATCATCATCCATGGGACGTTCAGAGACTCTGGATTCTTTTGATACTGCTGAGACATTTGATTTTGCAGACTTCCCTGATCTGGCTGACATCTTACTTGGAGCCCTCTCTTCCTGCTCTTCAGCTGCAGCATCAGGTTCATTTGTCTTTACAGACTTGGCAGATATATTTGACTTTGCAGATTTAGCTGACATGGCACTGCGTGCTCGCTCTTCCATTTCATCCTCACCATGTCCTTCATCAGGATTACCAGTGGCTCTGCCACAAGAAACTTTAGAAGCGTTTGATTTAGTTGATTTGGCAGAAGTGTGTGACTTTGCAGATTTAGCTGACAAAGCGCTCGCTGCTCTCTCCGTAGTCTTGGTGGATCTCTCAGAAACATGTGACTTGGCTGATTTGGCTGACGTGCAACTTGCTGGTCTTTCATCAATTTCTGCACCTGCTTGTTCGTTTTTTTCTTCATCAATTTCTTCTGCGTTTTCTTCAGTTTGGACTTCATCGGTTTCTTCTTCTGCTTTTTCTTCAGTTTCCTCTTCATCAATTTCTGCATCTGCTTTTTCTTCAGTTTGCTCTTCATCAATTTCTGCATCTGCTTTTTCTTCAGTTTCCTCTTCATCAATTTCTGCATCTGCTTTTTCTTCAGTTTGAACTTCATCAATCTCTGCATCTGCTTTTTCTTCAGTTTGCTCTTCATCAATTTCTGCATCTGCTTGTTCTTCAGTTTGCTCTTCATCAATTTCTGCATCTGCTTTTTCTTCAGTTTCCTCTTCATCAATTTCTGCATCTGCTTGTTCTTCAGTTTGAACTTCATCAATCTCTGCATCTGCTTGTTCTTCAGTTTGCTCTTCATCAATTTCTGCATCTGCTTGTTCTTCAGTTTGCTCTTCATCAATTTCTGCATCTGCTTGTTCTTCAGTTTGCTCTTCATCAATTTCTGCATCTGCTTTTTCCTCAGTTTGCTCTTCATCAATTTCTGCATCTGCTTTTTCCTCAGTTTGCTCTTCATCAATTTCTGCATCTGCTTGTTCTTCAGTTTGCTCTTCATCAATTTCTGCATCTGCTTTTTCCTCAGTTTGCTCTTCATCAAGTTCTGCATCTGCTTTTTCTTCAGTTTGCTCTTCATCAATTTCTGCATCTGATTTTTCTTCAGTTCGGTCTTCGTCAATTTCTTCTGCTTTTTCTGCAGGTTGCTCTTCATCAATTTCTTCTGCCTTTTCTTCAGTTTGCTCTTCATCAATTTCTTCTGCTTTTTCTTCAGTTTGCTCTTCATCTATTTCTTCTGCCTTTTCTTCAGCTTGTATTTCATCAGCCTCTTCTGCTTGTGCTTCAGTTTGCTCCTCTTCATTTTCATCATCGGGGTTCTCAAAGCTTTCCTCAGGCGGAACACGAGCAGAACATTTCGACTTATTTGATCTCATAGAAGCATTGGAATGACTTGACATTGAGCTCACTGGTCTCCCTTCACTCTCACCTTCAACAATTCTTTCCTCAACATCATCTTCGATGGGACATTCAGATACTTTGGATCTTTTAGACATTTTAGAAACATTTGACTTTGCTGATTTCCCTGATCTGGCTGACATACTGCTCGGTGCCCTCTCTTCCTGTTCTTCATGATCAGATACATTTTCCTCAGCTTCACCATCAGGTTCTTTTGTCTTTGCAGACTTGGCAGAAGTAGCTGACTTTGCAGATTTAGCTGACATGGCACTCCGTGGTCTATCGGCAGATTTGTGTGACTTTTCGGAAACGTGCGAGTGGGCCGATTTGCATGACATGCTACTGGGTGTTCTTTCTTCATTTTGCTCTTTGTCAGTCTGCTCAGCAGGGCTCTCACATCCTTCTTCAGCAGGAACAGATTGTTTTGATTTTGTCGATTTTTCTGAAATATTAGACTTGACTGACATTGAGCTGACTCTCCCCTCTGCAACTTCATCAGCGGCACCCTCACAGTTTTCAGAAAGAATTGCAGAGCTTCTCGATTTCTTGGACATCGCTGAAGCAGCAGATCTAACTGATGCGTTTGACATGTTGCTTGGTGCTCTTTCTTCAGGTTGATTTTCAGCTGGAATATCGCTGTGTTTTGACGATTTGGATTTTGCTGACACATTGGACCGCACCGACTTCACTGACAGTGGACTCGGTCCCCGTTGGTCCAAAGTGTTTTCTTCCGCTGTCTCTTCACAACATTTCGACTTGCTTGATTTTGCCGAAGCTTTGGACCTGCTGGATTTGCCTGACATGCAGCTTGGAGATCTCTCACTGGTCTCCTGTTCAGCATCTGAAGCATCTTCCTCTTTGGGCAGAAGTTGAGAGCTTTTCGATTTCCTAGATACTGCAGAAGCATTTGACTTTGCAGATCTTGCCGACATTGCACTTGGTACTCTTTCTGTTTTTTCTTCATCATTGGTGTTTTTCCCAGCAACTTTAGAGGACTTTTTAGATGTTGCAGAGACATTTGACCTGGCTGATTTCTCTGACATGGCACTAGAAGCTCTTGGTTCAGCTTCATTGTGCTCTGCAGCATTTTCCTCAGCAGGTGCTTCCTCTGCCTCATCGTTGCAACTGGCTGCCCTCTCGTCAGTTTGCTCTTCATTGATTTGCTCTTCTTCCTCATCATCATGATTGGCTTCAGTTTCCGTGTGAGCAGCCTCAGAGGCTTTAGATTTGCTAGATTTTGCAGAAATGTTTGACTTCACTGACTTTGCCGATTTGACAGACATTGTGCTTTGGGGTCTCCCCTCAGCCTCTACTTCGGGGTTTCCGTCATCAGAAACATCAAGACTTTCTCTTGAAACAACTTCAGACCTCTTTGATTTTTTAGATTTTGCAGATGCATGAGATTTAGCTGACATTGCACTTGTTGCCCCCTCCCTTGGCTCTACAATAAGAACTTTGGTCGTGTCCTCACAACAGTTTGATTTTCTAGATTTTGCAGATGCTGCTGATTTGACAGATGCAGCTGACATTGCACTGGAAGCTCGTTCAGTTTCGGGTGCACTTATTTTTTCAGATTTTCTGGACTTGGCTGATGCATTTGACCTCATGGATTTTGCAGAGACTGAACTTGGAGGTCTCGCTACAGTTTCCGCTGCCTCCTCCTGGGTCTCATTAGGTGTTGCATCAGCATCCTCTGGACCTTCCTCAGTGGTTTGTTCAACCTCATTTTCTTGAGGTTGTTCCACAGTGGTCTCTTCGTCCTGAACTTTAGATGCTTTTGAATGTGTTGATACTGCAGACTTGTTTGACTTGGATGACATAACACTTGGTGCTCTCTCTAGAGCTTCTCCAACTTCTTCAGCCTCCTCTTTCTCAAGGGTCTCATCAGCATTTTCTGAATGCTGTGACACAGGAGAATTGTCACCCTCATCCACCTCTGAATTTTCCTGAGGTTGGGCTTCAGAAGTTTTTGACTTTGTGGAAACATTTGACTTTGCTGACATTGCGCTTTGTGCTCGCTGTTCACTTTCTTTCTCAATTTCGTCTTCTAGGTCATGAACGCTGTCCTCTGCACACACTTCGGATGCTCCTAGTTTAGATCCTGCAGAGGCATCTGACGCAGCAGACATGGCACTGGGTGTCCTTTGTGCAGTTTTTTCCTCGGCTTGTTCTGCATCCGGGTGAGTGGAGACTCTCGAGCCCTTTGATTTAACAGAGGCTTTGGATTTTGATGACATGGAACTCAGTGCTCGTTCCTCACCAACATCCTCCCCTGAATGAAGTTGTTCAGCTGCCATTTCTGATTTGGAGGATTTAACAGACATGCTACTCACTGGTCTGCCTTGTGTTTCTGTCTCATCATGTGCTGGTTTTTCTTCAGCTGCAGCAGCTGAAACGTTGGATTTGGATGTTGTCGAGGCATTTGAATGAACTGACATGGCACTTTTGGATCTTTCCTCCTCTTCACACTCCGTATTCTGTATCTCCTCAGACTTATTTGATCTGCCGGAGGCATTTGATTTAACAGACATGGCACTTGATTGATCTCTTTGTATCTCACCTTCTTCCTCATCTTGAGCCTGTGCTTTTGTTGCATCTTCAGGATCATTAGATGCTCCACAAGTACAAGTGTATGATTTTTGGGATTTTCTCGACTTGCTGGAGTGCCCTGAGGCATTGGATGCTCTATCTGTAGGGCTCTCGGCTGATCCAGCTTCCAAGGCTGCACCTGATGCACCTGGTGTGACATCATCCCTCTGATCTTTGTGATCTTCGGCAGGGGAAGTGTCGGCACAGCTGTCCAGCGTGGGTGCCGTGCACTTTGGTGAGCAGCTCTCACTCCTAATGATGCAGTACTCCACAGTTTCAGCCGCTTCTATGGTCTGCTCCACGCACGTTTCCCTCTCCATCACTTGCTCGGGGTGCTCCTCACTCGACCTCGACACGGTTTGCCTCTCGACCACCGTCTTTCTAGAGACCATGGTATGCGAGGAAGCGCTTGAGCTGGAGGTTCGAACACAGCGACTTGCTCCCTGTGTCCCTGGAATATTTTTCCAGATGTCATAATTCTGGCAGTGGCTGCAGCAGTGAGGACAGTGCGGCTCCTCGGTGTGTCTCTGGTAGTAAGCCTCATCCTGCTCACCAAGAGACATGTTGTCAGATTCGGAACAGCTCCTGTCACTAATTTGTGCAAAGTAGGGGTTTTCACTTCCTTGGAGGTACTCGCTGGTCTTGCCTGTCGTCTTCCTCACTTTTGTAGACCAGTGCAAAGTTTCGTCATTTTCCAGCCGGAAGCGCACTTTCATTTCCATTGACAGACTGCCATCTTTGTTGACACGAACTCGTTTCTCTATATCGTCTTCTCTCACTGGGTCACTGGTGGGTGGGCAGGAATCCACGTTATCCGGAGATTCTGTTCCATCTGGTAAAGACTTATCAGATGACACTGACTGCCTTTTGGATCTGGTGTCAGATTCCAGTGGAGGACAGATGACGCTTCTCTTTGGTGATAATCCTTTACAAAAGAAAAGAAAAACAATAAAACAGAGGCTGTTAGAATTCACTGTCTTCTGTACATTTCACATTTCCTCTTTCTGCAGTAGTGCTTTCAATGTATCTAATAATAATACTTCTAACATTACTCAGATGTGTAGTCTGTTTCCCTTACCCTCATGTCCTTCATTGCAGCCACTGGAACGTGACCTCGAGCTCAGCTTCGGAAGTCTGTCATCAGATGTTTTCCTAAAATTCTCTTCGATGGAAGGATGAGAGGGCTCACGTCCCACACAGACGAGGACACTCGGGCATTGCAATAGACTCTGGACATTGTCAATCTGAAACAAAGAACATCAAGTAATAGTCAAATGACTGAAGTTTAAAGTCTTTATATCCCTTTGATAAAGGAAATAAGAAGAAGCATGTTTAATTGGAAAAAAAGTTTAGATTAACGTGACATGTAATTAAAATGACCTTAGCTATCGAGCAATATAAATCACAATATAAATTCTAATATATCTAATAAGATATTAAATTTCTTTCCATAATCCTTAAAGGGGAAAATTAGTACTTACAGAGAAATTGCTTGGAAAAAAAATATTACCTTTTTTGACTCTCAAGCACTGTAGGTGTGAATAAACCTGCTTCCTTAATGATTCAGGAAGTCTTTCCTGGGCCCCATAGTCTTAGTGAGTGCCTAAACATAATTATGGCAAATATAAAATATTATCTGGCCAATATTAGGGAAACAATTGTTATACTTTATATGGGCCCTGGCATTGTCCTGTCTTTTGTGCAGCCGAGCTGCTCTAAATCCCTGCAGTAGAAGGCTGTGAGTCAAGCAGTGAGTCAGGACAAGATAAATGTCCTAATCCAGGATGATCTCAGGGAAACTTCACCAGATGACAGTGCATTACCGCAGTGGTGAGCTGCCATTGTCATTTGTGAGAGTAATGCTCAGCACTACCAAAAGCTTCCTGAGTGTGTGAATGTTGCAGACTAATAAAGATATGTACATGGAAATACAGCACCAACACTATAAGCCATAAGCACAGTGTCATTGCTTTGGTTTATTTTGCTTTAGACTCTTCCATAGACTAAAATGTATTATGCAATTGAAATATTAAGCCTATCTTTATGCTTAGCCAAAATGGATAGTTGTAAATTATTCTTCTTATCATTGCTATTGCTGTCATTGTTATAGTTTTCTTCATCACCTTCAGCATCATCATCATCATCGTCATCATCATCAGTCGTCTGCCTCAAAGATGATTAGCCTGAATGCTAATCTACTGGGTGAGTGTGCGCTGACCTGTTTTTATCTGCATCTCATTACAAAGGCCGAGTTGAGGTGGCCTCTGTAGTTTGCTTCACACTGATAAACATACACTGAATCGCATGTTGTTTTGGGATGATGCATTTTATATTACTTTCAAACCTACAAGGTTGTTGTATTTTCATGGGCGTAACTGTTTTCAGGACTGCTGCATCGGCTCTCTGACAGCATGTAGGACTTGTATGTTGAGAGTTTTGTTGACTTTATTTAGTTTTATCTGCTTTGCGCGAGAGCAGACAGCTTTGATGAAAGTACACTTTTGACTTTAAATCCGCTGTTGGTAACAGCAGATAAATGGCTCCACACCAAGGGCAGGTGAAGATAATTAATTGCCACTGTGGAAGTCACGCTTCTGAGAAAGCTCTGGTATCAAAGTGGAGGAAGAGGAGGTTTAACGTTGACCTGTTTTTCCTCTCTCAAAAATAGCTCTGATTCGATCAAGATTAATGGGGATCGGAGAGATACCCACAATCTAAATCTGTGTGTGAAGGAATATCCCTGTTTTATTTCCCTTATGCACACGCTCAAGCATTTATCTTTAGATTAGAACAAGTTTGACCAAGCATAAGAAAAGCGTACATGGAACTGATTTTGTTTGCATAAATGTGGAATATTCTTACATTTGTAGTTCTAGTTGTGGCTCCTCCCACATGAAATTAGCACACCTTACTTAACACATGCAAAACTTAATGTGACCAAACATAAATAAATGTTTGTAGCTGCAAAAGATACTCTGATGGTTAGTTAGTAAAAGGTAGTTTGGTTAATACTATTTCTTTATATTCTATGGCTATATTTCAAATTGTATCAAATAATAGAATACTTGAGATTTGTATATACAGTATTATGAAACAGCACCTAAGACATAATGAAATAAGAATCATAATCAATCTTTACACTATTGAATTCATCTGTAGTTATAATGCGATCCTTTTGCGAATTTGCATTTGCTGCCCTTCAGAAAACAACATTTTGCAGACAACTGTGCACTTGCAGCAGTACAGAGAGGAGAAATAAGCAGGGAATCATTCCTGTCACTAGAGGCCTCCATTTCACTCTCAGTTCACAATCTCAAGCAGCAAGTGTGTAACAACACTTTAAATACTTTGCATTTCCATTCATTGATTATATTAGAGTAGAAGGTGAAAACACTGGTTATGCACTGGACAGGTCCCCAGTCTGTCACAGGACACAAGCACATAAACACAGCATTCACTCTCACGCTCACACCTAAAGCTGCTTGCTGGTTAGAGCATGTGGAGAAAACCCATACAAACACAAAGACACAAAAACATATGTAAAAAAAAAGACATATAAACCTCATAACTGGGAATTGAACCCAGGACGTTCTGGACAGTGTTAACCATTCATCCACTAGCTGACTTTGCATTTTTAAGGAAAATTAATGACAAACAAAACCTCAGGTTTGACTGTTATTTTCATTGACACATGAAGAAAGGTGTTAACTCTTAACTCTTTCCTGGACATGACAACAGAATAAAATCTCACACAGTTGGTGTGCCCTTCAAATACTTGAAATGCTGGAGGTGTTGACTCCTCTCTCTCTGGGTGTTTGTGAGCTCACCTTGCGGCCCTCCAGAGTGTACAGCTTCCTAATGTGGTACTCCATGAGCTCAGAGACCTCCTCCAAGAAGAGCCCCAGGCTGCGCAGGCTCCTGCGGTGCAGGACGATGATCTTCTTGAAGGAGGGGTCGCTGTTCTTCACCAGCACCACCCTCTTGTTGGACCTGTGGTGGTGAACGTGGCGGTTGAGGCCCAGGTGTACAGGGGGGAGCTCCTCGGGCCGGCTGGGCCTCCCCAGGACGTACTGGTGCGGCGGATGATGGTGATACGGTGCGTGGGGGTGATACAAAGGCGCGGCTTGGGTCTCCAGAGCTTCCAGGGCCTGAGCATGTCTGTACTCGGAGCACAGGTAGCACTCCTCATGCACCTCCTGGTGAGCCACCAGGCTGCCATGCTGGGAGATCCTGGGCAGCCGGAAGGAGGAAGGAGACTTGTGGGAGCCTTCGCCGCCGACCGCGTTGAAGCACTGGAAGTTGCGCTTGTGGGAGGACATTTTGAGCGGCGGTCTCCCTGCTCTGGCTGGTGGATGGTCTCAGGTGAGCAGGAACAGAGGGCAGGTCAGCAAACAGTCGAAGGGGGACGTCATGTTTCTCCTGCGCTGCCTAGGGGAAGGTGCTGTGCCACACATCTGCATGGCTCCACCTCATCCCACTGGAGGAGAAAAAAAAGGAAAAACAGAAGAAGTTGAGGAGCACATGAGGATATTATGTAATTAGCAACACATCCAGGACACAAACATGAGAGAAATTCCTGTTTCCTTTTCATGGAACTCATCTAATCTGCGTGCAGACAGAGAAGTGTGCTTTTATGCCCAGTTTAGCTTTTCCTGGCATCCCAGCATGACTCCTTGGCACCTCCTCTGGAGTGCTTAAGCGCAAAGTACTACCTAAATATAAGAGGTCTGACATGTGGCAATCCTCACAAAGAGACACCTTTAAGACCGTCAGAGTAATCAGTTTAATACTGTCCTGCACAGAAGTCAAAGGCAAGTGGATTTGCTGGTTTGTTCTTGAGGACATGATATTGCTGATCTAAAAATTCTTTCTCTGTGATTTTTGTAGGTGCTGCCACTTGCAAACAATGATTTTATGAGCACGAGTCCAACACACTTTTTCCACTACTTTTCATGCTCAACATATGGTCAATTTTCTGCATGCAGTGCTGTTACATTGGTTTGCGCAACACAGCCAAGTGTAGAGACAGAATTAGCTGCAGTTTGGCAGCTGCTGGAATCACTTTCCATTGCAAACATCTGCCACATTTCTGTGCAGGCTACTCCTGACTCCTGGCGGAGCATGCCGCATGTATAGGCTGCTGAGGAGATCAAAGAGTAAATGAAGATGGGGATAATGAGGATACAGCCACAAATAAATCCCCCAAGTGACTTTAAATAACAAGCTTACGTCTCTGCAAGCAGTGACAGTGGACGTTACCTCAGTGATTGTCACTGTGCAAAAGACAATCTCAGCCAGCTTTTCCCTGCAATCAGTGATGCAAGGATTACCTACGAGGAGCAGGAATATCTGCAATAAGCACAATGCATTGTTACCGTGACAAGACTCAGAGGTAAAGATAATTCATTGTTGCCTGATGGAGAGGGACGTAAGCCCACTATGAAATGCGAATAAAAATGAGTCAAATTCTGTGACTCAAAAATAGGCCAAGCTTGATTGACGCATATAAAGAGCAGGTTTGGCTGTTGTCCTTGTTCTTGTATTAGCAATAGTGTAGACGCACAGGCGAAGCAGCAAGTGTTTCCTGTCAGTGAACATTTGAATATTGCTGTCAACACTCACATGTCCTATTGCCAGCCTTGGCCTTTAAATCTCCAGGCTGAACCTAAAGCACAACCATTTATAGCCTCCAGAAGACATTTTTTTTAGTGAATGTAGTAGAAAATCTTACTCTGTCCTCTGTAATCCAGGATTATGAGTGTGAATTCTATTTCTGATCAATGAATTCAGAGTTCTGAATGCGTCCTCTTGTAAATGATGTTATATTATCAATCAGATCTTCAGATTTCTGCTGTAAAGAAGCCCACAGGATACTGACACCACCCACTGAATCTTTCATGGCCTCAGGAAAAAATACAAAATTACAAACATGCATAACTACCCACTACTCACTAGAGGTTTGTGGTTATTATAAAGCTATACTCACCTCTACGCAGTCAATACCTGAAGGTAGAATTATTCTCTACAAAGGACCAGTATTTAATATCCTATTATCCTGAAGATAGCTGCTGCTGAGCAAACAAATGGCTCAGTGGATTGCAAATTGAAACTTATTTTCTTTACTCACCATGACCAGGAAACACATGTGGCCTTGGATCCCTAGAATAATGCTATTTATCCCTAAGGTGTCATGTTTGCCAAATGAGATCCCTAACAAAGTTCAAACAAGGAAAATAACATCACATCCTGCACCACCATCCAGCCTCAAGTCCAGGTTCATCCAGTTGAACAACCCACATGATTGCATCCACTCCTTTGCTCAAACAACACAAACTAATGCACAGTGACAAATGGATTTTGAACGTACATCATGTTTTGCAAGTGAAGCACAGTGTCAGTCTGTCAGTCAGTCGTTAGTATATGGAGCTGTTGCATTCACAATGAAAGAAAATAAGTCCTAATGTTCAGGAGATAAAACAGCCCGGTCACAGTGTGCAGTGTAGAGGTATATACTCACATGATCACTCACAGCCACAACAGAAGAAAAGCGAAAACAGATAGTTCCCAAGCTGCCGCATGTAAGATGTAAACTCCCACAGAAGCACTGGAGCTATTGCAGGCAGAGAAACGAGAAACCAGTTCAAAAGCCTCCCTCCAGCAGCGAGGCCTGCCTGCTAATCAGATACATGGGAAGCTAAGGATAGAATGAAAAGCCTTGCTAATCACTCTGAGATTGGACTGAAATCTGCTGAGGCTTTGGACACATGACTCTGCCTCTCACTATTGCATAAAGGGAGTTAAACACGCTTTTAGACTCCACTTGAAGGCTCAGTGTCTGTCTATGACGCTGCATAGGCACCCATGTTTCAGTGGTCACCTTGCACCACTGCAGGGGGGCCCGCTCCCTGCACAGCTGCAGCCTGGGCTCTGCTTTATCTCTAATATATCAACATATAAGAAAGCTGTGTGTTGCTGTGAGAAGACATAACATTGAGGAAAGAGTTATGCCAACTCAATGTAATGAAAAATGGCGTTTTGTACAGATTATGACATTTTGCAAGGAAGAGCTGGGCTGTCTATAAAACTACAGTAGTTCTCACATGTATTATGTTCAAGTTGTAATTTATTTCACCATGTATATTGAAGTACTCTGTGTTTATATTATAGAGCAATTAAGATGAATATGTGATGCATATTCCAGTGTGCTAACAAAGCAATATTTATTGAATATTATAGAACTGTAAAATGTCTGACACCTTTAGTTGTTTAGATTAGACCTTATTGAGCAGAGCACAAGGAAAATAACATATAGTATCACACAAGCCCAATGCAGGTGTTGTCTCAAGGGTCATATCGAGATAAATGAGCAAACGTGGCAATATTTAAATTACCTTTTTACTTTCCAGGGCCTGGTGATACTAATAAAGAGAGGCTAATTGGACTACTCTAGCCCAGCTGCCTGCTTGGCACGGTCTGCTCAGACAGATTGTAGTGACAGAGTATCATCACGCAAAACTCAACCACGCCTACAGGAAAAGAGCGTACAGTGTGTGTTTGGCCTTTTCGGAGACTACATACTTTCCCTGTGTACATACCACCTGGGGTCAGCATGCTCCTTTTTAAAACACAAAGGGGGCCTCCGGAGAATATGTACACGTTTGCCCTTATCGCAGGCTCGCAGGCAACATGCCTGTCCCACCCTGCAATGCCAGGAGTTTCAAGAAGTACTCCATGACAGGAACACCCACCCCCACAAAGCCTATACACACACACACTCTCACACACACACAGTGGGGCAAGCCCCCATGCTGCCACCCGTCGTCAGTCTTAAGGAGCTTGATGGGTTGCAGCGGGGTGGAGTTGACGTGATGTGGGCAGATTTATTGTGTCCTGACTTACTGGAGGGGAAACGACCCCTGCTGAGTCATGACTGTGAGTGAGTGACTGCTGAGACCTCCCCTTACTCATGTCAGCCTGAGTCATGGTATGAGGTGATTTCTGTCCTAATGAGATGTCTCACTTCTGACACAATATTTTTCCCATAGAAAGGAATCCACCGGCAGCTTCCCAGGGTTTTAACAGCCTCATGAACCTACAGAGGAACGGCCGTCTAGAGTTAGAAGTCTGCATTTAATTGATTGAAATATGATTAAAAGTGATTTCAGAGCCCTGTCTAGCCTCTACCATGTCAAGGAACTTTGGATGACAGTCACAGCGGGACGTCCTGAAGCTGCCCTGAAGCTTGTCATACGTCAAGCCAACACGTGTGCGCTGATGCTCAGGCTTAGCACTCCCCCGTCCTGGCTGCAGTTTAAATATCAAGGCTAATTAGGATACAACCTGCCGTGTGGCAGGACTAACAGGGCTGCAGAGAGCTCTACGCCCAGGAAGCAGAAATCAGATAAACGCTTCCAGTTCAACGGTGAGACTTTGAGGTTTGGTGGAAGATAAGATGTGATGAATACTCTAACTTGAGTGTTCACTGTTCTGATGTTGTTTTGTTATTATGTAACGTTATTCATCAATCTGAGCTGTCAGAGAGAAGACCTACCGCATGAACATAATAATTACAGGCTATCTTTCCTGGTGAGATATCAAATACTAAGATCATGGCATGCATAGTTTCTTGAATTCAAGAAACTTTCATTGTAATTACTCATTATTCATTAAGGTTAATGTGAATGAAAGTATCTCAAGTAATGAATGTGAAAAAAAACATTGTGAAAAAAAAAGTTGAACTTAAAAAGAGACCATCGGTCATCTCTCCCTCCCTATGGAACAAAACAATAAAAGAAAATAAAAGCAATAAGAGGCAGAGGGAAAACAACACACTCATTGAATGCAAGTTCAATCGCATGGTAATGACGGTCCAGACAGGCTTTACCTCTGTTCACACTTTCACCTATACCTGTCACTGTGTGGTCATGGGGGGATCACAGGGAGGGTAAATATAACCATAGGAAGGCTCCTTGATGACACTTCTACACACAAAGCACATTGACACAATCCCACTGCAGCAGGCCCATGACTGGAGAAAGTCCTGTTCTATGTTCAGAAAAAACTTCTGGAGAATGTATTTATGATCCAATTGTACTGATACGCTCACCTCATTGACAGCTTCCTCACTGACTTCTTTTCCAGATATGTACATTTGAGAATTGAAAGGTAATGTATTTCTCTGTTTCACTGTTTTAGAATTGTGCATTTAATGATGTACATCAACATTCAACACACGATTGTGTTAACTTTAACACCATTACTAAAATGCCAAGTGCAGCAGTTTGTCAATATGCTCTAATAGTTTTGTGTTCCCATGTTTGCATGCACATGTATTTATATGCATATGTAATATATTTGTGTCCAGCATTATTCATGTTTTTAGCTGCACAAACTATTTTTACTTCCTACTACTCTAAAATTAGAGATGATGCAAGTGACAATCCTGTTACCTAAGAGCCGCCACTGCTGCACAGTCTGACTGTCAGTGGTCTATCCTTGGGTAGAAAATTATTTCTGTTTGTTTGATATTACTGAACAGCTCCTCTCAAGTGTTTTCATTCCTACTTGCATCTATCATGTCATTTCAACGAAGGAGCTGTGCAAAGGGAAATGCCACGGAAATAACTATCCCTGGCTTAGAGTCTTCTGATGGCCACTAGGTGCTTAGCCACAGAAAACCTCCAACATCCACCGTATAACTCCACTGTCTCCACTCTGTGTAGATACAGACTCCAAGACAATTTCCTGTTGCTTGTGTGAGCTTTTGTCCATTCTAAATAAGGGGAAACGATTTGCAACTTTAACACGAAAGGCCGGTTGCATCACTCTGGGCCTGAGTTCAAGAGCTTGCTGAATATTGAATTTTTTTATTAATTTTAATCAAATTACTCATTTAGTTTTTGGAATGTATTTCACCACACAACACTGGGTAACTGAAAAAGATACTGAAGGTGATATAGAATATTTAATAAGACAATGGGAAAGAAACTCTAAACAGCTTATTATAAAGTTTAGCTTCTTGGGCCAACATAAAATCACTCTTTTTTGTACAGGTAACAGGATCGTGATACTTTATAACCTCTCTTTATACTGCATGGGAAAAATAATACAGAAGCAATATTTACTAAATCAATGGGATCACATCTGATCCCATCTCTTATTTGCTAACATAGGAGGTGTTTCTCTGTAGCCAAAGAAGCATCCATCCATCAGTTACCTTACCCGCTTTGTACCAAACAGTTGCAACATCCTTAATCTGAAAACACAATTTGTCATCAATCATATTGTTAGTCTTTAGCAACCTGATGGCTCCTACGTATGTTGAAAAATAAAAACCCTGCACACTGGCAGTTAAAGACTGTTAATACTAATCTTTAGGGAATTCAGTCTTTGTGCGGCACCTGATTGGACATAGTGGATACGTGACTGTAGCTGCTTGGTTTGCTTATCGGAGCTTTCAGCTATCACTGCTCTTAAGTATTCTGCCATCTGCAATAAACATAGACCCATCCAGCTCATGTCCTGTTTTGAACCTGTCAACATGGTACTTAAGTTGAAGTGTCTGAACTCTGGGGAGAACTGTGTGAGTCATTTCCGCGTGTCTCATTTTTGATGTCGGGTCTTTAAGGAAACAGGGCTGAGCATCCAGCAGGAAGGGATTCCTTCAAGCTCAGACATCAACAACATCCCACGTACGACTCCTGTATAACGTAAGGTCGGAGGAATGGGAGTGAGCGTGGAAATGATGCCAGAGTGGCCCATTGCCAAGGTCAGTGAGGAGCAGTCTTACCCAGAAAATCTGAACGTAAACAAAGCACATCAAGGTAACGGAAATGCCGTGTGTCACCAGTGACGTACTTCATTTCTGGATGAGCACTGGTGAGTGAGGTTTGTTGTTCCTCTATGTCGGAACAGTCAGTTGAGATACATGCTGGATTTACAGTCATCAGGGAGAACCTTGGGTGATGGAGACTTTCACTGCTGCTGGAAGAATGCTTCCCAAACTGAATAACGGACACATTTCTGGAGAAAATCAACTCAGCTCAATTTATTAAGAATATTCTATGTCTCATACAAGACAGCACACCAGTTTAGTCTGAGGACTGACAGAAGTTTTCCTGAGACTTCATACCTTTTCATCTAAGGTCTGAAACTCAAGCCTAACACCTGATGAAGTCCTAGGATGTACACTGTATGGAGGAGACAGAGCAACCTGTTGATTTTCTTACAATTAGTAAAACGAGGCCCAATCTATAGAGTTATGAACCATCTGGCAGGTGGTGATGTACAACCCAGGCATCCAGCTCACAATGATAATGATGTTGAGGAAGTTGAGGAGGTCGTATTTTTTCCAGTTTTATTTTTGTCAAGAAACATCCTGCTAATTCCATGAGGCCCAGTGCACCTTGGCTTCAAGACGAGCTTGATGAGGAGTAAGAAGGTTTTAGGTGGGGGGATGAATTTGCAGATAGCAATACAAATAGTGATGTGGACGACAATGCAGAAAGCAGCAATGAAGCTGTTAACAACAGTGTTGAGGACGTGGAAGGAGCGATTCACAACCCAAGCTCTGCAGACTGAAGAAAGAGGCTTAGAGAGGGCGATGAAGAAGATTCAGAGAGCATCAGTCAAATACAGATGGCATATGGTGAACTCACAGTCAAGGGAAAGACGAGGACGATGAAGATGAAGAGAGCAGCCCAGCAGAACACTTAAGAGTGAAGATAAAGTCACAGACAGCAGCTCTGATGACAGTAGGAAGGATGATACAGATGTGGGCGACCCACATCCTGGATCCTCCAGAAAGAGAAAAACAGAGGAGGAAGACAATGAAGAAATCAACAACACTTCTTTTTGAGTTTACTCCGAAGAATAACAGTTTCTCAAGTACACTGTGCTGCATAGTGGATACCATGGGGAATACAAAGAAGACAAAATGTATGATCCAATGTCTGGAGCCTCAACCTAGAGAAAAAAAAGATAATCAAAGATAATTTCCGATCTTAAACAGGAATGATAAATTTGAATCCTTAGTCATCAGAATAACCGAAGCACTCTTTGCACAGCTCAACATTATAGAAGTCGACTGAGAAGACAATGAGGATGGGCTACTTCCTGGAGTATCCAGAAACAGGAAAAAATAAGAGGAAGAAGATACAGGAAGCTCCAAAAGACTAACATCTATTTGTAGTCTTAAAGTGAAAATAATTTATAAAAAATCATTTTAATGTTTGGGATTCGCTACAGAGTTTCTCTCTCTTTCTTAACGAGATGTTAACTAACATTTAGAGAAGTCATACAGATATATTTATTTACAGTCTAAGTCGTAGTTTAATGCAACTTAATACTTTCAAACAGCAGGAAAACTGCTGGATAGCAGTTGCTTTGTTTCATATTGTAATTTGATGTAACTCCTACTTTGCTCTAATTTTCGGAATGATATTTTCTTTAACATATCAGCCATAATGGAACGTAGTGGGTCTCATGAGCTGTCATCAGGCAGCCTGGTGGTTTGCTTTGTCTATCCTCCACAGTAGCTGTTAAAAGGGGCCCTCTCACACGGCTGAGCTTATACCGTCACTCATCTCAATCATTAGTGCGTCTGCTATTCAGGATGCATGCTGAGTAAACGGTGCAGGAACGACGGGGCCAGACGCACGATGGCAGAGTGTGGGCCCACTAAGATGGAAAAGACGGGGAGTGACTCAAGATCAAAGACATGTGGACCTTCTAAAGGAATAATGTGTAAAAATATTCACTGAAAAGTCTGGACGGGTGTTCGCCGGTGATTTTCACAAACACCTCAAAAGAGGACTGCTGTAGAGCTGTCCAAACTCAGCAGAAATTAGCCAGGTCCTCTGCGCTTTCAACACATTTTTCACACAGCTGTTAGAAAATGAAAACCCAAACGGTGATATTATAATCGTCTAAATTAAAACCTGAATCAGAAATGCTATGCGGCTCCTCCTCCAGTAATTCTCACAATGCAACATCACACATGGAACAGATAAGGATGTTCTATCTCTTAAATGGAACAACCACACTGCAATTAGGAAGCACAATAGGAACATCCTCCTCCACATCGAGGTGAAGAGTTACACCACCCCAGGGAGAATCTGCAGCAGTCAAAAACAAGCCCGATAGTGCTGCAGCACACTCATCAGAGCAGTGCAAGGCAGGCTACAAGGGAGTAAGAGGCCAATGCGGGCCAGGCTGTAAAATTAGGACATGCACAATCATTTTGACTCACTTGTTTAAAACGTAATGATTGATTTCTTTCAACTTTTAAATATAAATTCTGCTTTCAGCAACAACAAAAAAAGGAACACAAAACTGGAGAGCTCATATTAATGTGGAGTGTTTACTGAAATGCACATAGTTTTGGAAGACAGCACATTTCTCAATCCTTTTTAGTTACATTCTGCAGCAAATCCTGTGCCGATTTGCTAATCAGGATGCGCTTATGGGTAAATGGAAATCTAGCCTTCTCCTTCCCTGGGTTGGCAGCCATGTGCTGGCCTCCCTCTGTGCCTTTGCTGGTCGTCTGTATCTGCTTAGAACAGGTGCCGGATCCCGTTCAGCTGCAGCATTCACAGCACAGGTACGGGTGGGAGGCCCTTGGCTGCTCGCGCGGTCCCCCAAGTTTTCCAGGGGTCCCCATCTGTGTCCCCGCACATCCTCTGCCACATGGCACCTGTCCCTCGACGAGTCTGGTCCATTCTTCGTCCGGCGACGTAAACGCCTGCCTGCCACCCCACACTCTGCCTGTTGTTGAGCCACAATGAGATGAAGAATAGCTGCACCCATAATCCCTTGCTGTGAGATGTGGTTTTGTGTGTGTGTGTGTGTGTGTGTGTACGCTCTCCCTTCTTTCCCTCCTTTTGGCCAGATTTAGGGCCAAGTACAAATTGTAAACAGGTTATTATGTTGCCGTAACACACTCCAACTGGAAATGCACTCCGACAACATTTAGCGTTTACTGATGTAAGTGTGTCTTTATCCGTCACACAGAGTAGTTTAATTTGGTGTAAAGTTCACTGCGTTTGCTGTGATGAAGACGTTGTAATTGGTTTTGGTGTTTTCTATTTGCACGGCTTAGCATGGAGGATGTGATTGTTTTCCCCCCAAAATCTCTCGCAATGATAATCTTCACTAATCCAAATAATGCCAATAATTACATCAAGCTGTGAATAACGATTTCAACTGGTAACATAAGAAATATTCTTCCTCCTCTCCACATGTATTAGTACTCACACAGCTGCGCTCTATGAAGAATGTATTTATTGTTATTCTATGGTCTCTTTCATGATGCCGCTCCTATGTGAATTTCTTAGGATGAAAGCATCTGCTAGATCGCTAAACGTAAATGCACGCTGATAATAACAACTCTCCTCATGCAGGGGCGATATAGTCCTAATGCATGTGAACTCACACCCCTTAGTCACGTATTTCAAATCAGCCACTTCCTCCCGACCTACAGGAACGTCCTATGCCCCATACGCTCGGACCTCAGCATGTGACGTGAGTGGACGCTCCCTCGCTGGATACACAATGGCCGCCGACCAACCAGACAGTCGGCCTCCTCCGAGCCTCCGGAGGACGCGATATCTAAAGAGATCACAGTTCGCCTCGGCCCCCGGCAGATGGATAATACTTTACACAGCTGTGCAGGCTCGGCGCCCCCTCGTCCACACACACCGAGCTGCAGCGCGGTTACCTTGACAGTTGGTGTTGAGCTCCACTGCCGAGTTGTTTGTTTGCCCAGGGAAGTGACATGACGGCAGAGGAGGAAATAGGAAACATAACAGACTACCTGACAGACTCATTCCACGGGCTTGACCTGAGACTGGAACTGAGCCAGTCAGCAATCAGAGAGAAATAACAAGAGGTGGCTCTTTTGTTTGTTCAGTCTATATCCTTATATTAGCAAATAGTGTAAATCTTCTGATCCCACAAATGTGAGAATGGTTGTAAGTCAAACTAAAGAGATTACCCCCTGCCTCTGCACAGAATGAGGGTCTGTATCCTTCCTTTGCCGGGGCGTTAAGTTTATGCCACTCACAGTAACGTCATGCCAGCATTTGGTGATGCATTATTTTGTCTTTTCCTACCGTGTGGAGTTATTGCTGCTAAAACAGCAGCTGGGACTAAAAGTTCCAACTAGAGTGAGTCAACTTCTAGGGAGGGAAAGACTGAGGCTGATGAGTTGAGCATTTTGCCCTCACTTCCCGACAACCTTAAAGTCACAGGATTCACTGCGCTCAGTACTGGAAACAGTCCTCAGGGTATTTCACAGGAGAGATTCTGCTAATCAAAGATTAATATTATCATTCCCAGGAAATGTGTCAGTGGCCATTTACACACAAATCACATTTTAATCAGATTTTTGAGTATAACTGTGGTCATTTAAAATGTTGAAAAAGGTATGATTAAATGAGTCATCAATAAAAAATAGCCACATCTATCTATCCCTTTCCTGTGTTTCCGTAGCTTTTAATAATGAAAACACTGCTGTAAATTTATGCCAAAGCACTTGAATGTAACAGCCAGAGTCTCGATGATGCTTTGTCAATGCTTGAGTCTTTGTCCTTGCTGCGGCGTCCTACCCGGAGGTGCTGGAGGTGATTGCTGAGACTCTGTGGTGCGTCTTTACCCAGGGAGTCTGCAGCCCCAACCCGAGTCGACCCTGGTGACTCTGGGGCCGATGCCACACCAAAGATTACTTTCTCACCCCCTCTGCCTGGGGCAACCCCCGTCCAAAACGTGGACACGCTCAAAATGGAGCCTCTGCAGAGGTTTTAACCCCTGCAGGCACAGAGGGTAATGATGTAACCCCAATGAAATGAGCACAACGTTGGGCGGCTGCAGAGATTGGTATTTGATGAATGTTGTCATTTGGATCGGTTTAATCACAGTCACAACACAGAGACTCAAAAGTACCGCAATCATGGTCAGATATGGGAAAACAAAAAGGACATTTCTGGCTGCATATATTCATCACAAGTGTGGTTTTGTGGTCTCAGTACGAAAAGAATGATATCTCCTCTGTAGGAGAAGCGATCTTTGTGGTGTCCGCGGTCAAGGTGGGACAAGACCAGGTTGACAAAGTCTCTCCTGAAAAATGGTGGTTAAGACGGGTAAGATGCTAATCAGCACGGCAGTGTTTTCCTCCCGCTGAACAGCGGGTTCCCTTCCCTCTCGCTGGCTCTTTAATGCAGGCCCAAGCCAGGCCCAAACATCCTGACGGAGAGAGGCTTTTCCCTTATCAGTCAGGAAACACCGCTCCTCCGCCACATCCTCTTTACAAGAAGCACGACTCAACCGTTCCCAAAAAATGCAGGAAGACCAGCCAGACTCCAGGATTTGTCAAAAGCCCCCTGAATTCCTTTTATCGAAAAAGAAAAATTCAAGAGAACAGAGCGGGTGAGAGGGGAGGAGTGGCGAGGGTGGAGGGGGTGGGAGAAAAATGAGGAGGGTGTAAAACAGTCACCGAGGCCCTGGGATTTATTTTTTTATTTATTTTGCGCAGATTACGAAAGGTCTGCATCAGCAAGATAGAACGTGGGGGTGAGGGGGTGGGGGAGGGTGGAAGGAGGGGCCCGGAGAGCCTAAGAATGGCACCCAGAATAAGACTCCAGGAAAACAAAGGACGGTGGAGTTGGAGGCGGGTGGCGACGGCTGTGCCTGTTTTACACTAATCCTCTGAACCGGGATGAAATGAAAGCGAGAACAGCAGACGGAGGGAGAAGGATGATGTGATGGAGGGTGGAAAAAGCAAGCGAGGGAGCGGGTGTCGGAACGGGCCACTTGCACCACAGCAACGTCTCGACAGGGCCCAAAATAGAAGGATACGTAGTGTGACACCGAATTCAAAGCCCGGACAAGTGTCACACACAGCTTTACCCGTATCAGCATGTGGGTGTGGGAGTGTGTGTGAGTGTGTGTGAACACTGGTAAAGTGGGGTGAAAAGAAATACCACTAAGCAGAGCCCTACATGCTTTTGTTGTTTTTATTCAGTGATCTGTATTAATTAGGATGTGAAATACCAATATTTCCTGTTTGGACGTGACAATGAAATATTTAAAAGTGGGTCGTCGGTCGGGGTGTGGCGTCTGGGGGCGCATTCTCAAAGTAGCAACTGCATGTCTATAAAAATGGAACTTTATTTTAAATTATTGTCTTTCACAAACCTAAATCAGCATACAGTTATAGTTACCATTATTATTTTTCATCGTAGAGGTTATGATTATATATTATTAAGTACTTGAGAAGAAGTATAAACGCCTTTTTTTTTCTTCATTATACACCGTGTTGTTAAATTGCATAAGAAATGTCCAACTAAAACCTCATTCAATTACAGCTACTGAGGTAAGACTCCCAAACTAATGAGAGTGAGAACATATAATACAAACATTCGAATGGAAAGCGAGAATAGCATTACAGTTAGCGTTTATGCGAAACATCGAAGGACTTAAATTAGCTTCTAAGGAGCATCTGTACATGCCGCAGTGGCAACAGTAAGTGGTGACATTTACAAGTGGACAACAAGTCTTTTACGATTGTTCTTCTGGCTTAGAAATTTCATGACAACCGGAGGTGGCATACTATAGTGTTTTGTGTCTGCATCCCTGAGTCGTCCGTCTCCCGCTCTTCGTATTCCCCCAGCATAGCTCTTTGTTCTTTCCTCGGCTCCAGACAATCATATTGCTCAGCAGTCACTTCAGCTTTCAATCATGGCGGGAGGAAGTTGCTCCTGGATGCTGTTACGAGCGTCCCCATTCTGGCACCCAAGAGCAACATCGATCCCCGAGACTTCTTCCCTCCCCCCTGTTTCAAACCCTCACGGAGTCTCTGATCAGTCAGCGGCTTACGAGATGCCGTAGTTGTTGTAGTAGGCCGCCGTGGCGTCCGCCAGCACTGAAATGAGGCTGGTTTCTGAGGAGCTGCTGGGACAGGCGGCGGCAGAGGCGCTGGTGGCAGACGCCACCTGGATGTGTCCTGTCACAGTCATACCGCCGCCCTGCTCGGGATGGAAGCCGGGCCCGGTGGAGTTCAGGTACTGGTCGAACTCGTTGCGGTCCACGTCGCCCAGGAGCTCGGCCTGGCTCAGCTGGTCCAGAGTCTCTAGGTGAGCCTGTGTCTCCGGTGGCGGTGACAACTGGCCCAGGTGGCCCTGGTGGAGCCCATGGTGGATCTGGGGGAAGGACGAGGTACTGTAGTAGGACAACGGCGGGCCAGAGAGCAGTCCACCTCCGCCCGACTGGGACATGTGAGAGATGTGGCCTATGTGCGCACCCCCACAGTGGATCTGGGTCTGAGTGTAATCAGTGTGGTAGGGGGGCGGGCTGCCCATGTGCGTCTGGCTCTGATGGTGCTCGTCGGGACAGGAGGCCGAAGAGGAGGAGACGGAAGAACTGCCAGAGGTTGAGTAGTAAGACGGGGGAACGTGCTCGTGGTCCATGGCATCTAATGGGGACATCTCAGGAGGGGTGGGCAGGCCGTAGGGGTAGGTGTCGAAGCTGCTGGAGGCCGGCGGCTCCCTGAAGCTCCTGACGCTGGGCAGAGCCGGGCTGGGGCTGGAGAACCTGCCGCTGGGGCTGCCCTCGTCTTTGTCCATGGGGTGGCAGAGCGCTCGCTGCTCGGGCAGGGCGTTCTGATCAGGGGCCAGGCCGCTCAGGAGGAAGCCCGGGTCCACGCGCTTGCAGATGCGCTTCAGCTGCTTCTTCCGGCGAGGCCGGTACTTGTAGTTGGGGTAGTCCTGCATGTGCTGCACCCGCAGCCTTTCCGCCTCCTCCACATAGGGCCTCTTCTGAGGGGGAGTCAGGGCCTTCCAGGACTTGCCTGCAGGAAGAGACAAGAGGAAGTTAGAAAAAGAAAGATGAAAAAAAAAATCAAGAATTTGATTTGATTGCTATTTAATTTTCCATCATTTTTTAAAAATGTCATGTTAAACTCTGTTGTATGTGTGTTATTAGAATGACTGAATAGCTCACACACACACACACACTTTGTAGAACTTAAAATACCCATAAATATAATCCGAGTTTTTCTTTAATTGCAGGCTGATCAGAATGTTGTTAAATTCTTGTAAATAATGAGACTAAAAAGTGCTGTTGAAAATCCAACACACATTAAAAAGCCATCTAAAAGATATGTAACATAACAAGGGCACAAATCATACTATACCTATTAAATAAAAAAGATGCGATTTACTCCTCAGGTCGGATATTTACCGAAAAAACAAAAGCTAAAAAAAGCAGTACGCACCTCCCTTGTTGCTTTTTAATTATATTTAAAGGAGTTACCCTTGAGCAATGAATTCAAGGTAAACACGATCTTATTTTACATTTGTGGCTGTTCTCCAAATTGGCCTTAAAATCACTTCCGAGTCCAGATGTTAATCTTAACCCTAAACAAAAATCCAAACCAAAACACGTCTTATCGAATTTCACGGTCATGAGACTGACTCGACAAAAACTCAAACTCGTTTTACAGTCGAGTTAGATTTTTTATTGAAGCCTCCTTTCACTTTTTTTCCCCTTTAAGCCGGTGAACTTTTAAAACTTCTGAACCGCAGCCGAGGCCCGCGGAGGAGACAATAAGACTAATAATAATACTATTAGTAATAATAGGCTGCTAATAATACGAATACGATGAATGCGACTGTGAATGCAATAAACAGTATTACTAATTATAACAATAATGGAATGAGGGGTGATAAAAAACTTTTTTTTCCGGTGTCTTACCCAACATTTTGCTGAGCTCCGCGTTGTGCAGGTCCGGGTTCTGCACAGCCAGTCTCTTGCGCTCGTCCTTGGCCCAGACCATGAAGGCGTTCATGGGCCGTCGGATCCGCGGCTCCGGAGCTTTGTCCCCGGGCGTCCTGTGCGGGCCCGGCCCGTCCGAGCCGTCTCCATCCCCGGGAGGACACTGGAAGGACTCCGGCCAGGATGAGTAGGCGCTGATGAGAGCAGCCATGTGCGCGGTCCGCCTGCTCTCCAAACTTCAATGTGGAGAGGAATTTAATTTTATGATAATAATGATTTAAAAAAAACACAACCTCAACTGCCGCGCAAAGTGTGCGTGGACTAGTGGTGGATGCAGCTGTGAGTGGGGAAGAGCGAGAGAGAGGAGGGAGAGGGAGAGAGAGAGACAGCCCAGATGTTGCAGCTCCTCCTTTTGCTGTGATTCAGTCTTTCCTGCTGGATGTTGGGGGGCAGCGCTTTATATTTGAGGAGCAGGTTCCAAGAGAAGCCCCGCAGGACTCTCGGCTCCTCCTTGAACGGGAAAAAGAGAGAGAGAGAGTGAGTGTATGTGTGTAAGAGAAGGAGGGAGGGAGAGAGAGAGAGAGAAAGAGAAAGAGAGAGGGCGATTGCAGCATTTCAACACTACAAACTACTTAAACCTGCCCCTCACAACTAAACAACACTTTCCAGTTGGCCCGGCAGCGGTGGGAGGAAACCACTGCGCAGGTGGCATGGACTTACAGGACTCCGCCAGGTGTGCCTGACACAAGTCACACAAAGTTTGGATAACACGTGGGAGCGCATTACGAACACAAAGTGACAAAAAGGTAAAAGAACACAATCTACTCTTTGTATATCAGTCGTCAAGACATAAATGAGAGAGTTCAAATAAAACATTTAAGCATTTTGGCGAAATAATGAGTAAATTAGATCCTTTCTTATGATGCTACGTCATCAATGTACACGTGTGTGATTGGCTAAAGTGTCTGGCTGAGCAGGTGAAGCACTTTGAGTGGCCACAAAGACTAGAAAAGTCCATTCACGTTTACGAGACATTTGACCTGAACACAGAGGCAGTGACTGCACGTGTGGCTCTCGATCCTGGTCTTTATGACAGGATGACACAAGCAGAGGAAAGCCCCTTCTGAAACCTTCATCCCCTATTCCCTCTTCCTACTCCTTGGCCCCCTTTTCTGACATGTTCAGCCTCCTTCGCTCGTTCGTCCACCTCTTCCTGCCTGCGTTAAAACCACAGAAACAAATCGCAGTGATTAGGAAACCCCTCTCAGATTGAATTCGCTGCTGCGTCACTTCATGCTGCTGTGACGACAGTCCTGTTGTCAGTTTTTCCTTTGTACAAGGAAATGTGAAAAACAAAACTAACAAACTTATCCAACCTGTTCTGCAGTGACCTAAACATTACTCAACTGACTGGGCCTGAGTTTTCCCTGCGATTTCCTCCACGCTCTCGTTAGTCTACCCGGCACTGCGGATCACGACACAAGGCTCCTGCTTTTTGAAAGGCATTACAACTGAAAGTTTATCAGAAAAAAAAAAAGAAGAAAAAAAAATCAGGAACCTGTGATCACATCTGTGGGCGAGAGGAGAGATAAAACCAGTGAACACACACTACAAACAAATGAGTTTCCTTCTGTGGCCAGAGGCCGGTGCATATCAAATCCAGGAGTTCCTGTTGACAGGACACTCTTGGGCTGCAGCCATGGAGTAGCTCACACACTCTCACACACACACACACACACACTCAGATCCAGCTACCAATCACAGCTCAGCCAGCATCTTGGTTTATATTATTTATAGGGGCCGGAGCAACCTGACTCTCGAAACTATGGTTTTAGCAGTAGGAACCGTTTCCTCCTTTCTCGATTCACAAGTCGCACGAATGTTTTTGCTGTAATCAAGTGACGACCTCAGGACCACCACCACCACCTATCAAACTGAAGTGTCGGCTGTAACTTCAGTATGACACCTGCCCCCCCTCACCCTCCCCCCACCACCACCACCACCCAGCACAGGAACAGGATGCAGCACCTGAAGCCACAGATTGCAGGCACGTCGGTGATATATAGGGTCACGCTCACTCTCGCTGCTGTGACAGCGGGGCCACTGATGGGAAGTCAGCACGTCGGAGCACAAGTGTGAGAAGATGATGGGGGGGTGGGGGGGGGTGGGAGGGGGTGGCTGGGAGTCAGTGAGGGGCCGAACTCAGTGTGGGTTTCACACCACATTTGCAATGTAGGAGATGAGCGCACGAGAGCTGTGAGTTGGGGGTTTCTGAGATGACTAATAGGTTTATGTGTTAACTGCTGTGTGGGTGGGAGCTGTACCAGCCTGCTGTTGTTCTGCCTCTCAGAGCAAAAAAAAAGAAAAAAAGAGAGACATGTGGCCTGCTGGAGACCTGATTAGGGTCAGATTTCATCAACACGAGACGACATTTCTCCATGGTGACACATCAGCTGGATATAAACATTGGTTTGCCATGAATTATCTCCATCACTATCACCATTGCTATCGGTCCATGATTCTCCATCAAGTTGAATGGCTCGGCTCCCAGAGACAAAATCAAATACAGTGAATCTGATTTTAGTTTTTAATCTGGCTCAGAGGTGGAACAAACTGTTGGAAGAGCTGGAAATCCACTGACCTGTCAAACAAACCTGTTTACCAACCATTTTCATTACCCAAACTACACCCAATTGTTTGTGTTTGTTTGGTTTTGCTCTTGTACTCTACGAAACTGTTCATCTAAGTAACACTAAAAAGTATATACACTGTATTCCAACTCTGACCACCTGTGCACCTAACTTCAAAAGCGTATGTATGAATATCACTTTGACAGGGTTTGATCTCACTTAAGGCTTCAGTTCCTAGAGATTAACATCCTGAGGTGCAAGGTGCGGTTACACACCAAACCCGAGTGCTGCGCACATTACTCAGTCGGGATGACAAATGAGCAATCCAAGATCTGAGCTTTTTCGCAACCTCGCGACCCAAAATAGTGACAAGGACGAGCGCCGTGCGGCTTTGACGTCTATGGGGCATTTGCCTTTTCCTCCTTTGACTCACACCGCCCACCGTCATCTCTGAACGAGACAGACTAGTAGGATCTCCTCCGTCTAGTCACACAGAGGATTTCGTAAGAAAAGGTGACTTGCTATTTCGGGACCAAGTTGTATGTTGCTCACGCCCGTTTCTTCAGTTCCCCACCTCTGCTCTTCACGCACACGTACATACAAAAGAAAAATACAGACACACCTTCATGCAAATTGTGATTTATTTAAAAAAACAATTTTATCCTGCTTCAGTGTATTCAAAAGGCCATCTCCAGATTTCTATTAAAGTATCACTGAACTGCATCAATTCAAGCCCTGCAACAGGAAAGATGTATCTTTCTGCTCTTACACAGACAAAAATCAGCCTTCAGTCATTCCACAGAAGGATATCGGTCCTCTTGAGAAACACAATGATAGTTACAACTGTTAACCCTCGCTTTAATAAATAGCAATGCTGAAGCATAGTAACTGCTCAGACATGGGTGATGAAGTATGGTAGGGAAAAAAGAAGAGGAGAATAAGAGAGAAGATTTTTAACATTCTTTGTACAACATGAGAGAAATTCTATATTTGTAAAATAATGCTTAGCAGCATTTTAAGAAGAACAATTTGGACCCTTTTAATTCTGCAGGGCCAATCAGGCCCGGGGCAGCTCCCTCCTAATACACCCAACAGGGATGGTGACACGGGTTTATTTCCAACAAAGGAACAGGTTCAGAGATCGTGTGAAATTTGAGAAATTCTGAGATATGATCTGCACATTAAGGCAATGACTCTTGGCCTATGATCTTATCAAAACCGAAGAAAGTCCCTCTGAAAGGCCTGGTGGAGCTGGAGGACACCACCTCACTATCCCTAATGTTTCTTTTTCTTTTTCTTTTTGGATTTATTTACCACCACCACCTCCTCCTCCTCCTCCTCGTCTATGACTACAGTGTCCACCTCGTCCTGCCTGTGTTTCTTCTTCTTTTTAGGAACAGCCTCAGACTCCACAGCTTGCTCCTCTGTGGGAATGTGGCCATTTGGCAGCTCGGCCTCCTCGCTTTGTTTTTCAAGCTTATTCTTCTTCTTCTTCTCCTTCTTGGATGGAGGCAGCTCCTCGCAGTCCTGCTCCACACCAGAGCTGGCGCTAGAGTTCTCACTCGCCCCTTCTTCGTTTTCGACCGTTTTGCTCTTTTTCTTCTTCTTCTTGGGCGGCTGCTGCTGCTGGTCGTCGGTGTCGAGGTCTATGATCACGACGTCGGCGCTCTCCTCCGCCACCTCCAGCTCTTTGCTCTTCTTCTTCTTTTTCTTCTTCTTCTTCTTCTTGGGCTCTTCCGAATCTTCGTCGTCGCTGATCAGGATGGGACTGGCCTCCGAGGACGGGGCCGGCGTCTCGTGGGCCTCCGAGCCCGGGGCCGGCGTCTCGTCGGCCTCCGAGCCCGGGGCCTGACCTCGGGCCTTCTTCAGCTGGGCCATGCGCTGGGCGAAATACTCCTGGATGTTGAGGGAGCTGGTCACGGTGTTGGCGATGGTCTCGGTGTCCAGCTCCGGGGTACACGTCCCCCCCGTCTCGCCCTGGGAATCACCGCTGTTGCTTCCCTAAAACAACAAACAGACAGACAGACAGACAGATAGGACAGGGTGAGGATTTAATGCAGCATTTAGAGAATTGTCACAGAAATAGACGGCACACAATGGCGGACAGGGGGGCTTAAGTGATCGTCAATCACCGCGCGCAGATTAAACCGGGCAGATCCCGGTGAGTGAAAAGAGGCCAAAATAGGATGTTGATGCAACAATAGGTGTTAAAGGATCACCTTAAAATACGCATTTATCACCGTCTTCCGACGACTACGCCTCGCATCCAGCTGCGTGTCCTTGCACCGTCAGCTCCTTCACCGCTGTGCTACAGCTCCTCACGAGCCGAGCGATCCCGTGTGAAACAATAGGAAACGTGTCCCATGAAGGCACTTTAGGAAGACTCCAATAACACATTTGTAGATTGTGCACTAGTTTGGGCTGTTTCCCCCCCTCCCCTTCTGCAACAAATAAAAATAATCTTTCTAATTGGATTTTTTTTAAAAATATTTTTGTATGCATATTCAGATTTTTGAAAAGCATCAAATATGGAGGATTTAATTACAGTGAAAACAGTTCAAACAATGATACAATGCAATAACAGGAATGCAGTGGTGGTTGTGACTTTCTCTCCTACAAATGTTTTGGAAGATATCAGGGCAGAGCCATTAAATGCAGCCAGATCACTGCGTGTGATCCTGGCTCTTCAACCAGAACAATGTTAAATTAGTTAAAAGCAAGATTTTAGAGTGAGATCATTGTGCAATATTTACATAGGACAAACGCACCTCTGCTAACAGGCATGAGAATGAATCAAATCAAGGGCATATTTTAGGGTTTTGGCATATTTTGGAAAGGAAATTACCTGATTTAGCAAGAGAGGAAAAAAATGTGCCAGGTGAGGAAGTTTAGGGGGGCAAAAATGCCTGAAAATGGTTGTTAAAGACTTAAAGATCAGGGCTCAGTCATGAGTCAGTGACACACAGTCCACAGTCAGATCAGTGTGGTCACAGACTCCCATCTCCAGCCTTTAAGGCTCTTTGACGAAAACAGGGGCAAACTTTACAACTGCGAGCTACATCACGGTCCAGATTTCCACTCCGCGGCGCGAACAATTTGTCACCTCACCCCTGCGACCCATTTGTCTTCATTTTCCTAATGGCCCACTCAATGCATAATGATTTGTCCAGAAGAATACAGGGGCTTCTCCTGAGGGCCGCGCTAAACAATGCCGCCGCTCCGCGCATTACGTCCGACCCGGGGAGGTGGACGGGCGTTTTTCTGCCGTTACGGATGAGCCGAGGATTTGTCGACGTGGTCGAGTCGAGTCGCCTCACAGTTTGGCCTTTACGCCCCCATCCCCCCCCGGCCCCTTCTTTTTTTTAATGTTCGGATGAAAGCGCTTTGACCCTCGCACGGTAAGGGAGACGGACGAGCGGGCTGATGGACATGTGAAACAATGTGCACGCTGATCCGAACAGGTCTCGGGGGACCTGAAACGCAGAGTGACGTTACTATATATGTGGCCGGCTTCCTCCGGGGCCTGACGTACTTTGTCTCTATATTTATCTGTGTATGGTATAGCACACGTCACTTCATCTGAACTAGCCCCCCGGGACATCGGTGAAACCTTTCACACTATTAGTCTTAACCCTCTGAAAGCCTGTGCTTAGTCGATGCATATCCATAGGGGAAATGACCATTGTTTTTGCAGCCTAATATATTGATTCATGCGGGTTTTCAAGCGATACATCAGATGTGTAAAATCACGACTTGATGAGTTTTACATGAGGTGCTGTTTACGTCGCTTGGTTTAGAGGGCGTCCTGGACGAGGTGATTGAGGCCGAAATGACAAGGTGCCATGTTGAAAAGTTTTCCGCCACCTCAGACCTGGACTAGAAAGAACCCCACCCCCAACTTTCTAACAAGGGGGTGGGGGTGGGGGGGGCTGTAAGGCCCCTTCAGGTGAGGTGCCATTAAACAAAACTTTTCATCTTCCCGGAGAAAATCTATACTCTCGGCGGCTGCACAATGGCATCTCTCCCTGCTTGGGAGAGTTGGAGATGGAGGCTTAGAGCTGACAGCGCCAAACAACGTGTAACTGGGATTTGGGGGGGAAAAGATGGCTGGGGGCCACTTTAGAACTGCCTGTGAAATTACTCTCGAGAGGCAGAGGGAGAGGGAGAGGGGAGAATGGGCAAGGCAGGGAGCGGGAGAAGGAGGGAGAAACATTTCCTTCATTGGGGAAGTGGCGGCAGCTTGGTATGTGGTTGGCTCCTCACTGCCTGGGGATCTCCATTAGACCCTGATCTGACAGGCAGGGAAAGTGCTGCGCTGGACGGACACACACACGCACACACACACACACACACAGTATGGATACAAGCGTAAAGATCCAGTCAGCGTCAGCGGCTGCCCTGGAGCTTCTTGTTTTGCGGGCATCGTGTTCCTAAGGAACAGCTCGGCAGTACTGTCTGAGATCTGGTTTCGCCGTGTCCAGGTGCGTGTTATTTCCTCTGCCCTGTGATTATGGGCTTGTGGCGAGCGGCGCGGTTCAGCGCAGGCATGAGGCGACTTGTCCGGGCCGGGCCGCATATGCATCCAGATGCACGCGTCTGGATGAAATCCCTTAATGGCGACAGCCGTTGCAAAGTATCCGATTGCGGCCTCGTTGCGATTGCACCTGTTCCCCCGCGACGCCGCCGTCCCCGGGCTCAGCAGCTACACGTGTAGGCCGCCTCCGGAGGTTACTGCTACGCCCCGAATGTGGACTGTTTGATCACTGCTGTTTTCCCTGCCATCCACAGGATTTCATCAGGCGGACTCGCTTTATTTCCAAAAGCGCTGTTGCGCTGCGTGGCACAGTGAAACACTGCAAAGAAAATGACCTAAATCATTTTGTGGGCCAGCCTGGCTTAATGCAATATATTATTCAGTCTGGACCTGCGACAATTAATCCATGAAGCCACTATTACAACTATTGAAATAATTCAAGCGTTTAGAAGCATTTGAGAATGATTTTAACAAATGAAGTTAAAATTCTCAAAATCCCTCTTCGCCGTTAACATTGTCTGGTTTCTTTAGTCCTCTGTGACAGAAATTAGTATATTACACTGAGTTGAGGAACAAAACATGCATGTTGGCTTTTGCAAAACGGACATTTAGCATTTTTTGCATCATTTCATAAAGCAAACAGTTCCTCAATGAATGGAAAAAGACGACAGATAAATAAATAATGAATAAATAATTCTCTGTCGCCTCTAATTCAGTTCATTTAATTAGTGTCCCTTTTTGTCAGCAATTAGACAGGCTGGAGTGGCGTAAGGTGGTAAACCTTATTCTGAAAAATCATTCTCAACAACTGTAGTCTCAAAAATGTCAAAATTAAAAAAAATAAAAATCACTTAACGTTGCTGGAATTAGAGAGTGTGTGAACAAGGCCGTTGCAGGCTCGTCCACAGCGGGGCTGAGGAGCAGAGGGTTGGAGAACACACCTATGTCCAGCCATGTCTACTCCTCCCCTCCCCTCCCCTCCTCTCTCCCCCCTCCTCCTCCTCCTCCTCCTCCTCCAGGACCCAGAACCCCAGGAAAAGGATGCGCTCAGTGCGCTGTGTGCAGTTCTGAGATAAGGCTCCTTCGGCAGAGGAGCGGCCTGGCTGGCTATCGGGCCCTTCCTGCTCCACTCTCTCCCCTGGCGGGGGCTGGGGGCTGGGCAGGGAACACAGGGAGGGCCCGCAGAGGGTCCCGCAGAAAAAAGGAGAGGGTGGGAAGACATTCAACAGGCCGCCTCCTTCAAGACACTCCAGTTCTATCTCACCCCGCTAATGTAGCCGAGGCCGAGCCAGCGGCAGGACGTGTGCCAGGCTGCCGGGATGCTGAGGCCAACACATTCAGGGGGAGAGCCCGCCCAGCCAGCGCAGGCCATGGCCATGGCGGAGCACGTTCACCACAGTGCACGTCAAACTTTTTCTTTTTGACCCAACGAGATCGGCAGAGAGTCGTTTCTGAACTCGATCGAAGCCACTTTGTGCCTAGACCTGAAACCCTGATCGGGAACGCATCGCTACTTTAGATTTAGTCATTAATAAAGGGAGTCAAGTCCCCAATTAAGCATCCAAGCACTTTCCTGTCCATTCTTTGCAAAGGGAGTTCAAATTCAAAGACTTTTATATTTTCTTACACATTATTCAGCTTCATGGGTATTGGTAAAAGATAAATCCCCTAATTTCAGTCCAGTTTTCAGTTTAATGTAAAGTGCGGATAGGAGGTGGTTTTGACTAGCTCATGTCGTTGTGTTCTATAAATTGACAGTTCGTTTGTTCCAGTTTCACAACTAACAACTATACTGAGCATTAAGTATTCAAGAGCCACCGCAATGTCAGCTTTTCCTGACCATCACACATTCACTATGGTTCAGATTGACTCTGCAGACAAGACACACACAAAAAAAGTTTGTCCAACTGTGAGAAAATGATAATGAAAAGGACACAATCACACAACCACTGTCCAGTTATTATTAACGAAGAGGTGGAGAGTAAATTATAATTTTAAAAAACTTTTCACAGCTTTTCCAAAAACAATTTCAGGTCAGTTTGCAGACCGAAAAAAAACTAAGCATTAAACCAGATACAGGCATCCTTAAGGTGATCGGGACAGATAGATATTAAGAGTATAGCCAAGCGACCAGCTATTAAAAGCATAAAGTCGCTCTCTGGCTCGCACGCTAATTAGCATTTGACAAAGCGGCCGCTGCCCATTTATTCTCTTTCTTTAAAAAAAAAATGCCTGTTTGCATTACTCGCCATTTCTTCAATAATTTCTAGCCAATATCGGTTGGGTCTGTAATTGCATGAGTGTGCCCTCATTGTCCTGCCACAATAATAAATTTGGCGAGAGTCGAGGTCTATGGATCAGGCCCTGATTAGCCAGCTGTCTCTCCCTGATGAGCGCACGGGTCCAGCAGCCCATCCTTCATGGGCCTGATGTGGGCGGACACCAAAACAGGCTGATACCTTATTCCCCGGTAAATAAGCCAACCCGTCGCTTGACCGTCGATACTTTTTTTTCTTGAGCCCCGTCACTGACATTTATCTTAGTCCCGTGCATGTATAATGCTCACGGTGTTACGAGAGCGGGAATCATGGAGTGATGAGGCGTAAGCGCGTTAAATGCCACACATGGGAGCCTCCGCAGAGCAGTGCTTAGGCTGAAGGAATACTTTCTGACTGCAGTTGAACCCCAAACACACGCACGCACAAAAAAAGTGGGTTTGTGAAAAATTGCACTTTGAGCCCGGCGCGAGGACGTTTATCATAAGCAACAAATGAAGACGACATTATGCATGCAAGCCTGACTGCCCTGCGCTTGTTCAACACTGCAAACACTTGCCGACAATGCCCCCCCGCCCATCCTCTCTCTCTCTCTCTCTCTGTAGATCGTCGGGGTCCCCCGCCCCACCACGGCCCCAGCCGTGAGGGAAGATGCAGTGATTATTTTGCCCCCGCTGTGATTTATTAGATTAAAGAGTCAGTGATTAAACGGTAGTCGCGGGCTGTAAACAGCCAAGAGGGCTGGAAATCTTTGGGCGGTTAGCTTCACCGGGCGGTAATTACCCCGGCCCCGTGTATTCTAGTTTAGGCCCGTAACTAAGAGACGCCCTCTTTTTCTTCTCCGTCCCGCGCTAATCTGTAAGTGTCAGCGAGCTGGCACGCCGGGAGGGAGCAGTGTGCACAACTGCCAGGGAGGTGGGTGGTAAGAGGAGTGTGTGTGTGTGTGTGTGTGTGTGGGTGTATGTGTATGGGGGGGGGTGGTTACTTAGCGGGTCTTGGTATTTTTGGCGGTGGAGGCGGTAAAGGGCCTGTCAACAAACACGTTGAAGAAAAGGAGAGCTTCAGCTCGGGGGCAATTAGATGTTATCCGAGAGCGAATTAGAGCTGCGGGGCTTCGCAACAGGCCCGGCGCCCTGCGTGAGCGGCCCGGGCCACTTCAAAGGCCACGGATCACACCGCCCGCCATTCACACCGCCGCCTCCCCTTCCAACAGATCAATGTTGCGAGCTGACGGACAACTCCACGACATGCTCCGCTTCGGCGTCACATTTCTATTTATTCAACAGTAAATTACACACCGGGAGGGAGTGATGGAAGAAGTGAAGAATAATCCGGCTGCACAGAGGACGGGCAGGGGTTAACCCTGCCTGTGATGCAATATAATAGTGTGAAGTATGGAGAGATATAGGAGCTCCTCTGTGCCTACAGACTTCATTCAGTCATTCCTAATTGTATACCTACTCCTAATATCGTACAGAAAGAGTTCTAGTATAGACAAAAACTTAAGCCTGTCTACATTAGTTTGTGTACAAATTATGGAAAATATAGAAAAAAAATGTAATCAAAAAGTTAGAAAAAACCCTATTCCAAAAAGATTTGAGTTTTGCTATCATTTCTAATGTACGCTAAAATACAACAAAAACAAGTGAATGATTGTTTTCAATGCAACTGTAGCTGGGATGGGGGCGGCGGACAGTGGGAAAGCTTTTCCACAGATAAAAAGACTGATTGGTAACAGGTGATGATATGATGAGTGGGTGTGAAAGGAGCATCCTGGAAACACTTCACACAGGCAGGGATCTCGGCATGGCATCGAGCTGATAACACGAAACACGTCATGCTCTTAAATCAGTGCAACGACGGAGGACTGGGACAACCTCATCCAGGGCACCCTCCACGCTGACATCACCACCCTTCGCTACCCGGGGGTACCGTACCCGAGTTGCACAACAATATCCGCAGCAAAAGAACAAAAAGAGCTTCCGCTAGTGCGCCGTCAGCAAGCTTTGGCGGCGGGGCTCCGCCCAGCGACTCCCCGGCGCCTGGCGCCGCATCTGCCGGGCGGCGGCGGCCCCACCCCCGTCCCATATTCCTCCCGGCGGCGGCGTCGGGGGAGCCCCCCATGCTGACGCGCGATCCTTCATGCGGACGACGCGTGGGCAGGCGAGCAGCCGCAACAGGTGCCGCCCGGCGAGGCTGGACGCCGGGCCCTTTGTGCCGGAGCGGGAGTGGGAGTGGGAGAGGGCGTGGGGGTCACACCGACCCGGGAGCGCTCGTACCGACCGTCTGACCGGAGGGCTGAGACGTCAAAGCAGAGCCCAGCGCCCGCATCATAAATCAGCCATTCTTCCTCTTCTTCTTCTTCTGACACGTTTAAGGAGGAAGGATCTGAGGAGCGATGTTGCAAGAGTATTGATGCCGGGTGAAATCATCGCAGCTGTGTCCTCCACGGAACGTCCGAACTCGTCCGAGGCACCGACATCAAGTCTCACTGTGCCGCTCGAGACGCTGAGCAAACACTGAAAATCCAGGGGTTGCGTCACACTAGAGATAGAGATGAAGCGACTGAAATGTTGAAAATCCCTAAAATCAATGTGTGCAATAGCAAAACGGAAATTATTTAAAGCAACATTTAGGATATCAAATGAACTAGAAAACAAGCTTTTAAAAATGGACTTCAAATTCTTTAAAATGTACTTTAAAATGTTCTTTTAAATTTGAGCAATGTGCTCTCATAAAAAAATGGGGGTGGGGGCTCAATTTGTGAAAAATTCTTAAAAAAAAAAAAAGAACGCAGGCCGCAAAAAAAAAGAAACGCAGAGGGAAACGTAGGCGGAGACATAAAACTATGGCTTGTTTCCACCTTTCAACTGTGCCGCCGGCTTTAAAAAATGACTAACTTTTGTTGATGTATGAATCGGCGGGGAGTCTATTTATCAGCAGGCCCTCTGCGGTCGCCCGCTTGGGTCCCTCAAGTCACAAGCCGCGTCGCTCCCCTTTGACTGATTAATTAGCCAATCAGAGGACATTTTTCACTGGGCGGCAGAATGGTTTATTTCAGCTAATGCTGGGCTTTCCAGCGCGGGCCCCGTTGGAGCCTCGTCGGCTCTTTCGGCCTGCCGGAGTGGCCGGGCAGAGGGGCAAGGGAGATAAATCAAGCCGGGCTGGCCCTCCGTGCGGCTCCCCTAACTAAACCCCCTGAGGAGGGCACGGCGGCGCAAGAGGAGGGGGAAGGAGAGGAGGACGCAGGATGGCCAGGGGCACTGCTCGCCCGCCGATAAGCACGGGGAGCGCGGGGCTGCCAAAGTGCCTTCATTTAGAAGTGGCCGGGGCTTCTTGATATCTCGGCAGAGAGCGCCTGTCGTTTGTCATGCTGTGAGTAATTGTGTTGAGGGGGCACGGGAGGAGGCGGGAGACGGAGGCGGCTCGCAGGCGTGGGATGGGTGATGGATAACGGAGGGCCGTGCAGATGGACAGGTGCTCCACCACCGCTTGATAGGCCGCGCTGGTTGGGGAGTGTAAATAATGGTTTTAAGCATACATTTTCAGGTGGCTGCACTGTAAGGTGAAAAGGAGGCGGCGGGTGAAATGGCGGTCAGCCATTTATCCTGGGGATAACAGTTTGTGTTTAATCTTGCAGAGGTGTAATTAACTTTGGGGAGTTGAGTTTGTCTGCTCAGTGACGACTACTTCAGGCACCGCTCTCCCATCCAAAGGAATTCAATTAAACAGCTCGGCCTTTATTTCCACCATTGGAATAGTATATTTAATGTTAAAAGTTATTGTGTAATTTCAACACAAGATTTTATATCTGAAGTTAATGATTTATTTTCACTCATCTACCACTTATCTAATGTTTTGTGCCGTCTAGTCACCTGCTGCAAATTTCCCCATATTCTAGTTTATTCAATTTAATAAAATTATAATTTTCATTAAATTTCAGTTTTTTTGTTTTTTGAGATTTGTTTGATCAGTCTTCAGAGCGTTTTCATTCCTACCGCAGTTCGTGTCCATTTAACTCCACCTACTCACCCAACACATGAAACGGTGAAGTCTAAAGTCTTGGGAATGTAGGCTACGACCTACTACGCTGCTCTACTATCGTGACAGGAGCTTTCAAGCTGGACACAAGGAAAACACGGGTTCAAGGTGAAACAATAACGGATGAGACTTTGTGGCTACCTGCATATGACCAAGCCTAGTTAATAGTCTGTCCCATGTGCTCATGCGGTCTTTTCATCACATCTTGTGCTGCCTTTGATGAACAGAGGCATGTGGGACATCTGAGTGTGAGTGTGTGCGTGTGCGTGTGTGTGTGTGCGTGTGTGTATGAATGCCTGTCTGCGTTTCAGGGAGCGTTGCGAGCGCCGATAAGAGGCGAGCAGGAAGCACATCGCTGCGGGAGGAAGGAAAACCCCAGCAGTGGGGGGGGTGGTGGTGTTGGAAGGGGAGGTGGGAGAGACGACAGTGGGTGGTGGGAGGTGAACTGCAGGAAGATTCGGGGGGCGGGAAGGAGGGCCGCTCTGGAGGAGTCGATCCAGATTTGGTCAGGTCTCCGGACTCGCCGTGTCAGGATGCAGATACGCGATATTCCAGCTGGTGGTTGCAAATTAATCCTGATGCTGAGTGGCGGCTGCTTTAGAATACAACACTCTGGGGTGCAGAGATTGTCCTCTGTGTGTGTGTGTGTGTGTATTACGCTGGAACAGTGCTGTGAGCACAGATCAGGGTGCAGCACGGGTCACTGGCAGGAGATCCCGCACAATGCCTCCGAGCTCGGCTGGTCAGCCACCCTCCTGCCGAGGCCTCGCGGGAAGCCATTGTAATTGTGTTCAGTGTTTTCGATATGGTCAATGCCGTCCCTCCTGGCTGAAAAATAACAACCCATAACCAAACGATTAGGGGGGGGGGGGGGGGGGAGGGGCGGTGTGTATTGCTTTGCATTTCCAGTGTTAATCGGCTAGGGAGCAGCAGCCATTGTGATGTTATGGCTCGGTACCTGTAGGGGGGGGATGGGGGGGTACGCTGGGTTTTTTTCTTGTGCAATTTATGGATTTTGAAGATGCCAATTTCTTCAAGCTACATTCTTGAGATAAACAGAGGTACCCGGCGAGAGGCTCTGCTGCGTCCCGATCCAAAACTGGAATTCTGTCATTGTCTTCCTGGTTGTTTACAGGCTCACCAGAGCTGCCATTACCGGGAGAACTTCACAACAACACAGCAACATTCCACATCTGTGTCACTTCTCGGGGTTTCTCTGTGATTCTGTATGAAATCAAAGTCCCAGCTGTTTAGCATCTAGACATCTGACCGTGACTTTTAAGACCTATTTAACACGCAGCCAGACTTGTAGGCAAGGTGGGGCGGGTAGAAGGTCACACAATTCAATTTAAGTACTTGCCAACGTATTAAGAGGTTTAACTAGGCCGTTGGGGCACAGCCAGCTGTTGTCTCCTAATCCCCAGGAAGGCCGGTCAAAATTCACGCAACTGACAATTTAAGGAATCCAACTCCAGCTTATTGCAGAGGTTTTGTTTTTGACATGTCAGCCAAAGGAACTAAGTTGACCTGAAATACTCTGTGCACCTGTTTGAGCCTGTGAGCCACCTTCCAAAAGCGCGGTAGCCAGCGAAAAACGCCAAATGGCAAAGTGACATTTGAAGTGACCGACCACCAGCGCCGAGAGCAAAAAAAAAAAAGGGAGGGGAACTTTTTTTTTTTGCACGCGTCATCATCTCGGATTTCTGCACACCTCACCCCAGTTTTGATTTTGCCTTTAATAATGCCTGCTGGCATCCTAACTACCTGATGTGGCCGCTTGAAGACAGAAGCAGAGAGGAGAGGAGGTGCGAGCAGAGGAGTCGGGGTGGGTGGAGGGGGGGGGGGTTAAGAGTGCAAATCCTTTAACTGGATTTGAGCGCTCTTGCCACCATCAGTGGCCTGTTGGCGGTGTTAAAGCCGCACGCTCGGACATGGCTAATCTAGGGCCAGGGGCTGCTCCAGGGAGCCGGGCCCTGTAGAGGCAGCAGGAGGACATGATACTGCAGCGATTGATGGAGGCAGCAGCACCCGTGGTCATGCTTAATTAGCGGCACAGCGGCCGATAAGCTGGAGCCACCTGGCCGGAGGTGCGCATCCTCCCTCCCCCAGTGGACACTTGACTTTGGCTGGGCTAAATAAGATCACAGGGCTCCCCTCAGAGAGCTGCCGGTTCACCGCAAACACACTTACAGATGGCATCTCGAAACTGTCACGCAATATCACGGGAATCGGCCATTTCATAGTTTGGATACAATTACTGGCAAGCAGGTGTCAAATTTCAGTAGGTGCATTTCCATTACTCCTAGAAGTGCGCAAAACTGCAATATCGTATGTAATGCATGTTTGCAATGTTTTTTTTACGTCTCTATGGAGTGTATCCATGTTTATAAATGCATATACACATATAGAGAGAGGAAGAATACATTTTCAAGTTGAATATAAGTATCTAATCTTTCCATCTTCCTCTAATTGGATTTTGCGGGTCAAGGTTTTTGAAAATGATAGATGATAGGATGTTGCGGGAAAAGATTTAATGATCATGTGGCTCACCTGGTCTGGCTCCTTGGTAGATCTCCCTCTTTTCCCAAAGATACAGTTGAGGTCTGTTTCTGAACGGGAAGAAAGATCCTTTCCTAGAGGTGAAAAGGAGGGAGATAAACTTTTTGAATAAGCAGGAAAATCACAATTCTACACACACACTAGGAACGTACTCCCATTTATTTTCAATACAAAACCTTTGTTATTAAAATATACTTTTTTTTTACTGTGGCAACCTATAACGGTTGCAGTTCAATGTGCGTGTATGTTTGTGCGTATGTATGTATGTATGTATGTGACTGCATGTGTGTGTATGTTGAGGGTTAGAAGGTTGGAGGAGGTGGTGTTTGACTAACAGGGAGGTTTGCTCCTTGCGACAGGGATAAAACAGCAAAGAAAAATAAACGAGCGGCGAAGTCTGCCTCGACACGCCTCCGGATTCCCATTTTCAAGCCGGGCCTCAAAGACTCCTGAAGCACACAGTCGCCTGTCTCAGGCCTGGGTCCTGTTCGTACAGCTGCATCCTCTTCCTTCAGTGGGGCTCTGATAACATTTGGTTATTTATTGCTTTTAAAGCTCTATCTCCCCCCCGCTCCGACTCTTGGCTTTGAAAGTCGACGCACATGCGGGTCTAAGAAGCAAAACCAAGAAAGTGTGTGGAGAACTAAAATAAATGAGGGAGGAGGTGCACGGGAGGCGAGGGGAGACCGTGGTGTTTGTCATCTAGTGAACTCGGGTCAAAAGTAAAATTATGTCCAATCTGACCTTTCTGCTGTTTGGAGGAGGAAGTACCTGTCAAAACCCTCAGGCTTTCAGGTGAAAGTGCAAATAACAGCGTTCTGATAAAGAGAAAAAAAAGGCACTTAACTCTTATTTTCCCATAACAGGGTTGAATGCCATCACACAGGGTGAAGCATGGCTGACGCTGACCAAAATACGCTGGTTGCCATGGACGCGGTTGTCACACCAACAACCGATAACACGGGTAACTAGTAAAACCGGACCGGGGAAGGTCTGAGATTCGGTGGAACTGAAATGACCCAGGAAGAAAAGTAAGATCGTCGAATCGACACAGGAGTGGACGCAGGACCGGGGGGTCACATGTGTGTGTGTGTGTGTGTGTGTGTGTGTGTGTGTGTGTGTGTGTGTGTGTGTGTGTGTTAAAAGCGCTGGCGTGGAGCTCACCACACAGCGGCAGACAAAGAGCTGCGGTTACACTCTGCATCAACCACCCTTGCCGCTGTGACAGGTGATAGATGGAGGCAGCAATTAAAACTGGGTTACTGGTTTTTGCTGTGGACTCCCAGAGCTAAGCAGGGGAGATTTTGGTGCCCCCCCCCCGCAAACAAAGGCCATCAATCCTCAGAGCTGGCAGTGAGAAAGCCGGCCCGAACAGAATATCGATAAAAAAATAGAGAAAGAGAAAGAAGTAAAGAAAGCAGGGGAGAGTAAGGAGGAGGCCTGCAATGCGACGGAGAGGTTTGCAAGGTTCTCATGTTTACAGATTGAGGGTAGTTAATGTAATTGAACTATCAATTAAAAGGGTGACAAATCTGTACGAAGCAAACGGTGTGCGAGTGATTCCAAAAATCTCAGGACGCGGTGGAGAATGAGATCGTTTCGACGCGTGTCCACGTGAACACATCAAAACAAAGCTGATTTTTGTAAACAGAATCGTCAAAGGCTGCAAACAGGCTCATTAACAATAGGTTAGGGTAACCAGATTAGCTCTAAAAGGAGCATCCTAGAAAGACTCCATCACTAGCAAGCATGTGCTGAGGTTCAACACTCCTGATATGACTGATACGAATCAAAAATACAAATTGACCCGATTATTTTCATCTGGCTGGACATGAAAACACATATCACGTGCTCGATTCGACTGCTGAACTTTCCATTTTTTGCGGATTATTTGCGGCCGTCCACAACCATGACAGTAGTGCCTGACTTCTTCAACCTCTCCTGTAACGAGCTTAGCAACTCTAAATCTATTACTGGGCCTTAACTTGGCAACAGCTTCACAGGCGGGGGAGCAGTCTGCATGGCAGGTTACTGTAGCTTTGCCAGGTAACGCTCTGGTTGCCCCTGAAAATCCAGACAGCCAGACAACGTCAACTGAAGAATGACTGCGCAGTGATTAAAAGAGCGAGACTCCCAGCTCTTTGAGGAGAGCCGTCGATATTTACATTTAAAGGTCTGGGGGGGGGGGGGGAATGACAGCACTCAAAGTTTGTCCGTCAGAGCACTTAGCGCTGGGCGGAGCGCGGGGCTCTCAAGTTTAAAGGTTGGAGTCGCTGGTGGCCTGACGGGCGGCTGCGGCGCCCGCTCCGCTGCATGACAACAGTTGCGGCCTCTTTGACAAGAAACGGCGTGAGGAGGTGTCGTGTTGCCAAAGACGGTTGAGCTGACAGGACTAATGTCTGCCATCACAAACTGGCTTAAGATCAAATTCCAGTGAAAACATTCCAACCTGCATCAGGACCACCCCCCCCCCCCCCCCCCCCCACGCCGCCGCCGCCCCCCTCCCAGCTTCCTCCACGTCCCAGAAACTGTCGGTTCGAAACGAAGGCCGTGTGTTATCATGCAATCGATGGCCAGGCCGTCAGGTGCTACCTGCTCTTTAACTTCTCCTGACATTTACAATCAGCTGGTGGTGATAAAACACCAGATCTCCTCTTAAGGATTAGAACTTAAAGACCTGCGGGATCAGACTTTACCAGTGGAGGCGAGGTCAGGGAACAAGCGAACCTTAATGTAAAGACGATAAAAGTTGCTTGCAGTCCGCTCAGACTTCCTGGGAGTCCTTTGGTGCTCCGAGAAGTTGGGTTTAGAGTGTGTTGGACTTAAGAGTGCCCCAAGTAATGAATGATCTTTGGAGACACCCTTGCACCATGCATTCATACACGAGGAAAAACCAGGCGTGTTGCGAGCGATGGCAGGAAGAGCGTGTCAAAACAAGTGTCGTGATCACAGACGTCGTGTCCACGCTCCGTGTCTGGAGTGAGGCCTCGCATGGAGCATCTTCTTATCCATCAGGGAATAAGTCTTTTTCTGGCTCGTGCCAAATTAAGATTGCAAAAACAGGTCGAGGGGGTCAGGGGGAGCGCCCGAGGCCACGTCTTATCTGGCGGGGTCATCTAATGGGTCACGCAGCCCCTGGGAGGTGTTGTTTTTGGGGGGGGACCAGTAAATGGACATGCCAGATGCCCCAAACAGGAAACAGGAAGTAGCTATTGAATGACGTAAAATATTAGAGGCTCTTCCAGGTGAGGCAAAAGTTGAGATATTCTGTTTTTCCCATGTATGCTGACTGGGTGAGGGATACTTAAACCCAATAACAAAACCACGATAGATTAATTGTTTAAGCACATGTGCATATTTGATTGCCATTACTTCCCTGCAAACAAAGTTAGTGAGTCACTGCCAATCCTGAGAATCTTAATAAGAAGCCGTGCCTGTAATCACTCAACTATGCTAACAGTAAAGCAACTCAGCAGTAAAAAAAAAATGGCACGGCGGTTATTCATTTTGCTCTCCAGCCGCCCTGAACATTAAATTCCTCCTCCTGCCTATCAGTGTACCGGCCTTGACCAGCAAATCTTGACTTCCTGACGTGTAAAGGAGTAATGAAAGTAGAAGGAAGAGTTATTAATAACCTCCCCGAGCACTGACCGGGCCAAATGACCCAGCACCGGCTCACAGAGCTGTGATCAGCAGCTGCGGTCCAAGCCAAGTGAATACATCTCACCCCAACAGGGGAAAGGTCGGCCTGTCTGCTTATCCATCTCCATGCAAGGAAGTTAAATAACAAGTATATTCTCACACTTGGGCTGACTATCAGAGCATAGTCACTGTGAGTGTAAGTGTTCTTTTAGATGAAGTGGCTGCATTTCATTAACTTCTCAGCCCAGTAAGGAGTTAGTTTGATGAGCACTGTGTTGCTCTGCTGTCTGCCGATGTTGAGGGGACTCGGTCGTTGGCGAAAAGAACCCACCTTTAGTGAACTTCATGTAATGGACCCGCTTTCTGGAGGTCTTGGACTTTTCTTCCAGGCTGAATGATTTCTGCTCATCTGATGGAGACTCTGGGCATTAGAAAAAAAAAAAAATCAAACAAAAGAAATAAGTCACATGTGCTCATGAATGCAAGATCTTGAGCATCCCTACACAACTTTGCTGCAACTGCAGCCGAACAGTTTTACTTCAAAATGTTACCACGCAGCTCCCTCTAGTGTCCAACAGGCACAACAACCAAAGAAAAATGGTGACGTTGCACTGTAATGTTGGGTAGTTTACACAGTACCACATCATTCAGGTTCCAACTGAAAGCCATACGGAGTGCTGGCTCCAGATAATGATTATCAAAAGACTAAAAAGGTGACTGACTAAAACACGACATCAATAATAACTACATGAGAAACTCCTTTTGGTTACACAACCCTTCATACACACACTATAAAGCTTTAGTGTTGCAAAGGGGAGTGTCCTTCCACTTAGATTTTGTTTTTTTCAGCCTGTTCATACAGCTTGATTCTGAACCTTTAACCATAACAAGTCAACGTCTCCAAATGTGATTTGGAAACTGGAGAAAAGGAACTGACACTTTTAGATAGTGGAAGTCATCTTGAAGTCTGTCACACCGTAACTCAAATGTCGTCTTGGAAAAACACATCAGACCAAATAAGCAGAAATGGAACAGTAACTCTACACAATAACACACACTCTCTATCTCTCATATACACATACACACAAACACACAGCAGGGTTTTTTTTACATAGGCAACTGTTACTGTAGAATGTAGTATGTAGTACCAAAGGAGATAACAGTACCACCCTAAGAAGTTGTAAACAGTGCCGCATTTGCATATTGCACATCTTTACATACCTGTGTTACTGTTATTCTGCCCATGGTTTTTGTTGAGTTCCGCAAGAAGGTCATTGAAATCATCTTGGTGGGCAATCCAGTTATCCTATCAGCACAAAAAATAACTCAGTTTGAAAACATACTCACAGTGAAAAAAAGACCAACATGCTGAAAATTATTGATAAAAGTATTTGACCATTATATGAGCTCACCTCGTGGCTGGCATTGGCCCCAAGACCATGGTTGTTGTTCTTAAGCTTTACTTTAATATGTTCTGTGGAGCCCTGCTCGCTTCTGCCCAGACCCTTCACACAAAAAGAGAGAACACAAGCATATGAGACCTTCTCAACATCATCGGCTCACTGCCAGAGCGTTAACAAATGACCAGTGCTGTCCTAGCCTGAAGACGTCCTGGTCAGTATTGGCAACTTGAGTATTGGGTGGTGGATCAACAGTTGCTGTTGCTATGGACTTTACAGGTTAAATCTTGGGCTTCCTCACAAAAAGTCAGAACTGAAGAAGCGTCGGATGAGAAATGAAACACCTTCAAGAATCTACTCCAGTCCATTTGCCACAGTTTCCAGCTCTCCAGCTGAAGCAGCTGAGATCCACCTCAGCACTCACCTTGCCCTGTGACCATCCCATTCGCTCCAGCATCTTCTGGCCAAACTTGGATTCATCTTTGCTCCAGGCGCTGTTCCTGGGGTCAACAGACCACTTCTGTTTCCTTTTGGCTGAACAGAGAGCAGCAGGTGTTTAAATAGTAAGCATTTATTATCATTGTTCAGAAAAAACAAAAATAAAGCAGGGGCTACTCTAACGTTCAGACTAGTACATACAATTGATACATAGCATGTGTAACAGACAGCCAGAGAGTAGTTTACACATGGTGTAAAGAGAGGAGGTTCTAGTTTACAATGCTCTGTGGATAATACAGAGACCTCTACGGGTCAAAGGGATTACATAACAGTCCCTACAAAACGCATAGACAAAGTACATAGGCCAAGGACACAAATAACAATGAGACAAATGATGCGTTTATACATCGCTGCACTAGTTTAATCCGAGGTAGTTCGTGATCAACCCAAACAGTCAGCTTCTGTCAATGTTAGTGTAATGACAGAAACGTGTATTTAACACAATAACTCTCAACCACATGTCGAGAAAGAGTTTTTAAAGGAGCCTGTAGATGCATACGAATGTGTTTTCCCATTTGAGACATTCATTTTCCAAACACAGCCCATTACATCCACTCCAGTCCAAACATTGTAAAGTTAAAAGGCACAACACGTGTTTTCACAGGCGGCTTTAGTCCAAGCTAATGCTAACGTTAGTTATCCGATGTCTTTAAACACATCGGAAATAATTCGGTTTTGGTAGAGAGTCTCCCAGCTAGATGCAATGCTATCTACGCCATCACGAAATGTCGTGACATATGTTATTACATAGGCAGGCAATGGTAAATATGTATCAAAACTCAAGGAGATGTGTACATACGCTCAGCAAGCATGGACATCCTGGGGTCCTTAAACAGCTTGGAAATCGAGCGAGGTACCTAGAAAAATGCCTGAAGAAAATGAATGGCCAAGGGTCCTTTTTGTCGTCCGTATATCGTTATACTAGATTTTATTTTGGGTCTTGCACAAATGCGTGAAAATGTTTTGGTTTTATTACTTGAGTTTATATTTTGTGGTTTTATTTGTATCACTGCAAGTGACCATCGAGGCCAATAGAGGGCGTCCCAGGCACAGGACTACTGCATGAAAACATGCAACGTGTGCTGGGTCATCTAGGTTCAATGAACCCCAGGTGATACTCGGTTTCTGTGTCTGATACCGGTGGATATAAAATACGTAACAAAATACAGTAAAAACATCACCATGTTTTTTTTTTACTGCTCTTTAACAAGTATTAAATATGTAAAATGTGCCAAATCAGACGCTAAACCACTTACTTTCACTTACTTACTTACTTTGCAAGCTTCAAATATAATGTCCATACCAATGTATAGAGTATTTATCAGTTTCAGCAGGTCAGCCCACAAATCTGTAGTCAAACTATGATTTGCCCAAATCAGTCAAAACTGTTACTTGTGTCTTATGTGACAATCTTTCCATTGATTCATGTAAAACATTAAGCCTTCAGTGCACAATATTTTGTCATACATTTGCCCTCCATCATTTAAACATGGCTTTATCTAATCAGAATAAACTTTTCTCTTTTTTTCTAACATGTAAGCAGCACGATCCGGCACGCAGCTGTAATTATAATGTAGACCGACTGGTTTCCACACAAATAAAGATGTCTTTTTGTGTACTTGTGTAACTTCCTTATAAGGAACCAGTTATGGAAGATACTATCAGAGGTAGATCGTGGGAAGCTCCCATGTGATTGATTTGGTCTTACTGAAAGCTACAAAATGAAGCTGGATTCACTGCTCCTACTGTTTATAAATCAATAATTTAGAGCTTTAATAGTCTACAGTTACTCTACAAACACATACCAGGTTCCATTTTACACATGGCTGCAGTGCAGTCATTAGTTGTGGCTCAGTCTTGAGTGTCCTTGAGTTGCTTGGGTTACAAAGGCTTTCCTGGAACATTTATCAGCCCTATGTCAATGTATCGCCTGTGTTTACAACTGCTGTGTGCCTAAGGTCAAGGAATAAGCACAATATTTGTTTATGCTGTATATTCCCAGAGGATGCCAGTGGCTTTGTTCTTTGTAATCACGTCCAGGATAATGAACAGCCTGACTTGGGTCACCTTGAGGAGTACCAGTACCTTGGAAAGGAGCCCAAAGTTTCTTTTTTTCCCCCATCACTTTCCATGACAATTATTAATTAAAAGTTAAAAAGTAAAGTGAAATTGTTGCGTCAAGTGGATGTTAAGACATCATTAAGGACTAAGAGCCAGTTAAAGTCTAATCTGATAAGCGTTACATATTAAAATTGAAGATTATAAAACAAAATGTGTGGTTAAAAAAATAAAACATCCCTGCGTTACCAGGTTACTAGGCAACCCAATTGTTTATCTTCTCGGTGCCATTGTATCAACAGCCCCATCTGGTACCATGAGAAATTTCTACTCTTAGTTTTTGTTCCTGTGGTATTCCTCTTTATTAGAGCCAAATCAGAATTTCATGAATGTAATAACAGCAACAATATACTACTGCTACTAGTACTCTACTATTATTATTATTATTATTATAGTAACTATTATTATAATAGTAATAGAAATTATCATAATAATCAAAGATCTCAATGTGCTACAGTCTCAGTAAAACAAACAACAGCAATCAACATCAATTTTTATAAATTAACACATTGAAGGGTGACCACAGGATCTAACTAGTTGGAAAGGGAACTGTATAAGCTTTTTTTTCCAGTGTCTCCAGTTTCATCTCACAGTCCAAAACCATGCATGTTTAGATTTATTTGTCTATATTGTCCCTTGGTGTGAGTGTGAGAGTGTATAATGTGCATGTGTGTGTGCCCTGTGACTCTAGGTGTATTCCCTGCCTTCGTCCTTTGATTGTTTTGTATTTTTTTACTTATATTTTTCCCATTTTATTTATTTAATGGCCCAGGCAACCTCTAACAACCTACAATGAATGCAAGATAGAGCAACAGACTCTTTCGTATCTTACGCCCAGGATTAAAGTAAACAAGATCATCACATCTGTTGCCCTGGACTCAGAATCGGTTTGTTTCTATAATAGTCAGGGCTGAGAGCTGCTGTATGCAGCTCTAATCTGGACTCAAATCTGTGGTTAAAGTTACCACCTCGAGCAGAGGATTAATGTGAGGTTGTGTAACATGCTAAGAGGGATCAGTAGGACACGAAGAAGTGTCAGCTAGACTGGAGCAGTCAGTCTGACCGAGACACTGACGATAAAGCACATCATATTCTGTGCACTCTATTTTTTTTCTTTACCTCCTCTGACCTTTAAACCAGTGATACCAAATGCTGTAGGATGCACACATTGCTCACTCCAACGGTAGACGACACAAAGGTCAGACCAGGTCGAAAACATCATTCAAAATTTATAGCTCTGGGATCATTGACTTCAGCTGGCTCATGAACCCAGAGGTCGTGATCGATTTTCCTTGACTGTCATCATTTCAGCTGTCCAAGACAATTCCAGCGTCAAGGAAGCAATTCTAACACTTTGCAGAGGTATTTCCAGGGCAAAACATAGCCATAGTCAAGATAGTCATATACAGCACGAAAGCAGAAAGATTCTTGACATTATCTTCAAGATTCAGGAATCTGTCATAAAAGCCGAAAGGTCTGAAGCCTGCTAGAAATAATCAATATTCCCCTTATGCTGAACACATGAGCCTCAGGACTGTACTGTAACTGTTAGGAAGTGCAGGACATTTCCCTGAGGGTGGACGGTGGGAGGAGGGTTGTTGCTGGTGGAGTTTTGGGCTTTGTTGCTTTAGCAACAAGTCTCCATGAGGAATAACAGCTGTGGCACAGCGTGTTTTGGCGGTTCTGACCCTCCGCCCAAGCAGCCCAACCCCTTCTCTGTCTTCTTTATGTCCATGTCTAGTCCTTCACTCCTTCACTTGGCACCCAGGCCCAGGATACACACACTCTGTGAATCTTATTACACGATGACGAACAAAACACAGGGGGGCTTGGGCCAAGGAGGAGCCCTCCTGATTGGCCGGTGGGTGGCGGGCCTGCAAGTGTGTGTGCACACACCCATGGAGACGTCTTACATAACAGGCTGAGTTGGTTTCCCTTACTCCAGAGTGAAAACAGAGCAAAAAGTGAACACCCAGTCACATGGCTCTTTGTTTCTGTTTCAAACCACCTCCCTCCACCCCCCATGGCCTCCTTGAATCTGAGAGGCTCTCTCAAACCTCGACTTGTATAACAGGATTATTTTGCTCGTGAAAGTATTCGCTGGCACATGTGCGTATATGTGCTGTGATTCCTGGAAGATATATGTTGATTTTTACAGCCTTGGATTAGAACACAGCAGGCCACTCTCACTGCTCTGAGGACACCTCACGCTCTGAGCCAAATGTCAGGAAAAAAGACACTCTGTTCCAGGTGGCAGGAAAACTTTTAGTGGCATTAGATATATTTGGATTGTGGAAATCCATAGCAAATATTGGCTTTCACTTGCATATCCACTTTACTAAATTGCCAAAGGCAGACAAATCGAGTTTATATTCAATGAATATAAAAGGAAGGAGAAAACACAGAGCTTTAAAACCTGTTTAAAGCCTAAGCTGTCTGACTTTGTCTCGTCTCTCTATGTAAACTTTACAAGCAACCAAAACCCTAAAAAGTCTCCTTGTTTGAACTCAGAGCCACAGAGCACCATAACTAGGTATGATTAAGTCGATTTCTGTGCTTCTGTCTTCCTCAGCAAGGGTCTTCAGTTGCCGAAGATATTTGAAGAATTTAAGCTGTTAGTGAAAACCGCGCGAAACGGCTCCCACTTTGAGGAATTTCAGGGATGTCTGTGTGCACGTCTATGTGAAGAGGGCCGCCTACAATTCCCTGTTTGTTGAGATCGAGAAAATTGGAGCTGGGAGCACACCTGCAGCTTTATTGACACTCTGTCGCAGAGGAGAGGTGTTAATTAGTGTCGAGAGCTCATGGAGTGTTTGTGGCTCTCATCCACTTCGCTATGGCGCTCCTCGCCTCATTCAGCTCCGAATTCATCTGAATGATGTGGATCTGTCGCTGCTCTCAGACAGCCTGTGTCCCCGCCGTGCTCCTCTCTGTCTCTGCGGCACGACTGAAAAACAAAACCAAACAAGGTCAACCGGAACAGCTGCTCTTACTGACACAGAGAAATTGAAGAAAGGCTATCAAGCGTGCAAGGGAGGACATCACTGTCCTCAGGGTTACAGTTTATGATGCCATTCGCAGAGGAAAATGGAGCAGCTCCGCTTTAGTGCGTTTATTGACATGCTGACGGTTCTTTTCCCCTTTGGGTTAATTATTCCTGCCTTTCAGACGACTATATTTTTTCCCGCTGGCTTGCAATATAAAACCTACCTCCCTTTGTTGAATTGCATTAGGGCACATTAGAGAAAAAGAAAAACATCTGTGAAGACATCTTGAGTGAGGCTCTGCAACAAATGGAGTCAGTATGGCAAAAGATTTAGTGACCCATAATACACCCTCACAATCACTGATCACAGACATTCAGTATTATATAGTAAACATCACAGCAAGATGGTCCTCAGCTGGAGTCCTTGTCACTCTGATTTCCTCACACAGTCCAAAAACATGCAAGTTTAGACTGATTTGAGACTCTAAAGTCGCCTCGGGTGTGAGAGTGAAGGGCGTGTGAGCTCTGTGATGGACTGGTGAGCTGTTCGGGGTGTGGTCCCTGGCCTTCACCCTTAGGTGCTGGAGCCTAAACACTGTTGATTACGAAGCAGACAGATAACGGATAGATTGACGAAAACAGCAACCCAAATTAACTGTTTCTGCACCTTCAGCTGAGGCCTAACATGAGCGCCGACAACAATTCACAAAACAGATAAAATAGTATCCGACAAAAATTCTCAAGATTGAACCTAGAACACTTCTGAGAAAGTAAAGGTAAAGGGTATGTAAAAGAAAAAAGAAACAGGTCTCTACTTGTATTAATAGAAGTACTTTGTTCATCCCTGAAGGGAAATGGTTGTTAAATACTATCCTGACTGACAGTTGGATGTAAAATCCCTACATAATATGCGGCTCTTCAAGTCATGTGATGCTTTGTGTCACTTCTGGTTGGTGCACACAGAGAAGCTCTCTACGGTTATACTGAATTACAGCTGCAAGCAACACAGGCTCACACCTTCCAACGTTGCACCTGTCTCATACCTCAAATTCCTCCTGGCTACGATAAGACAATAACTGGTTTGAGCCAGTCCATAAATACTAGAATTTCAGTGTGACGGTTTCACTGTCCTATCCACAAAGGTCAGTTTGAGGTGAATCTGAAAAATTCACAAAAAAGCAATTTGTCACATCACCGCATGTAAATCTTTTGCTCTACAGAAAGCCCATAAACAGCAGTGAACACAGTGCATCTGCTGAGCAGCACTCTGCCAGTAATGCAGTGAGATATTGATCGAATGCCCCCGCAGCTTTTAAGACTGCTTTGCCCTTCGCATTCTGCTTTTAAATGAAATTACGGAGGAAATCCAAATTTTAACTAATCTAAAGCAGATTCATGCTCTCAGGTTTGCACGGTTTAACTGAGAGAACATTTTGTTCCCAAACGTGGGACGCGCCACGCTCTCACCCACCCCATGTTTAACGGGTAAGGTTACATTGCCCGTTTATGTAAGAGAGACGAGTCAAACTTGTCAACGGAATTAAAAAGAGTCCTTATCATGCTGCGAAGGTGCAATGATAGAGACAGGACAAAGTATGTGGAAAAAGGTTTTATTGTCAAAGCTTGTGAGTGAGGGAACAGGTAGAACCTGCTGAGACTCATAGAAACCAATTCCAGCTTTTCTTTAACAAAATGGAGATACAGAAACCACCAAATGTGGCTAAATGCAAATGTGGCAAGACAGTGTCACATTTCCCTTTTGTGTCAAAACAATTCCCCAGAGGTGGTGAAAAATAAAATAAAACATAAAAGTGGACACATGGAAACAAGAGTGTTAAAGAAATGCTTTCACTTGAGGAAGCTCCCACATGTTTTAACACCCACAGACAGAATAAATAATGTAACGTGGAATTAACAGAAGAACAAAGAATTAGCGCTCCGCACCGCTCCAAATACAGATGCACCATATCAGTAATCGCTCCCACAGCCGATTAGGCTCATTTTGTCACCAGTAATTTTAAGACACAGATCTGTCTAAAGTGCATCTTGTGTATTCATACACACACTTGATTTAAGGAGCTTGAGGCCCTGAATACCTGAATTTTGACAATCCTTTAGAAATCTTGCAGTAAGTCGTAAATTTAGAAGAAGCCAGTAGAAACTCTTACAAATCCCCAATGCAAAATTTGCACTTTCGTCACATTTGCTTTTGCCAAGAAAACATTGCAAAAAAAACACGTTTCTTTTTGCACAATTCACCAACATGCAAGTCAAGTTTTCATCCAAACTAGTTTTCACAGGGCACACTTTTTCCATCCTGATACCGCTGACAACCTTCCACTGATAGACTCCCAGGGAGGAGGGTAAAAAAAAAAAAATAATAAAAAAAAAAGGGGGAGAGGTGTAAAGAGAGCAAAGCAGATGGACAGGAGCGGGGACGATTGTCTGGCCCGCGCTGACTATTACATTCTGGAGGCGGGGGAAGCCGTGTGCCAGGTAAGCAGAGCCCTTCTGATTTTTTTCTTTTTTCCCACAGAGAAGCGAGAGGGCGACTATGTGCACACCGCGTCTCTCTACCCTCTTTGGTCAGTCTTTACATTTATGTACAACAGGCACCGGGGCCCGACGCCACGCGGCCTCAGTTGGCGCGAGCCATGCGCGTGTCTGCACCGAAGTAGTTGAGCATGGTCTGGACGAGCTCCGGGAGGTCGTAGTCGTGCTTCCAGCCCCAGTCCTTCCTGGCGTTGCTGTCGTCGAAGTTCATCGGCCAACTGTCGGCTGGAGGGGAAACAGACGAACAATAAAACAGGACGCGTTACTCATCTGAGGAAATACTGGTTTCAGTTAACAGCTGGTGACAGATCATGACTCTGACCTGTATAACCTGCGCAAATCAAGCACATTTCGAAAACAGGTCATGAGCAACCGAACGCACCCATACTGGGTTTACCTCTACGGACGTGGCAACTGTTAAGTCTGTTGTGTGACTGAATGAGTGAATGTCGTGTCACTGATGACTTACCGATGGCCTGTCGTACGTGGTCCACGTCATACGTGACCTCCAGCTCGGGCATCTGCTTCTGCAGCTCCTGGGAGAGCTCCTCGGGGGTGAAACTCATGGCGTTGATGTTGTAGGTCCTCATGCTCAGCGAGTCCACCGGCGCCTCCATCACCTCCAGCGTGGCGCGCAGGCAGTCGTCGATGTACATCATGGGCAGCCGCGTGTCCGGCTTCAAGTTGCACTCAAATTTGCCGGTTTTGATGGCATCGTGGAAGATCTGGACTGCATAGTCTGTTCAGACAGGGGGTGTAATTGATTTGTTAAATTGCGATTGAACCTGAATTAACCATTAAAAAGTCAAACGGCCAGGTTAGTCGATGGTCACGGGTTCGAGTTACAATATGGAGATGATGCATGGAGTTATTTGCCGGCCTAAAAATACACGTCACGCCGACTCTCTGAGATCTGTCTGTTACATAACAAACTTGTGACACGACGGGCAATACAGGAATAGATGTCCATTAAAAGTGAAACCTTGTATGTCGGTGTGAACTTTCGCTCTCTATCTCTCTCTCACCTGTCGTGCCTCCTCCAGGCATCGAGTCAGCAGAAATGATTCCTGGGTAGCGGAGACAGCGGAAGTCAAGGCCGTAGCGGTGGTGGTAGTACTGTAGAAGAAGAAGAAGAAGAAGAAGAAGAAGAAGAAGAAGAAGAAAGAGGAAGAAGTTAGTCAGTGTGAAAATGGGGAAGCAATGAAGGAGGTCAGGCTCAGGTGACGAACACAAAAAGGGGATCTCACCTCCCCCATCAGCTCTGCGTGGACTTTGGAGACGCCGTAGATGGTGCGAGGCCTCTGCACGCAGAGGTCCGGCGTGGGGTTACGGGGAGAGGTGGGGCCGAAGGCACCGATGGTGCTGGGGACGAAGAGACGCAGGCCGTGCTCCGCTGCAATGTCCAGGATGTTGTGGAGACCTGAGAGAGGCAGACGGCGCAACGTGAGGCCACTAGGCAACGCCACTTACTGGATTTCTGCGGCCGTCGGGTCACGGAGAGGTCTACCGACTCACCGGTGATGTTGACGGAGCGTGCCAGGGCCACGTTGGCCTCCCCGACAGCACTGAGGAGGGCGCTGTAGTGAACCAGCCACGTGATGCGGTTGTTCACCACAATCTCCCGCAGGTTCTTGTAGTCCAGGATGTCTGAGTAGATGAAGGGGCCTGAAGAGGGCAGACAAGACGATTAAGATTTTAACCCTGTGTCTTGTGATCAAGTACAAGTAGTAGAAAATGCATGGTCTGGTTCTGTCATTGAGAACTGTTTCACCTCAGTGCTCTGGTTCTGGGCTACTGTCAATACGACTGTGGACATTGTGCTCATTACTGAATGTTCACAGGGGAAAAAAGCGTCACATATTGATTTTTTTTAGCAAAATGGGACTTCCTCTTCTACGCAAATGACTGAAAATCAATACTTTTTATTTGCCAGTGTTGACATGCCAACATTTGGCAGTTGAATTATTTGACAAGCAGTATTGCCAAATGCCTGCCCTTTCTGGCTCAGTCAGTAGTCACACCACCCAGGCTGAAACGGACCATCTAGGCACTGAAAATGCACCTTCTTCTTTGTGGTTGAACAAACAAATTATTTCGGTAATATCGCTTGCCAAATGCCCCAAATACAACCAGACGGTATCTGTCTGAACCTGAAGAGATTCCCTGAGTGCAGAACCGTGAAATGCTCACCACTGTGAAAGACGTTGCTGGGGGGTTTCCTGATGTCAGACAGGATGACGTTGTTCTTGCCAAACCTCTTCCTGTAAAGCCGGATGCAAATGTTACATAACTCATAAGAAAGGCAGCCGAGCACATTGTTTCACTGTGTTCGCCGAACTGGCTGTGTGCCAGCATGGGTTAGAACGACACGTCATCCACGGGAGAAGAAAACCAAGAGAAATCTTACCTCAAGAGCTTGGCAAGCCCCACCCCGAGCTGACCCAGGCCTCCTACATAACACAGAGAGAGAGAGAAACGTTGCATACATTAAACTCAGGAGCGGAGAGTAATCATCTGGTTTCCATGGTGACTAACTGAGAAAGAGAGCAGGCCTTAAGAGGAAAGGATGCCTTCGCCTCCTACACATTACTGTTAACCATTTATCTGCTTTAAGAAATTATAACCGCCTCCACAGAGTGAAAGAATTTTTACAGATGCTCCTAGCCAGCAATCATGACAACCATGCTGCAAGTCTGGTTTGTTCTTTCTCCTCCTCCTCCTCCTCCCCAGGCAGATGTTGCATACCTGTGATGAGCACCTTGGGGTGGTCTGTTTCCGAGAAGGACACGGAGTGGAAGCTGGCGTCGGACGTCACCTGCCGGGGGGAGAAGCTGATGTTGCGCACAGCCACGGTGAGGGGCTGACAGCCGCACCCCGGGGTGCTGAGCAGGGCCTGCTTGGCCACCTTGCTGAGGGCTCTGATGACAGGCATGCTGGTACCTGTGGACGGGAGCAAGTTTGCAAAGTCAGAGATTCAGCTTTCGACATACATCAATGGGATTCACTGTGTCAAAATGTCATTTGTATATATATATATATATATATATATATATATATATATATATATATATATATATGGAAAAATCCCCTCCTGTGTTTGCTAATCCACTACAAATCTGCATGTTTCACTCGAGGCATTTGGCCTCTGTCAGCCAGGAAGTTTTTGGCTCAAGGCTTTGGGTCCGGTGTCAGAGAGATTTTGGGCTCCCATCCAGACCTCAGGCGCCACAGGTTCAGACGGAGAGCGGGCTGCACACTTCATTTTGCAACTCTTCCAAAATGTATCCGTCTGGTCCCAGAAAAAAAAAACCTCGCCAGATCAGGCAGACAGATCATCATCTGCACAACAATAAAAACGCGCAGCGACAAAGACGCAGCGGGGAGGGGGGGAAACAGCACGACACGTACGCTTGCAATCAAATGCAAATCCCCCTATTGTCTCCACCACTCTTTCTCTGCCGCAGACGAAACTTTTTTTATTCAGATACGCGCATTTCTATTCGAGCGGCTTCTACCGAGGCGGAAAATCTTTTCTGAATGCGACTCATCATCGCAGAAGGGGAAGGTGGACTTACCGAGGAGCGCAGAGAGCTTCCAAAAAAGGAAGGAGGAGAGTAACTTGAGAGTATTTATACTGCCCTGCCTTCACCCGGAGCCAATCAGGGAGAGAGGGCGGACAGAAACCCAGCAACAACACTGCCAAGAGCGGCCCGACTGTCACCGGGAGAACCGGGGCAGCACTTCTAGAACAATTTAGGACGCAGACACCATTCGAGCAATGTAGGACTTTGGGTCACTGGCACTCGTGCGGTAAATTTCTGTCCCGTCGTTTTGTAAACGGTGCCCTCCCCCAACATATGGAGTCTCATCAAGGACCCAATAAAGTTCCTGTCTGTCTGTGTAAATAGCTATCTTACTGAATAAAACAAACAATATAGAGGTATATGGGGTTCTTATATGGAGGAAGAGCGGTAATGCAGCGTTTAATAATAATAGTGAGATTAATGCTTTATTATCTTCTAGAATTCGCTTTTGGGGTAAAAATGAGTCATCGATGACGTGATCTATGTCGCTCGCCCCTGGACCACGTTGCGTGATCTTGCGTCCTGCAGACGACGACGACACGTAGCAGCCTCGTCTAGGTCTGTCTGCCTCTGCGTGTGTGTGTGTGTGTGTGTGTGTGTGTGTGTGTTGTGTCAGCGTGGATGGTCTCCTCGCTGCATCCTGTCAGTTGTGTAACAGGGTGGCAGCTCAGCCCCCTCCTCTCTCTCTCTTTACTCCTCCTCCTGATCGCGGTGGATCTAAGCAGCGCTTACGGATATGTGTTTGTCACCACTTGGCCTAAAGCGGAAGGCAAGTCTTATTTCCCTGATAAAAAAGACACATCGCCCGGATGGTGTATTTTGAGACCAAATTGGCGAGTTTCTGTAGGTCGCAGACTGATGAAACTGGGCCAGCGCGCATGTGTAGAAAAACCTGTGAGACAGGGTTTCAGACCTGCTTTTCTTATCCCCCACATAAGTCAATATGTTATTAATTAAAATAAGGAGATGGTCATGATTGAGTCAAAGATAATTGGGGCGACACGTGGTCGCGCGAGAGTAATGAGACTTAATGATAAATGAGCGGGTGTGAAGCGGTGTCTTCCCATCTGAGAGGGTTCATTCAGAAAAAAATGAAATGTGCGGCGGGATTTTACTCACCGAGTGATGCGGAGGACTAGAAGGAGCAAAAACCTCTCTCGGAGCGTGTGTGGGTGAGGATGAGATGCTGCTGCGTCCTCCTATGGGGCTGATATTGCAGTCTGCAGTCCTAGTGTTATCTCCGTGCAGTGTTGCATCAGCTGCGTCTTGGGGCTATATATCAGCGGCCATCTGGCTCAGGGGGAAGCCGGCTTTCTCTCGGATTGGTGGAGACTCGGAGGTGCGGTCCTCCCTCACTGACCCCTCCCACAAAGCGTCTGGTCTGGTCTCTGCGTCCTCTACCCCCCTCGTCCTACCCTGCCCTGCCCAGCCCAGCCCAGGCCGGACACATGGTTTTTAAAGAGAAAAGAAAAGAGCTGAGTGTGTCTCCTGCAGCCCCGGGGCAGGTGTGGAGCCTCATGTGTAGATGGAGAAATACAGTGTGATACTTCATCATTATCACGCGGCATATACAATATAAGGAAACACTCCAGAAAAGGTCAGAATCTATGAAAAACAGGACTATATTTACATCTGGGAGAATATTTAAAAGACTAATGAGTTATCAAAGTTGTTCCATTGACCAGTTAAGTGATTGACTGATGGTACTGGCTCTGATATACTGTACCTAGCAACTATGATGTTGAGCAAGAATGGTAAGTTGTATTTTCCATCAAGTTGCGTTAGACCCGAAAGTACAATATGATCTATATTTGTGTGTAAGGTTTCATTTTGAGTTTCTCCAGACATCCAGAGACAGTTTACAAGAGTTCTGTCTTGAGTTCCTAAAGCATATTTTGATCTTGTCTTCATATCCTTGTATTTCATTTTAGGCAAGGCAAGGCAGCTTTATTTATATAGTCCATCTCATAACCAAGAGCAACTCAGTGTGCTTTACCGAGGCAAATGGACATACAAATGGATGGACATGCAAAAATCAAATACAACCAAAACACAGATTAAAATAGAAATAAAATCCTGTTCAGAAAAAGAACAGAGATTATACAGTAATTTCTTATTAATCGTTGAATGGCCGCAAAACCACAACATCTTCCTGGTCCTTTAAGACTGGACACTTGGATGGACCCAAAGAAACAAATGGAGCACTGTTTACATAACGTAAAGCCCTATACACTTGTTATTCTGAAATGAAGGCCCTTGAGTTCGAGTTTGTCATCGTGGTCCGAGCGGACACGAATGACGCGCAGACTACAGGTTGGACAAAGTGGACTCACGTGTTCACATAAACACTGAGAGAAACCAGTGAGCACATTCAACGTCAGCCGGCCACAAAAGAGTGTAAACCTGACGTGAACCTACTAACTAATAATGTAGTCTGAAAAGGTCACAGAATCCTCACAGTTGTAAGGCGCGGCGAAACCCTGCTGCCCAATCAGTTTGAATACATAAGAGCCTGTTGGTATTTATCAAGCGAGAGGGATGACGGTGTCATGTGCTCACCCTCTGTTTGACTTTGAGGTTTGTTTGCGGTAGATAAACGGGGGCCAGGGAGGGTGACGCTGTCTCGGACTGGGGCGAGCGAAGGGTGGGAATTAGGAGCTGTGCTGAAGCGTGAGTGGTGGACGGCACACACACCCACGGCTGTCATCGCCGGAAAGGAAATGACAGGCTTCGAAAACAAGTTAATCTGTCAACTGACACACTTTTGTCGAAATCAAATCCCGGATACCTACGAGGTACCTACGTTGGATGCCGTATATTGTGTGGACATGGCCGGGGATATCTGTGCCGTAATGCCCCCTCCCAAAAAAAAAAAACAAAAAAAAAAACACCCAACGTTCCTTTCCAGCAGGCTGCACCAAATCCAACTGCTGGCTGTCCCACAGTGAGTGTTAGGTAAATCAAGGCACCGAGCCATGAAATCAGAGTAGTGCCATCCATGTGGAGAGAGGGATGATAGCACTGTAAACACTGCCTGCCATCACATGCTACTGCAGCTGAGTCCTGGCTATATTTACTCCTCGCCACCTCATCAGATGATCCGCACATCCCAGGCATTGCGATTCATTTCGTGGCGGTTCTTGTTTACTACTCTTTGAACACGCCATGTGGGGACAGTACGAGGTGGGCGGTGGGGGGGGGCAACGGTCTTGACAATGGAACGTCCTCTGTTACGGCGCTAACCCGGCAACAACTGTAAGCGACTCGTGTTGTTGAGACGTAGTCGGTTGTACGCCTGTTGGTCATCATGGGGATGTGGTAGCTAAACAAAAGCTGTCACAACTTAAAGATGAAGCAAGCCATGGCAGATGGACGTTGACTGTTATGTAGGGTGGAAACTTTTTTTTTTTTGTTCAGTTTGTCTAGTCTGTTTTTCTTTAGGACAGAGATTACCAACGTAATCCCTTTCCCAACATAAAGGTTTAAAAGGCTCCCAGCCTCTCCCATTTTGTTGTTGTTGTCTCTTCCCAGTGAGTTCCAGCAGTGTGACATCACGGCTGGCCTGTTTCGGGGCAAACAGAATCACAGTGTTGTAGGAACAATGCCAACACATGATGTCACGTCTTGCCGGGGGCGACAGATGTGAACGCCACAACAACAGGTTGCTTGATTTGTACAGTTTTGGCATAGTGGCCAAGCTCATTAGCAGCTGTGCTTGTCATGCAATTTTATTTTTAACTTTTTTTAAAACCCTTTTAAAGCTCAAAAAGTTGTCTGATGGGACAGTGAGGGTGTTGAAAGATGCGTCACACTCACAAATCTAACAAATCAAGAACAAACACTCGTTATGTTTTGTGCTGTGATTTTTAATGGCCTGGAAATGTATAAAATGCAAACATTCAAACAGCAAAAAAAATATCACACATGATCAGCTGTGACAAAAGAACTGAAATGTTTCTTTGAATTCTTGTTTTTTTGTTTTTTTTGCAGTGCAGTAAGGCATCATAAAACGCTAAATACAACATCGCCAGCCAAACGCCTTATCTGTCCACACTACTATAATAATCTTTTTAGAGTTTTGTTGATTTTGACAAAGCAGGGATCGTTACAGGAGAATATTATGAATAATGCGAGCATAAGAAATTGCGTGTAAATCACATCGTTACCATGACCAAATTGTCGTTCACGTACACACAATGCTAAGGTGTCAAATTGGTCCTTTTTGGCAAATGGGGGGGGGGGGGGGGGGACGTATGTAGTGCAGCTATAAGCGACTTTCCCCCTTATGAAGCAGTCTACTGTAGTGGCATCAGATTAGTGTGAGGATTACATTGCGTTAATGAAGCAAAATGTATTAAATTGCAGGGAGCGAATATGAAAAGAGGCAGAGGAGAGTCGTCTATTCTTACTGGCTCCAGGTTGAATGCTGGGTTTAGTCTTACCCCGGCAAAACTGAGCCAGCGCCTTTGTATTGCACAGTGCTGCTGAGAGGTTAACAGCACGGTGCTGAGAGAAGCAGCCTCGGCTCACGCACGGCAGTGAAAGTCGAGGTTTCATTTCACAATGTAAAGAGAACCGGAGGCAAGTTGCTGCCCACTTAATTACAGAGCAATTCAAGTTTCAGGGGACGCGAGGACAGCTTCTCACGACAAGGTGGCTGAGTCCTCTGCAGTAATAGGCCGTGTTGGCATTAGCCAGACGCGCAGTTAAATCGAAGACGTTTGTTGTTGCATAGGACCACTGGAAACAGAAATGTTTTGTGTTTTTTTGACACTGTGCATGCCTCTCACGCAAAGTGCTTTAGATTATACAACCAGGTCCAGTTGGAGTTGATTCAGCTCCCTGTGGATAACCATGACCTAGATCTGAGGCTCCACATGAACCTCTGGATTTAAAACCTGAAAACAGCAGACGTAGTTTGTCTAATAATCAACAAGAACTCCCGCCCCACCAAACCCCAAAAAACATTTGACTTCAATTACCAATAATCTCAATTGGTGTTTAAAGCAACAATTTTAATATTTTCTCCTTTAAAGCAGGCAAACAGCTTTGTGTTAAACCCTGGAAAACCCGGTAACTTTCTACCTGACTGATCATTTCTTATACTGAGAGTAACTGGAAAAGAAAACGCTGACATTAAACAACGTGACGGGTGTTAACCCCTCAGAAGGTCGAATTGGACAAAGCTTTCTGGAATGATTTCTCCAGTACTCAAGAATGGTGTTATTTTGGTCGCCTCCCTCTTACTGTAAATCAAGACTCATCTCATTGTGCAATAAAGCGCTTGCTGACCCTACCTACGCTTATTACATCATCCCAATGTGCAGCAAAGTCACATGCTGCCTTATGGCACCCTATAGGTTGCCATAGTTACCCCGCAGTGCTTCAGCTGCACATACAGGGAAAGGTTTGACAGGCTCACGGCTTGTTTTGGATATGTGTGCGTGTAAACAACATAATAATAATAATAATAATAATAATAATGAGTTGGCGAGTGTGAGACGAGTGGAGGTTTTCTGATGAGGCTCAGCCACAGTGAGAGCCAACGGGCGTCCTCTACAGAGTACCGTACAGTACAGTACAGTTTTTCCTGTACTGACGTACTGACTGCATGTTTGATAAAAAGCAGAGCTGTTGCTGCTGTCTCCACTGCAGGCTTCACTCATTCAGTCCATTGAACCGACTCGGATCTGCAGAGGTGACACTGTTGACCAAGATGTGACTTGTACGGCGAGTTATGACAAAGACGAAGCAAAATCCTCACCTCAGAAACTCAACACCGGCTACTTTTGGCATTTAAGAAAGAAAAAAAAACAAGACAATCACTGGTTGTCTCAAAATAATCAATTTCTTTTGACTATTGATTACTTTCTGAACTGTGTGATATCCTATATTAGAAGATTATGAGTTAATGAGTTTGTGACTTTCACTTTTAGCATTGTAAAAGTCAGGGCTGTGTTTTTTTGGTGTGTGAATCTTACCCTCCCCCTTTGCTTAGTTCAACTGACCTAACGTGGTTATCGATATATAACGTTTTTATCTCAACGCGTACGAGGTCACCGTTTCAGGCCACGGATACAGAAATCAAAGAGAGCATGACCCTGACACTATTCTCCTTCCATTTCATCTGTCAGCTGTGTGGTAAGTAGTAACAGCGATTATTACATAAAATCAGGATTTATAACATTTATATTCAGTATATTTGTAAACATCTGAAGCGGATTCAAACGGTGGCGCTTAAGACTCTCTCTCTCTGTCTGGCTGTCTCTCTCTCTCTCTGTCTCTCTGTCTCTCTCTCTCTCTGTCTCTCTCTCTCTCTCTCTGTCTCTGTCTCCCTGTCTCTCTCTGTCTCTCTCGCTCTGTCTCTATGGTGTCTGCAGCAGAGGGTCCTCGGTTTCCAGCTCGGCCAGTTGCCTGCGCAGGCTGTTTACTCTCTTCTGGAGCTCCTTGTTGTATTCGATTATATGTACCATTTCCTCGTACGCCTCGTCCAAACACTTGGAGGAGCGGTTCCAGCGAAGGAACACTCCTGTAATGAAAAATAACAGCACTGTAAACCCTCCACAATGAACAAAACCCATCACAGGAAGTGGCTACTTTTATTCCTAATGTGCTCCAGCTGCTCGGTCTCCGGCACATGGTGACAGCTCTGTGAACAGCATAAGAGCCGCAACAAACAATCATTTTTGTAGTCGATAAATCGATTAGTTATTCAGTTTATAAAATGACTCAAAAACAGTGAAAACTGTTAATGTCTGTAGAGATAAGATAAGGTCTTTACCTATATGAATGTCCCTGAGGACCAAACAAACCAAAAATATTCACATTTAAGAGGCTGAGATCAGAGAATCTCAACTTAATTCCTTAAAATCATTCTCAAAAGTTGCTAAAATGAACAATTTAAATAGCTGTTGTTGGTTTTCGAAGTCAATCAATCAATTACTTGCTGCAGCTCTAGATAGCACCACGTATAAACTAAACCTATGGGGGACAGAGGAGTCAGGAAAGCAAACAGTTCCCCTCTGTGAACTGTGGAGTGCTTTGTCGTGGAGTGCTGTGGTAGCCGACCACTTGGAGAGCCACGGCGAGGCTCTAACAGTCGTTAAACGTCGTTTCCATCTCATCTCCGACATCTCGAAAAAGCAGAGCCAGTGCGGCGGCTGAGCTGGCGGGAGCCTGCCTCCACTCGCCCCCTTACACTGGGTCAAGGGTACTTATGGGACTTGCGCAGGCTGGAAACAGAAACGTGACCGGCGAGATGTGCTGAATGGCTGGAATGTACCATGCAATAAGATGACAGGGCAGTCACAGCCAGGGCAAGTGTGATGCAATGGGGCTTTACCACCCGTTTCTACGGAATGAAAAGTCACTTATCTCCCCAGTTACCGAGATCGCCTTTATTTTGTTGGCCCATTTATGAAACTTATGGTGAGGGACTTTTATTGCGCTTAAAAACAGAAACCAGCAAAAGGAAATCTACAGATCTTCACAGATTTGTATGGCTTTATATCAGGTTACTGATTCGTCAGATTAATTAGATCTACTATTACAGATTAATTACAGATTGCATAACTCCTGTGTGTTTGGTTCCAGGTTTGAGCGAGTGGAGTGAAACGCAAGCCGGAGAGGGCACACATGTCACAAGCTGAATGGGGGCAGGGAACAATGGTTGAGGGACAATGTGTCCCTCTATTATGTGACCAGGGACGGATCATGCTGTCTCCAGGTTTCCACAGCCAACTCTTGGCCGATGCTAAAAGTTAATCTAAATGACTGCCGGAACAAGAACGCGGAGAAGTCAGGGCGCTGCGTTTATGCTACGGAGGTGAGAACTTCAGCTGCCGTCTGCAGTCTTGTTTGAGGGGGGAGCGAGCATCGTTCTCTATGAAAGAGTCGTGTAAGCAGGATGTCTGTGGCGTTTCAGTAGTTCTCATAGATTCCTGTTCATAGAGGGGGCGAGGGTGCTGCTCTGAGGCTTTAGGCACTAAAGGGGTGGGGGCCCCCGCTCCCACACAGGAGCGCTTGAACCCGGTGACCCCATCCCCCACACTTGTCTTTATGAATGGCGTGGGCTGCGAGCTCACGCGACATTCAGCCAGCTTCAGGCCCGCAGAGTCACCACCCAACCCGCAATTAAGGACGAGAACTTTTCCAAACCCTTCCCAACCCCTGTCACTGCATTTTCGCCGGGACGGCTGCCACACGCCGACGCCGGCGCCCGACGGCACAGCCTATTAGAGACGCACTCGCTCTGACTCATTGTGCGACCACATTACAGTAAGCGTTCCCTGTCCCCGAAGTCCCACAGCGGAGCTGCCAGAGAGCGTCTCCCTCCCTGGGCGGAGGCTCACACCGGCACCCCGTTCACTCTAAAGCACCCTGGATCCGCAGCGAGCAGCGGCGCAGCTGTGCCGCAGAAGAAGAAAAAAGCAGAAAACGACAGCAAACAGCGGCTCGAGTCTGTCGCAGACGGCTCCTGAGAGAGGCTGCCGGGAGATAAAAGAGCAGCCTCACCCACACAGACTCTCTTCATCAGCGCCGCGGCGCTGCTCGCTCTGTTCGGAATAACGAGTGTGGGAGAGCGGCGCGGCTCTGCTCTGAAGTGGAGGGCTTAGATGAGACGGACATGACGTCCCCGCGCTACGAGCTGCAGCGCGCTACGAGCTGTGCGCCTCTGCGTGACAGTGCTGAGCGGGGCGCAGGCCGCCACCCGCTCACGGGTCGGCGTGGAGACCAGCTATGAATAGCCGGACGCGCAGGCCAGGCACGCCGCCGGGACGGGCCGGGCGGCACAGAGAGCCATGCCAGAACCGTAAAGGTGCCAAAAAAAACATAAAAAACGTCATCCGAGCTAAAGGGCCACATGCCACCCCGACCTCCTCATGTGACACGGTCCTTCGAGGAGGGGGGGAGGGGGGTGGGGGGGGTTATCAGAGGCTGCGCTGCACTACTGGAACATGCTGGAAGGATTGGAGGTAGCATTTCTGCTCGGGGATGTTAACATCATCGCTCGAGGAACGCTGCGACTGTGCGAGCTCGTATCTCTAGTGATCTGAGCGTTATTGTTCGTGTCTCAACGACATGTCGTCCATGTGTGTGACAGTGTGCAGGTCACACAGATTATTGGCTCACAGGGTCAATCAGTTTAGCGGCGCTTGCAGATGGTGGGGCCGACAGCGCCCCCTGCTGACGGGGATGCTCACTGCGCGTCCCGGGACCGGTTCAGCTCAGCTCAGCTCAGCTCAGCTGCAGATTTGCCTCAGAGTCTTTGGGAACTAACTCGGTCGGACTGCGTTCCGGGCCCGTCTCTATTTCCAGAGATAACAACAAAATCTGCAACGTCACGACGCGTAGGCATGCTGGCTGTGCACGGCAGGGTGCTGGCTCATGCACAAAGGAAATGTGTGTCCAACAGGAGTATCAGGATTGTAATCAGAGGCGGAGTCGGACGGCCTGTGTGCTTTGGCACAAATTTGCCTATTGAAACACGCCTGACACGCCAAACTACAAGCTGTCGTCTGCTAATTCCATTTGCTATCCCACGGTTCAAGTGCAGAAACCTCATCTGTTTCTGTCGGGTGCAGAGAGGAGCTTGTGGGCACAGCGTGGCGTGCTTCTTTACCTTCCCACAGCAGCAGGCTCTGAGGGGCGACCGAGGGCCAGATCACCAGGCTGTTGGCCTCGTACAGCGGGTTGGTCAGATTCTCCAGCTCCTGGGGCCGATTCACCCACGACCAAAGCGACACCGTCTTCTCAGGCAGGGACAGCTTCGTCCTAGGGAAAGGGGCGCGTTAAGTCGGAGTTAAGCACCAAAAAAACCCTGGCATTTGCAGGGTGCAGAGATGCATAACCCTGGATGCTGTTGCAGACAACATTCTCCTCTCCCTTGACTTTGGAAGAGTCACCTGGCTTCCTGTTGTTTCCGTAATGCCGCTAAGTGGCGAGAAGCCAAGAATGCGAAGGAAAGGCACCGGAAAGTTTTATCAGCTTAATACAACTCTTAACAGGCTCGACATGCCTGCCTGTGGTTCAGATCTGCCTCCTACTGAAAATGTACTGCACACGTACTGCAGCAGTTGATATCTTCAGTCCCCCAAACAGTTACAATCAAAACTTTAGAAATGAGATGTCACAGAGTGGTAAACCTGCCTCTGTCCATGCTTTTTAAGTATGGACAGACACTTTTTAAGTATTTATTTTTTCAACTAATGTCTGTTAATCTTTACAATCTCAATTTGATCTATCTATCTATCTATCTATCTATCTATCTATCTATCTATCTATCTATCTATCTATCTATCTATGAAACAAAGCTCAAGATGTTCTCAACACTTATTTAAATGACATCGTGTTTGACTGTCACATAGGACGGTCTCACCTCTCAGAGGTGCTGTTGCCCAGGAAGGTGCCAAACTGAGACGCGTAGGCGTGCTCAAAGAGCAGGACCAGGAAGCTCTCGTTGAATTCGAAGGAGCATGGAAACTGGCGATGGATCTGCCACACGCAGTCCAAGAAGAGCAGGAAGACCGGAGCCTCTTGGCGAGGCTTGCTGTTGGAGTAGGCCGACTGGGCGCAGCGCTGCTGGAAGGGGTGTCCCGCCTGCAGACGACACGAGGTGGATCACGCAGTAGCCATCGCCAATCAATGTGTAGTCGCCAAGCAGCGTGTGAGGAAGTTTAAGCTGGGTTGCACTGTGAAAGGTGCAGAGGAGCTCACCTGCAGCCACTCTCGCTCCACCAGGCCCTGGAAGCCTCGGATGGTCCTGCAGGTCGGGTCGAGGATGATCTGAGCCAAGGAGGTCACCTGCAGGGTGGAGTCCGTCCCCTCTGTTCCATGGACAAGCACCGACGCTCCCTCTCTGCCAGACACACATTCACAGTTACCATTGTCTTCAGTGTCACCCGAGACTCCTTTGTCCAATTTAGAACACTGTGATTCTCTCAGATCAAAGGCTGTCTGACACCGACTAGAGTGACCTAGAATGAAAGAAACACTTGCTGAATAACGACAGCAGGTCCATAAACATAATGGTGACCTCATCCATGCATACATTTGAGATGCTGGAGTGACAGCTGAAAAGGAGATGAATCTCATTAGAGATGTGACATAAAACACAAGTGTGGTCCTGGTTCTCAGTATCTGACCGCTAGCTTCCATGTAAACACCAGAGAGCAGGGGTGACCACTATCGTCACCTAGGTCTCTAGGTCCCCTTTAACAAGCGAACGCTGTCCCCCCACCTGTCTATGCACTGGGCGGCCAGGCAGGCACTGGTGATGATCTCCTTGACGTAAGCCAGCCAGTTGGAGGCCTCCAGCTTGCTCAGCCAGCGGTCCATGCTGTGCGACTGGTCGTTGCACGCCTCCACCAGCTTAATCAGGCTCTCCTGCAGGACGTTGTATCTGCAAGCACGGGCCAGATCATACGAGGTGAACACACGTCATACTGACATGCATACAGGGATCAGGGTCACTCATGACTTCACTTCTTGGATCCACTGAACCGTTACCTTTCTAGCGCCTTGTGGATCCTCCTCCACTGCGGGTAGTTGGCCTCGGACTCGAAGCCTCCGCCTCGAGCTTTGGCCTGCTGGGCCACAGCGATCATGCGCGTGTCAATGATGTAGCCACGTTTTCCCGGCCGCAGGGTGGCGTTGATCAGCTTCTCGTCTTCCTTGCACCTTCGCCCGTTGGTGCCCGTCAGAGGCTGCCCCGCCCGCATCATCACCTGGAAATGGTAAAGAGCACAATAGCGCATTTAAGATGGTTAAAGCTAAATGGGGTAAAGATGATAGAGACAAGCTGGTGCATCACAGGTTATAGTCTATTGCCACAACATCCCTTGATGTTTCATAAAATCTTGGCCAGCTAGAGGCCACTAGGAGGAAACTGAAGGTCCAAAACATTGGGTTATTAGTTTAGTCTGGCTCCACCTCTTTGCAGTAAAATGGTCATGCGACACTGTGTTTTTCCTTAAAACTTTTGGGATAATTTTTGCAATAAACCTTTGATATACCATAACCAGCTTTTTATTGCGATATTTCAATTTTTATGCATTTCTAGAGGTCATGGCACCTACAGTCAAGCTTCAACAGCTGAAACTGAAATTCACAAAAAGAACACACTGCAACAGAAGCAGCGTAAGTGATGAAAACGTCCCAGCCGCTCACCATGCCGTTCTTCTTGTGGTAGTAGCTCAGCACTGGAAAGCGGCCACCGTGGCGGAAGGTGGCCACCTTCCTCAGCGTGTCATCGTCCACGTCTTTGGGCACGGCCACTAGAGGGGGGTATGACGGACAAACGCTGAAGTCCTTGTTGACTGTGCTCAATCTCCACTCGTCCGTCTGGTGGCAGAGGCGGTGACGGGTTAGAAACAGTGCGTTCAGCATGTACAACGAGGGATGACTGAGTGTTTACAACAGATACTGTAGTGCCTGATCACGTCCATACCATGGACTCCAAATCTTTAAAGGCATCCTCTGGAAGAAATGAATTCCAACCGTCTTCTAAGACTTCGAACATGGGCCGGTAGAAGAACGGGTACATCAGGGAGATTGAATCGAGAGTCGACAGCGCCTGGCCAGGAATATACAACTGATTATTAGGACTATATTCTGACAGTGAAAGGAGGACAATCTTTAAGATAGTCCAGTTTGAACTGATTTCAACTCATCCCTGTCAGCTAATCGCTGTGGTAATCACTACCTCAACAGAGCCGGCGATGTTGAGGCACTCCTCCATGCCCGGGATGTCGAGCTGGATCACCCTCAGGTCTTTGCATTTGACTATGATGCTTCCCAGAGACCCAACAAATCTGAGAGAGACAGTAAAGATAATTAGCAACTTCATAGACTTGTTATAAACCATGTTTTTCATACAAAATGGAAATCAGGATCATAGGTAATACCAACATGCATGTCCAACAATTTCGTGGAGTCGATAATGTAGCTGTAATGTCACCCAGATAGATTTCTGCATGTATTTCTGAAAATGCACCATACCTGCTCTGGATCAATTAATCAAGTAAGAAGACTAAGACGGTTAAAAGCTTGGTTTGTTAATTTGGTTCTCTTATATTTATTTTAGGCTTGAGCAGACAAAATAAAGTCTGACACAGACAGCACAGTCTCAGACCTTCTGCCACAACAGTTTCACATCCTGCCTGTTCTGCTGAAATCAAGCTTACGCTGGCTAACAAGGCATACGCTACAAAGACACAGTCACTCTCGACTCACTTTTATTGTATGTCATCCCTTGTGTCCAAAGAAGGTTTCATGTGTTTTTTCAGTAAGTGCAAATATAATTTACGTAGAACGCCCTTCACAATACAATTACATTGGATAATGCGATAATGGATTATACGAAGGGACTGCTACTTCACATGCTTATAAGTGGCATTATATAGATTATAAACAGGCATTATAAGGTCGATTGGAGAGGCTTAATTGTCCCCATATGTAAGTGTGAGTTTGAATGGTGGGTGTGTGCCCTATGATGAATTGGTGACCAGTCTAGGGTGCCTTCACCCTAGACCCACCCCTATAGAGCACTAACAACACATTTGGGTGCAGAGAGAGTAAAATGATGTATGGATCATGGATAATATTTTGCACTCTGTCGTGGAATACATACAGTTTTACACAGACATTGCTTGAACGATTAATAAAGGCCTAAAGCAAAAAAAAAGGCTTGCTCACTTCTTCTCTATGGAGTCGATGTTAGAGTGCAGCAGCCACAGCTCCTCAGTGTTGTCCTGTCTGGAGGACAGGATCAGGTGGTGACCGGTCAGGCACAGAGTCCCCTCCACCGTAGGCATGAAGGGCCGGTGCAGGACCACCCCGTCCACCCGGGGAGTCTTTATCAACTCTGCAAACTCCATGACCTGAGGGACACACAACGCACGAAGCAGACGCGTCCGAGGCGACGGCGTTAATATCAAGACCGCTGCTGACGCACACAGTGTTAACTGCTGCTTTGGTGCCGCTTTGGGAACGCACAGAGACAGCCGCTGCAGCTGCTTAGAGGCATTTAAACAGCGTCAACGAGCTAATGCAGGAAATGAACGGGCTACCGTATGTTAGCCGCCGAGTGCTGCCAGACACTGTTTACACAGTCTGTCAGCTTTATGTTTCACTCATGTTGTGAAAAGTACTACGCGCTCGAGCGCACGAAGCGACATGAAAGCGTTTTTCATTGTCCCCGACGTTATTTATCATTCAATTACATCCGTACCTTGTCGTAGCTGTCGGGCGAGACTGGTGCGTCCACAAAAACACGCCGGCTGGGAACAACGCGGAACTAATCACAAGTTTCTTCAAATGAAGGTTCCTGTTTGTCTCTCAAGCTAGGGTTTCCCTTAGAAATTAAGGTTAACCTAACCTAAAAGTAAAAAAAAAATCTAAAACCAACCTAATTTAGTCCACTTAACTGTTTCAAATCGAAACTTTTTTTTTGCAGCAATACATGCACTGTGGATCCAGAGTTTGTTAATGGATAGTTTGTTGTCAGTTAGGCCTGTGGTTCAACACATCAATTGGCAGCACTACAACTCTACTTGCCCTCACATTATAGTTGGATTTTATTTCATTTATGAGGAACACACTTGTTTTGCTTTCAATATTCATATCAATAGATATCAAATAGATCATGACCTCATCTCACTGTGGACTATGTACTGTGGCACCTTCAATTATATAAGGTATCTCATACCCAGGAGTAACTCAAAGTGCTATACATAAAAATAAATATTTAACAGAAAGAACTGAGAGCAAAAACAAATACAATTAAAAGGGATTGATAAAAGCAATAATTGAAAACATTAAAAAATACAATTAAAGAACATTCTGAAGTATTAGCAAAACTAGAATTAACTACTAAGTTGTCATTTGGAAAACCACAGCTCACTGTGGGTTGATTTAAAATATCTATAAAAGCTTTTTCACTCATGTTTCATAGATAGATAAGAGTATTAAATGCCAGCCATTCCCTGTTTCCACACTCTTCATGATTCAGGCACAGATACTTGAAATAAAAAGCAAATTGACGCAGCTATAGACATAATTATAGATTATCTATGAATCAGTGAAATACATATTTTTGTATTTCTATTGCTCACGGTGTGTGGAGCTGGTTTCAGTGTTCATCCATCCCCACTCCACCCCCTGCTGTGTGAAACTTAGATTTCAAAATCAAACACCAGGTGGTGACATTCAGAGACTTGTTCTCCCCATGCCTCATATTGAGGTTCATGGTTATGAGACATACATTCTATTGGACAGGTAAAAGAGTACATTTGTTTTATTCATTTACCTTTACTTCAAATGATTTTACCTGGTCAAAGCCAGTAAAAATGTGTATTAGTCCAGAAAAGGACTGTTTGAAACTTATAGTAAGGAGAAAAAGATTTGAGAAGCTTCTTGAAGTGATGCTTTCGGGTTAAAATGAGTTTCACAGTGTGACTTGAGAGTGGTATTTTGATGACAAATTGTAGGGAGAGTAAGCACCTGACTTCATATAATGATATGCTATTATCGGGCAAGAACCCACAGTGAATGAAACTTAGCAAAACCAGCAGGCAGCAAGTCAAGTATACATGAATGGATTGCAAAATAGAAGGAAAGTGGGTGAATGTGTTTGATCCATCCCAGGCCCCTGCAGCTTACATGTAGAAGTATCCTTAGGCAAGATACTGAACCATCAAACTGCCCATTATGCTGTGTCATCAGTGTGCAAATGTGTGTGAATAGTAAAAGCTGCTGGCTGAGCAGACAGACCATGTGGCCTCTTCCACCTGTGTGTGAATGTGTGTGAATGTGACACACCCTGTAAAAAATGGTTTAAATGATCTTGAAATGAAGAAAAGCACAATATATGAACCAGTTACATAATCATGAGGAGGACAAATAGAAATAAACCATCGCAGTTAAAATACCAGTAGTTATTTTGACTGCAGAAAAGGATCTTGATATTTCTACTGGTTACAATAGTAGAGGACCATGGGGCATCCTAACAGCTGGATGATGTGCTCCGTAAACTCCAACTCCTTCAACTCCACTGTGGTTAGAATTAATCAGACTCTCCTAAATTGTAGATAGTCTGGTCACTGCTTAATTAATATTAAGAGTATAGAATGGTAATACACAGAGAGAGCTTTGCACACTTACAGAATGAGACAATGAAGGCAAACTGAATCCAGATTTAAAGCTCAGATGACACAGACTCTCCTAATCACAGGCGAGAGTTTATGCTAAAGGAGGGAAGGGAAAAGCTGCAGCCTGAGGATTTTGTCTTTCGTTTGTGGGATCCCAAGGAGTTCCGCCTGCTGAGATCCTAAAGCACATGAGGGAACACTGGCCGACCTTGAATTGCAGAGTCCCTAAAGAGGTGAACGCTTTTGGACAGAGAAGGAGAAAAAGGACAGATGGTTTGGCAAAGACTGTCGCAGCCTTTTTGGACTTTGTTAGGCTGGGCACCGTGTGTGTCTTTTCATGAGGGCCTCACCTTCCTCATGCAGACTAAACACACAAAGCCTCACAAAGCATTCATTTTCAGGGTTGAGGTTTGGGTTGTGATCAGACAAGTAGTTGTTTGGGTTGAGGTATAACTTCCGGAAATGTCCTCTGAGTGCTGTGTGTGTGCGTGCGTGGGTTTCGTGTGTGTGTCTGTGATGTATTGCAGATCGGTGCAGTATTTGCCTCAGTTGCAGCCTGTCTCGGCTTCACAATAGATGGTTTGCTGTGGGCCGTTCTAGCCTGCATCACAGAGAAGGCGTGTATTGACGCCAGAGCTCAATTGGATGTGAAACCCAGTGTTGCTTTACAAACCAAATAACTGCTCTTCCTCTCAGGAAAAGATGCTTCGCTGTGACTTTTTTTTTTTTGAAGGAGGATACGCTGAGAAAATAAATAGCATTCAAAGCAAATATTCTCTCCACAGACTTGTGCTGGGCACAACAGTTGTCTAACCTCTATGTTTTATTTAACAGTGTGTGTAGATAAATGTGTTGGTTGCAGGAGGAGATGATTTGCTTTAGCATCTGTTATGAAAAGCCCCTGTAATAAATTGTAAACTTTTACAACATCTGCTGAATGTATACAGAGAGTGTCTTTGATGAAGTAGTCTTTGCTGTGTGCCCTGGGGGAATCTGTGGGAAAATGTGAATAAACTTGTCAAACACAAAACCAGAAATCCTAGTTTCTAGAGCGATGTCAGTCCTGCTTGAGCGACTGTCAAAATGCAATCCAGTGGTTACGTCTGAGTTTCTAAATCCATCTTGGGTGCTAAATGCTCACATGCGTCACGCGCATCATGTTTTGACATTTATTGACGAGCTCCGAGCATATTCCTCGTCTTCCACCAAATTTTTGTGGGGACTGGCATTTTGAACCTACTACACCTACACTATTACTCATTCAAGTGTTTCTTTCAAATTCTGGTTAAGACAATGTCTCATCTGACCTTCTGTTCTGCACGGTTTGCTCGATGTTTGTTCTGATGTTGTTTGGCTATTTTAGACATGTCCAGTGAATCAGTGCAGTCTGTCACGACGGATAATCATGACTTAAACGTGGGTGAAGAGACTCAAACCAAAACATGTTGTGTAAGCACTGGGAGAAAGTTTGGAGAGGTGCTTTATAATTAAACATCCTCAAAAACATGACATGTCTCCATGTGTGATGTCACCATGATTGGTCTTCTATTTGACTGTAGTTGAAATGTAGTCTGCTGTACTTACTTAGTTATTTAGTTTGGTTAGTTATTAAGATTTATTTACCCTCCTGCTCATCAATCATCAACATCATCAGTCGTTTCCCGACTGACAGATATCACATCTACGCCTTTCTGTCAGAAAAAAGCTTGTAACAGCTTGTAACCTTACCATTACTGTTTTGAAATTAAAATAATTTTCATTGTTTTGTACTGATTTCATTTTCTCAATTTCATCATTAGTCCATACGCAGCACATTTATATTTGTCTTTTATTTAATTTTTGACAATGACACTGGTCATTGACATGAGAGAAAAACAAAAGGTCAATCGTGGAAGTCTCTTCCTCTTCATTTTTTCTCTTCGATGAGGCTCCAGGGAGTGGATGATCCACTTTGTCTACCTTGTATTCCTCATCGTCACCATCCTGTGGTGGGACTTGAGAGATTGTTAGACTCTGGAGTAAACTGGAAGAAATTGTTGGAAGTTGTTGGAGATTTCTTCCTCCTCCTCCTCCTCTCGCTCTGGAAGCTCCAGGACATGGGTCGTCCATTTTTGTACCATCCTCCCCACTGGCCTCAGAGATGCCGTCCTCTTGTCTGAAAAGCTGTCTGTGACTTTGTCTTAACTCCTCAGCCTTTTACTGCTACTCTCATCGTCTTCATCTTGCTCCATTCTTTGTCTCTTTCCACAGATCATCTCTCTACCAGAGGAACTCTCTGAGAGGCCGACCAAGGGTTCATCCTGCCCCCTCAGTCTCTTGCTCAGACTGATCGTCTTCATCAGTGTTCTCTTTTCTCTTTCTGGATGCTCCAGGACATGGGTTGTCCACATTTGTATCATCATCCCCACTGTCCTCAGTGATGCTGTCCTGTCGACCAGAGTAGCTGCTATCATCTTTCTGAGACGCTGACCGTGGGTTCAGCCTCTCTGTCCCTCTTTCTGGCGCACCATCCATTGTCTTTGAAGCTGCTGTTAGTAGCCTCATCGTTGCTTTCACCATCGCTGTCTCCATCGCTGTCTGCAAATTCATCCCACCACCTGAAACCTTCATGCTCCTCGTCACCCTCTTCTGGAAGCCGAGGTGGACCAGGCAAGTGGTCTCGTGGGATCAGCAGTATGTTTCTTGATAAGACCTCCTCAACTGCATCAACAATGTTATCATTGTGAGCTGGACGCCAGGGTGGCCCATCACCCCCTGCCACAACACCAACCAGTAGAACTGGTTCTCCAAATCTTGGCATTTGGTGTCTGAAATCATTCATGTTGTTTCCTGCAGCAGCCAGAGCAGCTGGATGAACATCCTCAACAATAGCTCTATGATTGTGAGCAAGTAGAAAACGCCATGGTGGATGAACAACGCCTGCCAGATGGTTTGGACCTCCAAAGATTGGGCCGCCTTCTCTGAATCCGAGTTGGAGTCGATTCATGTTGTTTAGCTGACGACCGTCTCCTCTATTCATTTTGCTCGTAATATCACACAAGGGAATAGTTGCGTGATAATAGATCGTAACCAAATCTGAAAATCTTCAGAGTTGTATAAGCTGTGGCAGCTAGAAGGCAACAAGTGTTTCTGCAATCTCTCTCACTCTCTGGCTCTCTATCTTACCAGTCTATCAAGAAAGCTTACCACCACAATGTCTGGTTTGGATCCCAGGGTCTCCTTATACAGTGCATTCAGAATTACACTGTTTTGCGTGATGTCAATGGATTCTGAATTCCGCATTTCATATGAACATTCTAAAAAATGTGCAGTGCAATTGATGATGACATCAACAATTGCTGTTCAGTGACCCCTCAAGCACTGAAATGTCACGCTGAGTTACAAATGCCCTGTTTTCGCTACATGGTACTGGCTCGGCTCAAGCCGTAGTATTTTCCCACACTACCCTTTATTTTCCCGCAGTATTTTGTTTTGCTGCCTCCAGCCTTGTCTGGAACAACACATTTCTCCTACAGCTACATATTCAGGATCAAAATGATCGCCCCCTCAATTCCCTCCATTGTGTGTGTATCTTTGTTGTTGTTGTTGTTTATCTTCCCCCTACTTTTAACCGTCGGTGTCCTGTTGAAGATGACATCATGCGCACCTGTTGCAACTGTATGGCGACTGAGTACTCTCAAGGCGGCACTGGAAACGCACTCGAGCCGAGTCGAGTAGAGTGGAGCAGAGCCGAGCTGGTATGATGTAGTGGAAACGGGACATAAGTAGTCCGTGAGTACTTCATGATAATCAAGTAGCTGCTGAGATTGGACCTTCCTCATATGAGCAAGGTCACTGTTGAAGGTCACTGTGAAGTAATGATTGGTCCTGATTGTTGTTCTTATGAGCAACAATCAGGACCAATCATTACTTCACTGTAGCCTCTGCAGTATGGTTGCTCACAAGCACACGGACATCAATCATAGTAGGAGTTTTATTAAATATTATTATTCTCTACAGTCAGGACACACAGTACCAGACTCTCCCGCAGTCCTTAAGTGGTACAATTTTCTGCAAAAGAATATGCAACCAAGAAAATGACATATAATGACATATGTTCAATGGAAAAGAACTGCACTCAGATATACATAATAAAAGGTTGTGAGCAAAAATGTAAAACCAAAGAATATGAGTGACCACATAATGACATCAAAATGCCTGCAGATAATTTTGTAGAAAAAGGTCATTTTTCTGATCACACCCTTTTGTATTTTCTCCTTCACCTTCTTTCAACCTTTTCACTCCTATGTTGTACTTCAGTGCATCAGTGAGGTGTCTGTCTAACTGAATTGAACCTGAATTGAGTTGGTGGGAATGAAAAAAAAATCTCATGTAGGAATAAAAAACCAAACAATATAAATGTATTCAAGATAAAAAAAAGAATGGGGTTAAATATACAATTTCCAGTGAAAAATCATTCTACACACTTCTGGTTCTTCCTCAGTATCTCCCCTCTCCCCAATATCTCCTCTGTTTCTGGCTCAAACCTAGGAGGCTGCATGTGTGCACGCTCCATAGGAAAATGTTGCGTGATCATTCATGTGAGTGGCAGGCTGGACAGCCAATCGGCAGGACCCTTCATAAGTCTGTTGAAATTGATTAAATGGCTCTATGCAGGAATGGGCTGTAATATTCACACATGTATGAACACCTGTAGGTTTGTGAAAGGAAATTCCATCAGGGGGATGCTACACTCTTACTATATTAACACTAGAGAATAAGGATAAAGACTTCATCTCAAATGTCCGCAATCCCCTTTGAATGAACTTAATTGAGCAGGATATCTTAAGGTTGAGTGCATTTTTGCAAAATGGGAGGACACATATGAAAACAATCCTTCATGGAGCTCACAGCTGTGTTTTAGGGCTAAGAGCATACTTTTGTGTGGGATTAGTGGATGCATTTGTCATTGAGCCTCCTCAGAGAGGTGAAGGCAGCCTCAGCATTATTTCAGCAGTGAATGGTCCCTGTGAAATCCAGCCTCCGATGAGGCGCACAGAGTTGGCAGAGGGTGTGAGGCAGACATGATCCAATCAATCTCACACAGGATGTGACCCTGTGTGGCAGTTCTGCGGGCTCGGCCTAATCACTGTGTTGTGGAGCCTGCAGCGGACTCACCAGCTCGTTTGCTCTCACATGCTTCCAGAGGGTTGGTGGGGGGGGTGTCATTTTCCAAGCCCTTAACCCCTTGGCGGCTATGAGGGAAAGGAAAACACTGCAGGAAATGGAGAGAAAACCCAACATGTCTCTTAGCAACCATTCCAGAGGCCTATAGATTCACCTATAGATAATTTGTGCCTTCTCCCAGAGGATGTGGTGTGTGGATAGTGGATGCTGCCTATAGCCTGCACTTTTGTCAAGCTGTATCTGTATGAACAACTTCTGTGATTAACTTGCACTTGCTTTCCAGAGCAGGTGTGCAAGAAACTGCGCTCCTCATACAAAATATATTCATTTTCCAAGTGTAGTAAGCGGACACAATGTTGGTAATATTGCACTGGAATCGCAGCAGGAACTGCAAACACCAAACACTCTGGTCAGGGCATACATTACCCCAGTGCTGTGTTCATCAAACAAACATCATCTACTGCCACCTGCAATTCAGACTCTTCTCATTTGTAGCTCCCAAAGCATCCACCTTCCTCTCTACCTTAAAGAAGGGTTAAATACCTAACTTTCCGAGATTTTTCTCCACACTTGCATTCACCAAACATTACTCTTATTCTCCCTTTTCCTCACTCTTCTCCAATTATTATCTCCACTTAACTAGTGCTTAAACTCTGCCATTGTACTAGTATTTACACTATGGCACCTGCACTTGCTTGGTATAGAGAGGGTTTAGCTGTGTTTTTTTAGCTGTGTGCTCATTTTTGCAACTCTCTTTTGTGATGTAGTTTTCGATCACTGGAGTTCAAGAAGCAAAGCCCAGACGCTCCTTTCCCCAACCACTTCCACCAACTTCAGAGAGGGTAGTTAATTTTGGGGCACTTTTTGGCCCCTGCAGGGTCCCTAGCTGGGCCCAAAACTGGGATTTTGTTGTGAAAAACCAAAGCACACTTGGATGTATCATTTATGTGTGTGCGATCAAGCGTATTTGAGATATGGCCGACGGAAATTTCGCTATAATAAGAAGATGATGATACTGAACAAACACGCAGAAGAACAATAGTCATAGCCTTGTGCTCATATATCGCACGGGGCCCCTTTTGTCTTTTTAGCGTAGGGCTTCACTTTGGTCAGAAACGGCACTGACAATAGCACTCCTTCCCGGAGCACTAATTACCAATCAGATGGAGCCAATATCCAACTTGCATCACAGGGGGAAGACAGGGAATACATCCCGGAGAGATCCCCAGTCCACCAAAGGCACACACCATTCGTTCTCACACTCATATCCAGGGGTCCTCTAGTGAACCTAAACATCCATGTTTTTGAGCAGGAAGAGAGAGAACATGCAAACTCGGCAGGAAAAAGACACAGAAAGTCCAACCGAACGTTTGACGCTTTGCCAAATGACTCAATGCAAATGCAAGCAAAAGGTTTTAAATGAGCAATATGCTTGTGTCATCAGTGGGATTTAAAAAAAAAATCCATCCCCCTCCTACAAAGCCTGACTGTATCGCTGACACTGCTTCAAACGCCCAGTCAACGTGAGCAGACCTCCTTTGGTGGTGGTGATGAGGCATGTTGCATTACATCATGCAGTCCAGTCCTGCATATTTAGGGGGGGCTTCGAACGAGACACTAGATGGCAACCACGTTGAGAGGGAGAAGCTGTGTGTGTGTGCTTGTGTGTGTACGAGACAGAGCGAGAGAGAGAGAGGGAGAGAGAGGGAGGAAGGAGAGAGGTGTATGTGGGGGTATGAATTACGTCGGCGTGGGACAGTGGAGGGACGGTCTGCTCGTGGCACTGAGCTTGCAGCTGGAGCAGAGCTGCAGAGAGGGTGAACATCTGGACAGGTAGAAATCAACCGAGCGCAGCTGGACGCATGTGAGTGACAGCGCACAGCGCTCGACCTTGTAGCTCGCATCCAGGTGGGATCAGATCTGCTGCTGCCGTCGCAGGGAGGGAGAGTAAAGTGAGACAAAGATGCGCTGTGCGCTGTCCGGGGACGGAGTGAGCGACGGCGACGCGCCGCCACCGACACCCCGCATTTAGATGGCTCCAACATTTGGGGTGCAAAACAGGTGTCAGGGAAGTGTCGTCACGAACCCCGGAAGCCGGAGGAGGTGGGAACATCAGAGGGAAAGATGGCAGCAAAATCCGATGGTCGCGGGGTCGTCACCGGTTTCGCCCAGCTGCACAACCTGGACGAGGTGGTGGGGACCGGGGAGGACGACACCCGGGACGGCAGCTCCTTCCACATCTGCCACTGCTGCAACACCTCGTCCTGCTACTGGGGCTGCAGGAGCGCCTGTCTGCATTACCTCCGGGGGAAGGGGAAGAAGGGGAAGGAGAGGGATGCGGTGCGGCCGCCGCAGGAGGAGAGACTCTGGCTGGACTGCCTGTGGATCATCCTGGCGCTGCTCGTCTTCTTCTGGGACGTGGGGACCGATCTGTGGCTGGCCGTCGACTATTACCACAAGCAGGACTTCCTGTGGTCGGGCCTGACCCTGTTCTTCGTGCTGGTGCCCTCGGTCCTGGTCCAGATCCTGAGCTTCAGGTGGTTTGTGCAGGATTACACTGGGGGCGGACTGGGCTCCGTGGAGGGGCTGAGTAGTAGGAGAGCCACGGCTGGTCTGCAGAGAGACAGGTGCTGCCGCCTCTCTGTCTGGGTCTGGCAGACCATTATACACATCTTTCAGCTGGGACAAGTGTGGAGGTAAGAGAGAAATCAAAACAAAACAAACAAACAAACAAAAAAACTCCCAAGTTAGTCTTTAAAAAACAAACAAAACAAAACTAGAAAAGAAAAAGTAAATGCACAGTGCGCCCCAGGCTCTTCCCACTTTCCCATCCATTCACCTCCTCCTGACTGTCACCTGGTATAACCCGCTGCTGTGGACATGACTGGGGTGGGAATCAGCACCGTGCTGATGCCATTACGCATCGTTCGGCGGCGTCGCGCATGCCTGTATTTTGCACATTAAAATAAAAGGCTCTCGCGCAACGAACTGCTCCAATTGCAGAAATGTGCACGTTGTGTGCGCAAATTATTCCACCACAATGCGCCACTGCGCCCATGTAAGGGGAGGGAAGGGGGCTCAATAAGACGCACAGGTAGAGGCTGAGAGCTCATGTGTGCTATGTCTGTGTTGGTGTGCGTGCGTGTGCATGTGCGTGTGTGTGCGTCTGTGTGTGTGTGTATGTGTGTGTCGCCTGGATTCACCCATCTCTCCTCCTTCTCCTCCTCCTCCTCCTCCTCCTCATCAAATACTCCAACTCTGCAACTAGAGGCCAGACGAGCATCTGTTTCCACGGCTCGCAAAACTACAGCTTCCCCCCACAGACATGATGTCATCGATTCCTCTGCGACATCTTCGCTGCCCAAATGTGCAGATTTTTTTGTGTTTCTCCGTGTGTGTGTGCGTGCGTGTGTTTGCACTGCCCCCCCTCGCACCCTGAAGCGTCCGGGGACCGCACATCTCTGCGCGTAATCTGTGACATGCGAGCTCGGAAATGTGACACTGGTGGTGTGCGCTCTGCTCCTCTCTACTACACGTTTGGGTTTGAGCTGCTGAGTTGTTTTTTTGGTGCAGACAGACGCAGTGGCTGGCATTTAATGGTGGGGGGGTGGGGGGGTAACGCATGACGGCTGCTCTGCCAGCGGCTGGAAACGTGAAAAAAAAATCATTTCAGCCCGATTTTCAGGTCTACACTCGACGTTTTGCAGTGTTTTTTTTATCAAGACCTCCGAATGCGATGCTGTTACAGTAGCTTGTATGTGACAGCCGCGTTTGCTTCTCGTCAAACAAATGGATTTTTTTTCCAAGGCATGATTGTGTTGTAGCCTAATGCATGAGAGCGTCTGTGCCCCAGGCCAAATTACTCACATGCTGAGTCTGGGAGTAAAACCTGAGTTGAAACTCAGCGACCTTTTTGAGAAAAACAGACCTTAAATTCGGAGACCTACAAATCTGAATTTACCTATTCCCACCGCCTCCGACAGTCCAGTCAGGATGTAAGCATCATTTTCCTCTCTGTTTGACTTAAAAGAGCAGCTCCGCTCATAAGTTCAAGTTCAGTACATGTCGGTGTGTCACCAGCATCGTTTGTCACTCTCATTCTTTCTAAATCCTTGCTAATTCTTTGTGGGTGCGTGGATTTTTTCATCCTTAAATCCAAAATCATCCTTAAATTGATCGGAGACTGAATTGCCCCCCAGGAGTGAGTGAGGGTGCATGGTGTGTATGTGTGTGTGACCTGCGATGATCCCCGTTGGGTTGAAACTGGGTAAGATGATGGATGGAATTTGAGCTGCATCGCGTCGATGAGAAGCGGCAGAGTTTATTTGCTCGAGTTGTGGTTCACTTGATTATTTTTTAAAGTTAATGACGGAGCAATTCACTGCGGAAAACCAACGCTCGTGTTTGTGGTTATCAGGGTTGATACAGATGTTTAAACCTTTCAGTCAGAGGATCTCAAAGAGTCCAACCTCTGCCATCCACCACATCCCGGGGAATTCTCTCCTATCAGATATATTTGTCACTGCAATTCATCACCACAAGTTTTTGAAATGGCTGTTTGTTTGCTCCTACAATGACCGTTATCAGTTCTATTGGTCTGTAAAGAGACAACATGAGTGGTTGGCACTGTCACCTCATAGCGGACAGAGGGTCCCGGGTTGGACTCTTGGTCTCACCACCTTTCTGCGTGGAATTTGCGTGAGTTTCATCCAGGTGCTCAAGTTTCCTCTCACAGTCCATGTTGTATGTTGATGGGACGTAAAGTGAGAGAGTGAATGGTGCGTGTGTCTTGATGAACCTGGTGACCTTCCAGTGTACATTCACTGGCTTAATTCTACTTGTCCTGGGTTGTTGGAGAACTTGGAAAAGGGTACAAAGGGTGTAAGATAATGATGGATGGATGGTTTGTCAAGCTCATATTAACATTGAATATGTTTATGGTCCAACAGCTACCCTCAGGTGAGAAAATGTAAGAGGGATTGTCGTTTGACTTGTGGTTTTATGTGAGGAGATAATAAATCCTGTGAAGCAAAGCAACACAGCACAATAAAAGGTTTTTGCCAGGGCCCCAGGCATATGGCACAACAGTAGAGCACATAGACCATCTTTGGCGTGTCAGCATTAGTGTGGGACTCGCATGTGCGCCTGTAAAAGTTCACCCAAAATTAATGAAGCTAAAAGAAACCAAAGCAGAAGGAAACATGCCTCGGAGGATCTCAAGTGAGCGTAATGTGTTGGTGTTTGTGTTGTGACAGGACAAAGCCTGGGGTAGGGAATCATTGTCAGGCCACACTCTCCCTTTGGACATGAACCGCGTGGCTACTGGTCCGGGGTCGTGGGTCAAAAGCTGCTCTTGTCATCTGAGGGAGAGTTCGCAACCTAAGACCCACCGGGCTATTACACGATATGGAGATTATTAGACACTGTGACAGCCAATAGGTGGACAAATGCTGACATATTGCATTGCATTATGGAGCTCTGCATTCCTTATGTTTCTACGATATGGCTCGAATCATGGGATTAGTGTGAAATCATCCAGGATTTTGTGATCCTGTGGTGATTAAATGATTTTGGCGCCAGCACCGCGATCATCTTCAACAAGATGCCACAGTATCGGTCTGCCAAAAGCCTCAGATTCATTAACGTGAGGAAACGAGATGAAGAGCAGGCAGGAGTCAAAAGAAAAAAAAATACAGCCTCATCATGTCTCATTACTCCATCCTGTTTTCAAGCCTACATTCAATTAGCTGCTCTCCCTCTGTGCACCTGAGGACCGGGCTTGTTTTTGCAGTTATCCCCTTGTTAATTGTTGACGAAGCGGGAGAGGATTCCACTCTCCGTCGGTAATCCCACGGTGTCGCCGGCTCTCCACAGCTCTTTCATGTCGTCCTCCCTGTGAATCACCCAGCTCCGCTGACGGCGTCCCCTCCAGCTTTAGAGATTCAGCTCGCATACGCTCGGGCGCGCCGTGCATCACACATACACACAGGTCTCCTGGCAGCGCGATGGACATCTTAATCAGTGTAAAGCCAAATTAGCGTCTGAGTGAAAAAGAGCCGCATCCATCTCTGTCTCTGCTCTCAACTCTCCACTGCCCTCGGAAGACATCTGTGTAGGAAGTTTTTTGAAGCTCTTTGTTGTTAGGAAATCCCCAACAGAATATACTACATTTCCATTCCAGTCGTTGGGACAAAATATTGGCATGTTTTGTCTCTGTAAACCTCACATTCAATAAATTTTATCCTGTGTTTCCAGTATTGCTAAGTAGGGAAATACAAGGCACAGAGTGTTTAGCGTACAAGATATGGTAAACTGTACTCCAGTACTTAATCAGAATACATTGTTTAAGTTAATGAAATGCGTGAAGGGATTTCTCTTTTCCACATTTATTTACTCAGCAGAAGGTGATGTATGGAACCTCTCTGTTGTTGTTGGCGCTGTCAACCTTTTCCACTGAAAGCTTGTTGTGACAGTAGTAATATAAGATACGACGAGCAAGAGTATGAGTGTTTGTGCCGTATGGGTAGTAGATCACAGCAAACAGATTGTCATGAGTCATGTGACCCACATAAGACACTTAGGAACTAGCTGGTGCTGCAGGCGTCTGCCGGGAAACCTATCCTACATACACAAAGGACAACGAGGGCGGGGAAACACACCCTGGACAGTGTGTGGCCTGCCTCGCCTACCTACTGCAGAGCATTCACTCTCACATTCACACCTCAGGACAATTCAGAGTCTCCAGTCAAGCTAAACATGCATGTTTTTGCTCTTTGGGAGGACTAACCAGAAAGAATTCACCCAGAGACCGGAAAAATATGTCAACCGGGGACCTTCTTGCAGTGAGGCAACGGTGCTATCCACTGAGCGCACCCTGGCACCCATCTTGAACCAGTTAGATGTCTGCCTGGCGTCTGCATGCGGCGGTCGGTGGGCAGCTTTTGGCCGTCACAACAGCAGGATCCAAACGCTGCTTTAAATACCAGAATCAATGTATTGAACATGGCTGGGGAGCTGTCCCTCCTGAAAACACTCCCCCCTCTCTCTCTTTGTCGTCTGTGTTGGAGCTGTCCAGGCCTGAATGTCTGACTGAACCCTGGGATGCTGTACGCTTTAACGCTTTTTCCCCCCCTCAGTGTTTTCAGCTTCAGACAGCTTTGTCATAAATCAAACACTCCGCGGGGCGGGAATACATGAGTGTGTATCGATTTACACAGTCTTATTGGGTGTCATTGAGCACCGTAACCACAATGAAGATATCAAGGAGATGTTTTCATGCACTGAGTGGTATGAGGTTGATATTCAGTCCACACTTGGAACGCTTGCTGTATTTAACAGGAAGAGTCCTTGCACTTGTATCAAGGTTCACTTTAGTATTTATGTGAAGCGGTGCTGAGAAGTCTGTTGTCTGTGATGGTATGAATAGGGCAAAAAAAGTAGAAAAGAGGAAAGCGCTTTAGTCAGCGGAGTTTCTGAGAGATTTATATTTATTTCTATTTATCCTAAATTATATTGCTATTATATTGCTTTACTTGCTTATGTGTAAAAATGTTTTCCAGGTCAGTACCAAAAGAAACACGCACAGACTGCATATACTCCATGTGTACAGGGGTCAAACGAGACCACTGTGAGAATGATAAATACTCTAGTAAACTAGTCTTATTTTATTTATGTGATATCGGAAATTCATCTTGCCAGTGGAGGAATCCTCCAGCCATGCAGCAGCCGGTGGGGCTTCGGCCCCTCGGCAATCACACGAAATGTTTTAACACCACGAATGTGATGCCTGGATTACAGTTTAATCCACAACCGGAGTGAGCTCGCCACCGAGCATGGTGAAGAAATTGCCTCATGGTTGACATCTGCCTGTGTTTCCCAGCCTGGTAAATATTAATACAGACTGGGAAGCAGTCGACAAAAGCCTCTCTTGGCTGGCCAGGCTGCTTGTAGTTGCCAAAAAAGGTTTGTACATGCGGTGAAGCGAGACATTGAGATGATACAATGCAACCAGCTGCCCTGTCAAGGAAAAAGAGAAACAGCCATGGGGGGGTGGAGGGGAGCGGGGGCAGGAGTGGGGAAAGATGAAGGCTTGGATGAATTGGTTAAAATCCATATCATTACGAATTGAGAGTTTAAAATGGCGAAAGATGGGAACATCGTGTTCCCCGCGCAACAGAGGCACTGGAGTATTTTTGGAGAGTCGCTTCGACTGATACATGAGTGAGTTTTGGCTATTTATTCTCTTTGCTGGCAGAATAAATAAATCTAGGAATCTCCGTAAAGACACTTGTTTTCTATTGTTGCAAAGATGTGGAAACAAAAATATCTTGATGTTCACTTAAGGATGAGCAGATTTTGCAAAATTTTGAGCAGAGCCCAGAAGCATTTCTTTCCACTAACAACAAAGCACAGACAATGCACAGTGGCACCGAGAGAGAACACTTATCTTTATTAAAGCGCACATCTTACTCTTTGTTTGTTATTTACAGACAGCACATTAAACTTCCATTGCCGCTCTGGAACATATCAATGCAACGCTGCTCATTTTCTCATTAGTGCTGATAACAGGGGACAAACCTTTAAAGCCAGCGCTCCAAGAAAACCCCCAATTATGGGACAGAGGAGCCTATCAAAATGCAAGAAAAGCCAGGCTTTCTTGGGAACCTATCACAGCTGGGGGTAAAGAGACAGAAAGCCAGAAATGATAGAGGAATACGTGCTTGAATTTCTCAAAGAGCGGCGGAAGAGAGCAGGAACTGAGAAAGCAAGTGAATTGCTGTTTTGGCTCAGCGTCGTCAGGATTTGGGTTCAAGCTGGGTTATTGAATTAGAGGGCGGGAACATGTCTGATTCAGCATGTGGTGTTTGTTGGAAACCAAATGTCTCACCTCTTGATAAACAAGCAGTGGTCTCAAAGCAGTTTACAGACACAAGTCACATGTAATTACTTCCATTTAGGCAAAAATTGTGAAAATTTGTAATGTGTTTCACCAAAGCCAAGATACAGTCTGTAAATGTCTTTTTCTGTCATAGAGGATGGAAAAAAAATTGACAAAAATTGAAAATGCTTAAATTGACCAATCAATCATTGAAGTAGATTATTTCATTAGTTAATTAATCGACGAGTTGTTAGCTGCCCTTTGTACACTTTGTACACTGTTGGCAGAGGCTACCTTACATTGCCCAGCTGCTCAGCCAGAAGTTTTAACCATTTACACACATTTGTAGACTGATTGTACAGCATCAGAGGCAGTTTGGAGTTCAGTACTTCCATGTGTAAACGGCAAGGAGCTGGGATCAGACTGCCACCCTTCCAATAAGTGCAAAACCCAACCCAACCCAAACCTCTTAGTTCTGAGACGTTAGACCAAAGCCCCAAATTACTGACACGTTACCTCATAGCCATCCTATTTCTGCAGCACAACACCCGTTGTTCCTGCAGAGAGCTCTTAAGTCCAGTGCAGGGGGAATGAATAGAAATAAAGAGCCCGTGATGATGCTTGATTTAACCGCCTCAGGCCTGCCTCCTGAGCAAAACAACATTTTGTAGTAGGAGCCTGAAGGCCCTGGTATTATCCCCGCTGCCTCTTAACGCCGGTCAACAGACAGAGACAGGCCGGCACTTGTAGAGGAATATTAAGCACACAGGCAGATGGGTTACCAGACCGGATATTTGTGTGCAGATCACATACACGTGTGTACGCGCACATACACGGACCACACCACAGGGGGAGTGGAGAGTAGCTCTTTTTTTATACACCTCCTTATATGCAGTCTCACATCGCAGCCCCTATCTTGCTCACGGACACACACGTACACTCACTTGCGCCCAGAATTACACATTTCCATGTCCTGTTTCTTCAGGCACTCAGATCAGAGAGAGGTGGTGCAGCCATTGGACGGTGAACTCCTCCTACCCTCCCCCGGCTCTCTCCTTTTTTTTTTACAAAAAGTCGTCTCCTTCACACACACCCCCCCCCTCCCCGGAGCACGGAGATTAAACTATTAAAAACACATCAGCCAGCCACACCGCTGCGCTGGCTAAGATGTTTGTTTACCATAACGAACACGGACAGCAGAGTTTAGCTCGACTCAAGCTCACAAACACGTGAGCGCCGCTGAAGGTGTGCTAATCCGCAGCTGTAAATAGTCCCCCAAATAAATGCATTATTTACTTCTGTTGGAGATATTTCCGCTGAGAACTGCCATGCGTAGCTGCTCTGTGAGAGGAAGGAACAATTTCTTCAAGGAAGGTTTGAACAGGATACGTTGTTGTTTCTATTTTCAAGTCCTCTGTGATGATCGACGCTCTGGTGTTTTTGTTCTTACCTTCTAAATTCAACACGCTTTATATCTCCATATTCAGAGTGCTTTTACAATTTGCTCCTGTGTGTGTTGACATGTTTACACCCTTATTTCCCGCTTGCTACAGTTGTAGCCCCGCGTGCTTGTGGAACTTGGCTCGTGATGACGATGAAGGATTTATTGACTTTGAAGTCTGCTGTTTGTGCAATGTGGCATGCGCCTAGTTCTGTTTGGCAATTACACTGGCTTCACCAGTTCAATTCCCCTTTCTCCCCACAGCTGTCTGTTATTCCCGTTCTCCTGCGAAATGTAACATCCCGCTAAAAATCCAACTTTTCCCTCAAGTTCGTCCACAAGATGTCAAAATAGACACACTACTCATGTTGTGTGATGTACAGTTTTGTCCCATTCAGACGTGGACCTTGAACCTTACCTGAACCCAGAGCATCTGAATGAATAATTGTACATCCATTTATACATCTATCCATCCATTATCTTACCTGCTCTGTGCCTTAACCCTGAAGCCTATCCCAGCAGACATAGGGTGAAGGCAGGGAAGACACTCTAGACAGGTCACCAGCCCATCTCAGGGCACACGCACTCATCATTCACTCTCACTCTCACATCTAGGTCCAATTTAGAGTGTTCGATCAATCTAAGTGCATGTTTTTGGGGAGTGTGGGAGGACGTAGGGAGTCTAACACTCTGATATGCAATTATGCTTCACTTTCCCCTAAAGTAGGCAATGTCCACATTCCCAGATGTACCATTTTAGACGAGCTAAGTCTTGTCCCATCTCTCCATTAGCGTTTTTCATTCACTGAAGCCAACACATTACCATCTGTCCACCCTGCAAACTTGACATATGTTTTTATTTTTATCCCTCCCTATCGTTTACAACTATTAATGTTCTTAGGCCCCTGGTGAAGCTTTTTATCCCACTCCATCCATCCGGGAAGGAGATACCACACCGTGTTCCTCTGTCCCGTCTAAGCGGCTATAGTTAGAAGGATCTGCGATGCTACGTTAAAGCCATCGTGCTGCCTCCATCTCTCTTTATGACAGTGCCCGTCTCTCTGCGTTGCCTTCGCATAAAGCTGCACTTGACCTCCATTTCTGTCAAGGAAACTGGAGCATCTGGCTCCTGCCCCATTACAACTCCACACCTCCTCCCTCCTGGCCTCCCTCATCCTGCCATACCTCCCGTCTTTTACTCCCCGCAGGGCCCATTTTCATACCTCCCATGTTCCACTGTTTCTGCTCCCTCTCCCTCACAAAGCACCTCCCTTCTGGTAGGACCGCCTTACTCCTCAGTTCATGAGTCAACCTGTAGCTTAATCGCCCCGCTCTCACGGCGCATGCCATTTCTTTGGATTTGCAGCGTCTCCCAGGCAGTTATTCATGCTCTTTGAAAAGACTGCACACAATGGAGCGAATCAATACAAAATGCTGCAAAAAGGCAGAGGCTATAACCAAACATTTTAAGCATCCTTAAAGGTGCATTTAATAATACCTTTGATATTACTAGTGAATCGAATTGCTCCCTTTCTGTGAAAGATTTGGCTGTGATGCACATTCCACTTGGAATCCACATCCAACAATATGATGTGCTGCACTGTGCTGCTTACAGCCACTTATCAGTTCGAGTGAAAACAATGAGCAAACAGTGGGAAGCTGCACTCGGCCCAGGAGATCACATGTACAGAACCTGGACATTGTGAAGTGGAAAAAAAAAGAAAGAAAAAAGACAGGTGAAGTAAGTTCCACAGACCTAGGTGTTCAGCAGGAGTTTGATGTGAAAAGCAAGATAAGATGTAAACGTTATTAACATATTTTGGTTTATTCTTGGTTGGTAGATGCACATTTGGGGGAATAAAAGTCATAGGATGATAGACACCAGTAGGTACAAAGTGGGTAAGATGATGGATGGATGGATGGATGGATGGATGGATGGATGGATGGATGGATGGATGGATGGATGGATGGATGGATGGATGGATGGATGAAACATTTGGGTGAGTTAGACACTATGTGCTCAACTTAAAACCCATACATATACACTAATACACTAATCACAATGGCAAGACCGTAAGAAAAATTAAGATAAACATCATTAGTGTAATTGATATTACATACAAACGCCTTTTGTAGATACAGTGTTTATATTTCTATTTAAAGCTGTTTTTTTTTACTTATCTACTTATCACTGCCCACGCTGCTGCTGCAACACTGGGATTTCCCAGTTGTGCAACGAACACACGTTATATCTATCCATATGTCTATTCAAACATTATGAAGTGAAGACAGAACGCATGAAGACAAAGACCTTAGAAAATGTTACAGAATCTGGATGATGTACTAGAATGTTAAGCTGAGCAAATGATGCACGGTGTGCCATAAGGTCTCTTTGGGCCAGAGGTTCAACAGGATGGAAGCACATAATTACTGCACTGTAATGAAGGTACACACACACACACACACACACACAGGCACACACTTGTCAGCCTTTTTTTGATGCCGTCTCAGTTTTATTCATATCTGGGCTGAGTCTTGGAAGCTGCATCAGCACAGCTCGGAGGAGACCACCATTGTTTGAGTCTAATCATGGTCGACGCTCCAGGCGTCAGTTTGATAAACAGACAATCTCTGCTTATAAATAATTGAACAGCCCCGTTAGTTCTCTCGCTCTCACGGTGTCACACGCGCAGGTTTTTTTTTTTTTTCCTTTGCAGTCGTCTCTCTCCCTCTCAGTCACATATTTGCATGGTGATACCCTGCTTAGTGAGCTGTTACACTCACTGAGAAGTGAGTTATACGCTGCAAAGTCAAAGGAGCAAACTCCTTTCACGAAAAATCAAAGCCGCCGCGCATTGTGCATGACGGCATAGATCGCTAAGCAAGGTGTCACCGGGCTAATGTGACGTGAATGCAAACTGACAAAATCGCACAAAACCTGTAAAAGCTGAGGAAGGTACACATCCTCACAAGTCTGGTTAGAAGGAGAACATTAACTCAAACGTTATTATTAAGACAGACACTAAAATAATTTATTCATACGTTAAAACAATTAACTGAGGAATAATTTAATGAGAGAACTACATATGTGTCAGCGGACCAGAAGGACCTCCTTGATTAGTTTTTCATGCAATATAATTATCATTACTATGATTATTAGTTAGATTTAAGAGCCAAAGATGAATAATTAGATGACACTTACACCAAAACTGCCTGTACCTCTCTAATGTTGAACTTTTTTTTCCCTCCACACTCACTTGTTGGTGTTCTCGGCTCTCTAAAATCCGATCTGGCCCACATTTTGTGTTTGGGGCCTCATGATATTTAGGACAGCCCACATGCAGGCCTCCTGCTCAGCAGTCCATCACTGTCCTCCCCGTGTCCTTCCTCTCTTCCTTGTGTCGGTGGTGGGGAAACTTGTTCCTGTCTTCAGGTGACCGTGGCGAGCCAGGAGAGCTAAATTGGGTTCTTGACAGGGACCTGAGAGCGTCGCAGCAGAGAGGTCATCAGCTCAGGAGTCCAACAGCCATCAGTTGGATGTCACACATCACCTCCTCAGGCCTGACAGGGTGTAGGTCCACACCAAGAGAGCTCCAGATGCTGAAACTATCGCTTTGCTTCCTGTTCTTGTCTGCCTCAATTCTGCCTCTTCTGCGTCCTCACGTCCCCGTCTGTCTCTGTTTCTATTTGTATTTGCTCCCTCCATCCATCCCTTACTCCCTCCCTCCCCCCTTTGCCTCCATCACTCTTTTTCTTATCTCTTTTGTTTCGGCTGCATCCTCGCTCCCTGTGTGTTTGCCCTCAGAGTGAATACATATCAACAGCAGCCCGTGCGCTTTGGCCCCCGCAGGCTTTTGTAATACACTGCGGTCAGTATGTTTGTGTGCTCAGGCAAAAGCAACACAAGTTCACTGATATCGCTCTTATATCACCACCTCGTACATGCTGCACATAAGTGCAAAATACGGCATCGCTCATAACTTCAGCCACCTGCCTCTCTCACATATTTAGATTTGTGTATGCATGCAAGTGTGTGAGTGTGTGTATGTGTAATGCTTGCATAGGAGGTGTGAATGTTCTTATGCTTTATGCCAAGATGAGTGTTGAGAATCGCTTCATGCATATGGTAAAGTGTAAAACAGTTGGGCTCTGCAGAAAGGCATGATGTAACACTGTTAATTAGATCATTTCATAAGTCGTTTTTAAGATGAATATTTCCTATACAGACAGAAAATTTAAATGAAAGAACACTTTAAAACAATATAAGTATAGAGGTCCCTGAGGAAATCCAGAATTATTCATACGTTGGAGAAGAAGCCAGTGGACCTGGAGTAATGTGTGATTCACCTCTTTGTTTCTGGACCAGCAGGAGCTGAGACAGAGAAATTTTGCCAGGGCAGTTGAGCAAAACTGTGCTTTTTTGGTGCATAGTACAAAACAGTATGGGGTTGGAAAAATCAGGACTCACCCAAATCTCTCAGTAAATTTAATGTTTAGTGCAGGTAGATGAATAGATGAATTTAAATAATTGGCAATAATGATAATAAGGGATAATGAAACATGTATATGTAGAGCGAGAACAGGAGTGGACCAATAGCTGACCCCTGTGGCACTCCATTCATTTAGGGGGCAGCAAAACAAGATGATTTATGGGGACAGATTGCTCATTTGGGCAGAATTTAGGTTTTTTGGGTCTTGTGAATGCATAAACAAACATATCTATTTCCTGAATGCCAAAATAATACATAAACCCAACCATATGTCTTGACATGTAAGGCGCAGTACGTGTATGAACATTGTTCCTCTCTATACTTTGTCCACAGTGGTTTCAGGATGAAATGGAGTCTGTGAGATATTTTCAGCCACTGTGTCAGAGTGGATTAGTCCAGTATTCCTTTAAGGGACATAACAGTTTAAAAACTGCCACTGTGACTCCCTTGTCTCCATTTGGATTACAGGTTTGAGAGAAACAACAAAAACTGGACCATAAATATCCCTTAGAAAGCTAGAACTGTTAATTTCATTTACTCAGCATATGCCAATGGTTTGTAACCATGCATCTAATCTAATCTCATCTAATATAATCTGATCTGCAGTCTCTGTTACAACGCCCCACCCCCCGCCAAACATGCAGCAGCAGAACAGATGAGCCACATTGTTAATTTACACATTTTTATCCTCACTGAGTAGTGACAGGCAAACACGTTTGACTCGCTCTAACTTTATGAAATTTGACCTGCAAATTGACAGCACACCCTCTTTCTATGTTTGCCTCCCCTCACATTTAGCAGTAAATGGATTTATGCTCTGTGGAGTTTTATGTGGAACGCGCCAAGATTAACGGGATGTTTAATCACGGCGCCTTTTGAAATAAGCTTAACATTTATCCGAGTGCTAGGCAAGAGAAAAAAAAACAGCACAGGAATTCTTTTCGTCTGTACTGAGTTAAAAGATGCCAGGGAATAAATAAATCAAGCCCTACTGTCATCCATTTGAGTCTTTTTATTGATTTATTTGGAACTTTTTTTGATATTGTGTTTTCCCGTGCAGGACTTTGAGGTGTTTCCCAAAGCATTTTGGTCCAAGAGGGACAAGGTTGCTTATTTTATGTAATTTATTTTTTATTTTGTACTGTCTGGCATTTTTCCTTCACTGCCACCGGAGATTCCAGACTGGTCTTTGTCTTTTTTGGCATGGTCTAGCTCTCCTCGCTCTCACCTCCCCACTGGGCACAAATCTCTGCTCTTTGAAGACAAGTGAATGTAACAAAACATGGAGCAATATGCAGCGCCGTCACGCACCACAGGCTGACAACAGACATAAAATCTGCACTGTGATGATTTTATGCCAGTCCAGTTGGTGCAGCATTTTCACTCTAACCGAAACCTTTAAAGGTAGCTTCTCATTAAGACATTTGGTGAAAACAAATTTATCACTGAACCACTACAATTGTCTGCTTTCTTGTCAGTTTTGGGCTCAAAACTGACAAGAAAAACCATGAATATATAGCTAGACTGATGCTGCTAGTCCAAACATCCCCAAAATACAGACAGACCTACATTCATACCTTTACATCATGTTTAATACAGTAAACAAATCAATAAAGAGATGTAGGTGATGCTGTGGCTCAGTGTCACCTCACAACAAGAAGGTCTGTGACTCAAATCCCAGTCAGACCTTTTTCTGTGGGAAGTCTTCATGTGCCTGTCTGGGTTTACTCCAGGTACTCCAGTTTCCTCTCACAGTCCGAAAACATGGATTAAGGTTGATAGGAGACTGTAAATTGCCCCTAGGTGTGTGTGTGTGTATGTATGTGTGTGTGTGTGGACCGTGTCATAGACTTGCTGTCCAGGGTGTATTTCCTGCCTTATCCCTATGTGCACTGGGATGAGCTCCACCAGACCCCGTGACACCATTAAGATATAACACGGGGAAGATAATGGTTGCGAGGATGGATGTACAAATATTTATAAATCACAAGGTAAACTGAATGATTCTTTCCTCTCATGTGGAACAAGGTATTACACCCATACAAGACAACCTGTCTTTGTATGATTGTGTTATAATATATCATCTGTCATTAAATAGCTCCTAATAATTCCCATAATAATGATTCTTGTAAACATTTTCCCTCCTTTGCCTGTTAAAAGTCCACCACCTGCATCGCTGCACATTTCTGTCAGTTACACAAAATAGCGAGCTGAATGTTGTTAGTGCTGTACAGTCATTTTCACACTTCAGCTGACAGTGTGCGTCTGTGTGTCCGTGCTGGCTTGTGTGTCTGTGCCTTCCCCTCTTGGATTTGGACCATTGATGATGATTTGATGTGTCAGGTTTCATTTACACCTGTCCTTCCAGGAGACGCTGTGAAATTAATTGAGGGAAAACATTAATTTTCTTAAGGTTTCTCAAAATGTCCAACCTATCATTAACATGCCTCGCATCAAAGCTCGGGAAAAGCTTTTTTATTTATTTATTTATATTTTTTCCAAAATCTGTGTGCAATGGGGAGAAAATACTAGAGCAGAGGAAACCAGGTGCGTGTGTGTGATTAAAGGGGTGAAAGACGAGAGATCATAGGGAAAAGCTGCAATGGAAGTTGATTATGAGGTTGTGAAAACGTTCCGTCTGATACTTTTAGAGAGAGAGAGAGGCTATGAATTTGTTCATACCATCGTGAGAATCATTAACTAGATCATCTGACAGTACAATAATAATGCAATCAATTATTCACTGCAGAACAGTTTTAATGGGCTCTTTGGGCAGAGAGGATAGATAGACAAACTTTGTTGTCAGTCAGGTGCACGGTCATTGCATTGACTCTCTTTTGTATAGAACTATTGCAGAACTGGGTTGCTCTGCCCTCGATACCCCTGCCAGAGTTCAGCAGGGAGAACAGTCCATGGTGTGGGTGCGTGGTGCCTCTGGTAATGTGCTTCGCTCTTGTCAGACGTTGTTTTTGACCAGTGGTCACGATGGAAGGAAGAGAAGTCTCGGTAATTTTCTCTGCTGTCCTCACCGCACTCTGAAGGCACTTCCAGTCTACAGCTGTGCAGGCGGAGATGCAGTCGGTCATTATGGCTTTGATGGTGCTTCTTGTAGGAAGTGGTGAGGATGGGAGAGGGGAGTTGTGATCTTCTCATCCTGCAGAGGAAGTGCCAATGCTGCTGTGCCTGTTTAACCAGAGATACAGTGTTTGGGTACCAGGTTAAAGTTTCTGTTCAATGCACCCCCAAGAACCACTTTTCACCACCTCCACTGCTGTGCTGTTGGATGGTTTTTTGGACATTTCAGAGAAGGCTGGTTCTGCTGCACCATTTCACCAGCTGCTCCCCTGTATGCCTGGTTATTGTTGTCAATGAGGCCCACTCATTACAATTACAAAAACATGTCACGTCTTAGCGGGATCTGTAAACCAAGCTGTAGAGATGATGTTTCTGGAATGTCAGATTAACAGGCAAACAGTGGGGATTTTTGCCAGTTCTGTTTGTAGGAAATTGTTCTTATTAAGCACTTTTCTATTCAAGCTTTTTTACAGGATGTGTTACATTCACCACCAAACTGATGGCAGAAGCTGCGGTTTGGTATCTTGCCCATTGACAGAATTCAGCCTCTGTCCCTCGGTCACAGCCAGCTACTTTGAATGGACCACATGCTGAAACTTCACATTATTTCAAAGACACCAGTTGAAAAATCTAAATCCTCAGTCTTCCTTGCTTCCCTCACTCCTACCTTTCTGTGACCCTGTACACTCAAAGCTTGTTGTGTATCTTCTCCTCAGTGTCTTCAAATCGTGTTTCGAAGGTGCTGACAAAGCACCATTAAAACACCACTTTGCAGCAGCAGTCTAGACAGCAGCAGTGCGAAAGACTGAATAGCAAGTAACAAATCTGATGCAATGTGGAACTGGAGGAACCCACTGCACCACTGGAAGTGATGAAAACTGAGAGGTGGTGAGGTGAAGGTGGGTCACATAAACTGAAATGACAGCCACAGGTTTTAAAATGGGAATGGAAATATGCAAGCAGCCAAGCTGGTAGGGGAAAAGGTAAAACTTAATAGAGCGAGCATGGAGGGTCTTCCTGATTCAGGCTTCACTAAGCTCCATTTCATTTCAGGTTTCATTTCCTCCATTTCCCATAAATTCCCACAATTGCAGATAGGAAAAGTTCAGAAATATTAACCAGAGTGTTAACGCTCTTTACATAACTGCAGCCATGTGTCGAGACAAATGAACCTCTCGAGTTTTGAAGGCTCCTTCTCTCCGTTTTATGGTTTGACACACATAGCGTCTCACAGGCTGTGGTCGGAGCTCTGTGTGTATCGAGAACTGTTAATGAGGTAATGCCCTGCTGCAAACTGTGACCTAGATTTATTGTGGAGTCCAGCACAGACCAGTCACCAATGTTGCTGCACAGTGGCAGCGCTCTGCTTTCATCTCAAACACGCTCAGCTCCAGCCATGCGGAGAAAAATGAAGAACCAAAAACTCAACTCCTATCTATGTCTCCCCTCTCCCCGCTTGCAATTTCCATCCAAATATATTTCAATAAGAAGTCATGTATTTTTGGAGGCTAGAAACACAGGAAGGTTCTCAGTCTGAGGGCAGGATCGGATGAAAGGTGGATGGTGGTATGAAACATCCTGCAGTTAGCGGTGGCGGCGTGAGGTGATAAAAAAGTAGCTCTGGAACAGAATGACAGGATCACAATGATATTTATAGGATTGCATCCAAGGGCCGTCTGCCCTGAAGACGGCGGGCGGGAAGATTGCTCAGATATGGTCAATATCTGTGGATGTAACAGACTTTGACAGTGTGGGAAAGTGGAGGTGATGGAGAAGATTAGAGTGGGAGGCAATTGCAGTTCACTCAAAGAGAAGTAACAACAAAATAAAAGAGAAACAATCTCTTTAATTGAACTTTCACCAAAACGTCTTCGTGTTGTCTGTCACAGGCTATCTGACAAAATCCAGAGGAACAGAAGAAAAGTCCCATCAGGTGTTTGTCTCTTATGTTCTGTACATACTTCTGATTTTGTTCCCACGAGACAATTCACCATACATTTATAAACATTTCTCAGGACTTCAGATGCTTGTATGCATATAATTAATGAACACTGTACAAGTGCTATTTTAACCCTGACTGTCATGCAGTGAACGGCTACATGCTCTTCCACAGGCCAATTATCTTGTGCTAGAACATCTAGTATGGCATTTAGAATCTGAAGAAGTTCCAACAAGACATGTATTTATAATTACAGTATATTATCTCGGGCGAACTTGGTTGCACAAGATAAATAAAAAAAACGATAGGTAAGACTGGCCGGAAAAGCCAATACAATCTGACACAATATGACACAATCTTCTATTGGAGGGAGGATTTTTTTTTTGATGGGGGTAAACAGACAGAGGTGCAGAACCTGTGAGCACCTGTGCTCTGTGTCACCTGCAGTGAGGTAGAAAACATTGTCTGCTGGCAGACATTCACCTGTCTGACCCGCTGACCGTGATGCTACAGCATGCTGCCTTGTCACGGGATGACCTCCGTGACTCACGGCAGTCTGAGCAGTCTGCCTCTACAGCCGCCACAGACGCCGCCACAAGTTTTATCTCTGTGAGCTTGTCTGCCATCCGTCCGCTCCGCACTCTCGCATTTTTACCACTTTCTATGTCTCCACGTTTTTTTTTCCCCCTTGCCATCTCTCCTCACATCTCTGTGCATCTCTCTCTCTCTCTCTGTCTCCCTCTTTCTCTGTCTCTCATTCCTCTGTGTTCTCCTCCCAGACCTACCCTGGTGGGCATTGGCGGGCAGCAGGCGATGACAGTTGTATTAGCAGTCGATTGCGAGGTCACTTTCGCTCAGCCCCACTGAGACTCAACAGCACTGTCTGAGCCGCAGAAACAAAGACAGAGGGAGATGAGGCGAGAGCTCATGAAAAGCACTGCATTACAGTGAGATGGTGCACTGAAATAGGCCATGTTGGTAGTGAATAAGAAACATATTTAGAGAACAATATGAGTAGCTGTTTTCCAATACAGTTGCAATTCAAATATATGGTAATCAGAATACAGTTACAGTGTTGAAATGAATGGATTACAGGAATATAGTATAGTATCCGTTTCATGTGTTGACCTACTTGGTTATTGTCTGGTGTGATTGAACGTTTCCAGCAAAAGTTTACAGTTTAAGCCATTGCAGTGAAGTGAAATATGGTAAATAATATTAGCGACCATGATCTTGTTTCCTTACATTGAATATCCTGCAAATTACACTTTAAAAAGACATCGTGTCGGAATCTAAATCGTGTATTGCACTCAAACGAATAGCACACTCTAGTGCCTCCCTGTTTCAAACATGCATTACAATTACGGTAAAAAAAAACTAAAAAAAAAAAGCCTCTCTCGCTGATCTCCTCCAACGTTTCTGCGCTGGCTTGCAGGCAAAACGCATTGGTGCTATTTGTGCCTCACTGGTGGCTGTAGTTTCAAGATGGCTGTCATCACGCTGCCTTATCCTTCACATGGAAAAAAAAAAAATTCTGATAATCAGAAGAGGTCATAATACACCAACAATAACATAGATATAAATGTAAAATAAAACAAAAATATTACCCAGTGTCCCTTAAAGGGCATTTCTTTTGTCATATGTAGTAGAAAACATTCTAAAAGTAACCTTCGGCACACTGGAAATAGGCTTATACATATATATGAAGAGAGGAGAGTAAAGAGAGAGGGTGGCAGTGAAACTGAATTTATGAGTGGAATGAAATCAGAGGAACGTTTCTGAAGCGAAATTAGGTGAATACATCATTTTTGGAGCACGCTGCATGTTTTATTTCTTGCTATGTAAAAAGGAAAATGAAAAAAAAAAAAAAAAGCTGAAATCCGTTTGGATGATTTTCATGCCACGATTGGTGAACTCCACCCACGCATGTTTATGTTTATTTGCTGTAGTCCTTTCAGCTTGAAAAAAAACAAGAAAATAGGGGGAGGGAATGTGAGGCTCAGTGTGGGTGTGAAATCTAATGTGGAGAGCCCCGCCATCTCTTGATTGACATTTAATCACCATGGCAACGAGTGGGCTAAGACTGACTGCTCCCTCGAGAGCTTTTAGTCGCCAGGTTGCAAGGAGGAAGCAGACTGAGGACTTTCTAACTGAGTCTTATCACTGATGCCTTTCTTCTGCACCCCCCCCCCCCCCCCCCCCCCCCCCCACCCACCATGAATAAAAAACAAAACAAAAGATTACACCATCTAAACACACCCCTCTGCAGATGTTCAGTTCCGCCTCGGCCTTTCACGCCCTAGCCAGCTGCTGACCCGCTATATTCCCATGCAGCATCAGTCGTGATGAAGGGATTCTGGGGTCTCGTGCTGCGGCCGCTATCACTCAGTAGCCTCTCTCCGCTGGACGGCCGCTTCCGTCGTCATCGTGCTGATTGCAATGATAAGTGGTCAATCTGCGGTTCTGGGGAACAACACGACAACCCTCTCTGGCTTCCAGATGGTGTTTGTCTCCTGTGCGATCACCGCCATACAGTGTTGACTCAGCCCCCCCCGCCCAGCCCCCTCCGCTCAACGCTTCTGTCAGACGTTTTTCATTGCAGGCTTTGCATAAAGTGTGGAATCGGTGGGAACTGTAGAGCAAACAGCGAGATGAGCAGTCTCTCTCCCTCATGTTGTGCCTGGAATCCTGAAGAAGAGAGACAAGGCGGGTGGGTGGGAGGATGGGGAATCCCTAAGTGTCTGAATGGTAATGGACTGCTTGTTTTCTGTTTATGCTGTGCACCAACCAGCATCTCTCTCTTACACACACTCACACACTTCCCTCCTCCACTCCAGTTACACCTCGTCTACAGGTATCACTGGATAGGGGTGTTGAAAATCTCACAGAGGAGTCACATCTAGTTACCATAGCATTCATTTGTACTGTAAGCGCTAAAAAACCCCCCGCTGATGTCCAAGTGTGGGGGTGTTTTGAGTCCTCTGCAGTTGGTGTCATTCCAAAGCACCTGTCAGCGGGGGTCCACTCAACTTATTGGAAAGTCATGGTGGGAGGATTCTTGGGTCGGTGCTGCAGACAAGATGTTTTGTTTTAGCGTGCCTACTCTGTAAGGCGATGAGAGGAAAGAGCCTCCTGCAGAGCAGCTGCTCAGTCCTCTGCTTAAGAGGTTGTTTCTGCTCTGGACAAGCCTACAGAAGGCTTTATCCGGACCAGGTAATGCTCCCTAGTCTGGAGTGTGGTATTAGGACATGGAGACAGGCCCTGCATTTAGAGGACTTCAGTGAAGGGTTCACAAGCTTATATAAGGCACAGTTATCAGATTTGTGTGTGGGTGTGGTTAAACAAGACATTCATTTATTCATTATCTCACCATTTGTAGCTCAATGCTGTTGTAGGGATCTGTAGCTGCATATCAGAATGCAGGGACTCTCGACTGTCCACCACATGCACACACACACTTCATTTATTCCCACAACCACACATAGGGACAATTTTAAGTCAACACGTGACCTAAACATCAATGAATTTAGACTGTGGGAGGAGGACATAGGGAGAACATGTAAACCTTAGACATAAAGACTCTTGGACCAATCAAAGAGTTGAACCCACGTCTTTCTTGGCAACTGTGTTGTCCCCCTATAACCATGCGGCCCTAAACGATAAAGATACTTGCATGTTCAGCATGCATATCTACAAGATTTAAGGTATGTCAACACAAGGTTAAATCCCTTTTTCAGTTAGGGTTAGGGTTAACACTTTAGGGGGCTACATCCACTACTAATTCGTACAAATGACTCCATTTAAATATAAAATCAAATGAAAAACTTAATCCCATATTCAAATTCTTGAAACTTGAAAGTTAATCCCACCCCCGACTCCAGTGAATTGTGTGAAGGATGTCAGAGAGGGGAAAAAAAATCATAAAGCCATCCAGCCAGATGGATTTGGTGTATTTTCTTTAATCTGTTAAGTGGAAAGGATGGCCTCTCAATGATACGCCTCCTCCGGATCAATGCACAGAGGATGGGCGGCATTGCGGTAACGACCTATATAAGACATCCCAGCCGCTTAGACTTCATTTCAGTTTCATTTTCTCGAGTACACTGCGGCCAAAGCTCAAGGGTGAAGGGGACATGTGAATCTGTGCACTTACCTTTGGGCTCCACCCACTGCTCCATGGCCTCCCATTTTCTTTTTCGGCTGTCAGGTATCGTTCTGTTTACGGGCAGCTCCTACGAGGTTTGGGTGAAAGGAGCTGCGTGTGATGCCTGGGGCTCTGCCATTACTGAGCCAGTTTGTCGCTTCTCCCTGGAAATTGGAGTTTCTCTCACTTTCACACACGGCCAGGTGGAGACAGAGGAAGAGGCTCTGCTCTGTCGCTGACCTGGAGTTTTTGTAGTGTCAGATCAGTGAAGCGCCTCCGTGAATCTTTTGATGAATTTGTTAACTTGAAAGACAAGGGAGCGTTTAACACCTTTCAAAATGTCACTGATGCAAATTTGGTCATAAACATAAACTAAACAGCCTCTCCTTGGCTAAGCTGCACGTCTGTTGATAGCCGACAAACACGCTGGCTGTCAGCACAGAAATATCTTATCTGACTGCCAAAGTAATGAGGGATGCAAGCCAATGCATCCAATTAATGTAGGAAAAAAAGATGGTTGCCATTGTTGTTCCATTCAACATGAATTTAATGAAGGTAGATCGGGCCTTTCCACATCCTCTCACGTTTGAAGACCTAATTAATAGTGACTCAACAGTGGAGGGGAGTCCTATTGTCCACATGCGCTGGAAAGTCTGTGAAAGATATTCATTTTTCTCCATTCTAACAATGACTGTACAATATGGCTTTAAGGCAGGATACAATTGTGCAAAAACATCTTTGTACAAGATAGAAAAAGTACATACTGTAAAAGAAGGCTGAGCTTAATACATATATTAATGGTTTCTTCGAAGCATAAAACATTTGAGTAATGGTAAAATAATTGTTACCGCTTGTTAATGCATTATTAAGTGTGACTTCTTTTTTTTTTGAGATTCACTTATACAGAGAGAAAAAATTTGCATGCGGTTGCATCACTTTTTCCACATTAAGAAAGTGTCAAGGAAAGAAGAGCCACGAAGCATCTTGTCTTTGCGGCGCCAGAATTATTTTTTGTCTGTGTCGTTCGTAAAAAGTGTCTTGACAAAAAGGCCTCAGAACAGTGAGAGAGAAGAGATGAAAAACAGGGAGACAAAGGGAACGCACGGGACATAAAAACAAAGAAAATTGGGCAAAGTGACTTGGAGAAGAAAGCAAAGAAATGAGGAAATGAAGGCAAAGACACAGACGGGTTCAGATCGGGTCGTAACGAGACGAGCCATGAAAGAGACTCTCTAAAGCATCTCTTCCCATGCTCTCTGCAAAGACGTTTTGATGTGAGTCTCCAGGCCGCATGAATGTCTACTGATCTTGCTGCGAGTTTTTACTTTCAAATCCTCCCGTCGCATCTTTTTACAATGTCTACACAGTGTGACTTGACCCGGTTAAAGCTATTCCTGTCCTGGTTGTAGTATGCCATATTGATTTATTTATTTGTTCCATTTTTGGCCTTGGATTGCACTTGTAGTGAGGACATCACAGAAGCAAATCCAGTTATGCAAGGTTAGATAATAACGCCGGGCTGGTTATGGATTTGTCAGGGCTTTTCACGCGAACGCTTGTGTTGGCATGATGTTGATCTTCCAAAGAATTTATAAGCTTGACCTCCTGGAGGGGAGAGTGCCAGAGCTCCCAGACTTGAATTGCATAGCCACTTTCATGTCAGCATGGTAAATATGACACTTAAGCCAGCTGATTCGCTTAGCTTTGCAGAATGTGAACAAGGGGAAACAACCAGACCAGCTTAGCACAAATCTCACCAAAATATCTCTTTATCCTTAAAGACACTTTCCCTTCTCCCTGCTTGTCCTTTGGACATGGGAGATGAGGCTGCATATGGGATGCGATGCTGGTGGTCCGGCTTACTCTGGGTCAGTTCACAGCCTCACAAGGTGAGCAACTGCCATTAAAGCTTCCACTAACGACTTATTGACGGAGCTCCACTGAGCATGCTCCAACCAGGGGGCTTCAAAGGTAGAGCTGGCAGGGCTGTGATGTGTTGTTCGATGGGACAAGATTGTTTGAAGTCAACTCTGCCTCGCCTCACACTCACTCACCGACAGGCTCGCAGCAGAACACAGAAAGAATGGGAGAAGCCAAGAAAAACACAAGCCTGTGAAGAAGCACAGACATCTTTGAGAGTAATGTTCTAACATGTATCTGAACATGCTCTATGTTTAGAATCGAATACATGCACACTATATTTGTATACTAAGCCTTAAACTTTTGCGAGTGTTGTTTTTTTTGTGCACAGCCCTGTTTCTGTACATTTCCTGAATACAGTGTGTCTTTTCTTTCAGATAGACTCCATTTACAGTTGTGCACAATGTGTGTGTATGTGCTACGTTGCGCATGCTTTATTGTGATGCTTATACCCTGCTTTAAGACAACCCGACCGTAACATATTGAGCCTTTCTGAGGCTAGCACTCTCTCTCTCTCTCTCTTTCTCTCTTTCTCTTTGGTGTGCAGCCTCTGATGGAAGTGTGTCACAGACTTGAGATGCAGCTGTTTGATGCTCTCTACTGTGAATTGGGGAGGTGACCTCGGTGCAAACACACCCAAGCATGCGCACGCACACTGAGCTAATTATCCGCTCCCAGGTGTTTAATTTTGGGCTGCATTGCAACTCTGGCACAGAGGGAATCCATGTAAAGGGACACGGGCAGCAAAATAAGGTTAGCTTGTTTATTTGGTGGTTTCCTCTTAACCTCCTGCACCTGGTTCTAACTGTAAGTAGCCTTGTGTTTGCTGTTTGTTACCGTGATTGAAACCAATGCAGGTTATATGCTGTATGTAATGTGACAGCAATCCAGTTTGACCATAATATTAAGAAAATATGAGAGTTGTACACTAAAAGTTTTACTGTCTACTCCACCACAGCCTGGCAGCAACCTGGCATTCATGATTTATGCTGTAAATATAAAAAAAAGCTTTGCATGTAAAAGGTAACTCTCAAGACAATTTGCAGATGAATTAGAGGCAATTTCATTGAGGTGAAAAGCCTTCTGTACCTCCCCCAAGGAGGTATATTTGCTGTCTGTCTGTTGGGTTTCACAAAAACTACAAAACCAGTTTCCATGAAATTTGATTTAAAGGTTCAGCATTGGCCAAGGAGGAACTCATTAAATTCTGGAGTTCACCCAAATCGTGATGTGGATCCAGGCTCTTTTTTCTTTTTCTTCTCTGTTGTTTCTTGGCAGAGGCCTTTGCTGCCTGAGTGCAGCTCTGGGTTATTTATTGTTTCAAAAGCTGTTCAGTCAGACACTCTCATGTCAAGGATTTTACCATTTATAACAAATGGCTATATGCTTGGATTTGGCAAAAAGGCTCTCCTCTTCGAGGGAGCTCTCAAAGAATCTGCTCAGAGAGCTAATCGGCCCTTAGAAAGCATACGGGAACACAGAATCATAGTCAAATCCACAACCCAAGCAGGCTAAACACATGGAGGGAACATGCATTTGTGTATCTGCAGAATGGCGACAGGTCGTAACGGCCAGACTGTAGCATACATGAATGATCAGGCGTTACAAGTCAGCTGCTATCTGAGCAGCTGATGAATGAGCCACTCATTGTGAGGCATGAATGAGCAGCTGATGACTGAACTCGCACTGGCCCACGTGTGACCAAGGCTGTTCTCCTCACCAGAAAAATGACGGCCTCATCAAAGCAGAAGTCATCTAAAAAGCTGCTCCACCGGGCGGCATCAATCACGCTCCATCTCGCTATGTGGGCCCACCACCTGCGAGGGCACATGTAGGAGTTTTGTATAATATTGATCTTACTGAGTTTGAAAGCTGGCATTTTGTGAGGAGGAATCCTGAGTGAGTGTTGCCATTTCTTCCAAAATGTAATACTTGTGATGTTCCAGTACTTTTGAGTTACTTTCTCCAGACTTGTCATGCTTACCTTGTCATGAGAGCTGGGTTTAAAAAAAAAAAGATTTTCTGCTCAAAATTGATTTTTTTATTTGTTGTTGCCTGTATAGATTCAGAAATCCTTCTGCATGACAGTGCATTTTTTCCCAACTTTCTCGCTGTATTCTTCAAAATATAGTTGTCATTTTACACCATGGAAAATGGTACAGATAATTGTATTATCTGTATGGGAGCCTCATCGTAAACTATTCAGCTGAGAGTGTCAAAAGTAATCTTGAGATGGCTTTTTATCAGAAATTTTAACAGAAAAACATCTGATTTGCACTATTTGTTGCAAATGTTTCCTCCATAATCAAACTTGACTGGTGTGGAGAGTGAAATAAATATCAGTTGCTGTTGCTGTTGTTGTAACTGCCTGTGGTCATCAGGATTGTACTGTTGACAGAAGCGGCAGATCGTCCAAAACATACTATGTCTACACAGTATAAGCCTCTCCACTTCATGGTGTTTAAGCAACACAGCCAAGAGAAACTTCATTTTTGTTCATTTGTTCCTTTGGTCCTTCAGCCACACACTCCTCAGCAGTGTCCATCATCTCTGGTAGCTCTCTCTGTTAGCCTGGTGTTAGCTTGGTGTTAGCCTAGCATTGGTCCAGAGGTTTCTTCAAGTTACTAGAGCCCTTTTTTTTACGGGTTCCAGACTTTTTTACTGGTCTCAGATTTTACATAATTTCGGCCATAATAATTTAGGCCATGTTGTAACAAAAAATATGTATTATTCCAGTAATACATTACTCCCATTATTGACACAGACTCTTGTGTTGTGAGCTCATGCAGTTCGTGTAGTCATGTAAATGTCTCTTCATGCTCTGTGGTTGTTCACTGTGTTACCCATTTGGTGAAATGAAAATCATGTCAGACACTGATGGCTTCAAATCTTCATGAGACTTTCACCCTGCAGAGCCTCGTGGGGCGGACACCACTACCAACTCGCTGCAGCTCCTCAGGTTCATCTGTCCACTTTAGATAAAGATCGACAGTCCCTTGTCAGAGGCGAGCACCTCAGCCCACAGTGAGGGAGACAAAGATGTCATCGTGTCCTCTCTGTCTCTTTCTGTTTTTCCATCTCTGTCACAGTCTCTCCGTCTCTTTCAGGTTTCATGTGCTTCCAGGGCGCCGGTATTGACAGCTTGTTTTTCCCCACAAAGTGCTGAGTTTTCGAGAGACTGTCGCTTCCCATTTACTATTTAATATTTCAGTGTGAGGTGTTTCTGGGTGTTGTAGCTACAGGGTGTGCTACAGGGATTGGGGCTTTGGTGACTCGCATGAAAAACAATTTGTGTGCTGCATAGAGGCTGAGGTGGGAAAAAAAAAGTTGAAATGAAACAGAAGTTTTTGTCGCTATTTGGAACAGTCTCATTTTGTCTAGAAATGGTATCTTTAGTCAAACGACCACGGGCGAGGCAATTTATCTAGCAGGTCTAGTTTGACTGTTTGCAGGTGTGAGTTAAAAAGAGTAATTGTGCTTCTAAGCTGCTCAACGCACACACACACGCACACACACACACACACACACACAGCAAAACAACTGGAGAAAGCTCAACAGTCTTGCTTAAACAGGATGTGACACATGCTGGGAGTAGGATTGCTCTTGCACTGCAGTGTAGAACTACTTATTCCACTCATTATCAGAAAAAAACAAGAGCTTTTGCTTTGAACTTTAAAAGAGCAAAAAAGTTTTTAGTACACTGGTTAATATGTAAATTCCAGTTCGGACGATAAAGGCAGGACAGAGCTATCAGCATCCGCAATTTATAACCAGCATTCAAACAGTGAGAGAGGACTACAGAACAAAATATAACAAACTTTTGACTCACATCTCTTGCTTTCACATGGTGGAAATCCAGAGCTTTACAGATCTGCCATGAAGGGTCCTGCTTAATCAATCATTGCCTTTTTGGTTTGACACAATTACAGGAAATGGGTGAAGTTTGTTGAAGGTGTCACATCAGTTCCACCTTGGGCGTTATCATCTGCAGATCAGATCCCGCCTGCCCAGCTTTCACAATCATAGCCTGACAGAGAAAACCCTGTTTTCCCTTTGTAAAGCTACGTGCAGCGTGTGACAGGCGCCTGTGTGATTTAAATTTCCCTTCCCGATGTTAAAGCATGAGTATGGTTCGCTTGCCCTCCCTGAGAGAGCGCTGGAGTAATAGCAGCTGCTCAGTCCTGATTAGAGCCACCGTCCTTACAGAGCCAGGCCCACACATCTCTGTCCTACTTTTTCCCTCTTCTCCTCCTCCTACTCCTCCTGCTCTTCCTCTCTCCACCCGCTCCCAAAGCCATGCTCCCAGCTGCTGCTTGAGAATCACAAAATCAAGCTCCATGAGACTTTTTTTTTCATGTTGATCCATGCAATTTTTTTTTTTAAGAAAACGATCTCCTGTTGGTTGTCCACCCACCCAGAAAAGATTTAAGAAAAATCCACGTATATATGCATCCACGCATGTGCCCAGGCCCACAAATAGTTAATCATCCAAGAGAAATTTGTCTAGATTTGTTTTCTGAAATCGTACACCTACGTGCACACCCACAGACATGTATATAAACACGCAGCAGTTATGAGTCACGGCAAACACCAGAAGGCTGGTGAGGTATCACTGAATTGGAGTAACCCTACCCTGCAGTAAACAACCGATCAATATCAGAGCTCAGCTGTGTGTTGCACATTTTATGGCTTAAGAGTATCATCGGGCCAATGCTCCCCTCCTTTAAAAGAACAGTTTTCAGGAGTTTAGTCTAATGTGCCCACGCCTCGTGACCTTCAATACGACATGGGACCATTGCAAAATGGACATCTTTACTCTGTGTGGTAAAATATGAGGATGCAGCTGTGACTCGAGGTGTGTGGACAGAAGTTCTGCTGAGTTGTTGAGGCATTGAGAAAACTTCACTGTCACACACTTTCACATGGCTTCAGGATTTTTATGCCTGCATTGTCCTGTGATGTTTTGCTCTGTCTGTTGCTGGTTCAGGTGTGTTTTGCTGCTCTCTGTATGTGTGTGTGCTTAGTGAGGTCGGGGGAAGAGAAACGCTTTCATATCTCAGCCAAAGTGATGCACGCTACAGCTTCAGATAATCTTTTACAGGCACATATTTCAATGCGGTGCTGTTTTCTTGTCAAAATGATGACCAGAAAGGCTGAAGCAGCTCCCCTGACTCAAATTACCCCTGGGTCAGGTTGAGTTGAGTTGCACCGTGAGGAAAGAGATGCTTTTTCTGAAAAATTTAAAACCATTTTCTCCCATTTCGGAGAGTCCACTGTAACTTTAGGAGAATGTAATATTGGCACACAGACCTGAGTTAATTTGGTTCTGTTACTGGCATCCACACAAGCCCAGATAGAGCAAGCAAGGAAGTGTTTAGCTGATGGTCAGTCAGTCTTTAGGTGTAATTAATGGTTTATTTCATGTGCTTTGAAAATGCAAGCGAGAGACTGCAATATGTTCCATGCCAAGTGACTCATTTCACACTTGGAAAGCATTCTAATAAACTCATTCCCAAAACAACACCAGTTTGGCTGATTGGTCTTGTCAACACATCCAAAGTGATGCTGCATAACAAGGTAACACTATGGCGCTGTGCAGAAAATGAGAGGCAGGGGGATGCCAAGTGAAGAAACTGAAGGAAAAAAAAGAGAAGGGAGTGAGAGAGCAGCTTCCTGTCCTTCTTTTCCCCCTGGGTTGAGTAGGAGTGGATTGTTCAGCCTAAGGTTGGACTTGCTCTGGGGTTTTGTGAATGAAATGGACGCCTTGGCTCTGTGCCTGTACATTACGCAGCTAGGTTTTCTCCTGTCTTCCTTCCCAGCCCTCCTCTGCTGCCCTAACTCCCCCCTATTCATCAGGAGACTTTCCAGACTGCAACATGTTGGCGTCCAGTTACCATCACTTAGCAAGTCCCAGGAGCCATCAGCTCCCTCTGATGCTCCCTAGCTCTTGCTCTCATTCCCACTGCTCGTTTGTCTCAATACAATTCACATAAACTTTGAGTTATTGTTTCGATAGTGAATCCATATTTCTTCCTGTGTGCGTTGCATATACACATGTTATAATGTAAAACAACTAAAAGGCATTCCCGTGCTGTACAAATATAACACCACTACAAAAATAAAAAAAATCAATTCAATCCGAGATGTATCTTTCCCACTCTCACCATTACTTACTGCCTCTCTTCATTTACTTACCCAGCCCGCATTTACAGGCAAACACACACACATACAGACAACCTCATTTCAACTCTCCTCTGAACAACCGCAGACACTCTCCCATTCCCTCCTATCGCTCTCTGTCCAGCTGCGCACTGAACTTAAAGTGTTCTGTAGCAGTAATGCCAACCTGTGTTTGGCCATGTCACATGACATGTGGAACAAGGCTTGATTTATAGAAACACGGCTTCATTCAGGTTTACCACTGTGGCGGGTCTTAAAGGTGTGACGTGAGGGAAATTATGAGGACCAGCGTTCTTGTAATCGCTGTGTAAAATAGTCCACTCCATTAAAAGCAGACTGGAAAGGATCAGGTTGGTGTCTTCAGAAACAACTTAGAAGATATTTTACAATTCCTTTCAAAATCCATTATTCAGTGTTTGGTCCTGCATGGATCTAGCTCCCTTTCATACTTATCTGGCAACCACACATAAGCTTAGTTATTCTTGCCTCTCACGTGCTCTTTTGTTCCCATCAAAGCATGGTAACTTTTTTTTAACTGATATGTAACTTGAGTGATACAGCCATGGAGCGCCTACACATCCGGCTTTATATCATTGATCCGAGATAGGAGGAGCAATCGGATATTGAGGGAGACGCAAGAGTGTGTATACCCACCAGTATTTCACCTGAAATTTCACCAAACTGACTGACTGTATCAGATTGAGTTTGGTCGCTACCAGGCAGACAAGAAACATGGAGCGAGACAGGAGATATGAGTTTCTTCTGTGAGGGGATTTATGATTGAGACCAGCCCTTTTGTTTTTCACTGAAAATATATGAAGCTCCTGCACAACACCTGCATTAGCAGACCACAGGAGGAGCTGGAAGACAGCACCGCTGCTAGATTGATTTGCACATATAAAGTAGTGAGATCCATCTCTTCAGACTGTTGGATCGAGAATTTTTGACAGCCGAGTCTTGCCAGTGAGAGACCAACATCATGGATAAGTTCAAATACCTGAGCTTCAAATTCAGCCCCAGCTCACAGTCCGGCATGTTTTCTACTGTAAATGTAAGATTTGTACCTGTCAGACTGTAGGATTTGACATCTAATCCAGCACCTCCTTCAAACTTCATGACAAAAGCACCCTCTTCTCACTTGTCATGTTGTCAGTACATCATACATGCTGCACCACTCTCGACAGTTTTTTTCCCCTAACCCTATGTCAGTATGACTCTTATCACACAGCCTGAGGCAAAGACAAAAGGATATGATACACATACTCTCACACAGGTTTATGTATTGATGTGTGTTACTACTTCTGCTGGAACAACAGATCATCTTCTCCTCGCACTGATCAAGTCTCAAGCCTAGATCAAGGATCTGTGGGGTGGAACATGGGATGAGGGCTTTGTCCTAGAAGCACCTGAGCTTCCCTGCATAGATTCATGAAAGGAAGGAAGGAAGGGTTCCCGGAATACCTCAATCGACCTGGCACCATCCCCCACATCTCTTTTCCCCCTCTCTGTCTTCCATCCAACCCTCCCCCAGCACACTGAGGAGAAGCAGGAACGCTCCATCCTGGCTGCACACGCATGTTGTGTCTGCTGCTCTCTGCGTGCACTTGCACATGTGTATGTGTGTGTGTGTGTGTGTGTGTGTGTGTGTGTGTATGTTTTTAAGAGCAGGAAAAGCTGACACCATGAATCCAGGCAGCTGTCTCAGAGGATTTATATCACATTGTGTTGGCTTGTGTTTGGGTGATGGGAGGAAGCTGTTTATGGGGCTGAAAATGCTGGAATGGCTAGGAGAGATATTTCTTTCCACCCCAGCTTTGAACAAGTGTGTGTGAGTGTATGCGTGTGTGTGTGTGTGTGTGTGAGTATGTATGTGTATGTGTTTGTTCCTCAAATACACTATGATGACTCTTAATTTTTCCCCCTATTGTCAGTAACTATATCTCTCTCAGTCTGCTGTGCAGCCCTAGTGCTCTACTGCCTGTCTATGACCTTAAAGTACCCGTGTGTAGGCAAAGTGTCTGTGGATGTTGTGGTGGCCCCATAATGTGCTTTCTCTGCCCTCTCTCTGTCTCTCTCTCTCTCTGTCTGTCTCTCTGTGTCCGTCCCTGTGCCTGCCAGGCTGATATTTTGATCTGTCACAACAGGTTTTGCTCAGTGGGCCTGTCAGTGACTGGCGGTCGGGGGCTCACACATATGCTTTGTGTCATTGGATCCCCTCAGGTTAGCAAGGGGCTCAGGGCTTTCCCATAGTGACTCTGGCTGATGGTGTGAAACCTGGTGTAAAAATGTGATTTTGTGTGTGTGTGTGTGTGTGTGTGTGTGTGTGTGTGTGTGTGTGTGTGTGTGTGTGTGTGTGTGTGTATTGAGCTGTGCGCTCCAGCAATGCATGTGTTTTTGATGTTGGAGCGTCTGCTTTTTTTTTCTGAGCATGTTATGCATTGACCGCCTTTGTGACAGGGAACTGACATATTGGGGTGTGCTGAAGGCTCCTCTTAGATCTGTGCAGGCATTTTATATACCACTTGTGTGTGTGTGTGGGTGTGTGTATGAATGCCTGACAGAAAGTCAAGAAGGCCGGGAGGAAGCGCACACTGACACCGTGGTGTAAGAATGAAAATTTGATAAGCTTGCTGAAATTGATCTTGCAGTCTGCACATTTCTCCAAGTATGTGTGTGTGTGTGTGTGTGTGTGTGTGTGTGTGTGTGTGTGTGTGTGTGTGTGTGTGTGTGTGTGAGTGTGTGTGTGTCCCTACAAGCCTCAATGGCAACAGCAGTATCACTTATGATGGATGAGGTGACATATACTGCATGTCAATAATGAGCTACTGTGCTTTCCTCTTGCACATTCACACCTTCCTCACAGAGAAGGGCTCCTATCTTTCAAATTAGCACGGTATGTGACTAATCTTCCCCTCCAGTTGCCGCGCCTGCAAAAATAGGGCATTTCGCAAAGTGCTGTGTGTGGGAGCTTTTTGCATTTTCCCAGGGGTGTATTCCCTAAAGAGGAAGATTAATATATCAATGGATGACTTGATCATAGTCAAACATACGCACGTGCTTGTGTGCGCGCGTGCATCTGTCGCGAGTGAGCGCATGTGTGCCGTTCTACGGAGCCGCCTCCTGTATTTGCATGTCTGGAGTGAACATCTATCATCATCATCAAGGCGCTGCAAAACAGCGAAGCAGGCAGGCGCCGCCGACGCTCTCAGGAGAGAGACTGAACACACTCTGAAACCTCCACCGCAGCGATATCAAACGATTCTTAAATGCCGTCACCCCTGGGCAAAGGCGCAGTGTGCGCACACATGCACAGATGCAAACAGACAGATTCTGTTTCATATCATTCCTCTTTGCTCCCACTGACAGTAGTTAGTATTTTGCCCGTCAGTCACCAAATCACACACAAACCCCATCGTAAAGATGAGGCATGAGAGCACCAGAGGAGAAACATCCTCCAGCACTAAATAATGGTTATTTAAAGGAGACAGAATCCTCCTCATTTAGAGGAAACACTCTTTTCCTTCATCTACAGCATGTCTACAGCTCAGGGACAGAGTGGCTCAGTCCATTTTTGGGAGCCAGAGGGGATTTACTGGGCAGCACTAAAAGAGAGGAGGGGTACACTGGAATGGTACAGCCTGATGGATAGAGGAGCAAGAGACAGCGTGTGTGAGTGGAATAGTAAAAAGAGCCCCCGAGATGAGGTGGGGGGGGGGGGGGGGGGGACGGGTACATGGCGGGAGGAAGGGAGCGAGAGCAAAAGGAGGGAGGAGTATGGTGGAGTGGAGGCACAGAGCCAGAAAATTGCATTGCGTGCTCAGTGATTAGTTTACCTCCTGGGTCTCATTCTCTTTCACTCCCCTCCTCTCACTCTCCGCTCACTCCCCAGGTTCTTTTCTACCTCTTGTAGCTTTTCCTCGCGTCTTTGTCTTGCCACTTTTGCTGGCTCTCGCCTCCTTCCACTTCCTCTGTCACTACATCACACTGTCACTTCTCTCTATTCTCTGCTCCTCTCGCCCGCTCTCCTCCACTTTCTTGGCGGTTATCTCCGCTGCCTCTCTCCACTCTATCTGCCCCCCCCCACTCCCCGTCTCTTCCTCCACTTCCTCCTCCGCCTCTTTTTCCTCCGCGTGTGCTGACTTGGCTCTCACCTCCATTCTTGTGTTATCTTCATGGCTTGAGAAACACATAATGCCACCTAACCTGCAAGCAAGCCTGTCAGACCTTGAGGAAAAAACAGCGAGAAACATTATTATTATTGTTCTCCTTATTATTCTGTATTTTCGGATACGTGATATCGGGAATAAAAGCTCACAGGCATAAAAGAAGATTTACGCCAGGAACTTTCAATCAGTATGTACGTCAGGGAAGCTTTTTTAACACCGTAAGCCACCCCTGCTAATTATAGACTTAAGAGCAATAAACATGGGCTTCAAGTGTCTCGTGCAGCACAACAGAAGCGCTGACACTGAATGAAAGCCAGCGTCCACACGGCCCTTTTTGGTTTGGTGCTCTTTGAAAAGCAAGTGGGTCAAGCCTTTTCTTCTTAATCCGTACGTAATCTGGGCCCTTCCTCTGGTTGAAGAGCCGCCACAAAAACAGGAAGGGCGGGGAGATGGAGAATGGCAGCAGCAAAGAGAAAGAGAGAGAGAGAGAGAGAGAGAGAGAGAGAGAGAGAGAGAGAGAGAGAGAGAGACCGAGGATTTCACTTGAGGCTGGCAGGGCATTTCTCTCCAAAGAGAGCATTTTGAGGTAGCAGGAGGCCACACAGTAACAAATTGCTGTTACTGTAATAACCGTTGCACCTATTATTTAAGCTCATTCCATCAAATTCTTCGCAGTGGCAGCAGAAGTCATGTGCAAGTGTGTGTGTGTGTGTGTGACTGCACCCCAGGAAAAAATTCTGCAGAACACTTGATATGAAAACTTGCAAGACCAGCTGTAATGTGCCACGCGTTGGAGAAGGTAATTCAGAAGTATCGCTGCAAGTGACACTTTAACCTTAAAAAAAAACAAAAAAAAACAAACAGTGGATGAAAAAGCTGTCGTCAGCCATGTCCTCAAAAAGCTTAAATCACAGAGAATATGGAAATATAATAACAAGGATGTAGGGAGAGCAGTGTGTCCTAGCAAACAGGAAGGTGAATACTTCACAACCAGGATCGTTAATTCCTCAGCAGACAACCTGATCAGTGGTTGTGCTTTGGCGCTGAAACTATTAGTCAGTAAGTCTGAAAACATTTTCAGGAGCAATCACAATATCACTGAATAATTTCTGAGGAAAGTCTGTTGTTCAAGCTGACTTGAATTTTTCTGCTGCGGTATTGAAGAGACTCATCAAATATTTGAAGACATCACCCAGGGATATATTTAGCAGACTAATCAATAATGAAAACAATATTAATCTGCAGTTGTGTAAGTACATTTCAGCACTGGACATTTTGTTCTCTCATTGAAAGTAGATTGAAATCCACAAAACGAAACAATGAAACAATGAGCAACAACAGCTTCTACATCTCTGCTATTTGAGAAGCCAAGGAAGGCAAAGGCAGAGCAATACTCCTCCTGGATTGAATTCTTCCTTAAAATAAAATGGTATGGAATAATGTGTTAAATGTAATGATGTTTTGGGGGAATCTTACAAACAAGATTCCTCTTAATCCTCTTGTTATATAGTGCTCAGGCTCAGGTGACTGCAGGTCCGTACACTTTCTGTATCTTTTTAATCATTTCATAATGTTGGTGGGAGCCACATTATGTAGCTTTAATTTTAACTGTTGAATCAAATCAATCATTTAATTAAGCACTGCTGTTCATTTGATTGCCCATCTGGACACCGCGTTGTGCAGCCTCATGGCTGCTGATAGCTGTTAATGCTCGGCTGAAATGATCAATAGGTTTGTGTATCTGAGAGGCGAGGCAACATCATTCTCTTCTGCGCTGATACACAGTCTGCACCTTCTTATCTGTATCTTCTGTCCATTATTCGAGAATGACCCCAAATTATCTAGGATCAAGTCTGAGTCTCTGGCTGCCTTCCATTCCATCTAAAGGCCTCCTCCTCTTCCTCCCTCCTATGCTTTCATCCTCCGTCCTTTTCAGCCTTCTCCATTTTCCCCTCCGCTTTCTGCCTTCCACTCGTCTTGGTGGTGGTGGCACAGCATCACGTGATCGCAGTGCAATGAGTTGGGGTACCTGAGGACCGTTGCTAATGGTGACAAATGACTGGCTGTGCAGTGAGGGAAAGAGAAAGGAGTGCAGAGGAGAGGAGAAGAGAGGCACCGTGCTTGCTGGGGGTCAGTGTGCTCTGTGTACACTTGGAGAAAAGAAGGAGAAAGCTTTTACAGATACAGATGCGCAGCAGGGAACAAGATCACTTTCTTTCAACATCTGACACACACAGGGAACAGTTTGACATTTGAGGAGATAGGCTTGCTGTTTGCTGACTTACCAAGGGTAAGGGGAGGAAGACGGACAGCCAGATGACTTGACTTAGCTTGGCATCAATGGTGCAGAACACTTGGCGTCTTGCAAGATGGCAACTACATCCAATTAAGAAATATAATGGCACAAAGTCCCATGTAAAGGCACTGTACACTGCTACATAGCCCCCCTGAGATACCACAAAGGTACAAAGCCGCAAAGATAATGGATGGCTGGATGAGTAGGGTTAAGGTGAGACTCATCGTAGTTGGCTGGTTTATTGCTTCATCACATATAATAATCACACCAACCTGTCATAATATTATGCACACTGCTATCCTTGTCATCAAACTGTTTAAACAGCCTTGAGAGGCTATTATAGCGTGAACAAGTGAAAGCAGATATAGAGAAAACAGTTAACAGCTTGCTATAAATAAGCAAAATGAGCAAGTAGGAAGTCTACTATCAGTGTTTATTACCTATTGTTTGAAATTGTTTTACTCCTGACTTGAAAGGCCAAAACAGTTTCTGCGAAAAAGACCTAGAATTTCTCAAGTATTACACACAACACTACATTTGGCTAAATAAGACATCAACTTGTTGCATTAGAGTTAGTGGCCTCCTCTGACAGACCACAGGTAATCATGTATGTGTATAACGTGGTGTAATTGCACTGATAATATTTAGTCGAGACGTCAGAGGCGGTTAACCAGCCCGCGCTACAAAAAGCTGACAGGGTGGGGAAGAGTTGACAAAGCGTCTCTCATCTCGGTTTGCCACTCCCCGTCGCTTTCAGCTTGCATCTTGTCAATCCCATCTCCATTCACCATTCCAGCAGCTCAGTGAAGGCATCGCCCAAAGGCTACAGTCACAGATCGTTGTGTGTTTGTGTGTGAGTGGGTCTGGCTCGCCTGTGGGACTGCGATCTCATCCCGGCCCCAGCCTTTCATCCAGGGCTACTCTCTGCAATAAGGAGGATAAGGACATATCTGATGTGGGATCAGTGGAACACTGGTTAAAAGGGAAGACATATATAATGTCAACACCTGCATTACATCTTCATCTCTTCCCGTTCCACAGAAGACGCTGAGCTGAGGAGATGTGCGCTGTAACAGCTTTCTGTGACACTGTACAAATTGGGAAATGATGAATAACACAACACTGTCATCACTGTTGAGCACCTGGCGGAGCTGTGATACTTTTATTCACTGCCAAAAGGCCAAAAGGATGGCAGATTTGTGCAACAGGATGCTGAAGTGTCCTTGAGCAAGAGACTGAATCTGTGACAGTTTCTCTTTAGCTGACCTGTACTGCTGACCTTGCTACGACTGAAAAGATGACTTTCTCCTTCAGAAATCAGCATCAATTGGAACACTGTTGGCCATTCAAAGAGAGCTGTGAGAGTGTTCTCTCTGCCACCTGCCTTCCAAGTGGACTCCAATACTTCCAATATCTCTCCCGTATGTGCTTGAATATAAAGCAACGATCACGGCAGTTGTCACACACACTTGCAGTTTGTGGATGCATTCATTTTGTGTGTGTGTGTGTGATTTCTGTTCTGAGTGTGCATGGAGGCCATGGTCACAGGATACATAAACTACTGAAACTTTTCGGTTCAAATGGGATAATCATATTGTGCAGATTCCACGCAGCCTAAAAAGTAAGCTGTTGGAATACTTGTTTCCTAATAAAAGACAGTTCAAAACCACCAAAATATTGAATTTGCTATGATCCGTTAAAAGGAAAAAGCAGAGTTTCCACTCAGAGTTCAGAGACTACAACAGTCTTAAAAATGACTCCAATCAATTATTGATGGATGCCTGCAATTATTTTTTAATGCTGTTATCTTGGGATCGGCAGTTAATTATTTCACTATCTTGAGATTACGACGTTCATTTTCTCAGAATAATTTGCGTCGGGGAGGGGAGTGGCCTGAATGTTATCTCTCAGGGAAAGACTCGGAGTGCTTCCTGTCTGTTAGACATTGATTGAAGTGCAGTCTTAAGCATTTTAAGTGCAGGTCCTCCTTGATCTGACATTTTAATCATAAATTCTTAGCTACAGTTGTCAAGACCCCATTCATGTGTACATGCAGCCACATGACATGCCCGATCTTTGACAACTACAGTCAGTAGACTAATAACAGGGAAGCAGCACGTGTTGTCACGATAACGGGATGATTCAGTAATGAAGCTTGTTGTCTCAAGATAACAGCATTATTAATTCTGTAATTACAGTAGTTGATGATTAGTTTTCTGCCAGTCAACCAATAAATAAATTACTGATCTTGTGTTTATGTAATGGCTGCACATTTTTGTAACAGCATGGAGCACAGAGAACTTCTTTTTTCCCGACAATATGATAACATATAAAGGGATGGATTGAGATGGGAAAACACCCAAGAGAGGACACATATTAAAACATTACTGGAAGAGAGGAAAAGGAACATTTTCTTGGGGGAAAAACCCGAATGATTAAAAAGAGAGAAAAAAAAATCCCAAAACAGAAATTTAAATCTCACACAGAATCTAGAAAAACTGTTTGGCAGATTCATTAAAAGAGACAAGAAAAATACAGGTTCCTAAATAAAGAAGTAGCATTTAAACCTCCATGATAAAGGTGGTTTCAGCCTCATTGAGAGTCAATGTGCAGCCCCTCACAGTGACTCAGGGTGTGACTCAATGCAGCTGGCAGTGCCTCCACCTTACACACACACACGTTCACACACATACCTCTACTTTTACATAAACCCTCAGGCCTTGCATATGTTATGTGTCCCCCATGCTTAGCGTTCTGGCAGATTCCACCTGCTAACATGCAATGCCTGAGCCCTGCTTCGTGCTGCTGTGATGGCACTCGTGGTCGTCTCATGAATCAGCTCATGACAAGATATGAATGCAGTCTGGGCGGCTGAGCCTTCCCACGAGCATGACTTCAGAGACAGATGCTGTGAAACTTGGCTAGGTGGGTGTGCATGTGTGTCTGTCTGTGTGTCTGTGTGTGTGTATGTGCCTCCCAGCCACCCACTTGAGGGATTAGTGTAAGGGTGGTGGGATGACTCATCGGTCAATGACTTTGGAGGAGAGGGAGGAACAACGTGGCCAAGTTGTCCAAATGCTCTGTGTGTGTGTGTGGGTGTGTGGGTGTGCGTGTGTGTATGTGGGTGTGCGTGCCAGGCTACTTGTCCCTCGCTGCAGCTGATGCTCAGATTTCATGCAAACCTTGTAATCATAGTTTAACGTATACATGTAGATAATGCGGTGGATGAGTGGTAAGCACTGTTGCTTCACAGCTAGAAGGTCCCAGGTTTGACTCCTACTGGGAGTGAGGATCTTTGTAGATGGAACTTGCATGTTCTCTGTTTACTCCACTGTCCAGTGACTGATGACCAGTCTAGGGTGTATTCCCCGCCTTCACCCTATGTGTACTGGGATTGGCCCCGGCAGCACTGTTTAGCCATAAAGCAGGTAAGATAATGGATGGTTGACTGTATATATGTGTGGGCCTTACTCCATTTTAGGTGGAAGTCACATCTTGCGCTCTTGCGTTTGCATTTGCGCTCATGTGTATTGTAGTGTGTGTGAGCATGTGTGTATGGGTGGGAAGCGGGGGTTAATGGTTGCCTCTGTCTCGACAGCAGTGGCAGACGGCTGAGCTTGGAACACGACCCCGTCTCAGCGTCGAGCTGTTAGGCCATGCGTACGCTGCCTAACGAGCCATGAGCGATCGCTATGATCTTGCCACAAATAATTCATGAGGAGCCCTGTAGAGGAGCTATGGAGCTGAAAGAGAAAGGGAGGGGGGCATCAAGGAGTGGACCACAGCCTAAGTGGAGTGAGGGCGGAAGGTGTAGGGGGGGCAGAGAGAGACCTGACAAATGTGTCTGGAATAGTGAGGAAATCCCCTATTACCTAGAGCGCTGACAAGCATGTGTGTGTATGTGTGTGTGTGTGTTTGCTCATGCTTATTTTTAGAGGCATTTGTGTTACTACATCTGAAAAAGGCGCAGTGGGAGTGTTAACAGTGTGCATCACAATCGCGGGGTGTGTGTGAGATTCTTGTGAACCCACTCGCTGTGTTGTGTGTGTGTGTGTGTGTGAGTATGCGTGTGTGTGTGTGTGTGTGTGTGTGTGTGTGTGTGTGCATGTGTGCGCGTGCGTGTTTGTGTGTGTGTGTGTGTGTGTGTGCGTGTGTGTGTGTTGGAGACATGATGGAGTGAGTTCAGATTTTTCTGACAGCCGTGAAACCCAAAGTGTTCAAATGTACAAGATTTTTTTTCCCTCCTATTTTTTTTGCTGAAACCGAGGGAATGTGAACTAACAAAGTGTTTTATCAGGCAGGAGAGGAGTGGTTGTAAATATGTACAGTGAGAACAGTAGAAGCAGTTTGTGCTCAAATGACAGACCTGGAGTTTGAATTATTGCACTTAGGCTGTCAGCTTAAAACAAATAATGGCCTGATGGATGGAAGCTAAACAAAACCGAACTGAAGAAAACAGAAGAAAGTACGTTATGTCTTCCATTGCAACCCACATGGGCAGTGTTGCACTAGTAATGGCCTAACCCTATTCTATTCAAGACTAAAACATCAAAAGAACTATTGGACAGGTGTCAATTCCTCATTAACCTTTTTTTTAACTTGTGTTGAGAAATGACTTAATTCCCAGCCATTTCTGTGTAAATTTCCCTGTTGTGGGGATAGTTTATTGTATCATATTGTATGACACATGTTCTTCCTCAATATCTGATTCCTGCTCTGATTCTGGATCAAACATATAATGCTTGCCACGTGATTGTTGATGTGAATGGCAGACAAGGCAGCCATTCAGCATAAAGCCTATGTATGGTCACTAGATAAGCATAAAATGGAAATGTGCAAACAAAAGACCCTAGTTTTTTTAAGAAAAAATTGGATTTCAGGATTAAGCATCTGAGACATTTTTGACTAAACCAGTCACCCAGAGCTTCCATATTAACATCAGAGAACATAGAGAAATACTCCACTCAATCCATTTAGGTTCTCTTAAATTCAATTCAGGACTATAACGTCTGATTAACATTACCATGAGGGCGACAATAACACTTATAAAGGTTTGTAATTAAAAAAAGTTTTTTTAATATAATTATTAAGACACTAGCAAACTGCTCTATCTGCTGAGGAGCCTCAGTGCAGAAGACAGAATCCAAGGAGTTTTAATGAGTCTGTGGTCTCATTAAAGTCTCTTAACAGAGCACTTTAAAGTCCAGCTCTGTGCTGGGACCTCAGACCAGTAGAGGTGGTAGAAGAAAGGCTGATGATGACTGATGAAGGTCTCGGCCCATGCAGGACCCTCCCTCTTCACCTGCTGTGCGTGAAGGAGAGATACCGCAGGTGCTCCCTCCCTGCTGCTGCCAGACGTTGCCGTCAAACGCACTCATCGGTGTAAAGAACGCTTTGTGCTTAGCGCAAATTAGCCAACGTTAGCATGCTGACCCGCTAACGTGTGAGGTGAGCACGGTAAACATAACGCCTACCAGACATCAGCATGTCAGCTGTGTCGCTGCAAGCGGCCAGGCCTGCTGCCGTCAGCATTTTGCTCAAAGCACAGCTGTGTCTACACAGGGCTGTGGGGTCCGCTTTTTTTTTTCTTTTCTTTTTTTCAAAGCGAGTCAGCTATGGAGGCCATGAAGATTACTGTTTCTGATGGAGGCACCACAGACCAGTGAGACGTGTCAGCGGAACACACGGACTAATGGAAATTTGAGGGTGGAGACAAAGGGCCCGTGTAGGTCTCTGTGGCATGTCATTAGTGAGGGAGAGGGGTTGACTTGTTCCATCTGACATTTACCAGTCCAGCTGAAAATGTCATGGAATGCCAGCCTTTACCTCTGGATATAATGGTGACTCTCGCAGCCCAGAGCTATTGATCCCAAAAAAAAACTTTTGAACCCCTCTTTTACCCCAACTGTCCCAAGAAAGACCACCATCCCAGTGAGTTTCTTTGCCCATCTTCTTGCATTAGCCAAGCTTGCTCAGTGGGTAAAGGATGCCAAGTAAGGTTGAAGGCAGAAGATGCAACTAGTTTTTCTGAAAAAATAGAACAAAAATAATAAAAATATTCCTTTAACTGTCCCATAATAAGGAAATTTGAGGCCTTACAGCCTCAGAAAACTCTATACAGAAAGGCCCTTATGCTGAGTATGAGTCAAACTTGGGATCTTCATGCTGTGAGGTGAGGTGTCAACTATTGCTAACTAGTCAGGGAATAGGAGGAAATGTTTTGTGAATCTTTTGCTACTGGAAATTATGGGTAATAATGACACGCCTGTGTGTGAATTTCTGTTTCCGTGACTCTGAGTGCTACTGTACACCAGCTGCTAAAATATATTAGATCCTATATCCAGCCCCCCCATAATATTACAGCAATAGTGTGCTGTGTTTGAACATTTTTGTTCAATTATTTCTTCTGTATCTTTCCCAGCATTCGGAAAACTCTAGTTGTCTTTTCAGGTCAGCTAATTGACACAGACTGGACCATGTAGAGGTTTGATTTGTCAGAAAAGAAGGCACTAGAGGGAGCTTTGTTGTGGGCAGAGAAACCACGGACCAGTCCAATTTAGTTTCTTAGCTCATGTTTTGATGTGACTGGTTTCCTTGTGAATGCCAGATTTATAGGCCCTTTTCGCAGCACATGTTTCATTTGTCGGCCATTAAATTATTGTTTAGTGTGTACAAGAAAAGGGTTTGTCAGCATACAATAAATTAAACAACAGTTCTGCGAACATAACAACCTCGAATCAATTTTCTCAAGATCAAAGCAAATGTGTCACACACAAGTAATGCCAGAAGATTTCCTCATGGCTGAAATGGTTTTGTGATCCCAGGAAAACAAAGCATCTGTCGAGATCACAAGTGAGAGTTTCCTCTCAGGCTTCTCACATGCTCACACATTTATTTCATTTTGCCATTATCACATTTAACTGACACTGCATTGTATGTATGAACAATGGGAACTGGTTAATACTGAAAATCTCAGGCAAAACAATAACCAAAAGCAATAAAAAAAATCCCAGACTAGATGAGGCATTCTTTACAGTGCACTGTTCTCTACCTCATTTCAAATTAAGCAGTAATCTCTTTCCCGGTAGCTAATGTAGTAGCTAATTATGTTGAAAACCACTCATAAGCATTTTTTCTGCTTTGGTTTGTTATGCTGCAGTGAATTTGCGCCTCACTTTTACAGGAACTGAATATAAATGCAAGACCTCTCAGTTTGTTTTGGGGGAGTGCTACTGTCTCGTCTATTTCTGTCCTTGCTACACTATTGTCCTCGGTTGACTGCTTTCACATCAAGTGCTGGATTTATTTGACCACTCTGCCAGTGGAGGCAGATAGGCCCTGCAGCTCCCACCCAATATGCATTGGCTGAAGTTGCCGTTAAGATAGCTAGAAACTGCAATAACTGGTGATTTTTTTCTTCTTGTTTTTTGCGAGTCTGTACCGCCAGACTTAGATTTTGCATGTTTGTTGGTTAAAGGTTGTTCACTGGTTGCAGACAGAGGGACAAAAGCTCACCAGACTGCTTTCTTTGGTTTTTTGATTTTCCTTTGTCAGATGGATTGATGTTTTCTCTCTCACCGCACATTTTCGAGCAGGTGTTACAATGTTCTTTTCGAAGCTTCGATCCACTAAATGCTTTCCCTCATCTTTGTTTACTTGTATTTCCCTGCTCATGTTAATTGCCGGCTCCAACTGCAGCACTCCATTTCAAAATCCATACCCAGGGAAGATTATGATCTTAATTAGCTATATCACAGCCCTGAGCATATTACGTTTTTTTTGCTCAGCAGAACACAATGACTCCCAAAGTCTTGTCCTTCCAAAAAGGCAGGGCCACAGCTTTGATTGCAACAGGAGCTTGATTCAATTAGCGGCCACTTCTCAGCTGCATTACCTACCATCTGCCTGGCTTCAGCAGAATCCCTCCACTGTTATGAAACCCCATCAGTCATGAGAGTAGCCAGTCCAGCAGCGGACCATACAGGTCATGTGGTACTCTTACAAGAATTATTATTACCTTGCTTACTGCATGTCCTTGAGATCAATAAGCAACAGATGACTGTGAAATGTTTGCCGGTAATACCAGCAATGTTTTTTTTTTCAATGCTGCTTTGCACACAGCTGTCACATGGTCTGGATATGCAAATATCTGTGCAACCCTGATTCCCGAGATTGCCGCAGTGCTGTTAGTAAAATCATCATGCATCAGGATGAACTGTATTTACTGACAACCGTTTCATAGTCAACTTCACTCAGTCGCTGCCATTCAGGATTCTACCAATTAACAATGAACCTTGGTGACGTTTTTGATGTAGATAATGGAAAACATGGCCCACATGTGGAGCAGCTGTGAGTGCTGCTTGCCTCACAGCATGAAGGTTGTGGGCTCAATCCCAGCTGCTGCCAGCCATTTCTGTGTGGAGTTTCATGATCTTCTGGCATTGGTTTCTTCCCACAGTCCAGTGGGTCAGCATCACTGGACTGGCGACCTGTCCACGGTGTATTTCCTGCCTGGAAAATAGACACCAGTGGGTATGAAGCATATGAATGAATAATATAAAACTTGAAATATATTGTCTTACAACTGAGAATATGACAAAAATAATGGTGATGTTATCATACTATTTTGAATGCTATGATGATTATGTGATAATGTACATGTGTGATGAACTATGAATCCATCCTCATTCTTTCATATTTTACACAGCATCCAAACTGCTCATGATGGCCTTCACATAACAGTTTCCCCTGTTTTATCGCAACATACTCTTGCTTGGTGACACAGTGGTTTAGTGCTTAGCACTGTCACCTCAATGTGAGGATGACCTGGGTTTGTTAGATCTGTGTGTCGTTTGCATTTCCTGTGTGCAAGGGAAAACCGTTGATCTTCCTGTTTAAGGAAACAGGAGCAAAGAACAAGTGTTCAAATACACGGCAAGCGTTTTTGTTGAATCGTTTCCTTTTTTAATTGATTTAATAAAGCTGTGTCTGAGAATTCGGTCTTTTCAAAGACCTGATAAGAAATATATTCACAGGTACATAATTAGCAAAGCAAAATTAATAAACAGCCAAATGAAGTTTCAAAGTATCCATTAAGTCTTTAAGTATCTAAATCACAGAAGTCAATTTCATTATTTTATTATTACCTGAAAAGTCCTTTTAAGTAATTCAGATAACCAGGGATGAACTCATTGGTTCATCCCGGCTCATGAATGCATGTGGCTCAATTTATTAAAAAAGTAGCTAAGTATGCCCTCTAGTGTTGTCAAGATTCACCCCGTGTGCTGACAACTGAATTTATGCATCTTTGACAACTGCAAAGATGTAAAACTGGTTACACGAGCCTGCGGTGTCAAGACAATGATACACCGTTGGTCTTACCGCAAATGTATATGCACAAGAGTGAATTGTCTGACTGTCAACGCTTTCTGTCTATAGGTACATCCGCACCATGTACCTGGGTATACAAAGTCACCGTCAGAAGGAGAACCAGCGGCGCTTTTACTGGGCCATGATGTACGAGTATGCCGATGTCAACATGCTGCGACTGCTGGAGACCTTCTTAGAGAGCGCCCCTCAGCTGGTGCTGCAGCTCTGCATCATGATCCAGAGCAACAAGGCTGAGTGGCTGCAGTGTAAGCGGCTCCCCGAGGCTCCGTTCGAGCAACGCCACAGCCTCATTTTCAGACGTCTCGCATCTCTGTCCTCTTTCACATTGAACTGTGTGTCACACTGTGGTTATCACGTGATTCCTGAGACGCTTCCATATTTTACACCTGACAGATCCATTTCTTGTGAAGTTCACACATCACTTTATTTACTGCTCGCCATACGCTCCAGCACTGTATCCGATTTCCAACATTCATCACTCTTGTTGGCTCTTTTACATTTGGAGTCTCCTCCAATCATAAGAAGTGATACCCTTCCCTGTCTGTGTCTATAGAAATGCCATCAATACATTTGCTGAGAGGCTCCATGTTGCCGCTCTGCAGATAATCCTCTATCATTTTTCATGCAGCAGGTTACTGTTCTGACATAGCTGCTGTCTCTGCTATTCTACAAGTCTAAAGAAAACTGAATTGCTGCACTGCATGTGTTGACTGAATGACCTGTGATGATCTGGTAATAATATGTCTTTCAAAAGTGTGATAGATTGCTTTGGCTGAAATAAAACATACTGTATACAGTAAGCGGACTGACAGGAGAGTCAAGATTAAACAGCAATTCCTTGAGCTGTACACATCCTAAGCTTTATCTCTCACTCTTGCCATTCTCAGCCTTTCCCCGCTTTTACTCTTCCTCTCTCTGTGTCTGTACTTGCAGGTCTTTCTGCCATGTCCTCCCTCTTGTCCCTGGCCTGGGTGCTAGCTTCTTACCACAAACTGCTGCGTGACTCACGCGACGACAAGAAGAGCATGAGCTACCGGGGCGCTCTGGTGCATCTGTTCTGGCGCCTTTTTACCATCTCCTCACGGGTGCTCTCCCTTGCCCTGTTTGCCTCTGTTTTCCACATCTATTTTGGCATTTTTGTGGTGCTCCACTGGTGCGCCATGGCTTTCTGGGTCATCCATGGCGGCACCGACTTCTGCATGTCCAAATGGGAGGAGGTACTGTTCAACATGGTGGTGGGTGTGGTCTATGTCTTCTGCTGGTTCAATGTACGTGAGGGCCGGAGGCGGTACAGGATGGTGGCCTATTACACGGTAGTACTGTTGGAGAACGCCATTCTCAGCTTGCTTTGGTATGCGTACCGCGACCCAGCCACCACTGACGCCTATGCCTCTATTGCCCTCTGTGGTGTCTTCCTGTGCTTTGCCTCAGGTGTGGCCTGTATGGTTCTCTACTATGGGGTCCTCCACCCCATGGGCCCCCGGTTGAGGGTGCTGGCCAGTTCCTGCTGTGCCGAGCTGCTGTGGGGCCTACCATTACCCCCCGAAGCGGAGCCAATGGCTCCCACTCCGGGCCCCCGCGGCTCTCAGGCCACCCCTACGCGGGGTCTGGCAGGAGAGTATGTAGAGTCAGATGAAACAGCCACGGACACCTGCCTTCCAGTTTTCCAGGTGAGGTCCACGGAGCCTGTGGATGCTGCTGGCAGGCCCATCCGGCCTGAGGGTCCTCTCATCAAGATAGACATGCCCAGAAAACGCTACCCAGCCTGGGATGCTCACTTTGTGGACCGGCGCCTGCGCAGGACCATAAATGTGCTGCAGTACATTAGCCCTAATGCAGTGGGCATCAGGTATAGGGACGGTCCGCTTCTTTATGAACTCCTGCAGTACGAATCTTCCCTCTGAAGGCGTCTTCTCCTCAACGCTCTCTCCTCACAACAGTGCACATCTTTTTCCTTTCTTTAGTTCTGCTCTTCCTCCTCTCCAGATATGATCTCTTTCCAATTTACACTCAGCTCTCTCCTTCTCTCTGATCATTACATTTTTCTGCAGGAGATGTGTGTTTTGTCAACTGATAATCTGTCAAGACAGTCTGAACACACAGACGGTATTTATTTTTGGGAAAAAAAACATACACTACAGAGAGAAAAATTATGAACCTACAGTATCTTATGTGATATATACAGAAGTCTCATATAAATCCCTCTACATTGGTAGAGGAGGGTTTGGTATGAGTGTGTAGATAACATATGAATGTTTCATTATGAAATATGTTTAATGCATTATACTGTATTGGTGATTCAACCTGTGAATACTTGTGAAGGGCATATTGTATGTCCCTGTGACATGGGACTGGTGCAAAGCCTGATGGGAATGATGGAGGAGAGTCTCAGAAGAGGCAGGTCTTTGCACATCCCAATATTTTACTGCCATTCTTTATGTAAATTTATGAAATGTATGATGATGTTTACCAAGTCCTTAGCCCATGAGTTGAAAAAAGTGCTGAGATTTCAATCACAGTACCATTACAGAGACAACACAATCACAGACGTGTCCTTTCTGCAATTAATGTAATTCTATGGAACTTCACTGTGAGCTTATGTGGCTCAAGTGTATCCTGGCTGTCCTATTTCTGTTCAAAATCCTACATCGTAATCGCATCATGTACGGAAGAAAAAAGAAGCACACTGACCTTCAATCAGTTCCACCCATATATTTAATCTTTACAGTGCAGACTGTCCTCCAGTGGAGGCAAGCTGTAACAGCACGCCTTACTTGGTCATTTCTGCCTGCAGTTGAGATAGCACAAAATGTTACGATAAGCACCTGAGGTTGGGGACAAATAAAGCAACAATGAAATGTGTGTAGAATGTAAATGAAATGAGCACAAGATTTTCAAAATTGGTGGGTAGAAAATCCTAGTAAAAAAAAAACATTCCAAAGACTTTTTTTTAAAAAAGATTGTAGATGTTTAGTAAAAGGGTAGAAGGGTACAATATGTGTGTTAGCACGCACTTTTTTAAAGTGCAAAGACGGCCTTCAAGGAATCCTCCACCATTCCCTTCAATTCCTAGAAAGTTCTCCCCTATCCGACCTCCTTTCTTTTCTTATCAACAAATGTTTTAGGTTCATTAATATATGCTTATTGGGTGAAAAGTACTAAGTTCTTGAAAAAAAAAAAGATGAGAAATCTGAGATGATATTTCTATGCTATTATACTTCAGTGCGTATTTGTGTCTACATTTCTAGTCATTGACATAACTATATTTTGCCGGAACACACACTTTTTTACATGACAAAAAAAGTGGTGTTGTGCAGTGTTAAAAGGAATACTCCTCAACATTGGTGTGCCCTCAAAGAGGTTATGCTCTTCCATGGGTATACAAGACAACTGTACGTGCAGTTGAAACAAAGCCAAATCGCATCCTTTCAGTACTGTCTCTCCAAACCACGTATCTGCCCCCCTCGATCCAGTAGAATGAGTCTTAAACCTGCCGTGCAGCAGTTACACAGCCACAGGATGACCACTCACGACAAAGAGAAATTAGTACAATAAAAAACATGCCTTCTACGTAAGTCAAAGGAGCTTGACTCACATTTCCCGTGAGGGCTACTGAACAATTCAGAAAAAAAGTGAATGCATTTCATACTCCAATTTTATCTATTTACTCAATGATTAGTCTGAGTATATATGGTGTGTTTATTATGTTTTTCTTTTTATGTTGCAGTGTTTGGCATGAGTTTAGTATGAGGCATTAGTATGAATGCACCCAACAAGGGAGACCCAAGAGCCCAGCACAAAGCAGAGGCTCCTTTCTCCTGGCTCACTGGCTCTCTGCTTAGCTGTGGCCAAGGGCGCCTGCTAACATCGTACTGTAAAAGGCAGAGGCCATGTGAGTCCAGGCCAAAGGTGAGAGGAGGTTTTTGCCAGGGTTGGAAAAGAACACGAGGACAGACTGTGATAAAGGGCCTGACTGGCGTATAGGGGGGGGATAATCTCTTGTACACCTGTGTCAGAAAGATGAGCACGTACTGTACTACAGTATGTATTAGGGGATTGAAGTGTGCTCGTCTGCCAGCCCTTTCCCACAGTTCTGTTCTCCCGCCGACTGTTCGGCTCCATCCTTGGTTGCTGCTCGGCCTCCTTCCTTCTCTCTGCGGCGCCGGGCCTTGGTACTCTCCAGTGAAACACTCTCACACTCTCTGGTAACTGAACAACGGGGTTGAGGCTGAACAACTGGAGATCCTGACATGAGAACATGCAATGAGGTACACTGCCATAACCAAGAGCTTCAACATCCAGGGTCTGCCACCCTTCGGCTTAAAAGCGATGTTCAGCCCTGAGTAATTGAGAACTGTTGGGTCAGCTCGGGTGCAGAAAACATCTAGTCACCATACAGTATGTATAGCTAATACATGAGTATGCAAACAGCCAACTCGTTCATTGTTTACCATATAGCCAGAGTAGTTCCTCTCTGTTGTAGTGAATGAACAGCCATGTTAATAGTTAGTCAATGAATGAATAATGAATAATAAGTATTGTTTAAAAAAACTAAGCAAAACAGCCAATACAGGGGTTCCTCAGGACCAAGAAACAAGACCACTGAACCAGCTGACTCAGGGGTGTCTCAATGCAGTTCTCATCCCCAGGCATGTCCTCAAGGGTCTCCATTTTTTCCTTGACATTCTGCATCCTGGACCACTCCATGGCTGGGATTGTACCACTAAATTATGGGTTCTGCACATTTTATTTTATTGGGAATGAATACTCATTCTTGGGGGGCAGTTTTTTGTGGTAGTTGGCTGCCTGGCGTATGGCGCATCCTTTCCAAACACTGCTGACCTTTTCCAGACTTGGACACATGTCCAAAATCAGGTGCAAATACACTGTGATTCTTTCATTTATGTGTGTGTGTGTGTGTATGTGTGCGTGTGTGTGTGGGTGTGTACGTATGTGAGACAGTGGTATTATACAACATCATAGACAACATTATGTAAAACTGGGCTGCATTTCATCTTGTGGTGCTTCATGTCGTAAAGCGCAGAGTATTTATGCTTGCTTAACTGTCATAAAAATAGTAGTAATAGTTAATTAAACTATTTAAATCAAGTCTACAAGGAGTCTCTATGTATAAGTCTGGATTTTTATGAAACATGCAGTATATTTTCAGAATTTCTACAGTACAGAACAATCACCATTATGCCACAGTCTATATTTAGTAAAAAAAAAAATATTTAGCTTAAGTGGGTTTCAGTTTTGTATATTTTTCTTGTTTAAATTGGTTTAAAGAACTGAGCTTTACACGAGACCAAGTGGAAGCTGCCTCTACGCTGCACAGTGTAGTGCGCAGGCTGCCTCACTATATGCCATGAAAAAGGTCATAGAGAAACCCACTGCAGAGACTTTCTGTCAGGTTACCTGCCCGACTCCACATCCCTCAACAGCCACAACACACAGCAAGAGCATTTGAACAGCAAGCTTGTTCTTCTCAGTCCTTGTTGTGCCTTGTTACTTTGGGTGCTTCAATCCAGCCATGGCAGCCAGGTCCGCAAACAACTTTGCCAGTGTCTTTCTTTACTTGTTTCACGTGCCAGCACACTCACCAACACGACGACGACACCAGACAGTAATTCGCCCCGTTCTCAATCCTTGTCAGTTTGCTCCTCGGTCGAGAACGTTACTCGGTCTTACAGTGTCATCCCAGTTGTCACCTACAGGACCGTACTGTTTCCTAGTGACAGCGTTACGACTGAACTTCACAGTGCGACAGAACCATGCGATGGGTACAGTGTGAAACCTAGTCATCGGTTCTGTCAGAGACGCAGGAGAAAAAGTAAGGCAATACTCAACATCTTCCGCACATACTTGAACGTAGGGTTCCACGTTTGTTATGTTTGAGTGACCTGAATCACATCACACCCAAGCTAAAATCAGTTACAATTAGCAGGTTGGACTGAGCTCACAAGCATTGGTTTTGGACTGTTTGACAGACGCCAGCCACGGTACCGAACGATTTGGTCAATGATTGTTTTGTACTTTTGTCTATGCCTTGACATCTTCTTCTGTCTTGCAATGATGAATGATTTGTAGTGCCAAGACGTAAACTCTCTGTGTCGTTTGTCTTGTGTGAACAATACATCCTCTAGCCAAAACAATAATGCCTGCAGTTGGAAAATAACATGGGAAGAAGTCAATAATGACAAAAAAAAAAAAATCAGCTACGTTTCATTTTATTGTAATGGAATGAAGAAACAGGCCGGGCCACTGACTCACTTTTGAATAACCTCATTTCCTGGTTTTCCTACCATTTCCCAGCATGCCTTTAGAACTCATTGTGAGGTGACCCTCAACATTAAGCATGTAAGTGCTCTGGACTGCACATTGAACCCTCTGATTTCTGCATTAATGTGTAGCAGCAGGTCATTGTAGTGTTTGACTTGGTTCAAGTCTGTACCTTTGTGTCACGACCATCTGTTCAACCATTGGCGCAGTACGTGAAGGTGATAAAATGGTGCATTTTCTTATTTTACATTTGATCCTTCTTTGATCTTTGGTTTAAACCTGGTGCTGAATAAATGCATTTAAAAGGTGCTAATGCTGTGGACAGCAGTCCACATTTTGGCTGTCTGAGAGCAAAGCCTTCTGGTTGACTGAAGGGCCTTGGCCCCACAAACTGGCAGTCTCAAATTGCTCCAGAACTAGCACCTCAAATCCACACAGTTTACAGCAGAACCCAACACTCAATGGTGCCATTTTTATTTTCCAACGTGCACAAAGTAAAAACAGTTTCTCTGCTTTTCATATAATGTTTATTACACTGATTTCAACATACAGTATATTTTTAGTTTATTGATTCAATCTGCACTAGGATTTTCTTTCCTATTTTTCTGAGAGAATGAAACTGGTAGATGACAAAATGCATCTTTTTGGCAAAAGCACAGGAGCACAAATGTACTTCTGCTACTGGAATTGGGTAAAAAATATATATATATAGAACGTGATTGCTGTGTTGTAAATTCCTGTCATCTATATGTCCTTAATCTGTGTGTATCTATTTTTGTTGTTATTGTAAAATTGGCTGTAATATTTTGTTCAAAAATGGATTTGATATTCCAATGAAGCGACTATGGTTGTCATATTAATTGCTGCTGATTTTTGAAATTGTTATCAAAGGTGTTGGGAAATATTGCTTTGTTTATATTCAATCAATTTCTAGATTGTGTTAGCTTGTTGGTGTAGTTCACAAATCTATCAGGATACTCCAGGCGACCTGATTTTTCCGGGGTATTCCAGAGGTTGGCACAATGTCAGTGAGCAAATTTGCTACAGCCTGTAGCGTCTTCATGAAAGTGTACTCATACAACCTATGTTGTGACTGAGAACATATAAGAAATGATTTCTTTGTTGTTGTTAAATATAAAATGTAAGTAAATTGTTTCATGGGATCCCCGTTCTTTAAAAAAGCAAAACTGATGTCCTATTTTTGGGAACAATATGAATATTATTAATAACATATGGTGCTAAAGTTCTTTTTGTATGTTTTGGTTTTTAGATGAAAAGAGAAATATTATGCTGAAAATGTAATGTTAAGCCTTACTGTAGATTCATATATCAGACTGTTCATCCCAGAAGAGAAAAATAAATATAGTATTTGAAAGTGCAATATATCACTGCTGTATTCACATGCATACACATTCAACTCAGCAAGCCTGGGAGGTAATCCCGCTCTCTTTAGACAAATGGGGGGGGTGTTTAATCGGTGAAGTAGTGTGTTACCTGCTCTGGAGCCTGCACTACTATTTTAACAGAAGTATATACTTCAAACATCACTTTGATGCTACAAATCAGATACAATAACTTGAATTCTTACAGTCTGCTTGAAAGAACCACAAATGAGTAGGCCATCAAAGTGGTATTTCATGACCATCTCTAAGCACTTCAAATAACAGATAACAGACACACTACTTGCACCTGACCTGTACACAGGATTAGGAATAAAGACAGATTAATATGATTAAAAAGTGAAGACTTCTGAGAGCTGCTGAATGTGTCATATAGTCAGCCTCGCAAGGGACTGATCTCTTATCCACAACAATATCAGTTTCTGATATTGTTGTGTCTGCGCTGTCTGTCTGTCTGTCTGTCTGTCTGTCTGTCTGTCTGTCTGTCTGTCTGTCTGTCTGTCTGTCTGTGTGTTTGTGTGTGTCCATATGCATGTGTCTTGATGTTTGCATTACTGCCCTTGAGACCCAATCACAACTATTGTGATCGGTAGCGAAAGAGCTTCTTCATCCCTTCGCAAATGTTAAAAATTATTTTTCTTTGAGCAAGAAAATTATTGATTTGGGGGCAGGGAAGCAGAGGCGTTCCTAAGAAGTGTCAAAATGTCTCTTGGACAGATTTCAAATTCAGGTTGGCGGTTAAGCAGAAGGCTGCCATTTGCTGTGAAAGTGTCACTGCCTGTAAAAGTGCTTTGCGTGCTTGTGAAGACCTGTCTGGCTACAAAGTAGGCTAGATAAATGGATGGCCAGATAATACATAGTGACAACAATGAGAATTAAAGTTGCAAACATCCAACCAATAAAGGACCAACAGAGTGAACAGCTACTGTCCAACAGCTGTCTGACAGACAACTCAACTCTGGTGGTCCTCTTTAGGTCGCTTCTCACTGGAGGATGGAACTAAAAGTACAATAAACACAAACTGGACTGATTATTGAAAACTCTATAGGTAACTTATTGTCATTGTTATCATGCCACTTGCATATCATGTATCTATTATATAGATATGTATCTCATCATATTTTCACACCATTGTTTGCATCATCATCATTCATATTGTCTGCCTGACGTTTTACTTGTATCTTTATTTTGCTCTTGTTAGATTTTACCTAATTCACTGTTATTACATTTGCATCATTATCTTTTGGGTGCGTTTTGGACCTCAGTCACCACTTTCGTTTCAGATTGAAATCACAATAGAAACTTTATCATGTTGAGAATATAAATACAAACGAAACACTAAACAGTGAATAAGTATTAAGATATGCATGTCTACGTTTAAAATGTAAAATAGAGAAAGTAAATAGCATTTTCGGTAGCGGAGTTAGGAGATAATAGTGCTGGTGTGTGTGTAGTGATACAGGTCCAGATGTGGGACTCTCCCAGCTGCTGCAGCTGTTGTGGTTTGAGGAAAGCAAAGCATGCTGGACCTCAGCTCTACGCCCAAAATGGCGGCACGGTTGAAAAGTTTTACCCGAGTTTGTTTAGGGTTCAGGACTATTTGTTTACCCGCGTAGCGACACCCGGAACTAAGCATTTCCACACTGGTAGCGCGCCGGTGTTTTCTCTGACCCTCGTAGAATAAGTAAAAAAAAACCCGATGTTGTTTTGCTGCCATCACTTAGCTAACGCTAGGCTAGGCTAGGGTAAGCTAGGCTAGAATGCTATCTGCTGTCAGAGGAGTGAGAGAGCGTAGAAGCTTCGCTGGTCGTATCATGCCTCACCTGGATCTCCACGCTGAACTGATTATGAAGAAGAGGACCTTCACATAGACATGGAGGAGGATGTGAAAAAAGTGAAAAAGGTGAGTGAAGACATGACTTCATACGCTAGCATGCTAACTTCTAAGCTAGTTTAGACCGGGGGAGTGGAAGTGCTTCCCACTGACTAAAAGTTTTGTTTACGACCAAGTAAGTATGAAGAGCTCAACCACCCACACTGCTCAGTCTGTTGACTTGTTTATAAGCATGTCTACCTCGAAATGAGAGAACTGCGTGGGTTAGTGGGTAGACAGTAAGTACAGGAAAGTAAACAGGCTACAGAATAAGATTCAGGGAGCGACTAAAGTCTTTCTCAATCACTAAATTGAGTGTTTTTTTAATCATTTATTGCAGCATTTGTAATGTCATTTAGATTTTCGTCTGTTGTGATGTCCTTAAATCGTGTTCAGACTTAACGCGGGGTGGTTGTGGTTAAATTAGTAGGGATAATAAGAGGAAATCCTCAACCACTGTGGCATGAACTGAGGTCAAGATGGATATAGAGGAAGATACTTTATTCATCCCTTCGAGGTTGCAGCACTAGGTTTTGGAAAAGCAGAAAGAGTAGTAGTAAATGATGTCTATAAGGAGTCGCAAATAATCATACATGATACAATAGTGCAGTCTTTGATTTATTAGTAGGTAGTTTTACAACTTAGTTATACTCCCATGATGAATTTGCTTTGATGTTTTTTTCAGTTAGTTGAGTTGTTAGGTTACTATCACTAGACACATCAATAAACAACGGTACACATCAGGTTAGTAAACACAAACATACAAATGCTGGTACATATAATCTATGTACTGGAGCCACAAAAGCTTCTCTTTATCTATTGAATGAGGTAGGAGCAGTTGTGAGACTTGCAGTACAAAAACGACACTACACTGGTTCGATGAGTGGAGGTGATGAGATTAGTCGCTCTGTAATATCCCCCAGTATGGGTCATAGAAAGTGTGTGCACAACAGGCTGTTAAAGGTGGTGTTCTTGTCAGGTTGTCTTTGCTCGAGCCTTCCCTTTTCACTAGTACATATTCATAACTGTCTATGGAGCAGGCACAAGGGACGTGTTGCACTGTTCCTTTGTTGTTACTGTAGGAAGCTGAAAAGCAGGACCCAGCAAATGAAGACAGCCTGGACAGTTTTCTTTTGGTTTTGTTTTTTTTTCTTTTTGCTTCGATAGTGCCCACATCCATTAAGATAACACTCGAGTCACTTCCCATCCGCTTCCACCTCTTCTTGATGAAAAGGAACAATTTGACAGGACTGAAGTGATTCACCACACCAGTGGCCAGGAAGTCACATTGTCTGAGAAGGAACAACAGGCTCTCCAAAATAATGAAGGATACTTTACATTTACCACATAACAGACACACTTATACCGCAGGACTTTTGCTTGTTTTCAATGTCAGAAATCCCCCTCTGAAAAAAGCTGTTACCCTATAAAGTGTAGCACAAATAAATCGACTTTGGAACCCGTGTAGTGTCCAAGGCAGGAACAAGTGAAGGTAACATGGTCTGAATTAATGGTTCATCCAGGGATCAGTGCCACTAACACATACTATTCCTGTTTGTTCCACTTGGTGGTGATAGTGAACAGCATTTTGCCCTAAATGCATTGTTAGATTCATGGATTAAGGGAGAGATGCTAATATTTGAGAGTGGATTGTTCTTCCTATTGCCTGTTGTCTTTTTTATGCAATGATATGCCTGAAAAAAATGATGAAATTCCTATAGTCCTAAAAGAAGTCCTAAAATAAATGAAGTGCTGCTGCACTTGTTGAGCACCTGTCGACTCGTAATTCTCACGTTTCTTTGATAACAAAAAGGGATATTACAAAGGGTCAACCATGGGCGGTCTTGTCTCGTATTTCACTGGTAGACACAATAAAATGTTAATGCACTTGTCTTCAAGAGCTGCATGCTGTTTAATAATGCACCGGTCATAGGTTGTGCTGAGTCTGAGATCAAGTATCAGCTCATCAGACAGCAACAAAACAATAGGTGGAGTCATCGTGGCTAAGAGTCAAATACACCCGTAGCAACTGCTTTGAGTGAGCAAGTAAAGCCATACACAGGTTACGAAGTTCATACAAGTTTTACGTTCAATTAGAAGTAATGTTCAAACAAGGTGCATTTTGCCAGAAGTTATGTTATGATCAGAGGTAACAGAAAATCATCGGAGTCAACCTACCTTTCTTTAAGTCCCCACTCCCCCCAGAGAAAGCTAGTAATGCAGAGTGAAGGAACCACACCCATGCTACCCCTACTTGAAATCCTAACAATTAGAATGCTAACAATACTATATTGATAAATACTGTAAGCTTTCCACACAAAGGGGGACCAACTCAGGTGACACCTCTTGGACCCCATCCTCCAGATGGACTTCCTGTGTGATTTTCTGCTTGTGGAGCTCATTTGTGTTGTTGACTCTTTGATTTAGGGGCTGATGAAGGGGAGGAGGCCCTAGCCTCTTTCGTACGTGGATGTCAGGCACTCACAGCTGCTATAAGGCACCTGCGGTTGAATGTGTCGGCGCTCGTATCTCTATCCGTGAGCGCGTCTGGACCTCCAGAGTTTCACCACTTCCTCTCGAAGATCTGAAGCAACAGTCGATCATCAGCATTCAGTCTCTCAGTATCTGCGCGGCGCCGTTTCACAATAAAGAAGTCTAAGGACGTCTTGCAGCTCTTTGATTCTCTCAAACCTTGAAGCATGAACGCACGTGTCATCGCAGGAAGTTGTGGCGAGTCTGCTTCCTGTTCTTGTGCCTTCGGTATAAAGACACTTCCCTTGTTCAGTGTGTGTGTGTGTGTGTGTGTGGGGGGGGGTCACGCCCCTAGCACTCGCATGCAGCGCTGCACAGGCTGTAGGATCCTGTGTGGCTGTCACCACTCGGCAGCTGTGCTGGTGGACGCAGCAACAGGTGGTGAGCTCAGACTGTGGGAGCGAGGCAGCATCTGCCGCCATACTCCGTAGCCGTCGCGTAGGTGACTCTCCAACGCTCGCCTTCATGGAGACCGAGGTAGGCCCTTTTAAAATTCACCGACGTGTCTGTGGCAAAGATCTTCAGGCGCGTTGGCCCTCAGGCGGTTGCCGAGGATGCACAGGCTGTCACGGCTGCGTGTTTTTTATCGTCGGGGCGGTTCCAGAGAGTGTCTGTGTCTGCGTCCCACACAGACGCATCTATGGAGAGAACAAGACGGGCTCCTCCGCCCGTTTTTTCCACCGTCTCTGGATGCAAATCGCACGAGCGTTGCAAAATGCAGGGTTTCCTTTGCACATGCCGTTGTTGACATTTGAGCAACGCGTATTGGGTAACGCGCAAGAGCGCTGCACGTTGGCGTGCTGAAGAGTCCTTCTGTGGTGTCCCAACAGTGTGCAGCCAGCAGCACAGGCACAGGAGGCAGCGTCAGCGAAAATGATGGGGCCTGTAAGCAGAACTTAAAGCAGGACACTCGCCGTGTGTTTGATTTAGGGTTGGTTTTAAGATTTTGTTGATCCCCTTTTAGGTTCCTGGCTGCATCTTAGGTTCTTTTAGTTCTGTATTAGAGAAGATAGCATGGTCTGTTACTAGTCCCTCAATGGGGGACATTTCCAATTTGAAGCCATTGAATTGCTTGAGATCCTGAGGCAGAGCTATTGTGATTCAGAGACCAGGCTGAGAACTAACGGGGATAACTACCTTCTTCAGACACACTTTTACCCACTCATCATGATTTTACCTGATAAATTGTAAATACCCTACAACGTCCGTCTACTAGTCGCGTCACATCTTTTTTTTTTTTACTCACTTCTGCTTGTTTTCCTTCTTAAAACACACTTTTATCAAATACCTCATCCTGAATTTACATACTTGTCCCATTTGACATGTTCTAATGTCATTATTACAATTGTATAAGTGTTTTGATGTTGTAGTTTTTGTTACTGTGATGTCATCACTGTCCATATTGAAGTCAGTCGTGGATACAAGCAGCTGCGTGCTAACTACTGACATATTCTTGCATACTCACACCCGGGGCCCTTTATTCTCCAGCCTGGTATCGTGTCTCCATTCAAGCGGGTCTTCCTGAAAGGAGAGAAGGGCAGAGACAAGAAGAACCAGGAGAAAGCCACCGAGCGCAGGGCCCTGCACACCTTCTCGCTCTCTCAGCCTGACCACCGCATCGACCCCGACATCCTGCTCAATGACTACATCGAGAAGGAAGTCAAAGTGAGCGCGGCCGGCACGTGATGGAATGTTTGTGGACGTGCCTCAGGATGCTTATCTCGCTCACACAGGTCTTTATTTTTAACGTTTTGCATACACTCTCTGATCAGAGCGATGTGTGTGTTTCCTCCCGTCCAGTACCTGGGGCAGCTGACTTCAGTTCCGGGATACTTGAACCCTTCGAGTCGCACGGAGGTGCTGCAGCTCATCGACACCGCGCGGGTGAGCCTCACCCCACACACACACACACACACACGCCTCCGGCCTCTTGTCTTTCCGCCCCGGTGCCGACAGCCGTGTGCCTGTGCGCTGCAGAAGTCCCATCAGCTGGCAGGCCAGCTGACCTCGGACCAGGACGCGGTGGTGAGCTTGTCGGCCTACAACATCAAGCTGGTGCGGCGCGACGGAGAAGACATCATCCTGAGGGTGCCCATCCATGACATTGCTGCTGTCTCCTACATCAGGGACGACTCTTTGCACCTCGTGGTCATTAAAACAGGTACCGACTCTAACCTAAATAGTGATCCGGCTATAGGAGATCCACCATTTACAGACAGGAGCCGTCGGTCGTTTGGTGGTAGCTGTGGTGGATTATTTAGTCATTTAAGACATGTCCTTTGAGGAAGAGGAACCAGCACGACTGAAACTATTTATATCTAGTAAGACGTGTTCCTGATTTCCGGCCGCTGTCTGTTAAATTGGCAGCGCTTCGTGATTTGAACGAGGCGTCTTGCTGTGTATGTTTCCCAGCCCAGGACTCGGGAGGTTCTCCTTGTCCCAGCTCGTGTCCCGACCTCAACAAGTCTCAGACCCTGAGCTCCCTGTCGGAGAGCGGAGCTGTGCTCGTGGAGGTGTGCTGTTTGCTGGTGCTAGCTGTTGATAACAAGGTATGATGGCGTGTTGGAAGCCGGGTTTACACCAGTGAAATTTGTGGCGTTTCTGTAATTTAGCTCGGTCAAACTGAAACAATGGTCCTGCAACCAAATGGTTTGCTCAAGGATGAAGGTGTTTGTTAGATTCACACAGTGCAGGTTGATTAGAATCAGACACACCTTAAATTAGCATCACAACTTGCTGTTGCTTGCTCATTGATTTGAACAGATAGAAAGATTTGCATAGATAGATTTACGTTATTGCTCCCAACCAAGGGAAATCCTCACAGTTCTCAGCGTTCTTAGAGCTCGGGATAAAGAAACTCAACCTTACATCTGGTCCTTGTAACTGTGATGCATCGGATTTCACATCAACATCACTGGAAAGTTTTACCGTCGAACACTTCCAACACCGCGCCGACACTGTCGACACATGTTGCCCGGGGCTGTGTGATTGAGTGCCCAGCCGCCTTGTTGATCCCTGGCCATTGTGTTCCAGGCTGCAGCCGAGGAGCTGTGTCTGCTGCTCAGCCAGGTCTTCCAGATCGTTTACACAGAGTCCACCATCGACTTCCTGGACAGGGCCATTTTTGATGGGGCAACTACACCCACCAGGCATCTTTCTCTGTACAGCGGTGAGTGAGGAGGAACCGGACTCGGCCGGCCGTTGGTCACTGTGCTGCTCTGCTGTCTGTTATGAACCAGTTAACACGTTCGTCATCCCTCAGACGACTCTTCGAGCAAAGTGGACGTAAAGGAAGCCTATGAAGAGGAAGGCGGCACTTTGTGAGTTTGCAGCTTTCGACACACCCCTGAAAACGGCTTGCCGTTCCTCTCACTTACGGCGTCTCGCATTCACCGATGTCCGCATCCCTCCCTCAGTCCTTTCCAGGGCTCTATGGAGGCGGAGGAAAACTCTCCGTCTGCCTCCACCCCAGCCTCCCCGCAGAACAAGACGGCCAGTGAAGGAGAGCTCAGCACCACGGCTGCCGAGCTGCTGCAGGACTACATGACCACAGTGCGACACAGTTCCCCACTTCTCTTTTTCTTTGGTTTGAAGAGTGACTCTTTTTTTTTTCCCCCTCTCACTTTTTAACATCTCCTACCTTGCGCCCCGTTAGCTGCGGACGAAACTGTCATCGCAAGAGATCCAGCAGTTTGCCACCCTGCTGCACCAGTACCGAGACGGCGCCTCCATCCACGAGTTCTGCATCAATCTGCGACAGCTCTACGGCGACAGCAGGAAGTTCCTCCTGCTCGGTAAGCTAACCTCCAACTAGTGTGTCCAGGTAGACTCAGTGTGTAACTTAGGTCTGTTTCCATCAGCCCTAGAAATGCCCCAAACATGAATATCACAATTGGGGAAAAAAAAATAGGAATGAAAATGTGAAAATGGAGACGTTCAAATATAACGTATACATTTTGACACTCATGTTATGGTTTGAAGAAGATTACGGCTCATGCGTAAAACGCCCCTCAAAACCCCTACAAGTATGTTGGAGTACAAGTACTGGAACTGTACAGGAAATGCACGTTCTGAGGCCAGTGAGATTATACAGTCATCACCCTAATCACTTAATCATGGCTAATTTGACAGTCAGTTATAATGACTCCAAATAGTTCTGACTTGCAGAGCTCTGTGAGGTTCATAAGGTGGAGATCGGGCCCGTAAGGCCACACCTTGTGGTTGGTTCCACTTTCTCAGTTTCATATCAATTTTTCCAGAGTGTGAAGCGTTGTAAAAACACGATCAGTAGTAAAATCAATCCTGGGGTGGACTGGCGACCTCTCACTCACCCCAGTGGGTATGAAGCGGGTTTTGAGACCGAACGAACAAACGAATGAGAACACTGTGCCCTGCAGGCCTGCGGCCCTTCATCCCGGAGAAGGACAGCCAGCACTTTGAGAACTTCCTGGAGACCATCGGCGTGAAGGACGGCCGGGGCATCATCACGGACAGCTTCGGCCGCTACCGCCGCACGCCGAGCTCCGCCTCCGACTCCACCACCAACGGCAATGGGGCGGCCGGCGGGAGCGTGGCCTCGGACGAGGGCCAGGAGGCCTCGGAGGGCGACGAGTGGGACCGCATGATCACCGACATCAGCAACGACATCGAGGCCCTGGGCTGCAGCATGGACCAGGAGGGCGTGACGCCGTGAGCCGGCCCGCTGCTGGGGACGGCGTGGGCGCCGTGCGAGCTGAAGGGGTCAGATGAAGGCGGCCCTCGGCTCTGAACCAAGGTCGAGCTCTTTTTTTATGTAGAAAAATATTTTCCTCTGATTGTCAAGAGGACGCGTCGTAGTCTCCGCGCACTCGCCGAAAACCTCAACCCGCTACCACGAAAACCATGAAGTCAACGCGATGCACTTGCTGTACGGGGGGGGGGGCAGTCAGGGGCTGTACTCTAGCCTTTCAGAGGGACCCATGGCCTCTGATGTGTATCCTGATTATTTTTTATATTCATTTATTGGCAGTATCTGCCACTGCTGTCGCCGATGTAGCTGAAATTACCGGTCTCAGAGTTTCTGTTTTTGTTGTCGTTTTCCTGAAGCCTCTGACCCTGAAAGAATCCATGGGAGGACCGTGCCCGTGCTTTAGCAGAGGGCTGAGACTCGGGAAGGACTGCTCTGTGTGTTTCTGTCGCTCCAGGTCGAGCAGCTTCTTCCCGCCCGTCTTCATTTATTTCACGTCCCTGCGTTGCCGTGAGAGTGTAACATTCTGCTTTGTATTTGTGTACCACTTTGTTTCTGTTGTTTTTTTTCCCCCTACACTATCGTTTGTTATCAGTGTTTACTCATTTATTGTATAATTTTGCCTTATTCAAACTGACCAAGGAAATGCTGTAAGAAGAAGAAATCTCATTCAACCCAAGTGGGCACTGTTGGACAAAGCCGGTCAGGCGATGGCTGATGTAAAGTTCTGATTTCAGACCGTTGCGTTCTCCTCCTGCAGGTCATCTTGTTATGTCTGGACACATTACATGTATCTGTCATTGTGCCTTAACACTGCAGTACTGCTGCCAACTGTCTGTCACGTGTAGACAGGCGTTTATAGACTGTAACTCCAGTTATGGTTATTAAATAACAGCTACTTTTAACTGCTTTCTGTTGTCGTGCTTTACACCTGCCCACACCCAATCCTCTATAATTAACCAATTATTAACCCATTCCAAGTGGGACGGATCGTACTTAAGTTGATGCTTGTGCGCCAGAAGTGACAGAGGTGAGAGTTTGGTAATGTGAGTATGATGGCCTCTGACTGATCATCTGCCTGGTTGCACCTAAGCTGCTGTGGAACTCCGCTTTCATCAAAGCAGCTGAGCTGGACGTGGCCCTTCAAAGTTGGGATTAGTTTTGTGAGTCTGAGGGACGAGAAATTGGCAGGACAGTCTGCGTCGAGCACATTCCGTTCTGCAAAGCCACTCACCAGGCTCTTAAATCGTTTTCCATGAAACTTCTACTTTTTAGTAGGGTTTTCACGTATGAAACAAAAAAACCACATAAAGACGCACGTCCGTGGCCGGGCTGCCTCCTGTCTAGAAGTGGAGGTGTAGGAGTACATGTTCAGACGTGAACACTACACCTGCTCTCAAATAGCCGCTTTGGCTCGAGACGATAAAAGGATGAGATAATCGAGCAGCTTACCTCGCCTCTCATCCCACCCTTGGTTGGCTGTACCCGTTTGAAACAGTTGGGCCTCAGTGTTTGGGCGGAGCAGGGTAAATGATTGTTTTTGACGTGCCTCTCAGTGTAATTGAGCCGTAGCTGTTTTCTCACAGTCCTTTGGCAGGAGCCTAATTGGCCTCCTGTAAATTCTCGTCTTAATCCAATTTTGGGCCCAACAGAACGACTCATTGAAGTGCCTCATTTGGAGTAAGTAATTATTAAACAGAGCAGTTGGTTTAATTAAGTCATTAAAAGATCCCATGCTGTTTTGTAGAGAGTTGAGCAATCACACCGACTGGAACCCCCCCCCGCCCCCCGCCCCCCAAGGCGACTTTATCACCTTGATTCGTGGAGAGCAATCACATGGGCACCTGACATTACAGTGCCCCCTAGTTACTGTAAAATGATTCAAGTGCAAATGAACACTATACGTCAGTCATGTGCAATTCACACTCGTTGCTGTTGCTCACTTGCCTCAAAGAGAGGTCTCAGCCTCAGATGTACGGGCATCCACAAGCATGAGGCCTCCCATCACCACAAATTAATGTCCCGCATTGAAAGCTGTGATGTTTTTAACTCCAGGACATGTTTAATACGTGGCCAGGAGTTGGTCCAAGTGTTCCTTTGACCTTATAAATCTATTTCGCCCTGTGAGAGACGCTGCCTGGACACCCCAAGGGTTTAATTGGTTGAGCCTTGGGCTCCGGGACTCTGAAGCGTGTCTTGTTTGCTCAACAAAACAGTCTGATTCTGCTCTAATTTCCAAGCCATTCAAGATTAAGAGCGTTATTGCCGTTTAATAGACATGACTTTTTAAGCTCTGGAAAGTGGCACAAATGAGGAAACGGGATATTCTGTCATCACGTCCTCCACAACTGCATCCAAAACAAGTCAGGAAAAAAAACAAAAGCGGAATAACCCATCAATTACCACACAGCAGTTTGTCTATTTGTTGTGTTCTCTTCTGTCATCCTCGCTGTAAATATTTAGTGAGACGATCCCGCACAAAGGCTTGGCACAGGATGCAGTGTGGGATTCTGGCCCGTCTCGGCCTGCGCTCCACCTTGGTGAGGTTTCTGTTTGCAGCTCAGCCGTGCAGCGTCACATCTGTCATGTCCCTGGAACAGGATGACAGCTACATTTCCAATCGCAAACATTGGAGAGGAAAAAAAAATCCTTTTGGATGCAAAATCTTTTTAAACGTAGATAGAGTTTTGCGCAAGTCTCACGCGGTGCCTTATCCTTTGCATCGGGGCCGAGGCTTCAAGCTTCGGCTGCGGAGATAGCATCTGATTTCATGCCTGTCGACTCGTTTTGTCATGCTAATGAGATGGTTTAGGCATGAAATTAATAAAATGGCAAACTCCAGAGACAGATGTCTGTCAGAAAAGCAATCTAAACAAGCACAGGCACATTTAGAATAGTTGTGAGGTATTTACCTAATTTAACAGCACCTTATGTGCTTAAAAAGAAAAACCTCTTCAGCCAGTGCACAGGACCACCTCCATCCCCCTCAGACTGTTAGGAAAAGGCTTGCGGTGGCCCCTCCGGGAGCCTTTTGGGCAAAGGGAGCTGTGGTTTTTCAGCAGCGATAAGCTCACATAAAGCTGGAGCTCATGCATGAAAATCTCAGGCTCAGCAGAGTCATTCATGACATGCCACCTCAGGCCCTCCAGATGGAGAGGGACACGAGGATCAGGAACGGGGTTACACTGACTCTCACATGCAAAACCACATGACCCGCACGCTCCTGTCTTCACGCATCCCCAAAGATCTGAGAGCCCCCACTGTGTCAGCTGTTTATGTGCCGTTTTGTACAGTCATGCACAGCAATGAGCAGATATCCCTTAAAAACCAAATATGGATATTTTAGAAAGTTTATGTGCGTGCTATTTCACTGAAATTCAGCTGAATTTAAAGTTCCACTTCATAGCAACGTTATCTGAAGACACTTAGAGCTGGTCTGCACCCAACTATTAAACATACAAACAGCCCAAGAAATTCCATATATGACCAAGCTACTAATAAATCCTAAGAAAACAGACCAAAAAAGGGACCAAGAATAGTTGAATGATTTATTCTCATTCTTTTTTTAGATATGGAACATCGGTTTCATCAGAAATGCCTCAGATGTGTTTTTCACAACCCCTTTGAAATCCTCATTATGTTTTTGGACCTACTGTATATCTTTAGCCTGGAACAGGCTGCTGTCATTCAGCAAAGCCAAATTTAAAGTGTTTGATTAAATCAGAAATGACATGAGACATAAGTTTCTTAAGCCTTTAAGGATAATCAAGAGGGACTCTTCTGTCTATGGGACTCGTTTTGGCAAACACTTCTCCAAAGTGTAAAAAGAAATCACTGGTCCAGTGTGTCCGCCTCCCAGACCCCTCCATGGTTCAGTGGTCACTTTGCTTCATAGCGTCCTGATGAAAGGCTTGCTGCTTATCCCGTGTCTCACCACAAGAAAAACAAAAGAGGCCACTGGTGCGATTCGGCTGTGACAACAGCAAAATTAAAGGTTTGGAAAAAAAAAAATCACTCGTCCAGCTTTGTTGCGGGTTATTTATTTCCAGTTCATTTGGGCACACAAGCGGGCACAAAGGGAAAGAAGCCACTGAAGGTCTTCTACTTTGCCGAACCGTGTGCTTCAATCAATTACAGGCTTAGTAAGAGGAGATGAAGTTGACATAGCAGCTGTTTGCCGTGCAGGTAGCAGCGTGCCTCAGTGCTGAGGGGGCTCTGCAGCCTGAGACCGAGTGTCGTGTTTGTACGACAAGTTAATCGTGTGACGCTGGAACAGTCTAAGGGGACAAAGATGTTAACCTTGTCTTTCAGGCGCTCCGTTGTGGCAGGAAATTAGATGTTATCTGTGGGAGAGCTCCATCTGAATGTTTCATTGTATATCTGGGCCGTGAGGAGCGGCTCCTTTTTCCTGTTGCGTGGTCTGTGCATTGGGACTGTACTTGACTCAGATTTCATACGCTCATGTTTCAAGCGCAAAACCCCCACAACCCAGAAGAAAATGAGTGAGGAAAGGTTTCCCTCTAATGATATATGCCATCTCAGCAGCAGACAAAACAGGAGCCTTGTAACGAGACCCGCATAATCAAGAGATCTCCATGAGTTATAATTCAATGTTTATCCACTAAACTAAACCGTGCTTTTGTTTTAAACAGACAATGCAGTATCAGATGGTCACATCCAGGCTGGATCTCAGGAATTGGAGCATAAAAAGGGCAAAGGTTCGACCAAATGCGAAGAAGAAGCAAAGGACTGACATGAATTCCATAACAAAAAATAATCACTTATATCATTTTCTATATATAAAAGAATCATTGTCCCCTAAATTGACAGGATACTACTTTCTATCTCAAGTATGCATTGGGTAGAGTGTGCAATTTGTGTCAAAACACTAAGGCATCTTTGTAAAAGCACAAATGTTCAGATTTAGAGCCAGAACACGTAACAAGTAACAAAATAAGAAAGAAGTCTTTGCTGTTCTAAAAAAAAACTACAAATATAGTGTTTCAAGTTACAATGACTGACAGGTCCGAAATCTGCCTAGTTTCTAAGACAGACGTTCCTCTATATAGCTGCCATTTATAGTTTAGTGGCAAACGTACTTGACTGTCTGTATTTACTACACTTATATGCTATTATGTCAATGATATACATCACTTGACCCTCTCTCCTTGATTACAGGGCGTGCAAAACAGGGTTTACATTCAGGCTCATCCTGACAAGGTTCTGCCCTAAATGCACAATGGATTTTCGACGCTATGTAACGTATGTCTGCTAGGATAGCTGCCAGGCTGCACCGGACAGTTTCCCTCTCAGGATCTTCTGCCTCGAGGACTAGCAGAGCGAGAAACGGCGAGAGTTGATGTTCATCTTGGTGACGCCGATGAGCCTGAGTGGAGCGGAGAGGCCCAGGCCCGGGGTGACCGGGCACTCGCACAGCAGGTCCGACAGCTCGTCCCGCTCCTCCAGGCCGTAGGTGGCGTCGTTGAGCATCCGGCGATGCAGGTGGCACGTCTGCTCGATCTTCAGCTTGTTGATGTCGCTGCGGAGCCGCATGAGCTGCCTCGCCAGCTGCTGGTCCTGCAAGCGCATGTCTGTCTGATGGAGAGACATAAATAACACATGATTCCTTATTCAATCTAGTTGGATATTGATATAAATCCTACGGTTTGTGGCTCTATAGTTACTGGATGCAAATGAGACGGTGCTGTCAATCAGCTTTCCCAAAATCCCAATCCATTTCTGCACAGATCTGGCACCCTTTCATGCACCGATGGTTTAGGTTTTAGAAACGACTTGCTATTCAAAGATAGATAAAAACAGTTTCACCCTCTAGGTCTCCTTCAAACGCAGTCCTTAGCTAAATAATGAAGTGTTTCAGATGTTTGCCTTTGGACCCTGGTAACAATTCACACGCAGATCACACATGATATAGATTTACAGGAGGTCTCTTTTTGTGATACAAAATCTGAAAAGTAAACTCTCAGTGGGAGATAAGCAAACACGTTTCCCATCGTGATTGGAGCCCTTTCGTGTCCGCTGTGCGCGTGTTAAACAACTCTGAGACAGACAGTGTCTCTTTGTGCACTCAGCCCAGGCTTATGAACCGTGGGTGAATGCGCGGAGTAATTGAGCAGAGTAAAAACGATTACACTCACAGAAATTGCGTGTAACAAACGTCCAATGCAATTTCCTGAGCCCCAATCAATCTCACTCACGACTCATCTGGCCACTAATTGGACATTGTGGGCATTGTTAAATTCTAATTAGCTAAGTAGCAGAAAGTTATTTTCCATTCTGGCCTTTAACTGCAAAATTAAAAAGCTCTTCAAATTAATGGGAATTAGTGTATAGCGTGTATTCCAAACTCAAGTGTCCTGTTGAAACTGAATCAAATATTTCAGTAATACAAAACGTAGGAAACTGGGAGTTAAAACAGAATCTCACCAGCTCTCTCCTCAGCCAGCTGAGAGCCTCATCGATGTTCTCAAATCCCTTCAGTACCCCTGATGGCATCTTGCACTGAAACACCTCAGAATTCACCACAGTCTCTTTAGGCGGGACTACTTTCCCTTCAGGCTCAAATTTTATCAGGGCTTTTCCATTTCCTGGCTCTCTGAAGCTTTCCGCCTCCACTCGGGCTTTCCACTCCAAGTAAGAAGGTCTCCTGGTCTCCAGTCGCAATTTCTCCGTCAAGGCCTTCAAGTTCATGAGATGGTCATCTGTGGGCAAGTCCACATCCTCCTCGCACTCTGCTTCCTCCAGGACACAAGCCTGGTCCACCAACGTCTGCGGAGCCGAGCCGGCGTCCGTCATTAGTCCAGTCAATACAAAAATCTCCCTTGGCAGACTCGTTAGAAGGAAATGAACTTAGTCATGGGTTTACGTCCTCTCTGCATCCACTCTCTCTCCGCACCTTTCTCAGGAAAGCCGGCCTCACAGGATTTCAGCTGGATACCACTGGAGGTTTAGAGGTTGTTAATATTTTTACCTGCGGAGAAAAGAAAAACGCAGGTTATGAAATGTTTGCTGACTGTGCCTCTGGGCACCATGTCCCCATGACAAAACACCAACCTAATGTGGCGTCTGACACAAAGGCACCGTCTCACCTGTTGGCCCAGCTGTATAGACTGGACCTGAGACACGCTGAGCGTTTAAGTCCGATTAAACTCCCACTCATTCTATAAACTGTCTCAGATTGCTTTGGCTTCTCACATATCAAACAGTGAAGGATCAGAGCGCTGAAGACACACAAGAGCAGGATTTTCATTCAACAGGAACAAACTGTTTCCATAGCAACGGCACAGGGACCGTAAATGAATCAGCAATTTTCCATCTCCCTCCACCTCGGGGCTTGTTGCCTCGACCAACCTGAGGTGACAGACTGATAACTTTGCTCTCTCACAGCAACCTGTCCATTTACAGCTCAAGGTGAGTCCATAATAGACGTTTCACGGTCCGGATGACCTTGACGGATCCTGAACACAATAACCATGTCTAATTTTTCAATTAGATTTTAAATTAACCACTGTCTCGTTTGGATCTGAACAGTTTAGAGACAGAGTGGTGACTCCTGAGACCTACAAGGACAAGACCAGGAAAACAGCCACCACTACGTGTTTACTACAGCCCCTTAAATGATATAGCACACATAGGCCCATAACAGGGGCAGCTAAAGCTGACTCTCTGCCCCAGTGTCCTCTTACAAAGTCTTCAAGCACTCAGTAAGTGGTTAGTGCTCAGTTATTCCATAATGGGCACAGCAGACCAGCAGTGAAGTCACTGCATCTAATGATAGGCTTGGCTGTTTTGCAAGGTAAAATAGACCTCTCGCTGTGCAGAGGAGCTGAATCGTGAATGCCTGAGAAAGAATCCTCTCCTCGTTGTGTATAGTGGAAGCGCTGAGTCTCTAGAGACCGCATTGTTACAGGAGACCGATGAAAATCCTGACCACATGCATTTTTAAAGAGCTGGTAAAGGCCCTGTATGTAGAATAGTGATTTAAAATTGTGAAAAGGAACTGCAGAGCAAGGAGGTTAAGAGGGATGGACAGAGAGTGTTTGTTGTATTAGATAGAATGAGCTGTTATTACAAGTGTGGAGAAATAGAGGGGCAAAAGCCACAAACCAGCTCTTCATTGGCTGCTTCATCATTTACGTAGAGGCCACTTTTAGTGAGACCAGCCACTTGTGGAAAGTCCAGCAGGAAGTGTTTCTTTGAAGGAAGCCAAAAATGAATATCCTGAATATCAAATGCAGCCTGGGGCAAATACAAACAGTGGCATATCTTTAAGGGGGAAAAACATTCATCCACGTTACTTAAATTTCCAAAATCGAACCCAAATCAGAAAGCATCACTCGCACATGCCTCTGGTTTCATGGCAGCGTGATTTGTCTACTCAGCAACATCCAGCTGCAGTGCTGCCACACCAATAGAATTTATTTTGTGGTGCTGGATGATTAGATGCCAAAACCTGGTCTGGCTCCTGAAGTCTGGTTCTGTGGAACATGCAGGCATGTCTGCACAACAAGCATGGCTGCAGAGTAACTAATCAGACTTCAGCGCGTACCGCATGGATCCATAACATAAAACACTTCTTAGTCATTCACATGTACTGTAGAAGTGTCGAACTTCAAACTAGACGCTGGATCATGTGCCTCAAATCATCAGCAAGATCACAAGGTGATTCAAAGAGGCGAGGCCAGACGCAAAAACTATTCACAGAGGTTAACACGCAATTACGGTGACATACTGGATTCCTTTGTTGTGACAACAGAAACCCAATAATCTGCAGAACAAAGCCTGAGCTGTTAAGGATAAAGAGAAAAACTCACACTACTTGGAGGTCTTTCACAGGTGGTTATGGTCAAAAAGAGAGATGACCAAATGGGAACATTTAAGAGGGTGTCTATGCAACGCTAAATTACAACACTTCAAGTCACACAGGCCCCACTTCTATAATGCACCTGTAATTTTAGATGTCTGTAGAGCTATGAGGAAGAAGGAAACAGTAAACCACAGTCATCTGTACAGAATGGCTGCATTGTGGCTGTGATTATGAAAGACAGTCACTGGTAAACTAATGTGTATAAGAAAATTTTTTTGCAGCACGGCAGAATAGCTTCACTGCTACTCAACACATTATATGACACTTCTTATCTATGTGAATCTGCAAAATAACCACAGCCACTTAAGTCTGGAATACTGATGAGAGTTCAGAAATTCTTATCTAATCTTAACTATTGCAAAAGAACCTCAAAGTTGTGTAAATGTGCTTTATGATATAAACAGACAGAACAAGAATTCAATGATGAAACATAAACATCAAACAAATAAGAATCACTTGTTCTCATCCTACATCGTCTGTTCTACTTACATAGGCTATATAACATTGATTTTTTATTAGACATTAACATAAGACTTTGCCTCATCTTCCTTGCTTGACCAGACACTGTTACATGCACATATGGCTGTAACAAGTTTTCATATTTAACACCATTTTCTAAATTTCAGTTTCAAGGCAACAAGAGGCCCTGGTTTACAGGAACTAAATATATATTTTAATAATAGACAAGTCAGACCGGATTCAGGCTGCAAACCGAATGTTCGCGCGCTCCGGTGGCACGCGACAAGGTGAGGCACGAGCACGGACGCTGTCGATCACCGCGCGGGGAGCTCGATTTACCGGCTGGCGCGGTCCGACCTGTGAGGAGTCCGGACGGACGCATCCCTGAAGACCTTCCCTGCCTCCGTCCCTGGCTCCCTCTGAGGCAGTATCCCCCAGCCGCTCCTCGGTCCGCTCGTTTCTGAGCAGGGAGCTACCGGAGGGAGGGGCGGGGCGGCTGCGTCAGGTCCCAGTTGCTTGGAGACGTCCCAGGAATCCCTATCAGACTTCCCTCCCCATGAATATTAATGGATGGACGCACACACAACAAGCGCGCTGTCGCCACCAATTGTTTCCACGTAAGCAAATACCGCACAGGCAACTTTTATTTTGTTGTTTACAAGTCGACAAGTACAAAATGTGAAAAAAAACCCAACACGAGATTAAAGTTACAAAGTTGCAATAATACATTCTGACAGATTAAAATAGCTCCTGAATATTACAGATTCCTGACAGGTAACAGCCTAGTGCCACAATAAGAGCAAGTGGTAAAAGTCTACAATAATATTCAAAGTCTACAAAACATCAACAGAAATAAATAGACAGAAAATAATAAGATAAAACATTTCATTAATTCATATATATGTCAACACATCCTGAAGCTTCTTCTGTAGCATCTTGAGGTTTGTTTCAGTGCCGATTGTCAGTCATACCAGTGCAGTCTTCTAGGTAGCATTTAGTCTGTTAGAATATGAATCCTGTTTTCTGTATTTAGAGGGATTCATCTTACACAGATTGATACACACCATTTGATTAAAGGGGACTTATTATGGGATATCTGAACAGCATCCATACAATATTTCCTGTTGTTTTGTGAATTTTTAAATTAAAGGTTTTCTGACATTCAGTAAGTGCGCTAAACATACGGTGATTGTCATATTGCTTAGTGGCATGAACTCTAAATGTCTTTAACTCTTTCTAATAATAAACTATTTGTCATACTCTACCAGAAAAAGTTGAAGTGCAACGAACAGTTAACATGACACTTTTGTGTTCAACTAGTTACCAACTTCGGCAACTATCTTTGTCCTCTGTGAGTCTTCCAAAAAACCCCTTTGAAGCTCACATGAACTTAGTATTTCAGCATCAAGTTTTTCTCAATGTTTACATATTTAGGTCAATTGGAGACTCCAAATCGCCCGTAGTGAGTGTGTGTCCTGTGATGGACTGGTGTATTCCCTGCATTCGCTCTATGCGAGCTAGTGGACACCACTGGGTATGAAGTTGATAAGATAATAAAAGAATGAATTGAAAAGTTGGCATTTTTATTGGGACAGTCACAGAGTGAGTTCCTCTATGTCATCATCAAATGAGGCGATGGCACGGACAGTGGGTTTGTTATCTGTGATCTGGAAGGTGTTGAGCGATGATGCTGGAGGAGACCCTAAGCCGTAGTTGAGCAGTCCTTCCCTTCTGGAGCGCACTCCGTTGGTGCTCGGGGGGCTGTCGACAAGCTCCATTTTATGGGAGGCGTTCCCATTGTCGCCAGAGGCTGACACCACAGACCCAAACAGCTGCTGCATGAGGACAGACTTCTTGTCCTTGGCCGCTCCCCTCTCCATCTCCTTCTCCTTCCCCGGCTCCACCCCTCGCAGGCTGAAAACACCGATCGCCTCTAGCGCAGAGTCCCTGTCCTCCATGGGCGGAGGAGGTGGCGGGAAGCCGGCAGAGCCTCGGGAGGCTGAGTTTCCGAAGGAAGGAGCGTAGCTCCCGAAAGCGAGGTCGTCGCCGGAGGTCTGGGGCCGGAGCCCTCTCCTGCCTATCCCTGTGGGAGCAGCGCCGCCCTCCACGCCAGACCTTCTCCTTCCACCTTCCCTGCTTCCGCTTCGGAAACCCGCCGACTCGTCCGTTTCTGTGAGGTTGAAAATGGAGGAGTTGACATGGTTCCTCTGCTCAGGGAGGCGAGGAGAAGCGTGGTTACTGGGGCCCTTGCTGGGCTCGGAGGGACCAGCCTCAGCAAACATGGAGTCCTGGGCTCCCCGGTTCTGACGGTCTATTTCACGCATCTTGGCGAGCAGCTGCTCTTTTTTGCGGCGCGATTCCTCTGCCGCTTGCTGACTGGCCAGAGCGTCCTGATTCCACTTCTTCACCTCTTCCTGGACCTGGATGCGATTGGCTTTCTCTTCCTCCTGGTTTGAGAAGGAACTCCTTCTGTCCTCTTCTTCTTTGTTTTTCTCCAAACCTGGGGACACAGGAGGAAGTCGTTATCGTTGCTTTACTGTGCAGTTTTCCACTAAATGTGTGCTCCTCTTACCATCCCTCTGTCTCTTTGGATTCTCCTCGAGAACATTTAGGTGCTGGGGTGTCTCTTTCTTCTCCTCTTTCTCCTCCTTCACCAGCTCCTTCTCTCTTTCGTTTTCCCGCTCTCTCGCCCTGTGCGGTTCCCTCTGCTGACGCCCGTCTTCTGTCTCTGCCTGTCTGTCCACACTGTCCAGCTCCTGTGGGCATAAGAGGAGTGAGCAACGCCACAGAGGAGGAAATGTGGACACTGGGCTAAAGCAGTGATTTTTTGGTTTTTGTACCTTGAGTGATAAGTACTCATCAGACGCCTGTTCACTGTAGCCATTGGCCTCACTGATAGCAGGGGGAGGAGAGGGGAAGTCCGGGCTAGACGTTCGATCTTTAGTCGACAAAGCCTTTGTGCTGCTCCTGCTTGGGACTATGCGAGGAGACAGGGCAGACATTTGTTCAATTACTGCTCAACGCATTCCAATGAGAGAGGAAGTGTATACAGTTCAAAAATGGACTTACCCTTCCTCTTTGCTCCACTGTCAATGTCTTTTCTTGGTGTGGGTTTCATCATGCGGTTGGCATAGATGTTCTTGGCGTCAAGTTCTTTCTCCTTTTCCTGATGGGAAGTGAAATTGAGAAGTGATCATATTGTAAACTGAGCAATAAAAACTTTTTATACATATTGTGTGAACACCCACTCAAAACATTTCCCGTTTCGGTCTTTGGTTTTCACACTCATCATGCCACTAAATAATACAACTCAGATCAGTGAGCACTTGTTCTATGTGGTGTGGCACAAAAGTTTTGACTGCAGCTGGAGCTTCAAAGCATGTTCACTTGTTAGGAATCCTGTAGTGAACAGAAAATGTACGGTCGGAAAAAAAACCAACCTTGAGTTTCTGCGTGAGCCTCTCCAGCTCCTCCTGCAGGGATCTGATCTCCTCCTGGGCACTGATGGTCTTCTTCTTCTCCGCTGCCAGTTGCCGCTGGTAACTGCCGTTGCTCAGCTCCAGGCTTCGTTCCAGCTCCTTCAAGACACACACAGACAAACAGGTCAGGACACTGCGTGATAAAAGGAAACTCAGGCCTGACGGGACCTCTCTCAACCTATACCATTATTACTAGTATGACTTATTTACTGGACTATTTTTTTCTGTGTGGTCTGTGTACTGGTGCGTATTGTGACTGTGATGTTCTTTTGAAACTGTTGTGGAGTTTCTGGCATTCTTAACTCGAATCAAGTGGAAATTGAGAGAGTCTCCAAAATGACTCGCTTCAAAATCGATGTGGTTGATCGTGTGTGGTTACCTCAAACAGGTGTACCACTAGTTCCCAGTAGGGAGAATCAGTCCTTAAAACGTTCTTTCTCTGCCTCTTGGTGAGAAACGTACCTTAACCTTTCGCTCTGCCTCTTGCGCCCGTGCCTTCTCCTCGTCCAGCCTGCGGCTCAGCTCGTCCCTCTCCCCCAGCTCGCGCTGCTCCACCAGCTTCCTCAGCCTGGTGGCGGTGGCCCGGCTCCTCTGCAGCTGCTCCTCGCTGTCTCGGAGGCGCCGCTCGGCCGCGCGCTCCCGCTCCTGGGTGCGGCGGAGCCGCTCGCGCAGCACGTGCGTCTCGTTGTTGTGGCGCGCCAGCAGCTGGGAGATCTCGCTCTCGGTGTCGTCGTAGCGCTGCAGGGCTTTCTCCTGGCGCACCTGCAGCTGCAGGTTTGAGAGGAGAGATGCAGGCGAGGGTTATGACGGGGGGGGGGGGGTCATGTTGAGGGATTGGATTCGGTTGTGGGCTCTACCTGTCTGAGGATTCGATTCTCCTTTCGCAGCTCGTCGGTGCGCTGCTGCAGCTCAGCCAGCGAGTTCCGCAGCTCGTTGATCTTGAGCAGGCGAGCTGAGAGCATCCTCTTGGTGACCAGGTCCAGGTCCTTGGGGGGTGTGGACTCCTTGCTTTGTGAACGCACTCCTCTGCGATGGCTCAGGGGCAGACCACCTGGACGCTGTGGGCGGGTCACACCCAGACGCCCTGCCCCACCTGTGAGGTAGAGAAACGGACATGATGCAGGAATGATTCTAAGTTAGTGACAGGGTAAAAGATCCAGTTGTCCAACTCTGAAAAGCACGCAGTGCTTCAGAGCGAGTATGGGCACATACATGCCTTATTTTCTGCCTTATCTACCTTATCTATTGAGTATTTCTGAGTGTAAGATGGTGCTTTATTATTCTTTATTTTTATTTGAAATGTGCATGCAAGTTTTGTAACTGAGGAAGTGTATGTTTGTGTTTGGTGTGCGGATTGGACAGGTGTCTGAAAAGTGCTACACAAATAAAGTCTGGTTTAGGAATGCAATCGTCTTCTATTTCTTAATTATCATCATACTTTTCCACAAAACCAGAGGCATTGAGATTTAATGTGTATTACAGTCAAATCCAAGAAGTAAAAGGCCAAGATCATGATAAAAAAAATAAGTCACCATGTTAAAATCTGCCTTACACTGCCCTCACCTGGACAGTGTGGCATATGTAATCAATAAGAGTTTCATTCATTCATTCATTCATCTATAGGTCTTTCCCCACATACCTGTCTTGTAGTGTGGGCTGTTTGAGAACCTCTTTGCCCGCATCCCTCTGTGAGGAGAAGGGGATGGAGTCCGGGACTGGGAGTGCGGTGAGATGGAGCCCTCCGAGGTGGACGCGTTCTCGTAGTCCTCTGAGTAAAATGACCGACCGCTTCTCCGTCCCTCCACATCTGACACCTGGTCCCGATCTGGATCCGAGTGCCAGGTTCGGGTTTTCGATCTACTCTCAATGCTGACATTTTTTTCATCCTCATCCAGGATCTTGTCCATGCGCTTTTGTCCAGAGGATTCTCTGGAATCTCTCTTCGAATTCCGGTGTGACTGGCGACTTCTGGCGGCATCTCGGTTGTCTTCATACGGGTCAGTTGTGTTTTCAGACTCCATGGTGTCTCTTTGAGAAGAAAAACAGACCATATAAGGACAGAAAACAGACTGGATTACACTTCTACAGAATGGGCCCTATCTGATTTAACAGGCTCACACTCAATTTTGAGCGATAACCTGACCTATACATTATGTATCATGCAGAAGCCCAGGTGAAAATTCTCATAATTCATCCAAAACTGTAATAAGAACCTGGTCTAACTGGTTTCCCTCTGGCTTTCAGTATTGTGTGTCTTGGTCTCTAAGCAACAGCACATGAGGTAGATGTTTCCATGAGGCTGAATGAAGTATGATATCACTGCTCCACACTAGTGCTGCCTTATACAAACCAAACGACTGCCCCCATCTGCCTCAGTGATGCACTGAATGGCCAGACAATCCTGACAGAGAGCAATGTCTATGTATGTGTAATGTGTTCTACCACTTCTGTACCTTCAGTATTCCTGCACAGATAACATAATTATACTTCACCACTTTACCACATGACTTAAGTATTCCTTCAGTTTTACCATACTGTATTAAATATGTAATAGTGTGTCCTCAACTGTTGATTTTTTATGAAGCAGGCATAATGGATATCCACCTGCGCATTTTATTTTAATGTTGTTCAAAGGTAGTCAAATAACCTGGAACACATTGTTCCAGATTAATACTGAGGATTAGTTAATATCTGTGTTAACGTAGCATAAAGGTCGTGCAGTCCTTTGGACCTTTCATTTGCCCTGATAATAATAGAATCACTTGATGGGTGAGTTACTATGGCAACAACAGTACACAGAGCAGCATCACCATAAATAGAAAAAGACTGAAATTGTAGGATGAGCAGAACGGCAGGGTTTGTACCCCAGAATAAACCCCAGAATCAGCAATGCTTAGGTTGATAAATAGCTGTTTAATGTTAACCAGATGTTTAACATCAATTTCATTACACGCAGGCTGCACACATGAGACAATAGATTCTTCTAGAATCCTTTTACTGCCCACTACTGCTACAGTGATTTCTCAAGGGTAAAATGTGATTTCATAGTAGAAATGACCATTACATGGTACTTGCAAACCTGATATGTAATCTAAAATCCCTGTTACAATATCAAATCAAGCACAGATAAGTGTTACACCTCAGTAAGAGACCAGTTGGTGTTAGGATTAAGTGTAGGTTTATATAAGGATGTACAGGTGTTTTAACACTTACCACAGATCTTAAATTATATCCCCATTTTCACCATCACTCAGATCTTCACCTCCTTCATGCTAGCAGCTGAGACAGGTCTCCAACTCCCCGATTAGAGACCAAACAGACCAGAGATATCAGGGTTTTTCTCATCAGCTGTCTGTGACATGAACAGGCTGGATTAAAATGGACCGTCTGCTGTTGACAGGTGTATCGTTGACAGACTGCCAGGGAAGACAAAAAAATAAAAATAAACTGAGGGAGCCTTCAGCACAGACTCTCCAGGAACATTAAGAAGAAAAAAGGTTTTAAAAAAGACAAGACCAAAGGCCGTTAAAAGCGGTATATATGCTTAATTGTTGTCTAAATCTGAAGGTGAGGGAGATGATTTATAGCTTCTTATGTTAGCATCCCAACTTAACGTAACACAAGCAACAGGTGGTAAACGTTTTGACGTTACGGCTGTGATTTCCTGACACCAACCTGTCCGTTTTCCGTGCTTAATCCTAGTAATCGTGCCGATTTGGTCGGGCTTTGCATTTACCTTTATGCTCTTCTTGATCACACTCGATGAGCTAATGTTAGCGAGCTACATACACAGCTAGCATGAACTTTAGCCACTGTTAGCTACAAAAACAAGGCGTCGTGTGCTCTAACTGGGAACAAAGAGGCATGTCTACTGCCCTGGGATGTGCTCTCTTGCCATTTCTGTCCACCGCAAGACGAAAAGAGTAATAGCGTTGTTATGTTGTGGTGGTTATGGTCTGTTTGCTTCGAGTCCACACCTCGAGGTCTGCTGCTGCTCTAAGCTGACGCTGTACCATGGCAACCAAAGCACTCCCTGCAGTTACACTCCACCACCAGAGGGGCGCTGTAGGATTTTGTTTAGATAGTCTTTATTGATAAAAGGCACATTTGTAAAACGCAAAAATAATATCCACTATCAGCACATGTTTGTTTACTGCCTGTCGTTTAATATACAGCTTATCTTAGTAACGCAGCTGCTGATGTTGTTTCATGCTCAGCTGTGCGTTTTTTTTAATGTGTTGAGGGTTTTTTTTGGGATGACACCATCTGTCCATCTCCATCTGGAGTTACATCTGCTTGAATATACAAACAGTGAAAAGCATGAAATAAATTGATAAAAATAAAGAAAGATTTGTATTAATGTAAGCTTTCTGAATCTGGATCAACACCAAAAAAATCTACTGAAAATCCACTGAAAAACAGCATAGTCCATGGAACTGCTACCTTTGTATTTGTGCATATAAATTCTACTACTAAAACAAGATAAGACTTAAGATAAAAAAAGGAAATAAGACTTAAACTTAACTTTATTTCATTTTTATATTTAAATAACGAACAGTAAACAATCCGTATTTAAAATATAAGCAAAATAATAAGGCTAATTGCTGCTGTTTTCTATCTATCTATCTATCTATCTATCTATCTATCTATCTATCTATCTATCTATCTATCTATCTATCTATCTATCTATCTATCTATCTATCTATCTATCTATCTATCTATCTATCTATCTATCTATCTATCTATCTATCTATCTATCTATCTATCTATCTATCTGTCAAGCTCATGTGGCCATGTTCGAACATTTTGACATTCAACCATCCACAACCTCCTTTCCTAGTCCTAACCCTAGTTCTCAATCCTTAAAACTATTTCAACATTATCAAGCACAACAGCGCATGAAACTTGGTTGGGGAGATTACGTGTGTCAAGTTGCTGGACATAACTGGAGACATCGAGAAGTTGATTTTTCCTTTCAGAATAAACACAACATCATTTTGTACTGACGCTGAAATAACTGGGAACCAACGTGAAATAAAATAGAACGAGACAAACGCCTCGTTAAAGCAGATAGACAGTCAAATTATGTATTTGTTTTGTCAGATAATTATGACAATGATATTTATTACAAATTCTTTATTTCACAATAAACACATTAAAACAAAGGTGTTGTCTCCAAAGTGCGTGCTTGAAAAGTTTAAATCTATCATTTTAACCCCACAATCGTTCTGTAACTCCCCTGGGACCACACGAAACGTCTTTACTTTGTCCTTTTACCTTGAAAATACTGACCGGAAGTCCTGGATTTCGCGTTCTACTTTGTTGCCTGCGTGTTTTAAGAGTCTCTGAGCGGCTCAGTGGGAAGAAACGCACGCCGCTTTTATTATCATGCCTCAGTGTGAGCAGTGGAGAGTGTCCTCTCTCATCTGACAGCACAGACCCGCAGCTCTAAGTCTCCTGTAGTCTGCAGCCTCTGCAGCCACCCTGCACTTTGGTGTTGTGTCGACATTATCATATATTGGGATTAAAAATGGTCATCAGGGTCTACGTCGCCTCCTCCACCGGCTCCGTCGCGGTGAGTGTTTGCAGAATGCTTTGTTGACAGTTGCGTACAAACAAGCTGTGTAGCCAAGTTGCAGATGCGTGAAATGTACCTGAATGGTTTCACTGGTGTTATGTAAGTGGATTGGGGAGTGCACCTGGAGAGGGTTTCCAAGCAGTCAAAGTCATCAGCCTCGTTCAGACCTGCTGGCAGGTTACTGTCAGGGATGCACATCTAGAACTGGGAACTGAGGCATTGCGTGTGTCTGATTTTCTCACTTAAGTTATGCCCTGGTGAAACAAACAAGCCCTGAATGGTGGATCCCCTCCCTCCCTTGAGTTGGGCACAGCTGCCACACCTAACATCTGAAAATGATGTTGAGCTTTGTGCAGTCAGCAAACGATGAATACATAATGAGATAAATGACGATATTTCCTGCATAATTTCAAAGTGTTCTGGTCTCAGGTTTTTCAGATTTGCCCCCACCTCTTATTTCTAAGGATGTCACTCTTATTTATGCTGAAGGATGTACATTCTTTCATCATAAGTAGTTTTCTTCTTAGTACACATTTCTCTGTCTACACACTCTACTCGCTCACTCTACTCCAAATACACAAAACTGATTTATGCCTGCATGCTTCATTAATAGTACTGGGGATTCTTTGTTATGCTTAAATTAAGCCATTTGATAAACTGCTGGCAGATGATGTCTGAATGACCATATGTCATTTTTTTTTCTTCAGACATATTAAGGATTCACCAAAACAAAGGACAGATTAATCCAACATGAAAATTAATCTTAGCTTCCTCCCAGTCCTGCAGGGCCCCTTGGGATACAGGCCACTGGATAAGGCCCAGTTGATATTGAGTATGAGCAGAAAAACATCAAACAACACTCCTGCATGAATGCTTCAAGTCTTAGGTAATGGGGCCAATGAGTAATATATTTATTTTATCTGGTTCTTTCGGGAGGAGAAGGCGGCACGATCTTCGAGCGTTCACAAAGGAGTTATTTATAATCCTATGACACATACATTTAAAACGCACAGACTCCGTTTCTCTCACTCAAACACACACACACACACACAAAGCTCAGCCTTGCATGCGTGAATAGGTCCACCATTTGGGTCAGTTATGCGAGTGTGGAACTCATGTGAATGTAATTCACTCTGAATGCTTTTAAATTGAGTTACAAGTGATTGAATAAAGAGGAAAGGTGAGGCTGGATCTCCTCATCTGATTTAAAGTGGAACGGATGGGTGAGAGTCAAAGGGAAAAAAGAGAGAGAGACTGCAGCTGTGAGAGATGGAGATAGATAGAGGAAGATAGTGATGGTTAGGGAGGACTCTGGAAAACAGACAGGAATACTGTGTATGAGCATTTTAAGAGGCCTCAAGGGGAGTGTAATAATAAAAAAAACACTGGAGTTATTGTAAAAATGAGCAATTCACAACTAAACAACAGCAGATTAGTGGGGTGGAAATCAGCACAGAATGAAGTGCAAATTAGGCTAATCCCCTAGCCCTTAGAGGATACAAACCAGACTGTCTCATCAGATTTTACTTTTTTTTACTGTTGTATTTAGGCTCCGTTGCATATCATCACATTATCTGATCTAAGAACTGATTTTCTGCTTAGCAAGCATCTTCTGTGAAGAGCATCATCTTCTGTGAGATCCTTCAAATGTTAAGAGAAAAGCAGACACTCGCTATTCAAGAGCAGTTAAGGAAGGCTCAATATTCAGAATACCATCTTGATACATACATTCATAAAAGGTTGCAGCCTATTGGACCTCCAACAAATCCATCCGTCCATTTAACATAGTACCTAATGGCGTGGCAGGGATCCGTTGGTTCCCATCTCCAACAATTAGGATGAAGGCAGAGAATTCACCCTGGACACATCACCAGTCCATCACACACACACACACCCCCACATACACACACGCACACGCACATAACATTAATTCTCACACTTGCGCCGAGGGGGAATTCAGAGTGTCCCATCAGCCTAAACATGCATGTATTTATGTAGTGGGACAAAATGCAGGCATGAGGTAAACATGTCCAACTATGATTCAAACCAACTGTCTTTTCACCAATTCCTGGTCACTCACTCAGGTGTGATTTGCAACCACAAATACACCTGTTCACTTGTGGAATGAGCCAAACAGCTGTTTCCTAGTTTTTTGTTGCTCCTGCCCAAACTTCTTTCCACTGTGCAAAATCGTGCAAAATTTAGCGAGTGAAAACATGTAATCCTCTAAATCGAATGTATGCCAAATCAGATGATCAAATTATTCTATTCTGCTTTATTTGTGGTTTACTCTGTTTTAACCATATTTTGGAGATATTTGGTTGTATGTATTTTTACAAGTCTCTTTGTCAGTGCCTGAGGGATTAATCTGAACCTCCAGTTAATCCCCACATTACACAAAGTAGTTGCAAACAATGCATCCATACTCACATCCTGTACCCAGTGTTGTTCTTGTCTCCACAGGCACAGACACAAAATCTGAACTCAGCCATCCTCTGACACACTCTCACTCACCCTCGCTGGGGGCACCTCTTTCATTATTTAGACTTATGTTGCCTGGCGTTCAGCTCAGAGGAAGGTCGTATCATTGATACTATGCTGGAGACCAGCTATGTGACATACAGTATAGAGCCGAGACGGTGACTCCTCCTAGAGTTTTAACCTTTGACCGGGATCTTTTTAAAGGCCAAGTTGATTTGAGTCCAGACGAAAGTGTTTTATGGCCACACACACAGTCATTCGATTATTTATGGCCTTGTGTGTAGTCTTCAACAGACTGTCCAGAACAATTCCCTACTGTCTGTAAGGTAAAACAATGGCTCCATTGTGCTCGTAACATCATTAAAATAATGGACACACATGGCTTGTGCACATCTTACACACACACACAGACACGCACATATGTGCACACACACACATACACACACACACAGACACAGTTTCATCTTTTGATTACAATTTATGGTTTTCTCTATCAGCTGCTATCCTGAAAAACATTTTTCCTAGTACTGATGATACTCAGCCACAAAATTAACGCTCATGTTCAAACCAATTTTGTGATGTCAATGGATACTCAGTGCAGAGTGGGAAAAAAGGCACCAGAATAAAGTTTGAGAAATTAATGGTAATTTCTCTTTGCATCTTAGCTTACTGTGCAAACTGCTGTAAAGTATCATCCAGATCTTAGTCGTCTCTATCCTCCAACATCAACAGATCCAAGTCTGACACATATGGACGGTGTCTTCTGTCTGTTTATGACTCTTGTTTCCGTGGGAGTTTTTTGTCTTCTAAAATTAGCCTTTGGTTGTTTATTTTTCCTCTCAACATTCACAAACGCTGTCACACACTTTCACTCACACACACAGAGCCTCCAAGTGCACGCATCACAATGCTCCTGGGAGCTGTTGCAACTAGTATCCCATAGACCACTAATGGGAGCAAATATGAAAAGCTTGAATTCATTACTTACTACCAAAAGTACATGATCGATTGATTAATAGATGATCATGCATTCATCCCGCAGGCTCTCCTGACATCTGCACAAGTGTCATGGCTCACTGTGGCAGGAAAGTATGTCAGTCCTGCAGCTTGAAACATAAGCTCTTCCACTAATCAATAATCCCTCTTAATGGAGTGGCTATGCAGTGAATACATACTGTACACTCAACATGTGTGCGTTAGTGGAGAAGTAGGGAAACACCGTTCTGCTTCGTTGGGTGTCATCTTACCCCTTTTGTTATTGAGGGAGCAGTGTGTGTAGACAGGGCGAGAACAACGGTGTCCAGCTGCACTTCACTTCAAAAACACACGCACCTACAGTTCCCAAAGGCAACTGTAGCTTATTCCTTTATGTGGGCTTTGTGCTTTCAGTGTTGCACTTTAAAGTTGAATTAAACCCCCATACACAGGTGCTGCCTTACCTTGCATTCAAATGGGTCTCATCTGGGTCGTAAACGTGTGTGAATGTGACCAAGGTTGTTTTTATCTGGACAACAACCATGTCATATTGAATGTAAATTAAAGACACTTAAAAGAGATGAAATGTAAACTGAATTACAAATGTTTTTTTCTCCTACCTCAACCACCTTTTTTTTTTGTAATTGCCTCTGTTGAGGTGAGTAAATTAAAGCGCATGACTGTATGAAGTTCCCAGTGAAGTGTCAGTTTGAGCACTCCTGGTTCTTCCTCATTATTTGATTCCTCCAATGATTCTGGCCCAAACATGCAAGGCTGGATGAGGCTTATTAAATGCGCTCCATAGCTGTGTCACTCTAGTTCCCGCTTGGCTTGGGAGTTGTTTGAATTTGAACATTACTGTAAGTGACAGGCAAAACAGCCAGATAGTGTAAAGCCTATGTGTTTGCAGATAAGCATGAAATGGATATGCGCTGTAGTGAACCACAACATGCCTACAGACAGTAAAATCGCTTGTAAAACTGCATATAAGGCATTTCTGATAAAACCATGAATAGAGACCAGAGAACAAGGATGAATCCTCAATTTGACCATTCCTGCCTCCCTGTAGTGCACGAAACATATCTTCTTCTTTGACTACCTCTCACCGTATATTATTTTTTAAATTTTCTACCCTTTTCTTTTCTGACCTCTCCAGGTGAAAAAGCACCAGCAATTGGTGGTTGGTTTCCTGGAGGCCAATCGCATTAGCTTCCAGGAAGTAGACATCACCATGCTGGAGGAGCAGAGGCTCTGGATGTACAGGAACATCCCCCGAGACAAGCAGCCGGAGAAAGGCAACCCGCTGCCTCCACAGATCTTCAATGAGGATCGCTACTGTGGGGTATGATGGATGTGCCTCTAAGGGCAACAACTGTCCATATGAGGAAAGCTCTATGCAGTCTGTGGTATAATATGAGGTTTTCACTCTCACTCATGTATTGCATGAATGTATAAAGATAAATGGCATGTATTTTATTAATCTGAAATACATTTGCGCCACCTTCTGTGGTAGGGGGAAATTCACTTGAAATGTCAACTACAGAGCTACAGCACATGGCATATCGAAACTCTGATCTAAGGCCGCACTAGTGGTTAATATTTATTTATCAGAGGGACCTTTGATCAAGCAGTGTGTATGAGTTTGGAACTGACTAAAATACCCTCGGCCTCACCTTCCAAGGCGGTGGCTGGTAAAAATTTGCCAAATGCAAAAGAGCCAGTGTCTCGTTTTCCTGTTCTGGGCTACTGTAGAAACATGGAAGTGGACTCTTCAGAAGAGGATCCGGTTACTCTCTAGATACAAAGAGCTCATGTAAGGGTAAACAAAACACAATAATCCATATTTACAGAGGAACATACATTAATGAAAACATACTACGAAATGTTTCATTGTCTGCCTGCCTATAGAGACTCCTAAATCTTGTGCACTGGGCATTTAAAGTCTGGAGATATAAGTGTTTGAGAATTTATTTAAACATCTCCATCTCATGTCTGTGTTAGTCAAGTTTGAGGAAACGGTTCTGGAGAATGGGTTCGATCAGTTAGTGCTTGCCAGTTTATGTCCTGCGCTTTGCATGCTACTCTGTAATCCTGTCGTAATCCAGTTTCATGGACGGGGCAGATTATCTGCTCTCCCAGCCGTCACTCTCACTGGCCAAGGTAATCCAACACTACTCTGCAATGTCATGGTCACTGAACTATATTAAAAGCAGCGGCAGGGATGTTTACAACCATCTTCCAATCGTGCCACAGATTATGTAACACTCAAAGCATCATAACTTTTTTTGTTTTTTCCCCCCCCACAGGACTATGAAGACTTCTTCCAGTCAAAGGAGAACAACACCGTGTTTGCATTCCTGGGGCTCAGCTCCCAACCCTCGGTCAAAGTATGAAAGACAATATAGGCACTTTTAAACTCTGGTGATATAAATCACACAGCCAACTAGATTTGCTGTCAGTTCCAACTTCCTTAAAAACTAAAAACAGTGCTGGATCAGCAGTTTTGGCTTCCTGTGAAACATTTTGATTTATTATGTATTGGTGTTTCCAGCAAATCAGGGTTTTTTTTCAAGAAAAAAGAGAAGTCAGTGATACACCCATAAGGCTGGATTTCTGTCCCCTCCCCTCAATCTGCTTTACTGCTTTCAAGATTCATGTGTTCCCAAGGATCCTCTTAGAATTTAGATGTTTTCAACAACAAAAAGAGATGTCAATCTCAAATAGGGAAACAAATACAGTGCACAGTAGATTTTGTAATTCTACCAATCACAGGGACCAGCTGATTATCTTTTTGTCTTTACGTTTATTATTTTATTCTCTCCCAAGGCCCATCCTTCCTCTGCTTCTCCTCTGGACATTGATTGGATAACCAAATTAAATTAGATTTGATTAGGTTTGCACCAGCTGGGCTCGGGAGATGCATTCATCATGAAATTGCTCATGCTTAGCTGAGATATACAGCTATATGACATGGAGTATGATCTTGTAAATCTGCCTCTAACCCACAAACCCCCTAACCTTCTTCTATTCTATTTTTCTCTAATCTCTAGGATTCTGAATCATAGCCGAGATCAAACTGCTGGTATGTGATGTCCGAGGAACCTTGAAATAACTTCAGAAAACTGCATCACTTCCTGCGTTTTTCTGCTACGATGCCAGCACTTGCCGAACACCAGACCCCACGGATTTCACCCTGTACGACCTCTCCTGACTTTAAAAACTCTAAAAAAGAAATGGCATTCCTCCCTCACATCCCAGAAGAATGACTCCCTGGAGGCCACAGAGCAGTAATCAGAGAGGAGAGGGGGGTTAACTTTACGATGAGCTGTGTTTCCTTTTTTTTTATGTTCAGTACACTGTGACAAATGCTGTCAGTAGCAAAATATTCTGTCCAAACCAGAAGGTCTGTGTAGCAGCTTTTGCATCAGTAGCCCAGTCGCTTTAGATCAGTCTACAGTGCAGTGGACAGGAAAAAACAAGTTGCGCTTACACACACCTGTGTGTGTGTGTGTGTGTGTGTGTGTGTGTGTGTGTGTGTGTGTCTGTCTGCCTGCCTGTCTGTCTTCGTGTGTGTACGTCCATCTGTGTGTCCATGCCACTCTGAGTGTATGAGCGTGTGTGTGTCATTCAGCAGCTGTTAATGAAGGCTGTGTTAAGTGAGAGGCACCACTTAATGCAACCTGAAACAACCTGAAGCCAAGTTATCACACCCGGTTGTTTTTGACTGTATTTGTATGTGTGTGTGTGTGTATGTGTGTCCCTGTCCATCCACATGTATTTGAATGCGCGTGTGTCTGTGTGTGCGTGCGTGTGCGCATCTACATCCCAGATGTGATCATGATGCTGCACAAAGCAGGCAGGACCAGAAGCTTAAGAATCCAGAAACAAATCAGGGAAAAATATTCTACACATTATCATTGCTAGCATACATATTCCTGTCATTCCACTGCCAGATTACCCCCCCCCCTCCCCAGATTAAAGTTATACATGATTTATCATCTGCAAATCAAAAAAACAAGACAACAAGCAACAACATGTTAGTCTGTGTCTGTGTGCATCAGGGACCCCATGTTTTATTTAGATGGAGGAATATATTACTGAGTGTAACAGGCTGGTGCAAAGGGTGTAGCCCACAGCCTGGGAATGACGTATGTATTCCACGATTTTGTTTTTGTAGCATTATGTTGACAAGCTGATTGATATAAACAACTGACGGCTTTATGATCAAATCGGGACCACTGGTGACAAAGCGTGGCTCAGAGCAGGGCCACACGAGTTAAAGAGGAGCACTTCAAACAGAAAGTCTTATCCGACATAGGATAAGAGGCGATAAGAGTTTATTGCTCTGAGACAATCGTGTTGGCTAAGCCCAACTGCACAGATACGCTGAGACTAAACTTCCCATGTTGTGCCCCTCTCTTCCTCTTTCTCTCCCCATCCAAACAAATGTGTAAACATACACTAAAGACGGCTCTGTCTCCCTGTGGTTTATGTATTGTGAAGTGGACTCAGATTGACATGTCATTGGCAACTGGTCCTGTCCTCTAGTCTGTGTTCCTATGTTCCCAGCTCCCGAGCACCGACACTATGCATCCTTGTTAAATTATCATGGTCGGTTGGTTGACTTAGTCCTTTATGCTGACACACCACACACACACACACACACACACACACACACACACACCCTCACCAGCCATTGCTCCCCAAATGTTGTGCCATCAAATGTTGTGCACTCAATGTCCTTCTGTCACCATGGACACGAACAACATTCCTGTTGCAACTTCATCCTGTGACGACTTTGTTGTGAATTTTTGTGAACGAACACGAACAGGCTTGTTCAGACACACAAGATGTGCTTTATGTCACACCTCTTTGCCTGTAACTCTGCTGTGGTTGTATTTGTCACAATGAAGCGTATTACAAATGCATAAAGTTAATGCGTTTGTGTCATTCAAGTGCATCCAAGTTGTGCAAGTGGGACGCACCACTAACAGTCGAACAAGGTGGGCGTTCATGTGTGAGTTGTAACAGTCTGTCTTTTTGCACATGAATTTAAGAAAGTGACAAAGGTGATGCACATTGTTTCTTCACTTGGTAAAAACTCCCACTGTGACACTGGGTTGGACATTCAAATTCCAGTCGGATCAACAGTCTTTCTGTGCTGGTTTTCTCTGTGAACCCTCCCACAGCCAATAAACATACATGTTGAGGATGATTGGAGACTCTTCATTGCCAATAGGTGTGTGTATGTGTGTGTGAGAGAGAGAGACTGGCAGTGTCTATTCCCTTCCTTTTGCCATGCGTGTACTGGAGATGGGAACTAGTAGACTTCCTCAAGAGAAGGTAAAAGTGTGTGAGATGATAGATGGATGAATTCATGAAAAAACAGCACATTTGATGGTTTGAAACAATTTTTAATTGTTTCATGATAAGCATAATATGCCTGCACATCATCGGCATAGAAACATTGGACCGCTTCTCCATTCCACCTTTGTGCAGTGATGGTTACAAAATCTCAAGGATGGACTCCAGTGACTGTGGGTCACGATGAGCTTGTCTGGTCGGGCAAGAAACAAATCCAACTGATGAGAAATAGGATGAAAAACACAGCATTAGCAAAGTTTTAGAGCAGTTTTAGAGTGAGGAGGCTTCTTAATACATTGAAATAGTCCCTAACTGTGAAGAGATCAGCCAGAGTGTGGTGCTGTTTAGCAGGAGTCGAGAGGCAGCTCTGCAGTGGGAGCCAGTGGAGAAGGGAGGAATAGCAAATCTGTGAGAGGATTTGCTATGGTGGTGGACTGAAAGCATTCATAGCATAGGCGATTCGAGCCCATTTTTTGGTGCGCTGCAGCACCCCTAAATTGAATTCGAGCACCCCTAAAATTTGACAGATAAAACAAAAATTACTGGATAGAAAAGTGTGCCATACAGTACTTGGTTGAAACGTACTATTTCATCAACAAAAATACATCAGTGTTATGCTCTCACAAATCTGGGCATGAAATTACATTAAAATGCAAAATTTATCTTGCCTGGCCAGCAGCTCTCTGGGTGCTCAGCACCCCTAGACCTAAACCTAAACCCTGATCCTAGAATTTGCTGTTGATTCATTGTAGCATTTTTGGTGATCATATAAAGCACATATTTGATAGAAAGTAGGAATGTACTCCGGTTTCCTGCCACAGTTCAAAAATATGTATTTAAGTCAACTGCATACCATAAATAGTCGATGTGGGTGAATGAGAGTTAAATGGTGTGTGTGTGTATGAGCCTTACAAACTAGACCTATGCATTTGGCACCGAATGCAATGGATATATCCCAGAATGCCCCGAGGCACGATTGAACAATCTGTGTTGCTTCATTCGCATCAAGTTGGGACCAAGACATCAATGGGCCTAATATCTGGAGATATAAGCAAAAATGTAATTTTTCAAGTGCTGCCCCTTGTGGCCAAACATACAATCCTAAATGCATGAAAATCAAATCAGTTCTTCCCCTATGAGTGATGAATCTGCCAAATATTAAAATTCAAATCCAAATGGTGTTCGAGTTATCACGTTAACACGGAAAAACATACGGCGGATGCGGCGCCAGTCAGGCCAAAAACATATTATCCCCGACACTTTGTGTTCGGGGATATAATGACCGACCTGTCCGTAGTGTATTCTCAGCCTTCACCCTCTGACATCAGTGGGTATGAAGTGCTTAACAATATGGATGGATGGATGGATGATTGTTTGCTGGTTTCCTTTCATCAGAAATAAGCAAAGGCACAGAAAAACTGCACAGCTATGAGATGAATTCTAAGGCTTACTGGATGGTGTTGCCGTCAGTGCTCATGGCTTTTATAAATATAATGTACATTTCAGAATTTAGAATCAGGTATCTTCTATGTGATTTTCATTTATTTTGGTGGATCAGGTATGTAAAGTTCTCAATGTAAAAAGACAAAATAAAAAATATTACTCAACCTTTGAGTCAACATTACAACTCCTCCTGTGAGTGATAATGTCGTTTACCATCAGAGCATGGTGTAAATCTATGTTTCTGTAATGATTAACCCAGACATCAATATGTGGTTAACCTTACCCCAGTCTGTCTTTAAGTTGTGGGGTCTGTCGTTCTCCTCCCTCCTTTTAAAGCCTCTGGCTGTGACAGTAGGCCATCACTCTTGGTCAGTCTGTGTGTTAATAGACTCAACGTATTCCATAATAAAATCACACTCATACTCCTGCACCAAACTCCATGCATTCATCCCACAATAATCTCACCTGCTTTATATTGTACCTTAATGGTGTCATAGGTGTCTGCAGACTATCCTGGCTCACTCAGGGTACCGAAAACATCCTGATCTTTGACTGTGGGAGGAAACCAGAGTGGCTTTTTTTGTGTTGAGGTGACAGTGCTATCCACTAATCCACCGCATGACCTCAAATCTGAACCACTTCAACCGCTTTTCTTTTGAGACAAACCATGAGTACACTACTGACTGCAGACAGCACAAACACGGCTGCACAGCAACCATATCTCAAGGACAGGAGCTGAACTGAAAATTTGTTGATACAATGACAAAATTAAGAGTAGATTGAGGGTGTAACCATGCTGTGACAGGAGGCAGATTCCGGAAAACCCTTAAATGTGTGTATGAGATGGCTAAATCACCAACATAAAGTGCTGAATGGACAAGGCAATTGAGCAATGTCAGAAAGAGTGAATTCTTGATGAAAAGTGACCGCTGCAGTTGTGGTGAGCTGATACTAGCACTCTGGTTAGGCCAGACTGTCTTCCAAGAGATGTTATCTTTCTTGAGGGAAAGATTAGCATCTGGTGCGTTAATGGAGACAATGTAGATTACCCCATGGGAGAGGTGCCTACTGAAGTGGAGGATCAGCAATATTTGATTGCAGTATGGAGAAACTTCCATATCATGTTGTGCTAGGGAGAGAGTTTCCGGTCTTGCATGATCTCATGGCTAAGTATGGGGTCGAGCAAAGTCAGAACGGGGCCAGCGAAGGTATCGTGGCAGTCACAAGCATGTACAGCACGTACACACACAGCATACACTTATCTAAGATAAATCGAGCCGAAAGGGGAGGAAAGGCATTGCTGTGAAAGATTCTGCATAAAAGTCCTTCTGTGAATAGAGGAAGGAGGTGGGGGTGGGAGGGGACTGATGGTTTGTGAGAGCACTGGGAGTCAGTGGTTAGATTCACCTTGCTGATTACTTCTTCAGAGCAACTCTCCTTTTGATTGACATGATCCTTTAATTTTTCCCTATCGATCATTTGTTGTGTCTAGAATTCAGTGTCAGTGCCCTCACCTTTAATGATTGATCAAAATGTCAACATGTGCGTGGGTTGCAGTCCAAGTCCAGGCGGCCCCTTTTATTCATAACAATTATGGGACACAAGGATTCAATCCACGATCCAGATGCTAACTTTTTAAGACATTCCGTTGGAGTTTTTTGGAGGGTCTTTGATGATTGTTGGATTTAAAAGGTAAGGTGGTCTTTTATCACCATTGCAGAAGCAAAAAAAAAGATAAAAGATAAAAGAACTGGATTGTTCCCGGAAATCATCTGATTTTTTTTAGTTGCTCTGCTGAGTCTTTCTTTTAAGCTTTAAGTTGTTTTTTTTAATAAAGAAGAACAATGTTCCTTTCATTTTTTGTTCTTCTTTGACAGCGACTCAACCACCCTGGGGACACAATATGATCTTCATTTCTGCTAGAGAGCAACAAGTTCTTTTTTACATTTCAATAGGTAAGCTGAATGTCTCTTCTTTTTCTTTTCCATTTTTAACTCCTCTTTTAAAATAATAGAAATGATAAAATGACTTCCATCCTTTTGAAGTTATTTAGGTTATGAGCATTACTTCATTTCATAAAATTACTGGGAAAGTTTGTTTTGTGGCTGCCATGACTGATGATATCATTTTACAACAATTTTGCACTGTAGGACTGCTGGGTTTATCGCTGCTGACAGGTCAGTGTTTCCATCTCTGTTTCATTCAAACTTCAAAAAGCTCACTTCAGAATAACATTTTCTGTTCATGGTGACTCAAATTAGCTACTGTGCTTTCACTGGACCATTTCCAGAATGTGACAAGATTCGTCTGGTCGGCCCGTCTCGCTGCTCTGGTCGAGTTGAGGTCTACCACGCCGACACCTGGGGAACGGTCTGTGATGATGACTGGAGCCTTGCCAATGCTGCTGTGGTGTGTCGTGAGATGAACTGTGGGTCCGTTCTTGAGGCCAAACAAGCTGCCGCTTTTGGAGAAGGAAAAGAACAAATCTGGCTGGATGATGTGCAATGCACTGGTCAAGAGTTGTCCATACTCAAGTGTCCACACAGACCCATCGGGGATAATAACTGTGGCCATTCTGAGGATGCTGGGGTTATCTGCTCAGGTAAATTCATAGCATTGTCTCGTCTGATGATAACCCATGATAACCAAAAACAAACTGCTTCTTCGTGGGGAAAAAAATTAAACTCTCCTACGTTGTCAAAGGGGTTTTGAGTGCTGGACCTACTGGTGTGGTGAGGTCACACACCAGTAGCGAGGTCTCAAATTTTTCCTTGCTAAAATCTTCCACACATCACCCTAGCAGCGCGGTGATTTCGTTGAAGCAAACTGGTGCCATGAGACTTATTGAGTTCAGTCACTTTGGACATGTTCTGAATTGCTTAATTGATGAGAAAACACTCTGACAATCATCACTTAAATACATTTAGATCAAGATTTTATATTCACATTTTCCTATTTAGCAGGCAAAAAGAGACCAAATGAGACCTAGTATACCAATAAATACTACTCCACAGTCTTCAGACAACCAAGGAGCTACCAAGCTTAACCACAAGTCAAGAGATAGCAGTGGAATGAGTGTTAAATACAAAGGAAAAATAAGGACAATTTAGGGAAAGAAGATGCTCTGAGAAGAGTTGGGTCTCTTCCACCGCTTTCCAGAGCTGTCCAGGGTATCTTCACTGCCCTCTAGGATTGGCTCCAGCAGAACCCAGTGGCTAGGAGTGTAACAGGTCATGAAACTGGGCGGACAGATGTCTGTGAGGGAAAGGGTGGTCATCCATGCATAGGAAGGTCAGAGATTCAATCCGTCAGTGCAGCCCCAAAAGTTAGCCATACAAATTATCTGCTTCACTTTCTCAGCAACACAAATAAATTCATTCTGCATCGTCAACTTTTTTTTCTGAATCACCTTGCAACAAACCTTGTATTGAACAATTTTGGAGATTTCCAAACATTTCCCTTGAATTCAGTCTGATATTCTTGGTGTGGCTTGATTATTTGGTGTCAGCATTAGAAAAATAATATAACGCAACAGTGACTGTGTGGGTCTTCACACAATGGCTCAATATTGTTAATCATGTATAAACCTTATCACCTAAAACATATTGTTTGACTTAATTCAAATTTCTACCCACATCCTCTGCAGAAAATCTGAGGCTGGTGAACGGAAGCAATCACTGCAACGGCAGGGTTGAGATCTACCATGATGGCCACTGGAAAAGAGCATGCAACAGTGACTGGAGCAGGGAGGAGGCCAGCGTGGTGTGTCGTGAGTTGAACTGCGGCTTCCCTATGGCGTTGACTGAAGAGCCACGATTTGGAGAGGCACACGACCTTTCTGGAATCAAAGCCACCTGTGTTGGAAATGAGAGCTCTGTCGGAGAGTGTAAATTTCAAGACTTCACAGAGACCTGTGTTGACGCGACTGTTGTCTGTTTAGGTAAGTCATTGATTGACTGTACGGTGTACGGTGTACGGTGCTCATTCATGTTATTTGTAATATTCTTCACCAAAACCTGTCTATTTCAATAGAAAATTGTTTTGTCCACCAACATATTTAATAATAATTAATAATTGTTAATTAATAATTGTGCTGTTCAGTTTATAGTACGTACATTCACAAGGTAAAAGGTGGGCTGGTTGACCATAACGTTCTTACCCATTTCTTTCCAAGGTTACAGTTTTCCTAGAGTCATTGATCCATGTCCAAGTTTAAAGGGCCATAAGGTTGCGTGTTTCCAGGTGAATGAGATATAGCACTCTATATTGATCAGGCAAAAGACACAGTTAAAGTGCAATGCACCATTTGTAAGATAAGAGCCCATACATTGATTTTACACTGACATTATTTCAACATACTATTAGAAAAAACCTTGTTTGATCTACTTAGTTACATCTCAGAGAATACATTTTTAAGTCAGTGACTTGACCGCCTATGCTTTCATGACAATGACATTTGTTCATCATGGGTCTAAAGTTGAAGTAAAATCTAATAAGCATTTACAAATTGTGCTTATGTCTTTCACAAGGCAACGTCAGGCTTGCCGGTGGGACGAAACGTTGTGCTGGAAGAGTTGAATTCTATAAAGATGGCCAGTGGGGGACCATGTGTGGCATAGACTGGGACATGGATGATGCAACAGTGGTGTGTAGACAGCTGAACTGTGGACAGGTTCATAAGATTATCACCACTACTGAGTATGGCACAGGCACAGGACCCTTATGGGCCAAACAAATGGAATGCAATGGACTAGAGTCAACACTGGATCAGTGTCCACCGAGTCTGATGAGAGGCTCAACTTGCAACGCCACTTCAATTGCTGCTGTAGTCTGTGCGGGTAAGGAAATGGAGGAGACCAATTGTATATTTTTTTCTGGTCTGTGTAATTAAGGGTTTTTACCAAACAAGGTCATACGTTTTTTGATTTCAGCACTTCCTTTCACTCATCAGATGCTATATAATCTTCTATATTGAGGGAATGTGATCCATTAATCTCATCATGTTTTCTAATGCTTGTGGCAGTTCGACTGCTTCTACATGACTTCAGTATGGACTTTTACTCACCAGGTGTTTGCATGTATCAAGGGAATATGATTTCACAATGCAATCTCTCATTTAAGGACTTGATTAATTTATTCATGCTCTATTAAAACCATGTTAATAAGAATATAGGACACTGTCTAGACCTGGAACAAGTCTCAAAGAGTGAAATTTTTCCTGAGTGTTGTATTACTGTAATTTGAAATGTTGTAATCTGTACAATAACATCAGTTTATTTGGCTTCACAGGTAGTTTGGAGACCCGGCTCATGAATGGCAGGGTCGATTGCTCTGGCAGAGTGGAGGTCCGTCATGGAAATGACTGGCATACGGTGTGTGACACACACTGGAACCTGACTAAAGCCGATGTGGTGTGCAAGCACCTGGAATGCGGGTACGCACAGGAAGCAGTCACTGGTGCCCATTTTGGCCAGGGCAGTGGGATGGTGGTGGAGGCCAGCAACTCATGCTTTGACAACCAGACGTCTCTTCAGAAATGCTCTGTCAGTGGTTTTCAGAGCGCTGGAACATGTGGGCACGATCATGATGCTGGAGTTCTCTGTGCAGGTACAGCACTGGAAATTGTGTGTTCAGTTCTATTTGATTCTCCAAATCAGGCGCTCTACTCTTCTATTTATGCTTAAAGAAATGGTTCAACATTGATACCACTCTCACATTTGTAAGGTAAACTAAATCAACTAGACTACCAGGAGAAAACCTAGACACACATAGACATAGACACAGGAAGTACATGCTAACCTGCATGGCAAGAGATTCAGTCCATGTCAACCCTTTTCTCTGTGTCACTGTATCAAAACACTTAGTCACTGTACAAATATGAAAGTTGCACCATTCGTTAAATCAAGAAAGCAAATTATTATATTTCTACTCAAATTTCCAAACAATTGTCTTGACAAATGTAACAAATCAAACCTCAATGATGTAATTTGATGTAATTCTTAATTGTCATTATTTTTCTGATGGTGGAGCAGTACAGTTTGATTTAAAATTAAATTTTCATCCCTCCCATACTTTAGTCCTAACTTAATATCTGTCTTCATATGCAGCACAAATCCGACTGGTCAACGGCACAGGTCGGTGTTCTGGAAGAGTGGAGGTCTTCTACAAAGGCCAGTGGGGAACCGTGTGCGATGATGAATGGGAGATTGAAAGTGCTGATGTGGTTTGTAAGCAGCTCGGCTGTGGCCATGCACTCTCTGCTCCAGGCCTTGCCCACTTTGGCAGAGGCTCTGGTCCAATATGGCTCGATAATGTGGTGTGCACTGGCCAAGAGTCTGCGCTCACGCACTGTCCACACAACGGTCTCGGCAAAAGCAACTGCTGGCACGATGAAGACACTGGTGTTTTCTGTTTAGGTATGAGGCCTGACTCGTTTTTAACCTGTGACTTTTGCATTAGCTCTCAACAGAAACTACGACAAACATATCTGCTAATAGAGCGCTGCATTGTCCAACAACCACTTTTCTGAATCACCTTGTACCAAACATTATATTCTACAATTTTTGAAGACTTCAAAGCATTTACATATAATTAAGTCTGACCTTCTTGGGAGCGTTGATAATTTAGTATCACCACTGGAAACTTAAATAATATCATGCAACTGTACTTTATGTAACTCTTACTTAAATTGAATCAAATTAACCAATTTTACATAGTCACATAAGCATCGCTCTCTTTAGGCTCGTTTAGGAGGATAATAAGATAAAACACATAGATAGAAATACAAGAATTTAAACAAATTTATTGATCACAAGAATCTTCCCTGTATCTCTTTGAAAATATTAATTTAGATTACCAAATGGGTAACACTTTACTTGAAGGTACCGTCATAACAGTGACATGAAACTGTCATAACTGTCACATGATACAGTCATGAACTTGTCCTAAACATTATGTTAATGTCAAAGATGTTTATGACTGCTGTCATTAAGTGTCATTTGGCTTTTGTAATGACAGTTTGACACTGTTTGGGTTGTCTTGATTATGACAACTTGAGCTGAATCAAAGTGACATTGACAGAAATTGTCTTTGTCATGCCAATTTGACATATGCATCTATTTCTGTATGTATGACAAGTTGACCTAATGATTATTATAATTAGGGGTGTAACAACTAATTGATAAAATCAATAGGGGAATGAGTGACTGGTTTAACTTTTTACCTCCATCCTCCTCAACACACCCACTGATCTATATGAGCCATACTGGATATTGGAGAATAACACAGCCATACTAACAAGGGAAACAGTCTATTCGTCCAATTAATGTGACTCGCGCTCTCGCATCGGTCATTACAAAAACCGAATGACACTTATTGGCAGCAGTCATAAACGTTTATGACATTGACATAATGTTTATGACAGGTTCATGACTGTGTCATGTGACAGTTATGAGAGTGTCATGTCACTATTATGACGGAACCTTCAAGTAAAGTAAAAAGTAAAAAAAAAGTAAAACAAAAACGGTACAGGGCCACTGTAAATCCAGTATCACAGCAATATCAATAGTGTAGAAATACAAAGAAATCAAAGTGGCCACCTTTTACAGACTTAAATACTATCACAATCAGCACTTTTAAAAGCTCTTAATCACACACATACACACACACATGTCAAGTCGGTCAGTCATTAGTCAGTTAAGTTCAGTTGCCCCCCCCCCCTGCACCCGAGCTTATCTGGATCACGGTGTGGAATGTTCCAGCTCTTCCATGAGCATACACTGGACTCTCTCTATCTCTTCCTCTACGACAGCGGGGATCCGGGACACACCTTCGCACTCGCTGGATGTTGCCGTTATCTTCTTATCGATCAGCGATCAATTAACGATCAACCCAAAAAAAAACAAACCTGCACACCATGTAAATTAAGTTAATATCAAATCAATCATTTCTATATACTAGGCAGGCAGTATTTACTGACACTCGTACATGCTTGTTGCTACTTTATACATTCACAGAAAATGAATGAAAAACTAAACTAAACCTACTAAACCTACTAAACCTACTAAACCTACCGACTAAACTAGACCTATGCAGCCCTGAGGCACAATTGAACAATCCGTGTGGCTCCGTGTTGGCCAAAAAGTTCTGGAGAGATAAGCACAAATGTAATTTTTTTTAACCATAGTGCTGCCCCTTGTGGCTAAACCAACAATCCCAAATGCATGAAAATCAAATCAGTTCTTCCGCTATGAGTGATGAATCTGTCTGCCAAATATCAAAACTCAAATCCAAATATCCCTGACACGTTTGGGGATATAATAAAATAATACTGTCTGTTAGCAACAGCCATGCATTTCTGGTAACTCACAACAATCATCTTTTTGACAGTGTCTCACTTTTAAACCTGAGAATTTTAGAATCGAAATATTGGTCCTTCCCTTGTCTCATCAGAAGCAAAAACAGAAAAAATATCCAACAATATGAAAAAGAACAAGCATTTTGACAGGAAAAATAACATAGCAGACTTGAATCCCAACTCCCAACTTGAATCTACTTTCTGTGCCAGAAAGTTCAAGAGCCGTCTTTTTCTTCTTCTAAACTGAACAGAGCAGAAACGTCCTACAGCATATTGTTTGACTTAATTCAAATTTCTACCCACATCCTCTGCAGAAAATCTGAGGGTGGTGAATGGAAGCAATCGCTGCAACGGCAGGGTTGAGATCTACCATGATGGCCACTGGAAAAGAGCATGCAACAGTGACTGGAGCAGGGAGGAGGCCAGCGTGGTGTGTCGTGAGTTGAACTGCGGCCTCCCTGTGACTTTGACTGAAGAGCCACGATTTGGAGAGGCACACGACCTTTCTGGAATCAAAGCCACCTGTGTTGGAAATGAGAGCTCTGTCGGAGAGTGTAAATTTCAAGACTTCACAGAGACCTGTGTTGATGCAACTGTTGTCTGTTCAAGTAAGTCATTGATTGACTTATCCTGTACGGTGCTCATTCATATTATTAGTAATATTCTTCACCAAAACAAATTCCTTGTACCCACTTTGCAATAAAGGTGATTCTAAATAATCACACCCCCTTCATTTTTACTCTGTCTTCCACACAGGCAGTAACCCAATTCGACTGGTGAATGGGACCGATCGTTGTTCCGGTCGAGTAGAAGTCTACCATAATAGACAGTGGGGAACGGTTTGTGATGACAGATGGGGCATGCAGGAAGCTGCTGTTGTGTGCAGAGAGATGAACTGTGGCACTGCTCTCCAAGTCAAGTACAAGGCATTTTTCGGCAGAGGGCAGGATCAGGTTCTGCTGGACGACGTGGAGTGCATTGGTACAGAGAAAACCCTCACTGAATGCCCACACAGAGGTTTTGGAGAACATGACTGTGACCACAATGAAGATGCTGGTGTTGTCTGCTCAAGTGAGTTTCGGTTTTTTGCTCAAATCTTTCACATTTTTCACAGAAGTCTTTTGATGAAACCAAGCTGGTACCAGTCCTGGTTTAAATGCTGTTGTGTCATGCTTTAGACAGAGTCATTTATCGAAGACATTGACTTGATTTTCTCAGTTGCTCCTCATGCTGATGATGTATCTAATACACTGGCAAATTATTTTAATTACTTCTAAATCTCCAGTTTCTGCCCCTTCCAACAAATTTCTTACAGGTGATCCTTTGCTTTTTCTCTTTTTTGTGATTGTTCCTCGATCAGTATCACAGATGAAGAAGTATAGTGTTTTCCCTCACCACAAACCTTTTCCTAGCACAAAACGTGCAAAGGTACTAATTCTCACTGGTAGAATTACATTTTAATTTCTCTCTCTCTCTCTTTTCCAGAATCAGTCAGATTGGTCAATGGGACTGAACGCTGCTCTGGCACAGTGGAGATCTTCAACGATGGCAAATGGGGCAAAGTTTGTAACAGTAACTGGGGCTTTGAAAACAGTGAAACGGTGTGTGCAGAACTCGAGTGTGGGAAACCGAAGAAATCAGATGAAGTCTTTGATTTTGGTGATGTAGTACTGCAAGGGTATATGACCAGATGTGGTCACAATGTGAGCTCAATTTCTGAGTGCAAATTTGAAGAAGTCACAGGCACGTGTCAAGCTGTGGATCTTTCGTGTGCAGGTAAGACAAAAAGGCAGGGATATAGCAAGATTTAAAGGGCACCAAGAATGAGAATTCACTTTTACCTTGCCTATGCTGTACGACAGTCTATTCACAGCTCATCATGTGCTCATCCACGTATTTACTTCATGTGCTCATATGGCAGTTCATGGCAAACAGGTCTATCCGAAAACCTACAGAGTGACCAAAACGATAATGACAACCACCTCCAAACCAGTTTGCATGTACCTGCCTTTGTACTGCTTTTTCACTATCTGATTCTTCCTCTGAATCAAGCTCAAACATCCACTGTCATTGTCACTCCAATCACCACTTAGCTCTGGAAAAATCTGTTCTCACGATATTATCTGTCATGATCATCCATGTGAGTAACAGGCAAGACAGCCTATGCATAAAGACTATGTGCAGTTGCTTGAGACTTGAAATGCCTGCAGATATGTTGCAGAAACAAACAAGCCAAGAAAAGGATTTTAGGGTCTTGTAAAATAGCATTTGAGGGACTTCTGATGAAATGCTTCATAGCTTCGTAGTACTCCATTTAACCATTCTAGATACTCTGACAAGTGTTGTTAACCTGCGTGGATCTGCCCGCAGGTGTCTCTCAACTGATGAGACTTGTCAATGGCACTAACCGTTGTTCTGGCAGAGTGGAGGTTATGCACAACGGCCAGTGGGGAACAGTGTGTGACGATGACTGGGACATCAGAGACGCTGAGGTGGTGTGTCGAGCCATGGACTGTGGAACGGCTCAGATGACCAAGTCCAATGCATACTTTGGTCAAGGCCAGGGAGACATTTGGCTGGACGATGTGGCCTGCATCGGTAATGAGACTTCCCTTATGCACTGCAACCACCTCATCCTTGGAAAAAATAATTGTGGCCATGGAGAAGATGCTGGCGTGGTGTGCTCAGGTATTGTCTAATACACTGGCAGATTATTTAACATTATTTAACATTAGAGGTATTTCTCTGCCCCTTCCAACAAATTTCTTCTTTCTTCAAATTTGTTGAAGTGTTTTAATGAAACCAAACTGGTGTGCAACCATTCTTTAGGCAGGGCCATTTATAGAAAACATTGACTTGATTTTCTCATTTTGCTCCCCAAGTTGTAATACTGGCAGGCTAATAGGTTATTACTTCACAATTCACACAAAGTTTTTTCTTTACAAAGTACATTACCTCTAAATTTCTAGTTTAATTTTTATTTCAAAAATCTCACAGGCGATCCTTTGCTGTTCCTCTTTTTTGTGATTGTCCCTAGTGGCAATGAAGAAGTACAATCTGTTCCCCCACCACAAGCCCTTTCCTAGAATAGCTTTTTAATTTCTCTCTCTCTCTCTTTTCCAGAATCAGTCAGATTGGTCAATGGGACTGACCGCTGCTCTGGCAGAGTGGAGGTCCTCAGTAATGGCAAATGGGGCAAAGTTTGTAACAGTAACTGGGGCTTTGAAAATACTGAAACGGTGTGCGCAGAACTCGAGTGTGGGAAACCGAAGAAATCGAATGAAGTCTTTGATTTTGGTGATGGTGGACTACAAGGGTATACGACCAGATGCGCTCACAATGTGAGCTCAATTTCTCAGTGCAGACTTGAGGAAGCCACAGGCACGTGTCAAGGCGTGGCTCTTTCATGTGACGGTAAGACAGAATGAGGCTGTGTTTGTCTTGAACTTCAATTTAAAGGGAACCTTTAAAACACACCAGAAAAAGGGTTTTAAAGGGTCTTTTAAATGATCCCTAGCTTCGCAGTATTCCATTCAACCATTCTAGGTAACCTTTACTCTGACATGTGTTCTTAACCTGTGTGGATCTGCCCTCAGGTTTCCCTCCATTGAGACTTGTCAATGGCACACACCGTTGTTCTGGCAGAGTGGAGGTTAGGCACAACGGCCAGTGGGGAACAGTGTGTGACGATGACTGGGACATCAGAGACGCTGAGGTGGTGTGTCGAGTCATGGACTGTGGAACGGCTCAGACGGCCATGTCCAGTGCATACTTTGGTCAAGGCCAGGGAGACATTTGGCTGGACGATGTGGTCTGCATCGGTAATGAGACTTCCCTTATGCACTGCAACCACCTCACCCTTGGAGAAAATAACTGTGGCCATGGAGAAGATGCTAGCGTGGTGTGCTCAGGTATCATCATGATTATTATTATTAATATTACTATTATCATTATTATTTGGTTCATATATATGTTACTCTATCACCTGTAATGTGAATGTGATGCTGATCAATGTTCAGAATCAAATGAATACATCAATTATGTCTACAATAGCACATTTATTAGAATACCACATATGATTAATTAAATTAACCAGATATTTTGTCTCTGATGTGTCTAAATGCTGTTAACTGACTTGATTCTCCAACTTGTGATTTCCAGCTGACATCCGACTCATTAATGGGACCACCCAGTGCTCTGGCAGGGTGGAGTTCCACCAAGGAAACCAATGGAAAACAGTATACAACATCAACTGGGGGATGAATGAGGCTACTGTGGTGTGCAGAGAAATGAATTGTGGAGATCCAGTCAAGGCCACAGGATCATTTGGTCATGGTGGACACCTACAGGGCCTTGCGGTCAGTTGTAATGGCCAAGAAACCTCGTTCACAGAGTGTGTGCTGTCGCAGTATAACTTGGGGAACAACCAACAGGTTCAAGAGGCAGCTGTGGAATGTACAGGTAATGCTCGAATTCGGATTACAAAATTGAATAATACAACTGCAGTACTATTGTGCATATCTGCCTTTAACTTCTATTTCAATTGAAAATTATTTTGTCCACCAACATATAGTCGGTCATTGTGCTGTTCAGTTTATAGTTCGTACAATCACAAGGTAAAAGGTGGGCTGGTTGACCATAACGTTCCTACCCATTTCTTTCCAAGGTTACAGTTTTCCTAGAGTCATTGTTCCATGTCCAAGTTTCCAGGCCCATAAGGTTGCGTGTTTCCAGGTGAATGAGATATAGCACTCTATATTGATCAGGCAAAAGACACAGTTAAAGTGCAATGCACCATTTGTAAGATAAGAGCCCATACATTGATTTTACACTGACATTATTTCAACATACTATTAGATAAAACCTTGTTTGATCTACTTAGGTACATCTCAGAGAATACATTTTTAAGTCAGTGACTTGACCGCCTATGCTTTCATGACAATGACATTTGTTCATCATGGGACTAAAGTTGAAGTGGAATCTAATAAGTATAATAATAAGTACAAATTGTGCTTATGTTGTTCACAAGGCAGAGTCAGGCTTGCCGGTGGGACGAATCGTTGTGCTGGAAGAGTTGAAGTCTATAAAGATGGCCAGTGGGGGACCATGTGTGGTGAATACTGGGACATGGAAGATGCAACAGTGACGTGCAGACAGCTGAACTGCGGGCGAGTTCATAAGATGAACACCACGACTGAGTATGGCACAGGCACAGGACTCTTATGGGCCGGACAAATGGATTGCAAAGGACAAGAGTCAACACTGGATCAGTGTCCACAGAGATCAATGAGAGGCTCAACTTGCAGCGCCACCTCAGTTGCTGCTGTGGTCTGTGCAGGTAAGGAAATGGAGGAGACCAATTGTATAACGTTTCTTCACTGGGCAATTTAAGTTTTTCCCTCAGGAAAGTAATGCATTTTCTGCTTTCAGCAGTCAACTGCCTCTGCATGACTTGAGAATGAACTTTCACTCATCGGGTGCTTGCATATATCTAGGGAATGTGATCCATTTATTTCACCATGTAATCTCTCATTTAAGTACTTCATTAATTTATTTATGCTCTATTAAAAACATGTGATTAACAACATAGATCACTGACTAGACCTGGAGCAAGTTAAATGTCTCATAAATAGACTGTTTCCTGAGTGTTGTGTTACTGTAATTTGAAATGTTGTAATCTGTACAATAACATCATTTTTTTTGGCTTCACAGGTAGTTTTAAGGCCAGGCTCATGGATGGCAGGGATGATTGCTCTGGCAGAGTGGAGGTCCGTCATGGAGATGACTGGCATACGGTGTGTGACACACACTGGAACCTGACTAAAGCCGATGTGGTGTGCAAGCACCTGGAATGCGGGAACGCACAGGAAGCAGTCACTGGTGCCCATTTTGGCCAGGGCAGTGGGATGGTGGTGGAGGCCAGCAACTCATGCTTTGACAACCAGACGTCTCTTCAGAAATGCTCTGTCAGTGGTTTTCAGAGCGCTGGAACATGTGGGCACGATCATGATGCTGGAGTTCTCTGTTCAGGTACAGCACTGGAAATTGTGTGTTCAGTTCTCTATAATTGTCCAGATCAGTCATTCTACTCTTCTGTTCATGCTTAAAGATATGGTTCAACATTGATACCACTGTCATATTTGTAAAGTAAAGTAAATCAATCAGACTACCAGGAGAAAACCAAAGCACACAGGAAGTACATGCTAACCCGCATGGAAAGACATTCAGTCCATGTCAAACCTTTTCTCTGGGCCAATGTATCAAAACACTGTCACTGTACGAAAGGGAAAGTTGCACTATTCGTTAAATCAGGAAAGCAAATTATTATATTTCTGCTCAAACTTCCAAACAATTGTCTTGACAAAAGTAAAAACAAAATCAAATCAGAAGAATATAATTTGATGTAATCCTTATTTGTCTTTGTTTTACTGATGGTGGAGTAGTATAAATTGCTTTCAAATTGAATATGTCATCCCTCTCAAACTTGAGTTTGGGAGGGATGACCCTGAGGAACTTAAGGTGCTATGTTTCAAGGTTAATAAGACACAGGGCTCTATTTTGATCTCAGGCATCAAGCATAGCTTGAAGCTTAAGATGCAATATCTGTCAGCACAAAATAGTGATTCAACCACACATCGAATTTGAAAATGCAATGCACCATTTGTAAGATAGGGCCCATGCAGTGATTTTGCACTGATATTATTTCAACTTACTAATAAAAAATACCTTGATTGATCTACCTAGTTACATCTCAGAGAAAACATTCTCAATTCAGTGACTTGACCGCCTATTCTTTCATGACAATGACATTTGTTCATCATGGGACTAAAGTTGAAGTGGAATCTAATAAGTATTTACAAATTGTGCTTATGTCTTTCACAAGGCAACGTCAGGCTTGTTGGTGGGACGAATCGTTGTGCTGGAAGAGTTGAATTCTATAAAGATGGCCAGTGGGGGACCATGTGTGGCGAATACTGGGACATGGATGGTGCAACAGTGGTGTGTAGACAGCTGAAGTGTGGACAGGTTCATAGGTTTACCACCACTTCTGAGTATGGCATAGGCACAAGATCCTCATGGGCCGAACAAATGGATTGCAATGGATCTGAGTCAACACTGGATCAATGTCCACAGAGATCAATAAGAGGCTCAACTTGCAAAGCCACCTCAGTTGCTGCTGTGGTCTGTGCAGGTAAGAAAATCGAGGCGATCAATTGTATAACTTTTCTGCTCTGTGTAATTAAGGTTTTTTTCTCAAGAAAACAAAACATATCTTGCTTTCAGCAGTTCAACTGCCTCTACATGACTTGAGAATGAACTTTCACTTATCAGGTGCTTGCATACATCTAGGGAATGTGATCCATTAATTTCACAATGTAATCTCATATATAAGTATTTAATTAATAAATGCTGTATTAAGGCCATGTGAATAAGAACATACAACACAGACTAGACCTGGAGCAAGTAAAGTGTCTCATAAACAGACACATTTTTCCTGAACGTTGTATTAATTGTGATTTCAAATGTTGTAATCTGTACAATAACATCAGTTTATTTGGCTTCACAGGTAGTTTTCAGGCCAGGCTCATGGATAGCAGGAATGATTGCTCTGGCAGAGTGGAGGTCCGTCATGGAGATGACTGGCATACGGTGTGTGACACACATTGGGACCTGACTAAAGCCGATGTGGTGTGCAAGCACCTGGAATGCGGGAACGCACAGGAAGCAGTCACTGGTGCCCATTTTGGCCAGGGCAGTGGGATGGTGGTGGAGGCCAGCAACTCATGCTTTGACAACCAGACGTCTCTTCAGAAATGCTCTGTCAGTGGTTTTCAGAGCGCTGGAACATGTGGGCACGATCATGATGCTGGAGTTCTCTGTTCAGGTACAGCACTGGAAATTGTGTGTTCAGTTCTCTATAATTGTCCAGATCTGTCACTCTACTCTTCTATTCATGCTTAAAGATATGGTTCAACATTGATACCACTGTCACATTTGTAAAGTAAAGTAAATCAATCAGACTACCAGTAGAAAACCTAGACACACATAGACAAAGACACAGGAAGTACTTGCTAACCCGCATGGAAAGACATTCAGTCCATGTCAAACCTTTTCTCTGGGCCAATGTATCAAAACACTGTCACTGTACGAAAGGGAAAGTTGCACTATTCGTTAAATCAGGAAAGCAAATGATTATATTTCTGCTCAAACTTCCAAACAATTTTCTTGACAAAAGTAAAAACAAAATCAAATCAGAAGAATATAATTTGATGTAATCCTTATTTGTCTTTGTTTTACTGATGGTGGAGTAGTATAAATTGCTTTCAAATTGAATATGTCATCCCTCTCAAACTTGAGTTTGGGAGGGATGACCCTGAGGAACTTAAGGTGCTATGTTTCAAGGTTAATAAGACACAGGGCTCTATTTTGATCTCAGGCATCAAGCATAGCTTGAAGCTTAAGATGCAATATCTGTCAGCACAAAATAGTGATTCAACCACACATCAAATTTGAAAATGCAATGCACCATTTGTAAGATAGGGCCCATGCAGTGATTTTGCACTGATATTATTTCAACTTACTAATAAAAAATACCTTGATTGATCTACCTAGTTACATCTCAGAGAAAACATTCTCAATTCAGTGACTTGACCGCCTATTCTTTCATGACAATGACATTTGTTCATCATGGGACTAAAGTTGAAGTGGAATCTAATAAGTATTTACAAATTGTGCTTATGTCTTTCACAAGGCAACGTCAGGCTTGTTGGTGGGACGAATCGTTGTGCTGGAATAGTTGAATTCTATAAAGATGGCCAGTGGGGGACCATGTGTGGCGAATACTGGGACATGGATGATGCAACAGTGACGTGTAGACAGCTGAACTGTGGACAGCTTCATAGGTTTACCACCACTGCTGAGTATGGCATAGGCACAAGATCCTCATGGGCCGGACAAATGGAATGCTATGGATCTGAGTCAACACTGGATCATTGTCGACAGAGGTCAATGAGAGGCTCAACTTGTAGTGCCACCTCAGTTGCTGCTGTGCTCTGTACGGGTAAGAAAATCAAGGATATCAAATGCATGCTTTTCATGTCTGTGTAATAAAGATTTTTACTCAAGAAAGTAATACATTTTCTGCTTTCAGCAGTCAACTGCCTCTACATGACTTGAGAATGAACTTTCACTCATCGGGTGCTTGCATGTATCGAGGGAATGTGATCCATTTATTTCACAATGTAATCTCTCATTTAAGTACTTCATTAATTTATTTATGCTGTATTAAAGCCATGTGAATAAGAAAATACAACACGGACTAGACCTGGAGCAAGTAAAGTGTCTCATAAACAGACACATTTTTCCCGAGTCTTGTATTAACTGTGATTTCAAATGTTGTAATCTGTACAAAACATCAGTTTATTTGGCTTCACAGGTAGTTTTAAGGCCAGGCTCATGGATGACAGGGATGATTGCTCTGGCAGAGTGGAGGTCCGTCATGGAGATGACTGGCATACGGTGTGTGACACACATTGGGACCTGACTAAAGCCGATGTGGTGTGCAAGCATCTGGAATGCGGGTACGCACAGGAAGCAGTCACTGGTGCCCATTTTGGCCAGGGCAGTGGGATGGTGGTGGAGGCCAGCAACTCATGCTTTGACAACGAGACATCTCTTCAGAAATGCTCTGTCAGTGGTTTTCAGAGCGCTGGAACATGTGGGCACGATCATGATGCTGGAGTTCTCTGTTCAGGTACAGCACTGGAAATTGTGTGTTCAGTTCTCTATAATTGTCCAGATCAGTCATTCTACTCTTCTGTTCATGCTTAAAGATATGGTTCAACATTGATACCACTGTCACATTTGTAAAGTAAAGTAAATCAATCAGACTACCAGTAGAAAACCTAGACACACATAGACAAAGACACAGGAAGTACTTGCTAACCTGCATGGGAAGACATTCAGTCCATGTCAAACCTTTTCTCTGGGCCAATGTATCAAAACACTGTCACTGTACGAAAGGGAAAGTTGCACTATTCGTTAAATCAGGAAAGCAAATTATTATATTTCTGCTCAAACTTCCAAACAATTGTCTTGACAAAAGTAAAAACAAAATCAAATCAGAAGAATATAATTTGATGTAATCCTTATTTGTCTTTGTTTTACTGATGGTGGAGTAGTATAAATTGCTTTCAAATTGAATATGTCATCCCTCTCAAACTTGAGTTTGGGAGGGATGACCCTGAGGAACTTAAGGTGCTATGTTTCAAGGTTAATAAGACACAGGGCTCTATTTTGATCTCAGGCATCAAGCATAGCTTGAAGCTTAAGATGCAATATTTGTCAGCACAAAATAGTGACGCAACCACACATCAAATTTGAAAATGCAATGCACCATTTGTAAGATAGGGCCCATGCAGTGATTTTGCACTGATATTATTTCAACTTACTAATAAAAAATACCTTGATTGATCTACCTAGTTACATCTCAGAGAAAACATTCTCAATTCAGTGACTTGACCGCCTATTCTTTCATGACAATGACATTTGTTCATCAGGGGACTAAAGTTGAAGTGGAATCTAATAAGTATTTACAAATTGTGCTTATGTCTTTCACAAGGCAACGTCAGGCTTGTTGGTGGGACGAATCGTTGTGCTGGAATAGTTGAATTCTATAAAGATGGCCAGTGGGGGACCATGTGTGGCGAATACTGGGACATGGATGATGCAACAGTGGTGTGTAGACAGCTGAAGTGTGGACAGGTTCATAGGTTTACCACCACTGCTGAGTATGGCATAGGCACAAGATCCTCATGGGCCGAACAAATGGATTGCAATGGATTAGAGTCAACACTGGATCAGTGTCCACAGAGATCAATGAGAGGCTCAACTTGCAACGCCACCTCAGTTGCTGCTGTGGTCTGTGCAGGTAAGGAAATGGAGGAGACCAATTGTATAACTTTTCTTCACTGGGCAATTAAAGTTTTTTCTTCAGGAAAGGAATACATTTTCTGCTTTCAGCAGTTCAACTGCCTCTACATGACTTGAGAATGAACTTTCACTCATTGGGTGCTTGCATATTTCTAGGGAATGTGATCCATTTATTTCACCATGTAATCTCTCATTTAAGTACTTCATTAATTTATTAATGCTCTATCAAAAACATGTGATTAACAACATAGATCACTGACTAGACCTGGAGCATGTTAAATGTCTCATAAATAGACACATTTCACCTGAGTCTTGTATTAATTGTGTTTTAAAATGTTGTAATCTGTACAATAACATCAGTTTATTTGGCTTCACAGGTAGTTTTAAGGCCAGGCTCATGGATGGCAGGGATGATTGCTCTGGCAGAGTGGAGGTCCGTCATGGAGATGACTGGCATACGGTGTGTGACACACATTGGGACCTGACTAAAGCCGATGTGGTGTGCAAGCACCTGGAATGCGGGAACGCACAGGAAGCAGTCACTGGTGCCCATTTTGGCCAGGGCAGTGGGATGGTGGTGGAGGCCAGCAACTCATGCTTTGACAACCAGACGTCTCTTCAGAAATGCTCTGTCAGTGGTTTTCAGAGCGCTGGAACATGTGGGCACGATCATGATGCTGGAGTTCTCTGTGCAGGTACAGCACTGGAAATTGTGTGTTCAGTTCTCTATAATTGTCCAGATCAGTCACTCTACTCTTCTATTCATGCTTAAAGATATGGTTCAACATTGATACCACTGTCATATTTGTAAAGTAAAGTAAATCAATCAGACTACCAGTAGAAAACCGAGACACACATAGACATAGACACAGGAAGTACATGCTAACCCGCATGGAAAGACATTCAGTCCATGTCAAACCTTTTCTCTGTGTCACTGTCGCTGTACGAAAGAGCAAGTTGCACCATTAAGTTCCGCCGTTAAATCAAGAATCCAAATTATCATATTTCTGCTCAAACTTCGAATCAACTATCATGACAGCAGTTAAAAATCAAACCTCAATGATGTAATTTGATGTAATTCTTAATTGTCATTATTTTTCTGATGGTGGAGCAGTACAGTTTGATTTAAAATTAAATTTTCATCCCTCCCAAACTTTAGTCCTAACTTAATATCTGTCTTCATATTCAGTACAAATCCGACTGGTCAACGGCACAGGTCGGTGCTCTGGAAGAGTGGAGGTCTTCTACAAAGGCCATTGGGGAACCGTGTGCGATGATGAATGGGAGATTGATAGTGCTGATGTGGTTTGTAAGCAGCTCGGCTGTGGCCATGCACTCTCTGCTCCAGGCAGTGCCCACTTTGGCAGTGGCTCTGGTCCAATATGGCTCGATAATGTTGTGTGCACTGGCCAAGAGTCTGCGCTTACGCACTGTCCACACAATGGTTTTGGAGAAGAAAACTGCAGGCATGGTGAAGATGCTGGCGTTATCTGTTTAGGTATGAGGCCTGACTCGTTTTTAACCTGCGACTGTTGCGTTGGCTGTCAACAGAAACTTATGAAAAACACATAATCTACTTGTGTTTAACATTGTCTGACAGCCATCTTTTCTGAATCATTTTGCAAGAATAACTTGTATTGTACAATTTTGGAGACTTTGAAGCATTTCAGTAGAATTCAGACACTCTTGGTGTCCCTTGATAATTTAGTGTCACCTCTAGAAACTTAAATAATGTCATGCAACAGTGACTGTGCGGGTCTTCACGATGTCTCAACATTATTAATTATGTATATACCTTAAATCACCTACAGCATTTTCCTTGACTTCATTCAAATTTCTACCCACATCCTCTGCAGAAAATCTGAGGGTGGTGAATGGAAGCAATCGCTGCAACGGCAGGGTTGAGATCTACCATGATGGCCACTGGAAAAGAGCATGCAACAGTGACTGGAGCAGGGAGGAGGCCAGCGTGGTGTGTCGTGAGTTGAACTGCGGCCTCCCTGTGACTTTGACTGAAGAGCCACGATTTGGAGAGGCACACGACCTTTCTGGAATCAAAGCCACCTGTGTTGGAAATGAGAGCTCTGTCGGAGAGTGTAAATTTCAAGACTTCACAGAGACCTGTGTTGATGCAACTGTTGTCTGTTCAAGTAAGTCATTGATTGACTTATCCTGTACGGTGCTCATTCATATTATTAGTAATATTCTTCACCAAAACAAATTCCTTGTACCCACTTTGCAATAAAGGTGATTCTAAATAATCACACCCCCTTCATTTTTACTCTGTCTTCCACACAGGCAGTAACCCAATTCGACTGGTGAATGGGACCGATCGTTGTTCCGGTCGAGTAGAAGTCTACCATAATAGACAGTGGGGAACGGTTTGTGATGACAGATGGGGCATGCAGGAAGCTGCTGTTGTGTGCAGAGAGATGAACTGTGGCACTGCTCTCCAAGTCAAGTACAAGGCATTTTTCGGCAGAGGGCAGGATCAGGTTCTGCTGGACGACGTGGAGTGCATTGGTACAGAGAAAACCCTCACTGAATGCCCACACAGAGGTTTTGGAGAACATGACTGTGACCACAATGAAGATGCTGGTGTTGTCTGCTCAAGTGAGTTTCGGTTTTTTGCTCAAATCTTTCACATTTTTCACAGAAGTCTTTTGATGAAACCAAGCTGGTACCAGTCCTGGTTTAAATGCTGTTGTGTCATGCTTTAGACAGAGCCATTTATCGAAGACATTGACTTGATTTTCTCAGTTGCTCCTCATGCTGATGATGTATCTAATACACTGGCAAATTATTTTAATTACTTCTAAATCTCCAGTTTCTGCCCCTTCCAACAAATTTCTTACAGGTGATCCTTTGCTTTTTCTCTTTTTTGTGATTGTTCCTCGATCAGTATCACAGATGAAGAAGTATAGTGTTTTCCCTCACCACAAACCTTTTCCTAGCACAAAACGTGCAAAGGTACTAATTCTCACTGGTAGAATTACATTTTAATTTCTCTCTCTCTCTCTTTTCCAGAATCAGTCAGATTGGTCAATGGGACTGAACGCTGCTCTGGCACAGTGGAGATCTTCAACGATGGCAAATGGGGCAAAGTTTGTAACAGTAACTGGGGCTTTGAAAACAGTGAAACGGTGTGTGCAGAACTCGAGTGTGGGAAACCGAAGAAATCAGATGAAGTCTTTGATTTTGGTGATGTAGTACTGCAAGGGTATATGACCAGATGTGGTCACAATGTGAGCTCAATTTCTGAGTGCAAATTTGAAGAAGTCACAGGCACTTGTCAAGCTGTGGATCTTTCGTGTGCAGGTAAGACAAAAAAGGCTGGGATATAGCAAGATTTAAAGGGCACCAAGAATGAGAATTCACTTTTACCTTGCCTATGCTGTACGACAGTCTATTCACAGCTCATCATGTGCTCATCCACGTATTTACTTCATGTGCTCACATGGCAGTTCATGGCAAACAGGTCTATCCGAAAACCTACAGAGTGACCAAAACGATAATGACAACCACCTTCAAACCAGTTTGCATGTACCTGCCTTTGTACTGCTTTTTCACTATCTGATTCTTCCTCTGAATCAAGCTCAAACATCCACTGTCACTGTCACTCCAATCACCACTTAGCTCTGGAAAAATCTGTTCTCACGATATTATCTGTCATGATCATCCATGTGAGTAACAGGCAAGACAGCCTATGCATAAAGACTATGTGCAGTTGCTTGAGACTTGAAATGCCTGCAGATATGTTGCAGAAACAAACAAGCCAAGAAAAGGATTTTAGGGTCTTGTAAAATAGCATTTGAGGGACTTCTGATGAAATGCTTCATAGCTTCGTAGTACTCCATTTAACCATTCTAGATACTCTGACAAGTGTTGTTAACCTGCGTGGATCTGCCCGCAGGTGTCTCTCAACTGATGAGACTTGTCAATGGCACTAACCGTTGTTCTGGCAGAGTGGAGGTTATGCACAACGGCCAGTGGGGAACAGTGTGTGACGATGACTGGGACATCAGAGACGCTGAGGTGGTGTGTCGAGCCATGGACTGTGGAACAGCTCAGATGACCAAGTCCAATGCATACTTTGGTCAAGGCCAGGGAGACATTTGGCTGGACGATGTGGCCTGCATTGGTAATGAGACTTCCCTTATGCACTGCAACCACCTCATCCTTGGAAAAAATAATTGTGGCCATGGAGAAGATGCTGGCGTGGTGTGCTCAGGTATTGTCTAATACACTGGCAGATTATTTAACATTATTTAACATTAGAGGTATTTCTCTGCCCCTTCCAACAAATTTCTTCTTTCTTCAAATTTGTTGAAGTGTTTTAATGAAACCAAACTGGTGTGCAACCATTCTTTAGGCAGGGCCATTTATAGAAAACATTGACTTGATTTTCTCATTTTGCTCCCCAAGTTGTAATACTGGCAGGCTAATAGGTTATTACTTCACAATTCACACAAAGTTTTTTCTTTACAAAGTACATTACCTCTAAATTTCTAGTTTAATTTTTATTTCAAAAATCTCACAGGCGATCCTTTGCTGTTCCTCTTTTTTGTGATTGTCCCTAGTGGCAATGAAGAAGTACAATCTGTTCCCCCACCACAAGCCCTTTCCTAGAATAGCTTTTTAATTTCTCTCTCTCTCTCTTTTCCAGAATCAGTCAGATTGGTCAATGGGACTGACCGCTGCTCTGGCAGAGTGGAGGTCCTCAGTAATGGCAAATGGGGCAAAGTTTGTAACAGTAACTGGGGCTTTGAAAATACTGAAACGGTGTGCGCAGAACTCGAGTGTGGGAAACCGAAGAAATCGAATGAAGTCTTTGATTTTGGTGATGGTGGACTACAAGGGTATACGACCAGATGCGCTCACAATGTGAGCTCAATTTCTCAGTGCAGACTTGAGGAAGCCACAGGCACATGTCAAGGCGTGGCTCTTTCGTGTGACGGTAAGACAGAATGAGGCTGTGTTTGTCTTGAACTTCAATTTAAAGGGAACCTTTAAAACACACCAGAAAAAGGGTTTTAAAGGGTCTTTTAAATGATCCCTAGCTTCGCAGTACTCCATTCAACCATTCTAGGTAACCTTTACTCTGACATGTGTTCTTAACCTGTGTGGATCTGCCCTCAGGTTTCCCTCCATTGAGACTTGTCAATGGCACACACCGTTGTTCTGGCAGAGTGGAGGTTAGGCACAACGGCCAGTGGGGAACAGTGTGTGACGATGACTGGGACATCAGAGACGCTGAGGTGGTGTGTCGAGTCATGGACTGTGGAACGGCTCAGACGGCCATGTCCAGTGCATACTTTGGTCAAGGCCAGGGAGACATTTGGCTGGACGATGTGGTCTGCATCGGTAATGAGACTTCCCTTATGCACTGCAACCACCTCACCCTTGGAGAAAATAACTGTGGCCATGGAGAAGATGCTAGCGTGGTGTGCTCAGGTATCATCATGATTATTATTATTAATATTACTATTATCATTATTATTTGGTTCATATATATGTTACTCTATCACCTGTAATGTGAATGTGATGCTGATCAATGTTCAGAATCAAATGAATACATCAATTATGTCTACAATAGCACATTTATTAGAATACCACATATGATTAATTAAATTAACCAGATATTTTGTCTCTGATGTGTCTAAATGCTGTTAACTGACTTGATTCTCCAACTTGTGATTTCCAGCTGACATCCGACTCATTAATGGGACCACCCAGTGCTCTGGCAGGGTGGAGTTCCACCAAGGAAACCAATGGAAAACAGTATACAACATCAACTGGGGGATGAATGAGGCTACTGTGGTGTGCAGAGAAATGAATTGTGGAGATCCAGTCAAGGCCACAGGATCATTTGGTCATGGTGGACACCTACAGGGCCTTGCGGTCAGTTGTAATGGCCAAGAAACCTCGTTCACAGAGTGTGTGCTGTCGCAGTATAACTTGGGGAACAACCAACAGGTTCAAGAGGCAGCTGTGGAATGTACAGGTAATGCTCGAATTCGGATTACAAAATTGAATAATACAACTGCAGTACTATTGTGCATATCTGCCTTTAACTTCTATTTCAATTGAAAATTATTTTGTCCACCAACATATAGTCGGTCATTGTGCTGTTCAGTTTATAGTTCGTACATTCACAAGGTAAAAGGTGGGCTGGTTGACCATAACGTTCCTACCCATTTCTTTCCAAGGTTACAGTTTTCCTAGAGTCATTGTTCCATGTCCAAGTTTCCAGGCCCATAAGGTTGCGTGTTTCCGGGTGAATGAGATATAGCACTCTATATTGATCAGGCAAAAGACACAGTTAAAGTGCAATGCACCATTTGTAAGATAAGAGCCCATACATTGATTTTACACTGACATTATTTCAACATACTATTAGATAAAACCTTGTTTGATCTACTTAGGTACATCTCAGAGAATACATTTTTAAGTCAGTGACTTGACCGCCTATGCTTTCATGACAATGACATTTGTTCATCATGGGACTAAAGTTGAAGTGGAATCTAATAAGTATAATAATAAGTACAAATTGTGCTTATGTTGTTCACAAGGCAGAGTCAGGCTTGCCGGTGGGACGAATCGTTGTGCTGGAAGAGTTGAAGTCTATAAAGATGGCCAGTGGGGGACCATGTGTGGTGAATACTGGGACATGGAAGATGCAACAGTGACGTGCAGACAGCTGAACTGCGGGCGAGTTCATAAGATGAACACCACGACTGAGTATGGCACAGGCACAGGACTCTTATGGGCCGGACAAATGGATTGCAAAGGACAAGAGTCAACACTGGATCAGTGTCCACAGAGATCAATGAGAGGCTCAACTTGCAGCGCCACCTCAGTTGCTGCTGTGGTCTGTGCAGGTAAGGAAATGGAGGAGACCAATTGTATAACGTTTCTTCACTGGGCAATTTAAGTTTTTCCCTCAGGAAAGTAATGCATTTTCTGCTTTCAGCAGTCAACTGCCTCTGCATGACTTGAGAATGAACTTTCACTCATCGGGTGCTTGCATATATCTAGGGAATGTGATCCATTTATTTCACCATGTAATCTCTCATTTAAGTACTTCATTAATTTATTTATGCTCTATTAAAAACATGTGATTAACAACATAGATCACTGACTAGACCTGGAGCAAGTTAAATGTCTCATAAATAGACTGTTTCCTGAGTGTTGTGTTACTGTAATTTGAAATGTTGTAATCTGTACAATAACATCATTTTTTTTGGCTTCACAGGTAGTTTTAAGGCCAGGCTCATGGATGGCAGGGATGATTGCTCTGGCAGAGTGGAGGTCCGTCATGGAGATGACTGGCATACGGTGTGTGACACACACTGGAACCTGACTAAAGCCGATGTGGTGTGCAAGCACCTGGAATGCGGGAACGCACAGGAAGCAGTCACTGGTGCCCATTTTGGCCAGGGCAGTGGGATGGTGGTGGAGGCCAGCAACTCATGCTTTGACAACCAGACGTCTCTTCAGAAATGCTCTGTCAGTGGTTTTCAGAGCGCTGGAACATGTGGGCACGATCATGATGCTGGAGTTCTCTGTTCAGGTACAGCACTGGAAATTGTGTGTTCAGTTCTCTATAATTGTCCAGATCAGTCATTCTACTCTTCTGTTCATGCTTAAAGATATGGTTCAACATTGATACCACTGTCACATTTGTAAAGTAAAGTAAATCAATCAGACTACCAGGAGAAAACCAAAGCACACAGGAAGTACATGCTAACCCGCATGGAAAGACATTCAGTCCATGTCAAACCTTTTCTCTGGGCCAATGTATCAAAACACTGTCACTGTACGAAAGGGAAAGTTGCACTATTCGTTAAATCAGGAAAGCAAATTATTATATTTCTGCTCAAACTTCCAAACAATTGTCTTGACAAAAGTAAAAACAAAATCAAATCAGAAGAATATAATTTGATGTAATCCTTATTTGTCTTTGTTTTACTGATGGTGGAGTAGTATAAATTGCTTTCAAATTGAATATGTCATCCCTCTCAAACTTGAGTTTGGGAGGGATGACCCTGAGGAACTTAAGGTGCTATGTTTCAAGGTTAATAAGACACAGGGCTCTATTTTGATCTCAGGCATCAAGCATAGCTTGAAGCTTAAGATGCAATATCTGTCAGCACAAAATAGTGATTCAACCACACATCGAATTTGAAAATGCAATGCACCATTTGTAAGATAGGGCCCATGCAGTGATTTTGCACTGATATTATTTCAACTTACTAATAAAAAATACCTTGATTGATCTACCTAGTTACATCTCAGAGAAAACATTCTCAATTCAGTGACTTGACCGCCTAATCTTTCATGACAATGACATTTGTTCATCATGGGACTAAAGTTGAAGTGGAATCTAATAAGTATTTACAAATTGTGCTTATGTCTTTCACAAGGCAACGTCAGGCTTGTTGGTGGGACGAATCGTTGTGCTGGAAGAGTTGAATTCTATAAAGATGGCCAGTGGGGGACCATGTGTGGCGAATACTGGGACATGGATGGTGCAACAGTGGTGTGTAGACAGCTGAAGTGTGGACAGGTTCATAGGTTTACCACCACTTCTGAGTATGGCATAGGCACAAGATCCTCATGGGCCGAACAAATGGATTGCAATGGATCTGAGTCAACACTGGATCAATGTCCACAGAGATCAATAAGAGGCTCAACTTGCAAAGCCACCTCAGTTGCTGCTGTGGTCTGTGCAGGTAAGAAAATCGAGGCGATCAATTGTATAACTTTTCTGCTCTGTGTAATTAAGGTTTTTTTCTCAAGAAAACAAAACATATCTTGCTTTCAGCAGTTCAACTGCCTCTACATGACTTGAGAATGAACTTTCACTTATCAGGTGCTTGCATACATCTAGGGAATGTGATCCATTAATTTCACAATGTAATCTCATATATAAGTATTTAATTAATAAATGCTGTATTAAGGCCATGTGAATAAGAACATACAACACAGACTAGACCTGGAGCAAGTAAAGTGTCTCATAAACAGACACATTTTTCCTGAACGTTGTATTAATTGTGATTTCAAATGTTGTAATCTGTACAATAACATCAGTTTATTTGGCTTCACAGGTAGTTTTCAGGCCAGGCTCATGGATAGCAGGAATGATTGCTCTGGCAGAGTGGAGGTCCGTCATGGAGATGACTGGCATACGGTGTGTGACACACATTGGGACCTGACTAAAGCCGATGTGGTGTGCAAGCACCTGGAATGCGGGAACGCACAGGAAGCAGTCACTGGTGCCCATTTTGGCCAGGGCAGTGGGATGGTGGTGGAGGCCAGCAACTCATGCTTTGACAACCAGACGTCTCTTCAGAAATGCTCTGTCAGTGGTTTTCAGAGCGCTGGAACATGTGGGCACGATCATGATGCTGGAGTTCTCTGTTCAGGTACAGCACTGGAAATTGTGTGTTCAGTTCTCTATAATTGTCCAGATCTGTCACTCTACTCTTCTATTCATGCTTAAAGATATGGTTCAACATTGATACCACTGTCACATTTGTAAAGTAAAGTAAATCAATCAGACTACCAGTAGAAAACCTAGACACACATAGACAAAGACACAGGAAGTACTTGCTAACCCGCATGGAAAGACATTCAGTCCATGTCAAACCTTTTCTCTGGGCCAATGTATCAAAACACTGTCACTGTACGAAAGGGAAAGTTGCACTATTCGTTAAATCAGGAAAGCAAATGATTATATTTCTGCTCAAACTTCCAAACAATTTTCTTGACAAAAGTAAAAACAAAATCAAATCAGAAGAATATAATTTGATGTAATCCTTATTTGTCTTTGTTTTACTGATGGTGGAGTAGTATAAATTGCTTTCAAAATGAATATGTCATCCCTCTCAAACTTGAGTTTGGGAGGGATGACCCTGAGGAACTTAAGGTGCTATGTTTCAAGGTTAATAAGACACAGGGCTCTATTTTGATCTCAGGCATCAAGCATAGCTTGAAGCTTAAGATGCAATATTTGTCAGCACAAAATAGTGACGCAACCACACATCAAATTTGAAAATGCAATGCACCATTTGTAAGATAGGGCCCATGCAGTGATTTTGCACTGATATTATTTCAACTTACTAATAAAAAATACCTTGATTGATCTACCTAGTTACATCTCAGAGAAAACATTCTCAATTCAGTGACTTGACCGCCTATTCTTTCATGACAATGACATTTGTTCATCATGGGACTAAAGTTGAAGTGGAATCTAATAAGTATTTACAAATTGTGCTTATGTCTTTCACAAGGCAACGTCAGGCTTGTTGGTGGGACGAATCGTTGTGCTGGAATAGTTGAATTCTATAAAGATGGCCAGTGGGGGACCATGTGTGGCGAATACTGGGACATGGATGATGCAACAGTGACGTGTAGACAGCTGAACTGTGGACAGCTTCATAGGTTTACCACCACTGCTGAGTATGGCATAGGCACAAGATCCTCATGGGCCGGACAAATGGAATGCTATGGATCTGAGTCAACACTGGATCATTGTCGACAGAGGTCAATGAGAGGCTCAACTTGTAGTGCCACCTCAGTTGCTGCTGTGCTCTGTACGGGTAAGAAAATCAAGGATATCAAATGCATGCTTTTCATGTCTGTGTAATAAAGATTTTTACTCAGGAAAGTAATACATTTTCTGCTTTCAGCAGTCAACTGCCTCTACATGACTTGAGAATGAACTTTCACTCATCGGGTGCTTGCATGTATCGAGGGAATGTGATCCATTTATTTCACAATGTAATCTCTCATTTAAGTACTTCATTAATTTATTTATGCTGTATTAAAGCCATGTGAATAAGAAAATACAACACGGACTAGACCTGGAGCAAGTAAAGTGTCTCATAAACAGACACATTTTTCCCGAGTCTTGTATTAACTGTGATTTCAAATGTTGTAATCTGTACAAAACATCAGTTTATTTGGCTTCACAGGTAGTTTTAAGGCCAGGCTCATGGATGACAGGGATGATTGCTCTGGCAGAGTGGAGGTCCGTCATGGAGATGACTGGCATACGGTGTGTGACACACATTGGGACCTGACTAAAGCCGATGTGGTGTGCAAGCATCTGGAATGCGGGTACGCACAGGAAGCAGTCACTGGTGCCCATTTTGGCCAGGGCAGTGGGATGGTGGTGGAGGCCAGCAACTCATGCTTTGACAACGAGACATCTCTTCAGAAATGCTCTGTCAGTGGTTTTCAGAGCGCTGGAACATGTGGGCACGATCATGATGCTGGAGTTCTCTGTTCAGGTACAGCACTGGAAATTGTGTGTTCAGTTCTCTATAATTGTCCAGATCAGTCATTCTACTCTTCTGTTCATGCTTAAAGATATGGTTCAACATTGATACCACTGTCACATTTGTAAAGTAAAGTAAATCAATCAGACTACCAGTAGAAAACCTAGACACACATAGACAAAGACACAGGAAGTACTTGCTAACCTGCATGGGAAGACATTCAGTCCATGTCAAACCTTTTCTCTGGGCCAATGTATCAAAACACTGTCACTGTACGAAAGGGAAAGTTGCACTATTCGTTAAATCAGGAAAGCAAATTATTATATTTCTGCTCAAACTTCCAAACAATTGTCTTGACAAAAGTAAAAACAAAATCAAATCAGAAGAATATAATTTGATGTAATCCTTATTTGTCTTTGTTTTACTGATGGTGGAGTAGTATAAATTGCTTTCAAATTGAATATGTCATCCCTCTCAAACTTGAGTTTGGGAGGGATGACCCTGAGGAACTTAAGGTGCTATGTTTCAAGGTTAATAAGACACAGGGCTCTATTTTGATCTCAGGCATCAAGCATAGCTTGAAGCTTAAGATGCAATATTTGTCAGCACAAAATAGTGACGCAACCACACATCAAATTTGAAAATGCAATGCACCATTTGTAAGATAGGGCCCATGCAGTGATTTTGCACTGATATTATTTCAACTTACTAATAAAAAATACCTTGATTGATCTACCTAGTTACATCTCAGAGAAAACATTCTCAATTCAGTGACTTGACCGCCTATTCTTTCATGACAATGACATTTGTTCATCAGGGGACTAAAGTTGAAGTGGAATCTAATAAGTATTTACAAATTGTGCTTATGTCTTTCACAAGGCAACGTCAGGCTTGTTGGTGGGACGAATCGTTGTGCTGGAATAGTTGAATTCTATAAAGATGGCCAGTGGGGGACCATGTGTGGCGAATACTGGGACATGGATGATGCAACAGTGGTGTGTAGACAGCTGAAGTGTGGACAGGTTCATAGGTTTACCACCACTGCTGAGTATGGCATAGGCACAAGATCCTCATGGGCCGAACAAATGGATTGCAATGGATTAGAGTCAACACTGGATCAGTGTCCACAGAGATCAATGAGAGGCTCAACTTGCAACGCCACCTCAGTTGCTGCTGTGGTCTGTGCAGGTAAGGAAATGGAGGAGACCAATTGTATAAGTTTTCTTCACTGGGCAATTAAAGTTTTTTCTTCAGGAAAGGAATACATTTTCTGCTTTCAGCAGTTCAACTGCCTCTACATGACTTGAGAATGAACTTTCACTCATTGGGTGCTTGCATATTTCTAGGGAATGTGATCCATTTATTTCACCATGTAATCTCTCATTTAAGTACTTCATTAATTTATTAATGCTCTATCAAAAACATGTGATTAACAACATAGATCACTGACTAGACCTGGAGCATGTTAAATGTCTCATAAATAGACACATTTCACCTGAGTCTTGTATTAATTGTGTTTTAAAATGTTGTAATCTGTACAATAACATCAGTTTATTTGGCTTCACAGGTAGTTTTAAGGCCAGGCTCATGGATGGCAGGGATGATTGCTCTGGCAGAGTGGAGGTCCGTCATGGAGATGACTGGCATACGGTGTGTGACACACACTGGAACCTGACTAAAGCCGATGTGGTGTGCAAGCACCTGGAATGCGGGAACGCACAGGAAGCAGTCACTGGTGCCCATTTTGGCCAGGGCAGTGGGATGGTGGTGGAGGCCAGCAACTCATGCTTTGACAACCAGACGTCTCTTCAGAAATGCTCTGTCAGTGGTTTTCAGAGCGCTGGAACATGTGGGCACGATCATGATGCTGGAGTTCTCTGTGCAGGTACAGCACTGGAAATTGTGTGTTCAGTTCTCTATAATTGTCCAGATCAGTCACTCTACTCTTCTATTCATGCTTAAAGATATGGTTCAACATTGATACCACTGTCATATTTGTAAAGTAAAGTAAATCAATCAGACTACCAGTAGAAAACCGAGACACACATAGACATAGACACAGGAAGTACATGCTAACCCGCATGGAAAGACATTCAGTCCATGTCAAACCTTTTCTCTGTGTCACTGTCGCTGTACGAAAGAGCAAGTTGCACCATTAAGTTCCGCCGTTAAATCAAGAATCCAAATTATCATATTTCTGCTCAAACTTCGAATCAACTATCATGACAGCAGTTAAAAATCAAACCTCAATGATGTAATTTGATGTAATTCTTAATTGTCATTATTTTTCTGATGGTGGAGCAGTACAGTTTGATTTAAAATTAAATTTTCATCCCTCCCAAACTTTAGTCCTAACTTAATATCTGTCTTCATATTCAGTACAAATCCGACTGGTCAACGGCACAGGTCGGTGCTCTGGAAGAGTGGAGGTCTTCTACAAAGGCCATTGGGGAACCGTGTGCGATGATGAATGGGAGATTGATAGTGCTGATGTGGTTTGTAAGCAGCTCGGCTGTGGCCATGCACTCTCTGCTCCAGGCAGTGCCCACTTTGGCAGTGGCTCTGGTCCAATATGGCTCGATAATGTTGTGTGCACTGGCCAAGAGTCTGCGCTTACGCACTGTCCACACAATGGTTTTGGAGAAGAAAACTGCAGGCATGGTGAAGATGCTGGCGTTATCTGTTTAGGTATGAGGCCTGACTCGTTTTTAACCTGCGACTGTTGCGTTGGCTGTCAACAGAAACTTATGAAAAACACATAATCTACTTGTGTTTAACATTGTCTGACAGCCATCTTTTCTGAATCATTTTGCAAGAATAACTTGTATTGTACAATTTTGGAGACTTTGAAGCATTTCAGTAGAATTCAGACACTCTTGGTGTCCCTTGATAATTTAGTGTCACCTCTAGAAACTTAAATAATGTCATGCAACAGTGACTGTGCGGGTCTTCACGATGTCTCAACATTATTAATTATGTATATACCTTAAATCACCTACAGCATTTTCCTTGACTTCATTCAAATTTCTACCCACATCCTCTGCAGAAAATCTGAGGGTGGTGAATGGAAGCAATCGCTGCAACGGCAGGGTTGAGATCTACCATGATGGCCACTGGAAAAGAGCATGCAACAGTGACTGGAGCAGGGAGGAGGCCAGCGTGGTGTGTCGTGAGTTGAACTGCGGCCTCCCTGTGACTTTGACTGAAGAGCCACGATTTGGAGAGGCACACGACCTTTCTGGAATCAAAGCCACCTGTGTTGGAAATGAGAGCTCTGTCGGAGAGTGTAAATTTCAAGACTTCACAGAGACCTGTGTTGATGCAACTGTTGTCTGTTCTGTTTAGGTATGAGACCTGACTCGTTTTTAACCTATGACTGTTGCATTGGCTCACAACAGAAACTTATGAAAAACATATTATCTGCTAACAGGTGCACTGGAGAAACCACAAATCACTTTGAGTCCTTCTCCAGAAGTAATCCGGGGCGACAAAGTTGAAATCACTTGTGCTGTTGTGTCTGAACATTTGGGCGGCACATTCATCGAAAGAAATTGCATGGATCATTTAAGATGGAAAAATAATCTGAGCACGGAGCCGTAACTTTTACCTTCCCTTCAGTGGAGTTCAGTCAAAATGGCTCCTACTTCTGTGAATATCAGAAGAAACTATCAAATCAAGTCATCTATTACCCTCAAGGAAATGTTGCTGACCTCACCGTCATAAGTCTGTAATTTTATCTTTTGCATCTATTGATCAACAATTTTTGGAAATACAACAATACATGACAGCATTATTGCTCACTTCCTCTATGTGAGATTTAAAAGTGTGTCCTCTGTTCTGCAGTGAAACTAGAGACGCCCAGCATCTCCCTGAGCTCACCTCATGCCACAGTGGTCTAAACCCCAGAGGAGATATTAGTCACAGAAGGCAACAGCCTCTCTATCACTTGCTCAACTCATTCCAGATATTCAGGGGGCATCTTCTACCTGACAAAGTCGAACGAGCGCACCGGGGAAGAAAAGTTGGCTATCGATCATTCTATTTTTTATCTGTCCGTCTTTGAATTCCCTGCTATAGAATTAAATGACACAGAAGATTATAGCTGCGTCTACGCCATTAACATCTCCTCTGTTACCTTCTGCTCGGCCCCCTCAAGAAGTCTCCAAGTTACTGTTGTCAGCGAGACCACCAGAGCCCTGGACAACTTCTACAGTCTTCTACAGTAGTTAATCTACAGTCAATAAACATGAATGTGCAACCTTGCCCGTGTATTGTCTCTTATTCTTCCCTGCAACTGGTGACTCTGTGTTGTGTTTTTGTTGTGTTCATGCGGGTGTATTGAAGAGGGGCCAAATCCACCCTTATTAGTGAAAGATTGGTTGTCGATTTTGTATGTGTGACTGGCAGGGTGTATTTCCTTCCTTTTGCCATGTGTATACTGGAGATGGGCACCAGATGATAAGTTAAGATGATAGATGCATGAATTCATGAAAAAACAGCACATTTGATGGTTTGGGGATCAAATGTTTCAAATGATCAATTGGGGTAATCGGTTTTTAGTTGTTTCATGATAAGCATAGAGTAGGCATGATATGCCTGCACATCATCAGGATAGAAAATAATGGAACACTTCCATCTTTGGAAGTTCCACCTTTGTGCCGTGATGGTTACAAAATCTAAAGGATGGACTGCAGCGATTCTGGGTCACAATGAACCTGAACCTGAAATTCAGCTAGTGAGAAATAGGACAAGGAACACTGCATTAGCAAAGTTTTTGATCAGGTTTCTAAATATATTGGAATAGTCCCTAATTGTGAAGAGATCAGCCAGAGTGTGGTGCTGTTTAATACATGAGTTTGGAGGCAGCTCTGCAGTGGCAGCCAGTGGAGAAGGGAGGAATAGCAAATCTGTGAGAGGATTTGCTGTGGTGGTGGACTTAAAGTATTCATAGTAGCATTTTTGGCGATCATATAAAGTACATATTTGTCAACATCCCCAGTAGTGTAATGTTGTATGAGGAAACTGAACATGTACTCTGGTTTCCGGCCACAGTCCAAAAATATGTATTGAACTCAACTGGAGACCATAAATTGATCCTATGAGTGAATGAGAGTGAATGGTGTGTGTGTGTGTGTGTGTGTGTGTGTGTGTGTGTGTGTGTGTGTGTGTGTGTGTGTGTGTGTGTGTGTGTGTGTGTTTGTGTGTGTATGTGTGCCTTACAAATGACTGGTGACCTGTCCATAGTGTATTCTCAGCCTTCACCCTCTGACATCAGTGGGTATGAAGTGCTTAATAATATGGATGGATGGATGATTGTTTGCTGGTTTCCTTTCATCAGAAAGGCACAGAAAAACTGCACAGCTATGAGATGAATTCTAAGGCTTACTGGATGGCTTTTATAAATATAATGTAAATTTCAGAATTTAGAATCAGGTATCTTCGATGTGATTTTTATTTATTTTGGTGGATCAGGTATGTAATGTTCTCAATTTAAAAAGACAAAATAAAAAAACATTACTCAACCTTTGAGTCAACATTACAACTCCTCCTGTGAGTGATAATGTCATTTACCATCAGAGCATGGTGTAAATCTGTGTTTCTGTAATGATTTACCCAGACATCAATATGTGGTTAACCTTACCTCAGTCTGTCTTTAAGTTGTGGGGTCTGTTGTTCTCCTCCCTCCTTTTAAAGCCTCTGGCTGTGCTGCCATCTATTGTCTGGAATACTGGTTCCCAGATGTTTTTACTTGTGACAGTAGGCCATCACTCTTGGTCAGTCTGTGCGTTAATAGACTCAACGTATTCCATAATAAAATCACACTCATACTCCTGCAGCAAACTCCACGCATTCATCTCTCAATAATCTCACCTCCTTTATATTGTACCTTAATGGTGTCATAGGTGTCTGCAGACTATCCTGGCTCACTCAGGGTACCGAAAACATCCTGATCTTTGACTGTGGGAGGAAACCAGAGTGGCTATTTTTGTGTTGAGGTGACAGTGCTATCCACTGACCTCAAATCAGAACCACTTCATAGTGAATTTTTCTTTTGAGACAAACCATGAGTACACTACTGACTGCAGACAGCACAAATACGGAGCTGAACTGAAAATTTGTTGATACAATGACAAAATTAAGAGTAGACTGAGGGTGTGACCATGCTGTGACAGGAGGCAGATTCTGGAAATCCATTACATGTGTGTATGAGATGGCTAAATCACCAACATAAAGTGCTGAATGGACAAGGCAATTGAGCAATGTCAGAAAGAGTGAATTCTTGATGCAAAGTGACCATTGCACTTGTGGTTAGCTGGAATCCAGCACAAATAAGCAATACGATGAATGAATGGTGGGAAAACATGGCTATAATTTCAGTCCAAATGTATTTCCTGATATGGTTGCTCTCAGATCTGCTTGCATCAAATCTTCTTTGTGAACTGTACTGATTGCAGTTGGAAATGTACTCGCAGCATAAATCGTGGCCTTACATGTGCAGCAGTGTACAGAGGCAGTACTTTCAGAGGCATAAAGGGAAGTGAATAGACATGCAACTTACTGAGGCTGAGAATTTCACAAGCAGGAGGTGGTCTTTCTCAGTCCAAGGCCAATGACTCACACTGACAGTGAGATGACACTGACACATTTTGGAGGAAACACATTTCATCCGATCAAGCATTTCTGAAAGAACAAATATCTTTCTGTGTCGAGGTCTATTCTGCTATCTTGACCAGCAAAATAGTGGGAGAAATAATTTTATAAGGTAAGAAATGTCTCATTTTCGATATAAAAAAAAACACCACCAACAACAAAAGTTTGTTGCTTTTAATAGAAGAGCTTTCTTTTTTTAAACCTGGAAGAATTATTAACATTGTTGACAGTGAAGAACGACAGTAATTTTCTTCATATTCTTATTTTAATTAAGTGAAACAAAAAATATGTATTTTCTCTTGTGATTTTTGAAATTGCATGATTAATACAGTATCTGATCTTAAAACTAAAATAACTTAAAAAAAATCAAAGGTTAAGCGATGTTCTATCTGCAAACACATGATTATGTGAACTACAGTATAATGTCATCTTTATTTAACATATTTCATTAAATGACATAGATCTTTGTTTTCTGAGGGATCTGAAACGAATCTTATCAGCTGCAGCACGTACACACACAGCATTCACTGATCTAAGATAAATTGAGCCGAAAGGGGAGGAAAGGCATTGCCTGGAAAGATTCTGCATAAAAGTCCTTCTGTGAATAGAGGGAGGAGGTGGGGGTGGGAGGGGACTGATGGTTTGTGAGAGCACTGGGAGTCAGTGGTTAGATTCACCTTGCTGATTACTTCTTCAGAGCAACTCTCCTTTTGATTGACATGATCCTTTAATTTTTCCCTGCCAATCATTTGTTGTGTCTAGAATTCAGTGTCAGTGCCAGTGTCAATTTCAACCACCGTTCAGCGGTATGTTTTATATGAAATGGAGATATTGTGTAAAACAAAATGAATTCTCAACTCATCCCTCACCTTTAATGATTGATCAAAATGTCAACATGCATGTGGGTTGCAGTCCAAGTCCAGGCGGCCCCTTTTATTCATAACAATTACGGGACACAAGTTTCAATCCATGATCCAGATGCTAACTTTTTAAGCCATTCCGTTGGAGTTTTTTGGAGGGTCTTTGATGATTGTTGGATTTAAAAGGTAAGGTGGTCTTTTATCACCATTGCAGAAGAAAAAAAGATAAAAGAACTGGATTGTTTCCAGAAATCATCTGATTTTTTTTAGTTGCTCTGCTGAGTCTTTCTTTTAAGCTTTAAGTTGTTTTTTTTAATAAAGAAGAACAATGTTCCTTTCATTTTTTGTTCTTCTTTGACAGCGACTCAACCACCCTGGGGACACAATATGATCTTCATTTCTGCTAGAGAGCAACAAGTTCTTTTTTACATTTCAATAGGTAAGCTGAATGTCTCTTCTTTTTCTTTTCCATTTTTAACTCCTCTTTCAAAATAATAGAAATGATAAAATGACTTCCATCCTTTTGAAGTTATTTAGGTTTTGAGCATGACTTCATTTCATAAAATTACTGGGAAAGTTTGTTTTGTGGCTGCCATGACTGATGATATCATTTTACAACAATTTTGCACTGTAGGACTGCTGGGTTTATCGCTGCTGACAGGTCAGTGTTTCCATCTATGTTTCATTCAAACTTCAAAAAGCTCACTTCAGAATAACATTTTCTGTTCATGGTGACTCAAATTAGCTACTGTGCTTTCACTGGACCATTTCCAGAATGTGACAAGATTCGTCTGGTCGGCCCGTCTCGCTGCTCTGGTCGAGTTGAGGTCTTCCACGCCGACACCTGGGGAACGGTCTGTGATGATGACTGGAGCCTTGCCAATGCTGCTGTGGTGTGTCGTGAGATGAACTGTGGGTCCGTTCTTGAGGCCAAACGAGCTGCCGCTTTTGGCGAAGGAAAAGAACATATCTGGCTGGATGATGTGCGGTGCACTGGTCAAGAGCTGTCCATACTCAAGTGTCCACACAGACCCATCGGGGATAATAACTGTGGCCATTCTGAGGATGCTGGGGTTATCTGCTCAGGTAGGACTTCATGAGTTCAGTCATTTTGGACACTTCGGACTGTTCTGAATTGCTATATTGATGAGAAAACACTCAGTCATCACTTAAATCACAGTCATCGCTTAAATATACAGCTTTGATTATAGGGTGACAGAGGAAATAAAAAAAACACACTGCATTAAAGATCAAAATTTTATATTCACATTTACCTATTTAGCATACAAAAGGAGACCAAAAGAGATGTGGTATAACAATAAATACTGATCTACAGTCTTCAGACAACCAAGGAACTACCAAGCTTAACCACTAGTCTAGAGCTAAGAGCAGTGGAATGAGTGTTAAAGACAGAGGAAAAATAAGGATAATGTAGGGAAGAGTTGGGTCTTGTTCTGATGGTGCAACTTAGGTTGTTCCACCACTGGGGTAATACAAATAAGAAAAATCTAGATTCTGGAACACACACTCAGACATAGCAAGGTCTGCTCCGTCCTCCTATTCCTAAGATAAACTGATTCTGTTGCTGTTGCTGTATATTTATCATGTATGAGACTGGTAAATGTGTGTTCATGGAACTCTCCATTAAGTTAGCCAGTTGGTGTATTTCACAACTTGCCGCAATCACTGCTTTAGACATTAGTGTGAAATCTCAGAGGCATCACAAAACCCTGCCCTGCAAACACCTTCCTCAATTTATGTCATGACTAGAAATGTGGAACTGTCAGGAGAGGTTGAGAAACACGACTGTGGAGAAAAGCAGCTAACACAGCATTTCTCCAAGCAACTGTGTCCAAAACCCTTGAGACTGCACTGACAGTCTACAGTTCTTTGAAAACTTCATCATGACCAGGACCGTCAGTGGTGACAATGCTGTTGCAGCACAGGCACAGCAGCAAGGTCATCACATGACCAGTTGCTGCAAATGTAAAGTGCAAAGTGCATAAAGATGAAAGGGGAGGTAAACACTCATCGGCTGACCCAATTTTGGTCCTGTCCCCGTAGTACAACAGGTGACAACACACAAGTTTAAGGCAGATTCAACCAACACTTGCCATACTATGGTCTGGCGAGCTGTCCAGGGTGTATTCACTGCCCTCTGGGATTGGCTCTAGCAGAACCCCGTGGCTAGATAACAGGTCTTAACACTGGATAGACGGATGTGTGTGGCTCAGGGGAAGAGTGATCATCTATGGATATGATGGTATAAGGTTCGATCCTCCAGTGCAGTTTACATGTCTAAGTGTCCTTTGGTGAGATACTGAGCCCCAAAAGTTCACTCTGATCTCATATGTTAATGTTAAAGCTACTGGTTATAGACCATGCAGGGTAGCCTACCACAGAGTGTGTGACACAGTCTGTATGTCTGTCATACATATCTATGGACATTTGCGAGGGAGTTTGCTAACTTACATCGTACTATTGATTTACCATCCAAATTTTCTACTCTATTTCTGTCTCACTTGATAAATTGATGTCACCACTAGAAACTGTGGGTCTTCACACAGTGGCTCAATATTGTTAATCATGTATGTACCTTATCGCCTAAGGCATATTGTTTGACTTAATTCAAATTTCTACCCACATCCTCTGCAGAAAATCTGAGGGTGGTGAATGGAAGCAATCGCTGCAACGGCAGGGTTGAGATCTACCATGATGGCCACTGGAAAAGAGCATGCAACAGTGACTGGCGCAGGGAGGAGGCCAGCGTGGTGTGTCGTGAGTTGAACTGCGGCCTCCCTGTGACTTTGACTGAAGAGCCACGATTTGGAGAGGCACACGACCTTTCTGGAATCAAAACCACCTGTGTTGGAAATGAGAGCTCTGTTGGAGAGTGTAAATTTCAAGACTTCACAGAGACCTGTGTTGACGCGACTGTTGTTTGTTCAAGTAAGTCATTGATTGACTTATCCTGTATGGTGCTCATTCATGTTATTTGCAATATTCTTCACCAAAACAGATTCCTTGTACCCACTTTGGAATAAAGGTGATTCTAAATAATCACACCTCCTTCATTTTTACTCTTTCTACCTCACAGACAGTAAACCAATTCGACTGGTGAATGGGACCGATCGTTGTTCCGGTCGAGTAGAGGTCTACCATAATGGACAGTGGGGAACGGTTTGTGATGACAGATGGGGCATGCAGGAAGCTGCTGTTGTGTGCAGAGAGATGAACTGTGGCACTGCTCTCCAAGTCAAGTACAAGGCATTTTTCGGCAGAGGGCAGGATCAGGTTCTGCTGGACGACGTGGAGTGCATTGGTACAGAGAAAAGCCTCACTGAATGCCCACACAGAGGTTTTGGAGAACATGACTGTGACCACCATGAAGATGCTGGTGTTGTATGCTCAAGTGAGTTTCAGTTTTTTGCTCAAACCTTTCAATGTGTTTAATGCAACCAAGCTGGTGTGCAACCATGCTTTAGGTAGGGCCATTTTTAGAAAACATTGACTTGATTTTCTCATTTTGCTTCCCATACTAATGATGTATCAGTATGATATATCATGTAATAATATACTGGCAGGTTATTACTTCACAATTCACACAAAGTATTTTTTTTCCACAAAGTACACTACTTCTAAATTTCTAGTTTAGCGGAGAGGTATTTTTCTGCGTCTTTCAACAAATTTCTCACAGGCGATCCTTTGCTGTTCCTCTTTTTTGTGATTGTCCCTAGTTGCAATGAAGAAGTACAATCTGTTCCCCCACCACAAGCCCTTTCCTAGAATAGCTTTTTAATTTCTCTCTCTCTCTCTTTTCCAGAATCAGTCAGATTGGTCAATGGGACTGACCGCTGCTCTGGCAGAGTGGAGGTCCTCAGTAATGGCAAATGGGGCAAAGTTTGTAACAGTAACTGGGGCTTTGAAAATACTGAAACGGTGTGCGCAGAACTCGAGTGTGGGAAACCGAAGAAATCGAATGAAGTCTTTGATTTTGGGGATGGTGGACTACGAGGGTATACGACCAGATGCGCTCACAATGTGAGCTCAATTTCTCAGTGCAGACTTGAGGAAGCCACAGGCACATGTCAAGGCGTGGCTCTTTCGTGTGCAGGTAAGACAAAATAAGGCTGGGATATATTGTATTTGTATTGAACTACAATGAAAAGGGATCCTAGAATGAGCCTAAAGATCAGCTAAAGATCCTACAGAAGCCTACGTGCGGTTGTTTGAAATTTGAAAGGCCTGCATATCCGTGCAGAAAGAAAAGACGCCAAGAAAAGGATTTTTTTCTTTTAAATTATCCCTAGCTTCGCAGTACTCCATTCAACCATTCTAGGTTACCTTTACTCTGACAAGTGTTGTTAACCTGTGTGGATCTGCCCTCAGGTTTCCCTCCATTGAGACTTGTCAATGGCACTAACCGTTGTTCTGGCAGAGTGGAGGTTATGCACAACGGCCAGTGGGGAACAGTGTGTGACGATGACTGGGACATCAGAGACGCTGAGGTGGTGTGTCGAGCCATGGACTGTGGAACGGCTCAGACGGCCAAGTCCAGTGCATACTTTGGTCAAGGCCAGGGAGACATTTGGCTGGACGATGTGGCCTGCATCGGTAATGAGACTTCCCTTATGCACTGCAACCACCTCACCCTTGGAGAAAATAACTGTGGACATGGAGAAGATGCTGGCGTGGTGTGCTCAGGTATCGTCTTTGTTTTTCATTTATTGTTGTTATTATGATTGCTTTTATTATTATTATTTTATTATTATTCTTTACATTAATCTCTCACCTGTAATGTGAATGTGATGCTGATCAATGTAAAGAATAAGACGAATACATACATTTTATCCAAGGTAGCAAATTAATTAGAATAGATATGTCTAAACGTAGCCAACTTGATTCTCCAACTTGTGATTTCCAGCTGACATCCGACTCATTAATGGGACCACCCAGTGCTCTGGCAGGGTGGAGTTCCACCAAGGTAACCAATGGAAAACAGCATACAACGTCAACTGGGGAATGAATGAGGCTACTGTCGTGTGCAGAGAAATGACTTGTGGAGATCCCGTCAAGGCCACAGGATCATTTGGTCGTGGAGGAAACCTACAGGGCCTTGCGGTCAGTTGTAATGGCCAAGAGACCTCGCTCACAGAGTGTGTGCTGTCGCAGTATAACTTGGGGAACAACCAACAGGTTCAAGAGGCAGCTGTGGAATGTACAGGTAATGCTCGGATTCGGATTACATTATTGAATAATACGTAATAAGCACGTAATAGTACTATTGTGCATACTTTTTTTCACTTTACTTTTATTTCAATAGAAAATTATTTTGTCCACCAACATATAGACGGTTAATTGTGCTGTTCAGTTTATAGTACGTACATTCATAAAGTGAACAACACTGCATTTTCAAGTTTCCATGACCCTGAGGTTCTGTGTTTCCAGGTTAATGAGACATAGGGCTCTATACTGATCAGGCAAAAAGCACAGTTTGAAGCGTAAGACGCAAGTAGCTTTGTAGGTGGCGTCCAGGTCTCTTTTCTTATGTTTTTGAAAAATAGTGATACAACCACACATCGAGTACAGAAATGCAATGCACCATTTGTATGATAGGGCTCATAGAGTCATTTTGCACTCACATTCTTTCAACATACTACTAAAAAAAAAATCGTATTTGATCTACCTAGTTACATCTCACAGAATATAATTTCAAGTCAGTGATTTGACCACCTATTCTTGATTGACTATGACATTTGTTCATAGGACTGAACTTATAGTGGAATCTAATTTGTATTTACAAATTGTGCTCATGTCATTCACAAGGCAACGTCAGGCTTGTTGGTGGGACGAATCGTTGCGCTGGAAGAGTTGAATTCTATAAAGATGGCCAGTGGGGGAGCATGTGTGGTGAATACTGGGACATGAATGATGCAACAGTGACGTGCAGACAGCTGAACTGCGGGCGAGTTCATAAGATTACCACCACGACTGAGTATGGCACAGGCACAGGATTCTTATGGGCCGAACAAATGGAATGCAATGGACTAGAGTCAACACTGGGTCAGTGTCCACAGAGATCGATGAGAGGCAGAACTTGCAACGCCACCTCAATTGCTGCTGTGGTCTGTGCAGGTAAAGAAATTTATTTTCAATTGTATGCTTTTTCAGGTCTGTGTAATTAAGGTTTTTTAATGAGGAAAGTAATACAGTTCAACTGCCTCTACATGACTTGAGTATGAACTTTTACTCAACAAGGAATGTGATCCATTAATTTCACCATGTAATCTCATTTAAGTAATTAATTAAGTAACTGATTTATTAAGGCCCCATCAAAGCCATATGAAGAAGAACATAGAACATTGACCGCACCTGGAGCAAGTGAAGTGTCTCATAAACAGACAGATTTTCCCTGAACGTTGTATTGTTGTTATTCGAAATGTAATCTGTACAATAACTTTATTTTGCCTCGCAGGTAGTTTGGAGGCCAGGCTCATGAGTGGCAGGGATGATTGCTCTGGCAGAGTGGAGGTCCGTCATGGAAATGACTGGCACACGGTGTGTGACACACACTGGGACCTGACTAAAGCCGATGTGGTGTGCAAGCAGCTGGAATGCGGGAACGCACTGGAAGCTGTCACTGGTGCCCATTTTGGCCAGGGCAGTGGGATGGTGGTGGAGGCCAGCAACTCATGCTTTGACAATGAGACGTCTCTTCAGAAATGCTCTGTCAGTGGTTTTCAGAGCGCTGGAACATGTGGGCACGATCATGATGCTGGAGTTCTCTGTGCAGGTACAGCACTGGAAATTCTGTGTTCAGTTGTATTTGATTCTCCAAATCAGGCATTTTACTCTTCTATTCATGCTTAAAGAAATGGTTCAACATTGATACCACTCTCACATTTGTAAAGTAAACAAAAAAAACTTCCATTCATAAATCAAATTTGAATTATATCATTTGATGTAATACTTATTTGTCTGCACTGTTCTGATGGGAGAGCTTACAGTTTGATTTCAAATTAAAAGTCACCCCTTCCAAACTTTAGTCCTAACTTAATATCTGTCTTCATATTCAGCACAAATTCGACTGGTCAACGGCGCAGGTCAGTGCTCTGGAAGAGTGGAGGTCTTCTACAAAGGCCAGTGGGGAACCGTGTGCGATGATGAATGGGAGATTGATAGTGCTGATGTGGTATGTAAGCAGCTCGGCTGTGGCCATGCAGTCTCTGGTCCAGGCAGTGCCCACTTTGGCAGAGGCTCTGGTCCAATATGGCTCGATAATGTGGCATGCACTGGCCAAGAGTCTGCGCTCACACACTGTCCACACAATGGTTTTGGAGAAAACAACTGCGGACATGGTGAAGATGCTGGCGTTATCTGTTTAGGTATGAGACCTGACTCGTTTTTAACCTGTGACTGTTGCGTTGGCTCACAACAGAAACTTATGAAAAACATATTATCTGCCAACAGGTGCACTGGAGAAACCACAAATCACTTTGAGTCCTTCTCCAGAAGTAAACTGGGGCGACAAAGTTGAAATCACTTGTGCTGTTGTATCTGAACATTTGGGCGGCACATTCATCCTAAAGAAATGGCATGGATCATTTAAGATGGAAAAATACTCTGAACACGGAGCCGTAACTTTTACCTTCCCTTCAGTGGAGTTCAGTCAAAATGGCTCCTACTTCTGTGAATATCAGAAGAAACTATCAAATCAAGTCATCTATTATCCCCAAGGAAATGTTGCTGACCTCACCGTCATAGGTCTGTAATTTTATCTTTTACATCTTTCGATCAACAATTGCTGGAAATACAACAATACATGACTGCATTATTACTTACTTACTCTATGTGAGATTTAAAAGTGTGTCCTCTGTTCTGCAGTGAAACTAGAGACGCCCAGCATCTCCCTGAGCTCACCTCATGCCATGGTGATCTATAGCCCAGAGAAGATATCGGTCACAGAAGGCAACGGCTTCTCTGTCACTTGCTCAACTCATTCCAGATATTCAGGGGGCATCTTCTACCTGACAAAGTCAAACGAGCGCACCGGGGAAGCGAAGTCGGCGTTCGGTCACTCTATCTTCTATCTGTCCGTCTTTGAATTCCCTGCTATAGAATTAAACGACGCAGGAGATTATAGCTGCGTCTACGCCGTTAATATCTCCTCTGTTACCTTCTGCTCGGCCCCCTCAAGAAGTCTCCAAGTTACTGTTGTCGGTGAGACCACCAGAGCCCTGGACAGCTTCAGCATCAACACTCGATGTGGCTTATCCACGGCATTTCCTTGTTGTATGTCCTCTTGTTGCACAGACACAGTAATAGCTTTTTATTCTATTCTACAGCTGCCTCATCCTCCTCAGTGGTTGGTGGAGTGGTGGGAGGACTACTGTTGGTGGTGCTGCTGCTGGGTGCAGGATACTTTGTGTGGAGGAGGAGAGGCTGGGGGGCAGGTAAGTGGCAGACATCCACACTGATTTTTAGCCATTTGATCTTTGTAACCACTTGTGTTACAAGGGTCTGCATCTCCAGGGCACATGGGACAAATACACAAAACATATCCTGGACAGGCCACCAGTCCATCACCAGGCTTATACAAACACATTTTACTCTCACTCTCACACCCAGGGAGTGTTCAATCTAACCGTATTTCCAAACTAGCATACTGCAGTACATGGTTAGTGCTAGTTATTGCTCTGGATTTCACCTGCATTTGATTCACCTCAAAACTTTTTTTTCAAAACAAGGCTGCTGTCATAATTTACACGTTATTTTTCAGGTACCCTGGTTCAATTTAGTAACAAGTCTGGAGGAACAATACACCAAGATGTCGACGACAGAAGCAATAGAGTATTTGACGGAAGGTACAAACAGAGAATGTTGCTCCTATTAGTCAAAACACAGTAACTTTTATTTTAGAACAAATAACAAATAATAAAAGTCACCCTCTTTATGTCCTTCAGAGACCAAAATCCCCAAATGAAGGACCATGTGGCCAATCAAGGCCAAGAAGACAAGAATATTGACACTGACTTGGACAACTCTGTTGAGAGGGTACCCGAAGACCTGGCTGGCAGAGTGTGTTACGAACTAGAACCACTCGTTCTTACACAATAAGAAAATGACTTGAGGAAAAGCCAGTCTTACCTGAATTTCCTGAGGCTAAAACCAGTGAAACAGATGGCTGTGAGACAGTACAAACTATACCTACACAGTGTGAATGACCACACAGTGACAGCAGTGGTGGACTGGTGTTGAGAGCTCTTCAGGGTGACCACAGGAACATTAGGGAAAATGTGTTTCTACAAGTAAATAACTAGCTTCACAAATTATCCCATCTAATGTCTTCCCATTTCCTTCACATGATGCTCTATGATTGAGAGAATGAACTTTGCAGAAACTGAACATGATTATGAATTTCATATAAGGTGTTTGTGTAGTACAGGAAAGCATTTGTAACATTTTGCAGATGATTAGACTGATTTGTTTTACAGTATTGATTACAATGTCTATGTGTCCCTTGATTTTTTTGTTTTGGTGCATGTAAACGCTTGTCAATAAATGTATATTGGTGGAGTTTTCTTTTTTAATCAATTTTACATATAAGGGCAGGCTCCTGAGTGTGTGTGTGTGTGTGTGTGTGTAGGGTGGGGGGGGGGGGGGGGGGGGGGGGGGGATTTATTATATAAGCACCCACTGAAGCCGAGACAGCTCTTATTGGTCAGCTTGCAAAAAACTTTTCATACATAATTAGTGTCTGAATACAGTTTCTGTGGATTGCACATTTTCATTCTTTCACCACATTTATTTTATACTGGGAGAACAGATGTAGCAGTTCAATATGGAGCCATTAGTTCAGCCAAACAGCATGAGTAAAATAAACATTAATCATCAAATAGTAGAATAAACAAAATGTGCACAAAAAATAATTTCACCAATTACTGGTTTGGGCACTTCCACCCAAGCTCTCCTAGCAAAAAATACCAGTAGTAGGAGTGTAGTAAAATCAATCATGAATGAAGACTCTTGATTTGTCACATGATATTGGCACAAACTACCACAAATCACTTCCCTTATCTACACTACGTGTGCGTGTGAGTGTGTGTGTGTGTGTGTGTGTGTGTGTGTGTGTGTGTGTGAGTGTGTGTGTGTGTGTGTGTGTGATGTGTTTGTACACAAACCCTGTATGTCCATTATTTTAAAGACTTTATGAGCTCAATGGAGCCATTGTTTTACCTTACAGAAAGTAAGTAATTGTTCTGGACAGTCTGTTGAAGACTACAAAAATCAAATCAATCAATTTGGCCTTTAAGAAAGTCTTGGTCAAAGGTTAAAAGTCTAGGCGGAGTCACAGTCTGTGAACGTGTGTACGCCCTTTCATAAGATGCAGACAGGCCTTGACGGGAACACAGAGAGTAGAAGTGGGTGTGTCTGTGCAGGCAGGTAAACCATGTCCAAACCTGCTCACCTTGTCTGCTGTTGCAGCAAACACCACTGCATACCAACATTTAGGAGACTGGAACATTCCCGGTCGCTCCACTTCTCTGTACACATTCTCTCCAACTGTCTTCTTACAAACCTGTGTATCAGTGTCTAGTTTTCAGCTGTTACAATAGCAAATATGTCGATCAAAGTGTTTTATACCAGCGTGAGCGGCTCTGTGGAGGTACAGTATGTAGTTATATTTGTTTCATTCTTTTAATTGTGTGCTGAAATCCTATAAATATATACATAAGCTGTTAAATGGGGTAAGGTCGTGGTAAATATAACAGTAATATTCTACGGTATTGTTATTGTTATCATTATCAATATTATTGCAAATCTCTGCTGATGACATTTCTTACTCTGCAGATCAAGAAAAAACAGCAGGCAATCTTCAATGTTCTGGAGAGCAAGAACATCCGCTTTCAACTTGTGGATATCGCTCAGAATTCTGAAGATAAGGATTTAATGAGGAAGCTGGCAGGGGATAACACAGCACTCCCCCCTCAGATATGCAATGGGGATCTCTACTGTGGGGTAAGATTCATAACTTATTGTGCCAAAGCAATAATAAGGCAAATTGACCATGTAAGTACCTTTTTTTGACACGCTCACTGTGGCACTCCCAGGGTGTGGACAAATAAATTAAATCAATATTTACATTGCTTAAATGCACCCACAAGAATATATACACACTCACACACACAGACTCGGAAGTTAAACACATTTGAGTTTGCCCTGCATGTGCTTTAGCTTTTTTCCACACACTGTGATCACTTCTACCTACAGTGTGTACCTACCGTACACACCCCAGATGGTTCCTGCGGGGAGAACTTCAGCATTCCACTCAGGCTTTGGCAGATATGTTGCTCTTGTTAAACCCTTTGAGTTTCCCATGGAGCCTCCCAAGTTGTGTTTTTCCCTCAAACATTAGAATTTCCAACCATAGTAGTATCTTAGATGCTCAGTTCGTTACTTGGTTTGATAACTACATTGGTCCAGGCTGGGAGTTCCTGTCTGTTGTTGCAAGGACAGACCTAATGCACAGTTGCTTTCCACACATGATAATAAATCAGGGTTTATGTATCATGGTGAGCGATCTGTAATGTGTATTATTTAAATATGTTAGAAAATATGTATGCATGTGAATTATCTTTGATGTCACTGGATTGTGGTTTATACCATAATTCTAACAACTTTCCTTTCTTCCAGGACTTCACATCTTTTCACACGGCAATCGAAAATGAGGAATTAATGGAATTTCTCAAACTGTGAACGCAATAGAGACCAGCTGTGGGACAACTCAACAGATTGCCACACTCACCATAATATCTCCATAACTATCAGAAAGGTTTATATTACAATCACTGGATTGTGAAAAGATAGATAATCATCAAGACATTTGGGTGTTCATCCAAGCTTGATCGGCATGGAGGAAGTGCAGTGACATCACCAGTTTACAATATTGTAGTACACGTTTCTGCACCTCACAACAGAGGAAGAGGAAAAGCCAAAGATGCTGGGAAAACCATCTCCACTGACATCTCCACTGATGTAGGCCATAGATAACCTCTGTTGGTATTACATTACACACTGTTTATGTAGTACTTGTATCAACACTCAAACTTCTTGTTATTCTTATTTTGTTGACTACATTTTATAATCCAGTGATTGTATTAACTGCTCATAACCTGGTTGTCTTGGAAAATGAGCCTATCTAATAGTAATAAGAGCAAAAATATATAAAACCCCCACATTATTATTATTTTCTGGTTCCTTTCATTTGGTTGTCATTTGACACATTTTGTTCATATTTGATTCATGAAGTGCAGATATCAAGGTTAAAGCACACCTCAACCATTTGTGGATTTGAATTAAAACTTATCATAAACATTTCAACTGTTGCAACTTTTGTCCTTTCTTATTTGCTTGATTCGACACTTTTAGTGACTGAAATAATTGTATTTGTTGTCATCAGAATCAAAATCAAATTTATTGTCAAGTTAGTTGTACCACCAGCCCATACAATTTGCTTTTGTTATAGGTACAGAAAACAGGTTAGGATATACGTTAGCGGCACAAGATAACAGTAGAATAGAATATGCCTTGATTTCCTACTGATTACTGTTCATAGTAATGATAGTATAATAGCTTATAGCAGTAGGCATTGATAACAAAACCTGTATGTTGATATTAAAACATATTTTTGTTCATATTTACACTTTTTTTGCTTTTCATTGTCTTGTACACAGCTTCTACATCCAAATAGCGTTTCACTGTCTTTTATATTGCACATGAAAAATGAAACTATCGAATTTTAATTTAGTTTAGTTCAGTTTAGTAATTCCTACATTCGTCTTTGTTATTATGAGAAAGATCGGGAAAAAAATATCCATTTAATTACGAATTTGACCTCCATCTGTTTGATTACTTCATAAATTTCATTTAATACAATTGTGACTGGAAAGAATCAGACAGGCAGCTCAGTAGACAGCAATGGGGCCCTGGCGGTATTAAACCCGCGTCGCAGCGTAATGACGTCCTCTTTACAAACTGCCCGAGAGCAGGTCGAGGTATGTCTCCACAGTTAGCAGCATAATCTGAGTTATAAACTAACCATCTGAACCTATGAACTCATCCCAGTGACATATTTTTGTTGTATAATAACTCTAATTACATATGTACTTTGTATTGCAGAACGTAACGTAAAACATCCATCGAAATTCAACAATGGCCGAGGAAGGGTAAGCACAACGCCTCTTTGCCGCTAACTCGTACTTGTAACCAGTAACGTTGTAATTGCACGATACTTAGCGAACATAAAGAGGGAAGTGTTTATAGGTGTTAAATTTATGTTACTCTGGGTGCAGTCCGTATTGGCCTGCGTAATGTTTAAAATGTGTCTCTTGCCCCGAGCTAACCGGGTTAGCTTAGCCAGTTGCTAAGACGGTATGGACCCAGAAACTTGATATTAGAGTTTGCAGCAAAGTGAAGTAATGGACTTGAAACGTTTGCATGTGTAGGCCCAATACGAAAAAAATTCCGTTAGAGTTGTGTGAATGGAGTTGTCTTGCAGACTTGCAACAACCCAAACCACTCTTGAGTTGTACCAAGAATATGTTCGTGTACCAACACCATTATCGTTAAATCACTATCACTTTTTTTTTGAATTGCTTCATGTTATTGAAAGTATGACTCTGATGCCTGAAGACAAACTTAACCATAATGTTGAAATGATTTGTCCGCATCACATGGTTATTGATATACACTATCATCTGGTTACACTAGTATGAACAGGCAACATGATGATGACTTTGCTGTACTTGATAAATAATGAATGTGTGGATTCACTGATATTTGTAGTCAAAATACTCTAAATGCAGTTGTATTGGCAATTAAGAACAACCTTTATAACTTTATAGCAAGTATGTTTTATTGGAAGAACCACCAAACTGTCCAAAGAAATCATTGCTCCTCATTTGGTTAAATGGCTTAATAAACTAATGTTGATGTAAGAACATTTCCTGGTGTATCAAAATACTGATACTCATTGTATGCTTTTAAATGTGCCGTTCCTTTTAAATATGAGCTTTCTTATGCTTGGTTGATGACTTTTCATTCTTTGTCGGATACCCCTTCACTCTACAATGAGTGAGATCCTCGGTCTGACATGCTGAAAGCTCTTATTAGATCTCGTCAATCCTTGTTTACCTGTTGATCAGAGTTAACCTCTTATTGCTTGTCTATTTACATCGATAGCGTTGCCGCTGGAGGTGTCATGGATGTGAACACCGCTCTCCCAGAAGTGCTCAAGACCGCACTCATCCACGATGGCCTCGCCAGAGGTATCCGGGAGGCTGCCAAAGCCCTGGACAAGTATGTTCAGAGCTTAATCTCACAAATATTTTGCCGTTTTTGGTCTATCGCTGATGATATTATGGCTCCCTCTACTGAAATGCCATGTGGAAAGCAGCCACTGTTACCCAATTCTTGTCTGAGATATGCTGTCAAACCTTGAAACCTGTGAGTGGTGTGTGTAGCCTCTAGCTATGAGCTGATTCAGTGTCGTTTCTACAGGCGTCAGGCCCATCTTTGTGCCCTTGCAGCCAACTGCGACGAGCCCATGTACGTCAAGCTGGTGGAGGCCCTCTGCGCTGAGCATCAGATCAACCTGATCAAGGTAATGATGCTGATTTAGGGCGCCTAAGCCTTGAGGATGCCATATAGCTGTATCGCTGATGATATTTTGGCTCCCTCTACTGAATACTATGAGGAGATTGCCACTGTTACCCAATTTCTGTCTGAGATACAGCAGAGTAGCTACGTCCCTATTGTTTATCGCTGCACAAGTATTAAACACTCAAACAGTGCTCACTATTCATCAGCATGGATTCTTATGGACGCTGTATTAATGTTATTCAGGTTGACGACAATAAGAAGCTCGGTGAGTGGGTCGGTCTGTGTAAGATCGACCGTGAGGGCAAACCCCGCAAGGTGGTGGGCTGCAGCTGTGTCGTCGTCAAGGTAAGAGATGCTCGATGTGCTGGACTCTTGAAGATGGATCTGCCAAACAAGTGCAGGTGCTTGTGCTTTCTGCCCTGCAGCTGTTGTTGATAAACTCTTGGCTAGATTGCTACCAGGGTACGAGCCCCGACATCTCTGTGTGGCGTCTGGGGTCCCTAAGAATGGCTACATTCAAGTCTGATCGTGTCATATATGCTGTGTTTTGAGTGAGGAAAACATTGCTTCCAGATATATCAAGGGTTTTTTGAAGTGTGTAGGTTGATTAAAATGGTCTAAATACCCCACATAGCATGTTGTTTTTGCAAATATTGGGGACAAGCTGGACATATAAACTGGCATACTGCTGCCCAGTGCAGTTGAACTACATGTGTTGTCATAGTTGTTCTCAGGCTGAGAGAACTAAAACCTGGGGAAGGATTGTCGATGATAAAATCCTGTTGATGGCCTCACACAATGTAGTTATCACGCTCACTGATAGCAAAGGCAGATCCCGAGCAAGTGACCAAAGCTTCTCTTGTTTGCAAATGTATGGGTTTGTTTGACTTCAGGGATGCAGAAGATGTATGCGTTTAGTCTCACTAAACAACCTGAGACAGACATTTACTGGATTGCAAAGTTCACCTGTCTAACCTGCTTGTGTGTTTCTGTCTACAGGACTATGGCAAGGAGTCTCAAGCCAAGGATGTGATTGAGGAGTATTTCAAAAGCAAGAAATAAGGTGTGAATAAAAATTGGAAATGAAATCTTTGTCTCAGGTGTTTCCTTTTGAATTTTTGGGGTTGACAATGATGTGGTCTGGGTGTCGTAAATAAAAAGCAGGTCTGTGCTTATTCATTGACTAACTGGAGAAATTGACTGCAGTAATATGCAGCACAGTTTATTTTTGGTTATCTGAGGTTCAGTCTGATTCCTTTAGGGAAGACGAGATGCATAGGTCATTTGGATTAGTTTTCTCCTTTATATCTACATACAGACATTTCTGAATAAAGACATTCAAACACATTAAGGCACAACACATCATGACGCACATCCTCAATCCAACCCACCCCTTAAAAAAAAATTACAAAAATCCAGAGGGGTGGGTACAAAAAAAAATCACTCCCAAATCTTCATTACCTTTCTTTGACAAAAACATCAACCACTGCCCTTTTTAAGTTTATTGTAAATAATTTACACAAGTTTCTGCCACAGACTGCATTGTTGCGATTATACCACCAGGAAGAAAACGCATTAAAAAACAAAACAGCTGTCACATAATGCTGCCTGTACAGGGAAGCCCTCATTTATTAATTTTGAAGGTAGTTTTGTCCCAGACGAGCCACATCAGCTCTGATGCCTGGCCGAGTGCCTCAGAGCACACCCAACGTAGAGGAGACATCCTCCGGGGCACGAGGAGTTCTTCATCTGCTCCAGCCGGCGAGGACACGCAGGGTTGAGACCGAACCAGATCGATGAACCATCTTCTATAACCCCGCTGCTTTCTCACACTTCCTTCTGCTTCTTAAGACCGTTCAGAGTTTGTAAATCCAGACGTTCAAAAAAAAAAAGAAAAAACAAAAAGACAAAAAAATCACAAAAACAGTTGCAGTGTATTGTTTGTTCTTAAATAGTTATACAAAAGAAGGGGGTTGGGGGAGGACGGGGCGGAGCGGGCGAGAGGGGGAGGGGCTGCCTGGCTGAACATGTCCATGGTAATATTGCATGAGTCCATATTGCTATAGTAGTTACAGGTACTCAAACTCCAGTGCTTGGTGTAGTGCCAGCAGGTCAGAATGACTGGATATCCTCCAGAAAGGCATGTTGTGCTGTGGAGCAAACACAGACGAGACACGTTAAAAACGACCAGAGCGGTTCACAGCTTCGTACCGCCACCTACATACATGCAAGCTACGCTACAGTAGCTTGTAGCTGCTTGGCGAAAGCACTCCAAACAAAATCCATGCAGTCCTAAGTCTTACAGGAGGAGCTCAGCATCTTGTCAAATGTGCTCATCTTGCCTCCATGCTGACAGATCGTGAGGTGATACCACACTTTGTAACTACTGGTTTGATGAGGCTACAGCTACTTGGCCATTGCAAAGTGGTGGAAATGAGGGGGCAGCAGGGATCCTCTACATGTGCTTAAATGATATGTTTTGAGGATTTTAAAATGCATTTGAGCTATTGTTTTTGCTTTTAATCAAGTGAAATGGCGTGTCCAGCCTTTGTGCTGGGCCACTGTAGCCATTTGTTTAACACGGAGTGGTACCAATAGTCTCAGTCAGCTCTCAGCGAGAAAGATAAGATGCACATTTGCCGAAATCCCTTAACAATCCCAGCACCCAGCATTAAGAGTGAAAACCAAAGAAATGGGATTTCACACTTCAGAAAACCAAACTTTTCTTTCCTATCACATAGTAAAGTACACTATAGGACTCCACACACCACTGGGTCAAACCCAGCTTTGACACACTGAGCATAGGAGATTGTTCCAAGCGTAATCACTGTGTACATTTGGGCAGCCAGTTGTCCTCGGACTCAAAAGTGCACAAATTGTGTTGAGTTAAGGAGCGTGTGATTTTTGTTCAGCTGCAGATGGTTCGCACCTACGTCAAAAGTAGGTGCAAAATGTACGACATTAGCCAAGCTGCAATCTCAAATTTTCACTCTTGATTGTTGGAATCAAAAGTCTCCCTTTGGTCCATGAAAAAGGAAGGGGGGGAAAAAAAAAGCAACAGCGAGTAGAACAGGGGAAAAAAGTGAATGACCAACACAAAACCTCTGCAGCAAAGAAAGGCAGGCTTCGTCCAATCAGAGCTCACACTGCGAGGAGGAGGCGGGGTCATGGTCAGGTTGCGGGGTTCCATTACCTTTTTGGCCGCCTGCTCCTCTTCCACACCGTCCCCAATTACAACATACACTACTTTCCTGCCAAACCTTTGCATTATGCGTTCAAAGCAACTCTCTTTTCCTGCAAAAAAACAAATAAACAGGGGGGAGGAAGGAGGGTCACAAGGTCAGAGGGGTCAGAGTTCAGGAGCCGTTTGTTTACCTGGCTGGCTGCATGCTCTTCATCCTTCCCATCGCCAATCACAACATATGTAATGTTAGTGCCAAAGCGGGAGACTATACGCTCAAAACAGCTCTCTTTGCCTGGAGACAAACAAACGGGCTTTCACAGGTTTTTCATTTGTTGTCGTTTGGATGGAAAGAAAACACATGAAGAGGCGCAGCAAGGGTGAAGTCAAGGAGAGGAGACAAGGAGACAAGGTTTCTCTCTCTCACTCACACTCACACACGCACACACACACACACACTCTCTCTCTCTCTCTCTCTCTCAGGGCTATCATCCCATAACAGATCGCTCACTGTGATTAATCCTGACAGGCATCTGGTCCGCCCTCAGAGGCGCTTCCCCTCAGACAAACATAATCAATCTGGTTGCCATTGCCAGTGATCCCTATAATAACCTTTTAGAAGACTGTTCCTCTTCCTCTTTACCTGACTTAAATTTTATCTTGGACTTGGACCTGAAACACTTGCATCCTACTCCTCGGGCTGATCTGGATGCAACATTAGCTCCCATAGCCTAAGCAGTCGCTGTATGTTTCCCAGTGCTGCACAGGAGCTATATAAGTAAATGTGAGGAGGGCTGAATCCAAGGCAGATGAAACTGAGACTCCTTTTCCACAGACGTGTTTCCAGTACTGGTTGCATACTAGTGCTTAGTTTGGAACCATTCTTAGTTTCAACCATGTTTACACTTCAGGAGGAATATAACTTGTTCCAGACGACTCGGAACTTGGAATTTCCAAGTTGAAAACCTTTAGAATTCTTAAAGTGTTCCCAACGTACCAGGCCAGAATAAACAAAAAGTATTACGGACTGAGACAAACTTTTTTCATTGTTGCAAGTTGGAGTCAGCCCCTCATGCCTATTTAATTGAAAAAAATTATGTGTAAGTTAAAATCAGCATTATACATTTTACTTCACGCTGTTTTTATACATTTCAATTATAATAACTATGCATTATATATATTAGAAAATATATGATAAATATCAATTCAGGTAATAACGTTTCAGGAAGCAGCACTGGTACCGTTTTGGTGGACAAGGTGTATAAAGAGACTTTTACAATACCTGGCTCAATAGAATCAGATATCACATATTGATCAGTAGGTGTTTGAAATTACAATCTCCTTGAATTAAAATAAAGACGAACTTGATCGATTAATTGAAATTATTTAAAAAATGCTGAAATGTTGCCTCGCATCAAGAATTTCGATGGCATTTGTAATGTATTCTCAGAAAGCAAATCTGTCTGGCAGTTCACCGAGAACCAAGGATGTACACATTTTCTACGGCACTCTCAAAGTTTGCCTCGGGGGAATATTCTAATTACAGTTGCTGTGCAGTTGCCATATGAGTATGCAAGAGGAAGCTGTAGTTGTAGTTCACTCATTTCACCAGATGCTGATACTATACAGCTGCTTCTGGCTCAAGGTCATCAAATGAGTGTTTGTGTTTGGCCAAAGCGTAACCAGAGTTACGCCACTGATCTAGTTTCCTATAATAGAAATTTAATGTGAATTACATTCCATTTTGCTTGTTCCGTCTCTCTCTCACACACAAACACACACACACACAAACACACACACACACACACACACACACACACACAGAATAGGAAATAAAACACACTGTAACTCAAACATTCCCAACCAACCGTTCTGTGAGTCTGATGCCAACTAAAGCAACAAGTTCAGTATCATAACAGGATGTCAGCAACATGTGGAGTGGATGGAAAAACATCAAAATAACGAATAACCAACAAAGTACACACGGCCTTTGAATCCCCAAGTCAAATAAACAGTCAATTGCTATTTAATTTCTTCCATTCTGCAGTTACATTGTTTCCATCAAGTGGAGATTATGTGGACTTTATGGAAATTGCGTGTTGGGTTCTTACCTATTTTTGTTGCACTGTAAATGTTCTCAATGGGGAAAACAGATCCCAGACTATACAAGAGAACCTTTGCCAACGCTGGGATGAGCTGCGTCGTGGTCACCAGCACATTGACACAGTTACTCCTGTGGGACACACGCAGAGCAGAGCTTAATACGTGATTTTTGTGTCCTGCGATTCTGAATATGGATTAATTTCCACATTACATTCTCTAACTTGTTCACTGGGTAGGTTCTTGTGACGGCCTGTCAAAATAATCACAAAGTACCAGGGGTCTTTCTGTGCGGAGTTTGCATATTCTCTCAGTGTCCCTGTGGTTTTCTGGTCTCCGGTTTCCTCCCACAGTCAAAAAGCATGCATTTTTAAGTTGACCGGAGACTCTAAATTGCCCCTAGGTGTGTGAGAATGAACGGTGTGCATGCCCTGCAGTGGACTGTGTGCTGGATACAGTCTCCAGCAGACATAGTAGCACTCTTAACGTAAAAAGTGGCTAAGATAATGAATAGATGGAAATGCATTTTGGTCATTGGTGTTGTGTTTGTAATTCTGGCTGTGTAGAGGTCTTAAAGTGAGAAATAATATCTTCAAATTAATTCTAAAATCAACGGTGCTGATAAAATGCGACTAGATCAGGAGTTTTCAATTTGAACGACTTCTATGGGGTGTACTAAAAGAGGGAAACTACTGGATAGTAGCGTGATGAATTCAAGGATTGGATAAATCGAACAAGCGGCGGCACCTGGAACTGATGATGGACAAGGACTTGAGGGCGTGGGTGAGCCAGGAGTCGGTCAGAGCCTCCACCTCTGCTCTGAGCTGCAGCCACGCGTCTCTCTTGGCAGGACCCAGCAGGCCTACGATATGGAATTATTTTGTGTCAGGCATCATCACACACATGGTACGAATCAGGAAAGCTGAAGACAAAAGTTGTAAGCCATGTCTGTCATTGAATATCACGCATCGGTATAAACGATGAGGGTTTACACTGATTTCACCTGTGCTCAGTACCTTAAACATGAACCTGAAAGGATTTAAATGAACATTTGTCTATTTTCTTTGCTGCTAACATGAAAGCTATATAGGAGCTTCAGATGCTATTTCACAAACCCCTTTACACTCCTTTTTTCTCTGCTTTGCCGTGATTGGCTGACTTGCCTGCCACTCACGTGAAGGATAATGCGACCTCAAGTTGCATATATTGCATAGATTCTTATACCTTGTTCTTATTCAACAAGGTCATGCTTAAAGCCTTTCTTTCATTCTAGGTTTGTACTGATAATAATCTGACTATAATAATCTATTAAGAATGTTACTAATATCTGTTTTAAAACCCAATAACTATGAACAGCTACGCAGTTTGCTCTTTCTATATATACACATGATCCACATAATGACAATTTCAAAGTTTCCTTTAAACTCAGTTTGGCCTATTAGATCAGTGAATAATTCAAAGCAACTATAGCCCATGATCTGCAACAATTCCACCCATTAGTTTTTTTACACAGACCTTGAGTTCAACTCTATAAACTTAAGCAACCCCCCGCGCCCCTCTGCACTGCCCCTGGCGAACAGCAAGCTGCCGTCTGATTGGCTTACCCCCCACATTGTTTTTGTACGTGCTATACAACTCTTTGACTCGTCGGTAGCGGAAGGCCAGTTTCCTCATCCAGTCGACCCCGCCGCGGACACCCGTAGCCAGGCACAGGTTGGCGCTGGTTGCAGCTGCATGGAAGCCATCAGTTGCAAAACTGTAAGTACTGTCAATAATAATGATATGTTTTATTTGCAAAATCTGCACTGGTAGGACAAATCAAATGGTTATTTGTATCATTTGCTACTACACAATCAACTGCCAATATGTCACTTGTATGAACACACATCATTAGGGTCTTTATGTAAAAATGCAAAAATACAAATAAAAATAAAAAGAATACATACAAACAAATGGAAAAATGTGATAAATTGATATATGATACAAATACAAAAATGTAACTGTATGTGCTACATGACAGAAAACAAACACAGTAATCTGTACATTATTATCCAAATAAACAAGAAAAAACAAAACAAAACAAAAAAACAACTATGTTCATACTGAACTCAATATTTGAAACATGCATCAATAAATCCTCACCTTAAGTCCTGGCCATTGTCATCTGATGACACATCATCAATATGCACCTGATCGCACTCCTGCAAGCACATAGAATATCACATGAAAAGAGATGCACGTCTACAGTACATTGTGTACAAGTAGTATGAACATTTACCTCCTACACATGAATAAAAAGCCACATTAATAATATAGAAATAGCAATACTAGAGTGACGAGTTGAACTGGTGGATAGCACTGCTGCCTGCTGTAAGAGGGACATGGGTGAACCTATTGGGCATCATGTTAAGAGGTTGGTACAGAAGTAATGAATTACAAAACAAATACTACAGTACTAAAGCAACACTCCACAGAGTGAGACTGTAACAGGTGGGTTATACCAGTCTCTACCACTAGGAGGCACTAGCAGCATTCAAGTGACAGAAAGTTCTGAGCCTGAGGTTGGTGCCTTGAAAGCTGAGCAAGACAAAGTTCTTCAGCATTCCTTTGCACATTTGAAAACAATTGTTTTTTGCTTTTTTTTCACCATCCCATGTCTGGTGTCTCACCTCCAGGTCGTTGAAGAACAAGTGCGTGTCGGCCAAGTTGAAGATCATCTCCTCCATCCTCAGACCCAGCGTCACTGCCATGGGAGGATCCTGAACAGAGAGGCAAGGTAACATTACCCCCCTATGGTCTGATAGTCCCACAGACATTAACTGTACTCTTATCCCTAAAAGTATCTCAGGTTTTTGCACACATTCCACTTCCTCTAAAATTCACACCCCTGATACCCCCCCCACCCCCCCCCCCCACTTCTAGAAGTGGAGCGCGCCACTCATCACAGCAGATGCTGACAGACAGGTTGCACTTGTTCTGTCCCATCAACATTCCTCCTGATGGGAGTGTGTGTGTGTGTGGCGAAGAGTGTGCATACCCATGTGTGTGTGTTGCAGAGAGACGTCAGAGAGACACTGTGTGGTGTGAATGTGGTATGTCAGTGAATGGTTTGCATGTGTGTGTGTGTGTGTGTGAGAGAGAGAGAGAGAGAGAGACAGAGATAGAGAGAAAGTGTTTGGGAGAAGGCAGCCTAGACTGCCAACCCCGGGGCTCAGCTGCAAAAACCATCATCTGTGATAGGTCAGCAAGGGACGACAGCTTGCCGCGTGATTCGCTGACGCCGTCAGACGACCAGAATAGAAATCGAAAAAACTAACAGGAAGGAGAGTGAAAGTGAACACACACATATAGAGAGAGACAGAGAGAGAGAGAGAGAGAGAGAGAGATGTGCAGCATTCCTGAGTGCAAAAAAAAAAGAGTGCATGCAGTGAAGAGATGTGAAGCTCGTCTGCTAATAGTGTGAGCTGTAACTCCGGCTGCGTTGCCTTTCCTGCTTCCCTGTCAATCAAAGAGACAGGAGGCTCTCGAGGTTGTCTGTCTCTCTCTTTCTCTCTCACTCTCTAATGATCGAGATGGCCGCCATCCAGGGCACATCGCTGTGTCAAATGAGCAAATTCCCTCTGAGAAGCCGAAGTTGGCAGCGATCGGGCCTCCAGAAAGGCTTAGGTGGCTTTGTAATATTTTGCCAGACAAGTTCAATCAATCACGGAGAACTGCAAATATTATTCCGGCCTGACAGGAGTAGCCTGAAACAATTCCAGCCTCCACCTCTGCTGTTATCGTTTGAGCGCTGGAAACTCGTGAACATGATCTGCGGGCATTATAATAACTCCCGTACTGAGAAATGAGGAGCGAGACAGGAGCGCGTCTGTGTGCAAAAAGATGTGCGCGGTCATTAAAAAGCGACAGATCATTTAGAGCCCCTGAGAGAGGGGTACTTGGGTCCTGTGGTTGCTAAGCCAACAGTGCAAACACTACGTTGGATGAGGTGTGAACAGACACAGCCACCACTATATTTCAGTGAGGGCAGCAGCAGCAGCAAATGAGGAACAAGAAATCGCTCCCACAATTATTTTAAAGAGAGTTTTCTGACGCATTCAGCTCTCGAAGACCTCTTCTGAGAGTATCTCCTCTCTGAACTTGCACTCACCTAACATGACTCTTACTCCTCCCCCACTGCACTCTCCACTAGTGCTTAACTTATACTAGTACTTCAACTACTGCACCACTCATTGTTGGTCTGCAGAACTGAGATGGAGTTTGCATGTTTTTTTTCCCCTGTGTAAGTCACTTTGGGTAAGGGAAGCGCTTATCTTTTTCTCATGCCAGGCCGAGGTAAGTCACTATCATCCCATGAGACTTTGTGCTCTTTTTACGCAAGGCATGATCATCAACAGAGATAAATCTGAGCCGCTGACAACATCTTATTCGTCTGCGATTCTGGAGAATTTCTCTCCTCGGACTGACTTTATCCATTGGTATTCAGTGTTTCTTAACTACAAAAACAATGCAAACCGAGCTGCATAAACCACAAGGCTGCATGTGTTCTCTCTCTCCCACATACACATACACACAGCACAATTTACAGCTCACTGGGGCCTTTCTTATACCCATTAAATCCCAATTGCCAAACATTAAATTCCACGACTCCAGAGCAACTAGGAAGTACCTCAGTGCCCACAAACCCTGTCTGTAAAACGCCTGGGCTCCTATGCCGTGATCCAAAAGCTCTGTAAGTGTGTGAATGTGTATGTGCGCTATGCCAGCTTTAGTTTGACTGCCAAACACAAATATCAGAATGGACTCTGTAGCCTGCGGACTGGGATGCAAAGCCCGTTGAAGCAGGCTGGTGGCTAATCCGGTGCCCAACAGGAAACGACATCACCCAATAAAAATCTGTAGCTGTGGCCACATATGATGATCCCAGATCAGAGCCAAGGACTATTAAAGAGAAAGGGAACTATAAACAGTGTAGCTGTTATATGAGAAGGACAGACCACCATATAAGTACACAATGAAGACTGGAATAAACATCAGTCCGAGGAAGAAATTAGCATGTTACATTATGATTAAACGACAGTTATTAATGTCTCAGACATGTCGTACATTTAAAGGCCCCTTCATGTTGTTATGTATGTGGTCGTCATAAATTTACCATAACATTCCTACAGGGCTTGATGTAATGTTTACGCTGATGGGAAATCAAGCACATTCGCATGCTGCGCTCGTTGGGAGTTTTAAATGCACGGTTTGATTTGATAAAAGACTTGAAAAAGGGACATTTTAGACACAAGGCATTGAAAGGTTTTGTTTAAAGGTTTTGTGTTTCCTTAAAAATTGTCATTCCAAATAAAAGAAGAATATAGTTTTTATCTCTATATATAGATTATATTATAGATTCACTGACCATCCTAAAAAAAAATAATTTGCAGATATATCATTGTATGCGTGCATCTTGCATCTTTACACAGGAGATGCACCTTTATCATTTGGCAAAGTATCAACAGATTGAGACATACAAAAGCAATGATTTTAAATTATTTAACTGATTAGCTTTTTAACCAAATGAAACACAAGAGCTTTTTCAGTGCATGTCCACTAGAGGCATGAATGTGGTCTGTAAGGCAAAGCTCAGGGCAAAAAAAAACCTTGAGACATTCAATGTAAGAATACTTGCAAGGCCTCTTTAAGGCCTGGTGCTTCTGTCAGCCGAACTGTATTCCTTATTCTTAGCCAAACTGTGTCAGCTCGCAGATGGAAAGAAAACAGATGGATGGACAGCTAGAAGTAGAGTAAGAGTGAGCGGGGGTGACTGTCTTACCTTGCCATATTTCTGTGCGTAGGAGCCTGTGAGCAGAGAGTGGAAGACGATGATCGTCTCGTCCAGATCCCACACAAACACCCTCTAGAGAACAAAAAAAGGGGGGGGGGGGGGGGATGAGAGATGTTCTTTTGGAGAAGGCCTTGCTCTCCTCATATTGAGGACAGTGACACGGGTGGTCCTGCCTCCCCTCTGTTGCACTGTGAGCAGAGAGGATGGAGATCAAAGGCAGTAGCACACGTCCTCTGAGATCTGAACGGGATCTTCGGTCAGCTCTGTAAAGTGCTCTGTCAGTGGGTGTTCTGCTGGTCTCTTTACCTCCAGGTCGCTGTCAGGGGGAGGGGAGGGGTTGTTCTTGCGACCCCTACCCCGGGACTTGGACCCCCCACTCCGGCAGGCCCGGTCGTCCAGCTCTTTGATGGGCGTGGAGGGACTCTGCACTGTCTCGAAGTCCCCTGCGAGGGCGAGCAAACACAGACTGAGCTAAATACGAGAAAACACTTCAAATGTAGAAACGATCAAATGTCCGCCTCGAGTTGGAGCAACGTCGAAGTAAGAGCGACGCGGCCTGAGCGGATCCCACAGGTGCTCTACGGTTGTACCCGCTTCAGGAAGAGCAATAACTCAGACATTGTACAGTAATAAGCCATCTTGTCAGGTTTAATAATTCACGATAATTGGCGTGACAGATTCACAACTTAAAGACTACCAAGAACCCCGAACAGAAGTGCTATTGATTTTCTGACTGATTCATGATAACACGCGATGTAAAGATTTAGCAGAGGGGCGGGGGGGATAGAACTGGGCAATAAATTAGAGAGAGAGTGAGGTAATCTGATGCTATGCTTCTCGCAAAGATGCAAGATTTTTGTAGGAGCCTCCACGAGTACACACACACATTCTTGCACACGCACACACACACCCACACACACACCCACACACACACACACACTCCTAATGCCATATGCTCCCACTGCCATGTGGTAACTAGAACCAGACTCTAAGCTTCAGCTCTTATATTGTTATGTCTCAATCAGAGGGAGAGAGAGCAAGAGAGGGGGTGGTTAAAGACACAAAAAGACACAAGGAGCATGTGACAGACACACACACACACAGACACACACACACACAGGCACAGGGACGCGCACACAAAAACAGATACCAGCTGTAACTCCAAAAAGGAAAAAAAAAAAAAAAAAGAAAAATAGTGAGAAAAGCAGTGAGAGGGAAAGTGCCAGTGACAGGAAGAATGATAAGCTCCTTTAATCAGGCTCCCTGAATTACAGCCAAGAAAAACCAAAGCAAAAAAAATGAACTCATATTTCTGAACATACGGGCATAATGTCATATTTTGCTATTTCTGCTCCTTCTCTGCCGTCTCTACGAAAGTGCAACACTTAGCGCAGCTTCGCTCTAATCAAAGTCTAGGGGGCTAATGTAAACAAATGTCGAATTCTCCGATCCCAGAGCTCGCTGCCAGGTAACCATGGCGACAGGCCGAGGTGACTTCCTGTGCTTCATCATGGCTGAAAGAGGGTTTTGAACTCAGCTACCCAAACTGTGATTTTCCTTTTTTTTTTTCCTAGTGGAAACAAGATTAGGGGTTGGGGTATCGAGGGATGGGCGAAGAATCCGACATTTGTTCGCACGTTTGCGACGTCACACACCAACCTGGGTGAAGCTCGGTGGCCTGTCCCGTCATGGCGGGGGCGGGGTCTTGCAGCTGGTAGGCCGCCGTGGAGCCCGTGCCATCCACACTGTTGGAGGTCATGTAAGTCCCGTAGGTGGAGGCGGAATAATACTGGGCATACTGGTTTTGGCCAAACGTCGTGTATGAGGGATAATCCTGTGGAGAGCGAAATGTGAAACATGAGCAGTGAGACGTACAGACAAAAGAGAGCAAAAAAAAAAACAAAACGAGAATGGCAGTTGAGATGTTTCACTTAACTGGAGAGGTTCAAAGTGACTTTTGAAGAGAGATTTCTTTTTTTTTTTACAAGTGCTCCCTCTGGTTTCTCTAATCTTTTATCCCCCTCAATTCCGTATTTCAGATCGTCAAAACAATTAAAGCCTTGTGTTGCTGCTTTTTACTGACCGGGCCGAGACGGACGCTTTTATGAGTCAGCTCTCTAAACCTGTCACTACATCCATCTCTACAAGTCCTTATAAAGTGGAGCTCCACCACATGAATGCACAACCCCCCCCCCCTGCACACATGTATGTATGCAAGCATAGATACATATAGAGTCACTCTCTGTCAACCTCTCTTTAACTTTCCAAGTTTTGTCTCCCTTCTCTTTTGTTTCTTTCTCTCTCTCTCTCTCTCTCTCTCTCTCTCTCTCTCTCTCCCCTCTATTCAGTTCCACAAGCCAAACCTTGACTTTCTCCCTGTAAACAGCCACATCTATCACAGTGGGACATTAAAATCCCCCTTTAAGCATTTCACTACCATGAGACAATTCATCATATGGACATAGAGAAATATTCAGAACAAAACATTCTTTCACAAAGACTAATTGTCTGTCTCTCTGAGTCTGTCCCCGCCGCAAGGTCACGCTGTAATGAGATTTTATTTCTTGAAGCGCCACTGACAAAGGAAAAAAAAAAGTTGTGTGGGAGCGTGGCTGTTCTAAAAATGCTCAGGACTGCCATCGCGAAATCCCCGTCTTTGGTTCGAGGTGCCGTAATGAGGCGGACGACATTTACTTGACCACTCAGAGCAAACTCGGAGCATGGTTGATCGGCTCTGGGAAGGAGTCCCGGAGGAACTGGCCTCACATAAGGGAACCCTGCTGGACTGTACACTTAGATGAAAGTTCAGAGCTACTGTACACACACACACACACACACACACACACACACACAGTAGAGAGACACAGGTACCTGCTGTGTGGCAGTGTAGTTGGCGGGGTTAGACACTGAGTTGTTGGTGGTGTAGAGGCCTGAGGAAGGAGTGAAACTGGAACCTGGGAGCAAAACAAGTAAAAAAAAAAAAAGACACACTTGAAGTGACGCATTGGCAGGTAAGGTCATTGCTTTGTCTGAGCAGGTTTGTAAACTGAGGGTCTAGTTTCCCACTGACCTGGCATCTGATAGGGAGAGTATGCAGTCTGTCCGGGCTGAGGTGTGGTGAAGCCGGGGCTGTAGCTGAGGCCCGTCTGCAGAGGTGACTGACTCTGGGCCAGGCCGCTCTCTGTCTTAATGCCTGGCAGCATCACACCCAGGTCTGTGACACGAGAGACAGAGTGTTACACAGGATCAGAGCATCAGCGTACTGGGTTGCTGAAAGCTTGAGGAGGAGCTGCATTTGTTTTTGTTACACAAAGCATTTCAGGCAGTCGTCAAAGTGTCAGCACTGTTCTGGCTTTAGTTGCATTGTTTTCCTTTTCTGTCACTGCTCGGTTTCAAAAAGATGCCACCGAGTTCTGCTTGTCAAAATAGATGTAATCAGTTTCTAGGAAAAGTATTTTTCTTTTTTTTTTTAAGTTTTTTTTTTCCCCAAAAGTTTTAACAACAGCCAATAAATGAATAAAAGCAAAAAGAAACTATCCTTAAGTATCGTGTTGTCTTGCCAATTTCTAATCACACATCCCAGGAAGGTACATTCTGAAACTGGAAAGTATCTCCACAAAGTATTCCTTCCAACCCCTTTTTTTCTCCTTTTTTTCTCCCTTACATGCGTAGCCTCCCTGTGTCGTGTGTGCCCGTGCGGGTGTGTGTTGACTGGTACCGTAGGTGGACAGTCCGTATGGCTGTCCTGTCTGCGAGTACGCAGTGTAGACGGTGGACTGCTGCATGCTGCTGAACTGCGGCTGACCGGCGTACGTGGGCATGGGAGGGGCTGCCGGCGTGGAGAGAATGTGAGGGTAGGGCCTGGGATGGACGAGGAACAACACATTAGGACCTGAATCATATCAACGCAGCACGGTAATAGGACCTCGATGTAGAAATCAGCCTCGTGCTGCGATTGAAAAGTCCCACTTACTTGGATGGGTAGAGGGGAGGGGAGTACTGATGGGCCGATCGAGGGCTGTATCCGCTGCTGGTGATGACTGCAAACAGCAGAGTGATCGAGGCGACAGAGGGTTACAAATGGTGTCAACTCGAATCTTCTGTTTCCTCTCTCACGTTCAGCACACAGCCCACCACACTACTGAAAAGTCGAGGGGCTCCGGCTTGTTCCAGTCGCTCCAGTAAACATAATTTGGAGCATTTTGAATGGAGCCGGGCCAAGTTCTCCCCCTCCAGAGAGCGCTGTGCTCGCTGAAACCCCAACAGTGGGCCTCATAGTAAAACACAATGTCTGTTTGTGGTCATTGAGATGTCAGAGCTCAATACTGACAAACACCCCGCTGACTCTAAACCCTCACTGTGTGTTGCTTAATGGTTTTGTGTATCTGCGAGTGTGTGTGTGTGTGTGTGTGTGTGTGTATGTGTGTATGTGTGTGTGCGCGCGGCTGCAGTGTGAAGGAACACGGGGTCGTGCGTGACTCTAAAAGAGAAAGACAAGTGTAGAAGTGTAGAAGTGTCTTTCCCTCTTTGTCGTCCCCCTGCCAGCCTTTGATGATGCAATCCAAGGACAGGCAATATTTCACGGGATTAAAGCTTTCAGCGGGCCGACCGCCGCGCTCCATGATGCCATTTATGTGTGTCTGGGCTGCCTAGCGAGGAGACGCATGAATTTGTTTTCATCCAGAATTGAGAAAATTGGACATGAGTGGATTGCCGTGGGCACATGTGCGTGTATGTGCGTGCATTTTTTTTTTTTGTGCGTGTCTGTGTTACCTGAACCTGCGTATGTGTCCAATACTGTGTCGCCGGTCGTAGTGACTGTGTCGCTGTTGTTCAAAGGCTCTGTTTTCACTTGAGAGAGACAGGAAAGGTCAGTGTTAGGGCCAGCAGTGGGGAAGTACCATCACGTGCACATGCTCGTAAAAACATCAAGAGAAAAGAGCAGGGAGTCCACCATGACCAAAAGGTGTCAGTCCTCTTTGCTTTTTCCTGGTATTTTTTTTTATAAAAACGTTTCAAACACAACCATGCAAAATCCTCGGAAGCAAATTCAACAAATCCCTTGACGTTTCTTACATTTTTTCCTGATGAGAAACCTGTAATTACATAACTCTATACACATTGTGCTATGTTTTCAAATGGGGATCCAAAGAGCAGAACGAAAAAAAAAAATCACTGCAACAATCCCGCCACAACAAACCACAGATCTAGCGCAAGGCCAAACTACAGAAACCCATTCCTTATGCATTTTAAAGTACGTGGCTCCTCAGCCTTGAATGCACACACATGCACCTCTGTACCATAGTCCTTGGAGCTCGGGGCAGGGGGCGGGCTGGTGCAGCCCAACAGCCAATCAGCCGTGTTCAGTACTGTCATGTTTTCACCTGGGGGAGGGTTCAAGGTGGGAAGCTGGTGAGGATCTGATGCCAGTCTCAAGAGGCACGGGACATTAAGAAGACATTTGAACTTACCTAGAAATTAATAAGCATTTTGGTAAAAAAAAATGCTCCCCTGCTGAGAGTTACATCAGAAGCTGAGTTTAGCATCCAAAATGAGAATATCAGACCAGGCAAAGACAACAGGAAGTCACTCAAGCCAGGAATTATAAAACCAAATCTTTTTTTCTTCCCCAGACTTGGCTGTTTGGACAGATTAAACCAGTGGGATATATCTTGTTAATCAGTGAGCTGTGGAGGTGCTGGTAGGCAGATTCTGAACCTTCCCATGGAGCCAGACTTGCTGTCTCCTGCTGTTTTCCCTGTCCAATATGACAAGTTACAGCAAATTGTCTCTTGGATGAAGCTTCATATTTGGACCTGACGGACATGATGAACTAATGCAACAGATGATTTTGGCTACGCTGGGAATTAAAAAAAGATGTAAAAACAACACTGATATATTGCTTTCTTACAAAGCTAAAACAGCACACTTTGGTAGCACAGTTGCCTATTTTTCCAACCCAATGGGTAACAGGAACATTAACAGTGGCAGTCGTACGTCTGCCCATGTGATGAATGGGAGTTCAATGCTAAGTCTCCTTTTAGCTCTAGTTTACCCTCCATTAGCGGCTAAGTGCTCCAGTATGTTCATCGGCTGGTCTGAGATTCGGTGCTGGGCAGGCATCGTTCAGTGGGTTTTAGCTATTTATTCACTGAATGAATGAGCAGCTGACAACATCCAGTCTCATCTGACACCGTGCTGATGTGAGAGAAGGGAAATGTAAAACATAAAAAAAAAACCAAACACAACAAAACAAAACAAATGAGCTGAAAGACACTAAAGAGCAGGATGGCATTTATAGGTTTGTTACTATGAGTCATGCCTTCCCTGGATGTATAAGTTGATATGTGATATATTCTAAATGTGTAGAATATTTACTGAAGCTGCTTATGGAGTTACACTGTGGATAAGTTACTGTGTTGAGCCTGCAAGATATCCCTGCATGTTGAGTTTGAGTGGAGAAACTAAAATGTCTCTACATATGAATTAGAGAGTGAATGTGTGCGTCTATGCCATTCCCTGCCTGCTCTAGGCTCTAGCAGACCTCCACAATACAATTAAGTTGCAAAGTGGGTAAGATCATTTGTGGATGCCTTCCCTGTATGTGATTTTAAATGTATAAAATATTGATATGTCAGATATAGAGTCCCATCAGTTGTCTGCTGTTGCTTATTTCCAGGGAGACTGCTAAATGAGAAGCACACCTGTTAACATCCTACACGATGTTTTTCAATACCACTTCTTGTTTCTCCAAGCCATCATTAAAACTCATCATCAGCAAGCATCTGCAAACTCGATTTAATTCAAGACGACTTCATCAATCCCCTCGGGCTACAATATAAGCCATCGGACAAGCTCTAATGAAGACAAATGAGTTGCTATGGAGATGGCCCGCGGGCCCGAGCTGTGGCTGATGTCAGGTGAGGGGAATGCTGGGTATGTAGTTTGTTTTGGCTGTGAGCGTGTAGTCCCTGCACTGTCTGCTCAAACCATTAGCTGTGAGCTCATCAAAAATGATTTAATGCGCTCTAATATGGCCCGAATGCAAAAGTCTGCGCTGAGCACGGCTATTTCTGTGACTCTGTGTGTGTGTGTGTTGACACATCGAGTTGACTGAAATGCAGTATCTCACTTTTTCCATTACATTGCTATTAAAAGTGTTTCCATTGCTTGTTAAATCAGCGATAGATCAAAGGATCGCCCCCGACAAAAGCACTTACATCCAGAGCTATTATATCAAACTGCTCCGTCAGAAATTATTGCAGAGGGCTGACACTGAGGGAGGAGGAGATGGGGAGGGGAGCGGGCGGTTGAGGGTGGAAGGAGAAAGAGACAAATGAAGGAGAAACACAGATGAAGGGAGCAGAATGAAAGGAAGAAAAAAAGGAGCGGGGAACAAAGGAGAGGAGAGGTTGAACTGGTGTTGACATCTAAGAGAACGGTGATGCTTTAATGCTCTTGTAGAGGAAATAGTTTCCAGTGGGATTTTCAGCTTGCACACACACACACACACACACACACACACATATATACACTCAAAACACACACACACACACACTTTTCCAAGCGGTTAGCGGAGGAGAGTAGAAGTGCTTCACCGTGTGTTTACACACATTCTCCAGTGGTTTACTCAGGTCCTCATGCCAGCGCATGGTGTGTGTGTGTGTGTGTGTGTGTGTGTGTGTGTGTGTGTGTGTGTGTGTGTGTGTGTGTGTGTGTGCTTCTGTGTGTCTATGTGTGTGTTTTGCATGTGCACGCCTGCTTCCGTCTCTGTAAATCTCCCCAAAAAGTGCTTATCTCTGCATGTTGAAAACCCTCCTGAATGATGATTTTGCAATAGGTTTCATTACGTTTCACTCGTCGGCTGCTTTCGCGCAGAGCGATTTACAGTCTGCTCGTTCAACATCTGCTGGAGCGAGAGCTAGATGTCATAAAAAAAAAAAACAAGCTGTGTATCTGCCTCAAGCTCTGACTTTATATTTCTATTAGTCAGAATGTGACTCCACTGCACAGTCTATAAAGAGATCACTCTGACTGGTGATTGATCTCCGCCAACGCACTGACATTTCTAGACTGATGTGATCTATCATGCTTCTATCTGTCCATCTATCTAGCTATTTACCTACCTATCTATCTATCTGTCTCTGGCATTTTTTTTCTTTTCTTACAAAGGTTTTTTTTTAGAAGGGTGATTATGAAGCAGACCACTGTTTTCACACAGAAATATGTTACTTTCTCTTTGCCTTTGTGCTAAAGAACTAGGTGCCTTTCTGTGTGAGTTTTCTCCCAGTACTTTGGTTTACTCCCACAGTCGAGGGTCGATTAGAGCACCTTAACTGCTCTTAAGTGTGTGTGAAATTGTGAAAGTGTGTGTATGTGTGTGTCCTGCCATGGATTGGTGACCAGGGTGGGTCTATGTCATGCCTTTAAGATTCATTCATGATAGATCCATATTGAATCTACATTGTCTACAGAAAGCCCCCCCCCCCTACCATGGATTCCACCTCCCATCCATTGTTACAGTAGCAGCCATGCTGTGACTTCTCACCTCCTGTTCCATTGGTGGTGATGGAGGGACTGCCAAGGTTGTTCTTGTCCAGCTTGGAGCCTGTCGAATCTCCACCTCCCACTCGGTTATGAGGACTGGCTAGGTCCTGCATTTCCATAGACCTGGGGGAGGAGGGAGGAAGAGGAGGAGGAGGAGGAGGAGGAAGAGGGCGAGAGAGTGAGATGAGCTGCGATTTCTGAATGAATAACGGCTCAATGGCAATATGTTCTCACAGCTGGGAATCTCCCACCTCCATATATTATGGTAAGATCTCAGTGAACACGTTCAATGACAGGCTGCGTATCCACACAGGAACCAGGCGCACGCACATACGCACACACACACATACACACACTTTCACTCTTACACACACACACACACACACACACACACACACACACACACGTGTGCTCATAAACTTCATGCTTCCCCGTACCAGTTAGCTTACATGAGCATGTGTTCAGAGGCGTTAGACATTGTCTGCGAGCCTGCTGGCTCTTTTATAGAGTGTGTATCTGTGTGTATGTGTGTATGTGTGTGTGTGTGTGTGTGTGTGTGTGTGTGTGTGTGTGTGTGCGTGCGTGTGGGTGTGTGTGTGCTTGCACTTCTGGGCTCCAATACAAACCCACAGCCTGCCAGCATGCTTTAGTTTTACAATGTGTTCCACATGCATGACTGGGACGAACCAGCACACAAGGTGGTAATGGTAAAGTGAGAGTCTGTGTGTGTGTATGTGTATGTGTGTGCGTGTGTGTGTGTGGTGTGTGTGCATGTATGTGTGTCTTTGTGTGCACACATGACAGAATGAAGATATATATTTGCAGGGGTGTAGAAGTCTGTCTTTCATACACATTTATTGTATATTTGGATCCGGTTTAGTTGTAACCGTGGCAACAGCTACTCCTCCCAGGGTCCATAAGCCCCAATAAGGGGGAGGGGGGTAGAAAGTGTTTTTAATCAATTCTCGTGCACATATACCGTACAAAACTCACCATAAAACAGTCTGTTATACCTCTTCATAAATGCTGCCACAAAGCCACATTCTGACATGTCTCTCAGTGGAAGACATAGTTTAATGTTGAGTCAGTGTGTGCGTCTGTGTGTGGATCCTACCTCACATGAACATGTGTGCACGTGCGTGTGTGTGTGTGTGAGTGTGTGTGTGTGCCCTGTTTCACACTGCCCGCAGGTTGGTCACACTTGTGCTTTTGTGCCAGACATCAAAGCCAGAAATGACAGAGATGGAGAGAGAATTAAACAAATGCGGGCTGCCGTTTTAGCTGTGTGTGTGTGTGTGTGTGTGTGTGTGTGTGTGTGTGTGTGTGTGAGATACATCAGCGTGGCGGTCTGGAAGCAGGCCATCTCAATGCTATGGGCCGATAGCATCGCTACACATGACTGCAGCCCATAGTCGGAGTGACAGGTATAAACATACAGCTTTCAGCGGAGGAGAAAGACGCAGCTTAAGGGCAAGAGAAGAGAGAACGCGGCTAAGATAAACACGCTTAAATCAACTCTCTCTGTCGACTCCTCTTCTCCTATTTACTGCTAAACAGCAATTCCGCCCTGCTGCTCGTTTGGAGGTGAAAACACGGATCACTGTTTTAGCATCAACAACGCTTACGCTTTGGAGGACGTGGAGCCGAAACCTCCGCCGGCAAACAAAATATCTCTACTGTACACGGCTTAAAAGCTTTCACAGGTTACGGTGTTTTTTTTCCCCCCTTTCACTCAGTTTTTCTCTCCCCTCTGGTGTGCTTCAGCGCTCTTCATCCATCCTTTTCTTTTGTCTCTCAACAGCAGGAAATGATTCTGTCTCCCCCCCTCCGTTATTTTCTTCTCCCCCTCCTCGCTCCTCTCGGGAGGCGATGGCAGGAGTTGGTGTTTCATAAACTCTTTTCTGCTTTTCACATTATGTCTGCACGTCTAAAAAAAACCAAAAAAACAACTGTCTGCATCTTACTTTAACGTCTAGCACACGTTGGACTTTGTAAAACAAATAGTTTTCAGGTGCGGGTTAGGAGCACAGCTTACATTACTGATTTACCCACTCTTATTTTTTTTAGTTAATCAATTCATCTTTCAGCATATGAAATGTAAAAAGCAGTGAAAAAAAGCCCATTATAAATCCCCAGACCTCGAACATATTCAGTTCAGAATGAATAAAAAAATTGCATTTGAGAGATTAGAGCCTGTGATTAGTTAGGATTTTCTGCTCTATTTTTAGTGCATTTATAGTGATATAAATGAAGGGGTGTGCAGTATGCTTGCCCTTGATTTGGATCCATGTATCATTTCTTCTATTTCAATTCCAGCGCGTTTGTGTGTACGTGTTTGTGTATGTGTGTGAGTGTGTGTGTCTGTGTGTGTGTGTGTTTTCAGGCACTGAGGTCTTGGGAAAGTGTTGATGACCTCATCACAGCTTGCAACTGCAGTGAAACCTCACCTCTCTCCACCATGACCAGAGAACTAGAACACACACATACCAAGGGGCGCACACACACACACACACACACACACACATACACACACACACACTGAGGGTTCTGAAACCTAATGTTGTTTGTCATATTAGACAAACAGACACACATGAGCATACCTGGCGTCCGAAGGGTCTGGAACATGAGATTCACTGTGTGATTTCTTCACCTGCAGAGAAACCAGAGCAGAGGAAATCTTAACCAAACACACATTACATTACACACATACAGGACACTTCATAAGAGCCGGTGTTTAGTGTGCCATAAACCAGCCTCATAAACCAGTGTTTATGAATGAGACAAATTATATTAGTACCGTGAACTGTTTTTAATAACAACAAAATAAATTCCCGCCCTCAGTTCAAAGAGAAGAGAGGAAAATCCAACCTCAGATCTGATGTAAACTAACCTCAAAGTAAATGGAAAATTGCAACAAGATGCATCTCGGTTTAAGTGTCCTGGGGTGCTGGATGCAGAAAATTGTAACAAAATGACGAGTCGGTGTCCGGACTTGTTGCCACCACCTTGACAGAAGTGCTAACTGGCATCTAAGTGACAGAAATTAACTTTCCCTTGTTCACCCATGACCCTGCCCGATCCGGGAGCTCAAGCGCCTTCCTCAACCTTTAAAGAGTTGAGAGGTCAAGGCGGGGTCATGTTAGGTCACGGGGCTCTCTCTTCACCCTTATAACGGGTCACCGTGGGCACTAAATTGAGCCCGAGTATCGGGGGGGAGCATTTGTTCGCGTCAATCACGGGCACGCTGGAACTTTTCTTTCATCATTGGGGAGGAAAAAAAAAAAGAATTAAGAAAACACTCTCGAGCCTGAGTGCCTCTCCACCGCCACATATGCTCACACACAGGCTGGTTTTATGCATGTTGCTGTGTGTGTGTGTGTGTGTGTGTGTGTGTGTGTGTGTGTGTGTGTGTGTGTGTGTGTGTGTGTGTGTGTGTGTGTGTGTGTGTGTGTGAGGGTATGCTATGCTGGACGGCAGACCAGCGGTTCTCTATTAAAATTCCTCCCTCTTATTTGGAACAGGAACTAATTAGAACAGTAAATGCAGGGCGGAGCGAGGGCCAATGTGTACCAGCTGCCCTATAATCACTGTGTCAACACACTGTCGAGGTGTAGGGCACGCGCGAGCTGCCAAACACAGTCTCTTACACACACACGCACGCACGCTCACATACACACACACACACACACGGTCAAATTCATCCAAGCAGCATATATTCAAGTCATTTGCACATTATCGCAATCACAGGTAAGTATACAGAGAAAGTGCTTTGCCAAGCAGACACTATACTCCAGGTATTTGGGAACTAGGGCATTTCTGTGTGTTGTCCAACTGTGTGTGTGTGTGTGTGTGTGTGTCCAAGCATGTGTGTGTGCGTTTCTGCGTGCAGTTATGGTTCTGATTAGAGGATCCTGCTGAGAGCGAATAAGGAGCAGCACTTAGCTGTTTAAGACAGGGTTCAAAGGTTAGCCGGTGCCCTCGTATGGATCACTTTACACACGCACACACACTCACACACACATGTATACACACATATCTACACACAGAGACACACACACACAAGCCACTTTCATGTCCCGTTTCATGCTTTACTGAAATTTAACAAGGCTGTCAGTCACGACATCAACAGCATGGCCGTGAGAAACTGCAATCCACATGTAACGCACACACGGGGCTACGTACGAATAGGGGCGCACGCACGGCCCTGATTTTCACGCACACACACACACACAGGCATACACACACACACATACACATACACACACACACACAACAGCTCTGGCTGTTTCTGTCTCAACATGATCTGTGAAAACACCAGCACACGCAGGCTTTGATCCCGGGAAGCTTTTATCATTGTTCTTTATCCTCTGAGCACTTTCTCTGTGCGCTGCATCCGTCTCTATCGACCACGTACTTCTGTATTTGAATCACAAATCCCACACCTTTATTTTGTATTCCATCATTTTATTTTGTTTTGGTTTTTTTTGTCCTACGTGCTACAAAGTCCCCCCCCCCCTTGTTTGAAATTTCATTAACAGGCACTTAATCACGTCGCCTACTCAAGAGTGTACGTGATCCGATTGTGGCAAATTAAAACTACCCCGCTGATGGAAAACTGTCACACAGTCATAAATCCACAAACGTGCAGGCGTCCAAAAAGCCCTGCGGTCAGATTTTCAGCTCCTCCTCTCATATTTTGTGGTACAGCCAATCCAATTCTTTCACCCGAAAATGTCGGATAACAAAATGACAAAATGAAGGACGTCTAAATGTACCCTTAGGCGTCCACGATGCCTGCAGGACCCGTTTCTGTCATCCGAGCTACCTAAATAAGTGACCTTTGACCTGGTTGGCCGGGTGACCAGTCTGGAACACAAGCTGGCCGGTGCAGGGACTCCCTGAGGGATAAATACAGGTACTCCAGGTAATTAGCACTAATAACAATGATTTATTTAAGGGAATCACACACTGCCGCGTTTGTGCTTTAACTTATTAACGATATTCATCATCTAATGGGCACGATGCTAACGTGAGGCCAGGTTTGAACCTGATATGAAAGCGTAGGTGTGGGGCTGGAATAAGCAGAAATTCTGGTCGGGGACGCATTCACTTGGTTTATTCTTCTGTCTTTCTTTCTTTCTTTCTTTCTCCAAACTCCGTTTTTTGCTTTTGTGGCCTCACAAGAATTTGAGATGTGACATATGAGGTGCGCCGGCGAGGTCCATCCTATTGTTTCTGGCCAACTGTGAAAGCACCATGGAGGAAGAGAAAACAGGGAAGCGAGGGAATGACAAAGAAGAATAGCGCTATGTGTTCCTGGTAATAACCCAACCCATCGGCAACGGGACATCCGATATGCACAGGGTTACACACACACACACACAGACACACACACACACACACATACACGTATAGGCACACACAACACAAAAGACAAACAAAAGGAAGGAGGAAGTCTGTTTGGATTCACGGACAATTTTCTGCATTTACTGCATTTAATTTTTAATCTCAATTGTCTGTGTGAAGCAATTCCAAAACGCACTTCCTAAATTTATTTTCAAGAATTCCCAAAGAATTTGCTGTAAATTCAGGTAACTGTACCTTTCAATAAATGATATTCTTTTAAAAGCTAAAATCTGAAATGGCTGGAAATAAGACCTCAGGTTTGACAAGTAATGACAATTCAGAAAAAAAACCCTATATACCAAAAATGGAAAAAGGAGAGGACAAAATAAATTACATTCATTTTACAACATGTTTTTTTTAGATTTTTAAACTAAACCAATCATTTAACTCATAATGACAATTTAAAGGATACACAGAAACAATTACTCTGCTGTCACCGTAACCTATTAACCTATTTTTTCTGGATGCTCTGAATTTCCAGCAATCCGGCAATTAATTACAGCTTCATCAATTATTGTGCTGCAGAATTCATCTTTCCTCTAAATGCAGTGGCACGAAATCATTCATAGCTGAGAAATGGAATATTAAATGTGCTGCTACTGAATAATAAAAACAACGAAAAGCTACAGTATAATTTTGAGCCCAACGCAGACGAGGGTTTGAGATGCATTCTTACCTCAGGCTGTAATCAGATCAGTCAGCAGTCCTGTACTTCCACAAAGCATTACAGAGCTGTACGATCCACGAGCTTCCCTCCACACACACTCTCTCACACACACAGACACGCTCACACAGGCTGGCTGCTCTCTCTCTCTCACACACACACACAGCAACGCTCCTCCAGCAGGAAACCCACTGCAGCTCGTCTCTGTCTGCCTGCCTCGCACTCTGTACTCCAGGTGTCACGTTTTTCTTGTTTTTTTTTTTCTTTTGCTCTACAGGCGAAAAAAATGCCTTCTCTTCCTGCTTCTCTCTCTCTGGCTCTGCCTCTCAGCCTGAGCAAACATGCAGCGGCTGCAGACGAGACGCAAACCTGGAGGTAAACTACGCTCGCCTCTCGGTCTCCGAGGTCAATCCATGCACAGCCCCTGTCTCCAACTCCAGTAATGGGGAACATTTCACTCGTCCTGTTTCCCTCCTCCTCTGCCTCCTCCCCCTCCTCTACTCTTCTCCTCCTCCTCCTCTCTCTCTCTCTCTCTCTCTCTCTCTTTCTCTCTCTCTCTTTCAGCTGTCACTCACAACAGACTCACTCAAGCTCACATTTGAAGCCAACGGACTTGCTTTAAAAACTGCAACACACATGCAGACGCAGATAACTCGAATTAACCATCGCAACCAGCTTTTAAACAGTTTTAGGAATTCGGGAATTTCTTCAAACTCCGAGCCCAGAAAATCAATAACATCCGTGCGTTTTGACTCCTGCTGAGACAGCTCCAGAGACAGCCTGACTGGGGCCCACGGAACAAAAACCGGTCCGTCGGATGATTTTATGTTTCCACATGCATAGAAATACTTCCGCTAATAGGGTGACATGGAGGATTGGCCTCACAGCAATAAAGTCTCCATATTGAATCTGCGTGGGTTTTCGACAGGTTATCCAGCTTTCTCCCACAGTCCAAAAACATGCAATAAGGTTGACTGGAGACTCTAAGTTGCCAGTAGGTGTGACAGTCTGTGTGTGTGTTTGTTCTGTGATGGACAGGCGACTTGTCCAGTGGTTTTGCCCCATGTGTGCTGGAGATGAGCTTGAGCAGACCTCCTTGACATGCCTGGGCACAAAGTGGGTAATCCTGAAGTTGATCCTTTGAATATTTTTGCATTTTAACAATATAGTAAATACAAAACAACGTGTCTCCTCTGCCCTGTGGTTCAGCAGTCAGTCTGAGTTTGGTCCACCAAGGTTAAAAAGTCTGGGCACCTCTGCTCCCGCCTGATTGCTTCCATGAGGACGAGGCGGTAAACGGAGACGTGGGGTGGACGTCGGTGTCCTGCTGTGCGGTAGAAAGTACAAACCAGACCATAAACTTCACACCATGCAACTGCACCCCCTCCTTCGCCTGCCCTCAGCACACACAGACACACACCCTCCCCCATCTCACCCACAGAGACGCACATGTCTACCTGCACACACACACACACACACACACACACACACACACACACACACACACACACACACACACACACACACACAGACAGACACACACACACTCAATCTGTGTTAATTGGAACCACACAGGCTGCATGTGTGTGCATCGTATGTGAGATGGAGCCCAGTCTGAGTGTGGCATTGACTGGGTGGACTCCCGGCCACCGTGGTCTGAAGATGGCACTCTTTCACTTTTATCAGTGAGGTGTTATTAGGGGTAACACATGTACCAAACACACTAAGCATACACAACAAACACACACAGTCAGTCTGGGACAAAGTCACAGAAACACAGATGAGAAAATGGTCTCACACACGTGCACTTCATGCACATATTTCCAAGTGAAAATGGCAGTTTTGAAACCTCCCCTCCCTCTGCCTACATCTGACTTCACTCAGCTTCAGTAGCACAGTTACCTGACAGACACAGAGCAGATTTGCTGTACCCAACGCCAATGATTTTACAAAGATTTTTTGTGGGTGTATTCAGGAAATTCAGCAGGACATTCTGCTGCAGCTTGTCTTTTGCTTTTCTGTAAGATAGATAGATAGATAGATAGATAGATAGATAGATAGATAGATAGATAGATAGATAGATAGATAGATAGATAGATAGATAGATAGATAGATAGATAGATAGATAGATAGATAGATAGATAGATAGATAGATAGATAGATAGATAGATAGATAGATAGATAGACAGATAGACAAATACACAGACAGATAGACAGATAGATAGATAGATAGATAGATAGATAGATAGATAGATAGATAGATAGATAGATAGATAGATAGATAGATAGACAGATAGACAGATACACAGATAGACAGATAGATAGACAGATAGATAGATAGATAGATAGATAGATAGATAGATAGATAGATAGATAGATAGATAGATAGATAGATAGATAGATAGATAGATAGGTAGGTCGATAACACCACAGGTTGGAGAAAACACACTTACAAAGCAATAATATCATTAAGAGACAGTGAGTAATTATTGAAGTGTGAAAGAGGTAGCAACTGTCATGCTACATAGTCCAAAATTCAAGTATTGGTAATCTTTCAATAGGAGGCTGCATAAGCATCTTAAATCATTTTAACATGTGAAATTATTGCAATTGCACGAAATGAGATATTAATTTGCACCTTTATGCTTTCAGTCAAGGTTGTCAGTTTTATTTTACACGTCGAGGGCTACGATAAATACCCAACCGCCAAATAAAATCACATATATCCGCATGGCTACAAATCACCCTAACTGGGAGAGATGTTTTAATTTGGGCGACGGGACCCCTCCGACGCACACAGAGCAGTTTTACAGTACATCCATAAGGCGACAGAAAACAGCTGAGACGGGTGCCGCACGCTACAGGCTCCCACGGACCAATTTGGAACAGGGCCACCGTCTCCAACTGTGCAACCGTCCACCTTTAGCACGGTCTCCATGGCGACAGCATGCGGGCCCCGTCCCACAGCGTTTATCCCCCAAACCCCAATAAACACCTTGATTGATAGACTGTCTGCGGACCCGCGCGCACACTTCAGTGCAAACGTCTGCTGAAAGTGTGTTACACGCGCATGCCAACAACGCACTGCGTACGTGTAGTGTGTGTGCGTGTGTGTGTGTGTGTGTGTGTGTGTGTGTGTGTGTGTGTGTGTGTGTGTGTGTGTGGACGCTTGAGAGTGAATGTGGAGGACTGGCTGTCAGAACAGATTAGGGTGTTGCCGAAGCGCTTGACAACTCAAGCACTTTATTATTAGCCAGGCAGGACCCCATCAGGAGGGGGTCGTCCAAAAACATCCCCGATGAAATATTTTCGCAGCAAGTGGAGAAGGGAACACGGGAGGTGTCCCAAAACATGCCTGGAAAAAAAACAGGGGAGAGAGAGAGAAAGAAAAAACACCAGCGTGGCACTGGGCACATCGGAGCTGTGAAGTGAGCAAAGGGAAGCCAGGAGTATATTAACGGCTAAATGACAGGACTCAGCTTGGGTTTTTGTTGACTTTAGCCGTGTTTTAAAAGTGTCTGGCGAAGGTGGCCCCGCTCCCTTTTAAGAGGCCCTCGAGAGTGACTTTGTTCTTCAAGTGGAACAACAGTAGTTTGTCTTCCACTCAGCAGACAGTAAAAAAAAAAAAAAAAAAAAAAAGACGCCGGCTCTGCTCCTCCTCGTCTCCTCTTCCTTGTTGTTCTCTTCACTCATTTAGCTCATTTCCCCAAGTGTCCTTCTACACTCTGAGTTGTATATCTGCAGGCTAGCTAGTGATTTTAGTGTTTCTCCAAAAGAAAAAAAAATCTATTAATTCAATGCGAGTGTAGGGAAAAGTTTCACTGTTTGGGAAATATAATTTGTTTCCTCACAGTGAGTTTAAGTGGTGGATGGAAACCATCCACTTAACTAAACAAAATAAATAAGCAGACAAACACACCTAAGCTGTTTATAAAGATTAGCGGACACTTTTTTTTCTTCGCTAACACACACACGCACACACACACACACACACCTGTGCAACGTGATCATCCAACCACGTCCACCTGTCTTTGACGGCGGCCGCTGTGTGTGTCGACCACAAAACACACTCATGGAGGTTGTTGCTCACCACATAAACACAACCTCTATCTCTATCTATCCTCCACATTCTCTCACAGTTACACACACGCACACACACATGCATGTACACAGTCTCACACGTTTACCTGTGCCCCGCTCAAAGCTCCCTGCTCTCCCCATTTGTATGAGTGGTTATCGCTGTGGTAACTCTATCCCCTTCCTTTCATGTAAAATACATTGTGCTGAGCCTCCTCCACCCCTCCCTCCCTCCACCAGTCCTCCTACAACCCCCAGTTCCCCCAGCCTGGGGAGGTGTAAAACTATCCCTCTCTTTATACCTCCAAAAATGCCCCTTTTTCAGGTGTAGTAGGAAGCTATAAAGGAAAAAAAAGAAGTGAGGGAGTGAAAGGGAAGAATAGGGTGAGTCTGTAGAGTAGGGAGGAGGGGGAGGAGGAGGAGGAGGGGGAGGAGGCGTTTGGGTGAAAAGGTACTCTCCAAAAACATCTCTTTCTCTCTGGATAGGTGCCCCGCTCTTTACCTGCCTGTGTTCACGTGAATTTGCCAAGAGCGACTGCTCGGTGCTGCTCACAACGTGAAGTATTTTCACACACTCTCGCTGTACCTAAAGTATCACATGTCGGCCTGTCATGTTGCATCGCCCTGGGAGAGGAAAAACAGACAAAAATAGAGCTAAAAGTAGACGCTGGCCTCCACGCCGAAGCCCCGAGACAATGCAAACAACATGAGACCGGAGAGCACGGCGTGCATGAGGTCGCTCCGAGCTACTACGGCACCGAGTTTCACGCCATTCAGGACAGAGAGAGGAATGCCAAAGGTGGATTTCCAAAAGGTTCAGAGTGCGTGAGGAATACATATTTCCTGTTCACGCCATCGTCAACATGATCTCATGACAAGAAGACAATGAACAAATGTCACAGGCGTGGTAGCGTTTCCCCAGAATGTGCAGTCGTCACATTCAGATGGATTCTTGTCCTCTGATAATAAAAACAAATGAATTATCAAATCCATTTACATTATACAATTAGTAAGTCTTACAGCCACTTGACGAGGTCTTTTTAATATTTTTTTGACATGTTATGAAACAAAAAAAATCACTTGAATGTATAATATAATCCTTTGTTGTGCTGGGAATTTTTGAGCTTATTTATGAGGATTTATTTATTCATTGGGATTATATATTCATTATTTATTCAATAAAGAGTGTGGCGCAGACCACAAAATATTTGGATCTTAATTGATTAATTTGACATTTTGATAATATTTTTTTTAACAGCTAAAATTGCTTGAATAAATTGAATATTGTAACGTGTTAATATCTTCCTCATGAAATATCAGAAAGACCAAGCGGTCTGTCTACTCAGGTTCAATGCTGGGCTAATGCCCTGCTTTTCTCTTGCAAGCCTCAGTCCCTGGAGAAATTCCACGGAGTAATGTGTTTCTGATTTCTGCACGTCTTCTGATTACACAGAGAGGAATCGTGCAGTTTAATGAGTTCAACCCAATTACCAATTAGGTCCAGTCGGCCTCATTCTACTTCTGCAGGTCCAGGTCTGTTTAATATTATGTGTAAACTCAAAGTGCATCCAGGAAGATGGTGTGGACCATGATGGAAGAACTATGTGTGTGTGTGTGCATTTTGTAAAGATAAAAGGAAATTAGTAATTGTAACGTAAACATCATTGGCAAAAAAAATGATCAATCATTATTTTAGTTCAAAAGGGCAGAATTGTTTTTTACGCTTGATGCATCCAAAATATAAAAGTAATTCTAAACTAGTTGTGTTTGTCATCTGTTACCTTTTAAGATGAAATGAAGAGCAGAATAGCCATGCCATTCAATCAGCGGGATATGAATAAAAGAAGCTGAAAGCACTTGGAACTCTTTGGCAAAGACGACGGCTTTTTGCTTCACGGAGAGGCACAAGGGGACAAGGCTAACAATGTTGTATTAGAGAAGACACAAAGTTTTGTTTTCACAATCAGTCATGCTATTGCATGGGTCTAAAAATCCCAGCTTTGACCAGTCCACTTCAGTTATGGTTAGTATGTTTCCAAGTCTTTTCTGACTTGGGTCACAGAGTGTTGTAAAAGAAACTAAATGGAATCATCTGTGAAAATAATGTCCTGTGTTTTCAATGTCTATGTGACTGTGGACAACAAGGCTGGAAGGGAGGTCAGCGCAGCTTACTAAATTTAGAATCACAAAGATCATTTCATTTAATCAACTTGTAGTGACTACACACGTTCGGGGGGAGGAAGAGCAGCCGAGGAGAACTGTGAGTGCTCTTCATCCTCCACGCCGTCCTGGTGGTCTTCATATCTGCCGTTTAAATTGGCTCCTCATTGTCTCAGAGTGAGGAGATCACAGACATGATTTAATGCAGCTTTACTCAGTGGAGACAAATGAAAAGTCACTGACGGATGTATGTGTGTGTGTGTGTGAGTGTGTGCGTGCGTGTGTGTGTGCATGCACAGGCCGGTTCTGCGCTGTTAATTGTGAAGCGTTTGGCCTCGACTGCCCCTGCTCAGCTAATCTGATGAGAGTGATTAAAAAAACAACTGGGAGAAACCTAAACCAGTCCATGGCTGACCAGACATACACACTCTGAGGCACACACACACACACACACACACACACACACACACACACACACACACACACACACACGGACACACAAGAACTCTGGCCATCACTCTACTTAGTGGCGAGAACACACAACTCAATATGAGCTGTCTGAAGGGACAATATGTCAGATGGAAGGAGAGCTCACTGCAGAGTGGCCTGGGCAGATAGTCAACATCCTTACCATATTTATTCATAAGTTTTCAACGCCAACAGAAAATTAGCACCTACAGAACACTGAATGATCTCAGGATATGAAGGGAAAATTGCTCATGTGCATGAGGTGACATTATAAAAAGAAAGTTTGCATGATTGAGATAAAGATAACTACTAGTACTGTGTGCAGGTGCATAACTGCCCACTTTAAAAAGAAGAAACATTAGAAGAATAAAAGCAGAAGAGAGCTGCATAGAGCTTGAAAACCAATGTCCCTGCACATCGCACCATTTCGGGTGCTACCTGATCCACACTGGAAACACGATTTGCACTGTGCATGTGTGAAACATGTCTACATCCGCTTCGCAGTTTATAAAAATAATTTACGACAGTTAAATAACTATCAGTTCACAGTTGGTGACAGCTTCTGACACCAATGCAACTCCCATCACCCACGATCCTGTGGTCCAAAGGGATGTCACCAAAGATGGGGAGAAGGCAAAAATGACAGAATATTCATACTGATGAAAGCCAGTGATAAAAGGAAGACCTGACACACACACACACAAAAACCATACTAAAATTAAAAAGTGTAGAATACAAATGCGTAAGATTTTGAGCACCTCATATGAAGTTAAAGAGTTAACTAACACTTAACACGGCAGCTCTTCTAAACAGATCCACTAGTAATTATGTGGACTGAAATGAGAAGAGAGCGAGTGGACTGGAACAGTAAGAGCTCCTCTCTGCTGCTGTGTGAGACCTGAGGAAACACAACACCGCCGACCAGCACACCCCTGACCCCCCTACACCCCCCCTCCCTCCCTCCCTCCCTCCCGCTCTCCCTCCCTCCTTTCCTCATCCCCGACCCAAACCGCAGCTACCGCACCCCCTGCCCGTTCCCCACACCGCAAACAGTCCCCCCTCCGAATCCTCTAACCCACCCCTCCCTCTGAGCACCTCCACATCCCACTGTGAAGTTCAGTCAATGAGAGACCTGTATGTGTGTGTGTGTGTGTGTGTGTGTGTGAGCATGTGTGTGCACTGGTCTGGGGAAAAGCTTGAAATAGAAAGCAATGAATTGAAAAGTTAAAAGTGCACATTCAAGTGTTTGTGTGTTAAGACCCAAAATCTAATTCAAAGAGAGTTTGAGTGTCTGAGTGTGTGTGTGTGTGTGTGTGTGTGTGTGTGTGTGTGTGTGTGTGTGTGCGTGTGTGTGTGTGTGCTTGTGTGTGTGTGTGTGTGATCCTCTGTGTGTAAGAGCGTGTCTGTGGCAGCAAGAGCAGCAGCGGCATCAATAATTAAAGCTAATCTCATTAGGCCTCAGATCCCTTTCAGACGCTTTTAATTAAATGATGAATGGCCTCCCAGCTGCCTGTTAAATAATGCTGCTCATGACATCACAGCATATACATGTGTGTATGTGTGTGTGTGTGTGTGTGTGTGTGTGTGTGTGTGTGTGTGTGAGGTACAACATAAGGTAGATACCCTTAAAAAAGGACACACTGAGAGACATTCATCAGTCGAATAGGTAGGCTCAAACACACACCCCCCCACACCCACACACACCCGCACACATGCCATCTGGCCTCAGATTCAATATGCGGGCGATTATTAGAAGTTACTGTGAAAAGGAGTTGAGTGTCTCGAAATTCGCAAGCTGTTCCATCATACCAGGCCTTGAAACACTTCATATCATCTTCCTAATAAAATCACCCACAATACCATATGTCTGCGACAGCGGCCGGCAGACCGAGCGAGAGGAGGATGTACGTAAGTGTGAAAAAGAAACGAAGGAAAAAGGGCAGGGAGTCCATATAAAAGTGAGAGTGAAGGGCCCCGGGGTGTGAGAGCGATAAAGATAACGGTGGACAAAGAGGCGCAGAGACCACGGGCCAAACTGGAGACTGGAGAACTGGAGAACAGGTAAAGTCGGGGACAGGTGAGGGTGCCAAAGCGCCCCGGGCTCCAGACAGCAACATCCTGGCTATGAGAACACCCATAATCCATTCTGTTTCTCATCCCCCCTCTACGCTCCCTCGCCCCCCGGCCTCCTCCCCCCCGCCCCCTGCTCTCGGGCCGACTCTGTATCGGATTGCTGACTTCACAATAGGCCCTGAATCATCACTCGAGCCAGAGAGACAGAGGGAGAGACGAGGAGGCGGGCAGGCCTGCTGAGACAGACAGACAGACAGACAGACAGACAGACAGACAGACAGACAGACAGACAGACAGACAGACAGCCAGACAGACAGACAGACAGAATCAAGGACAGGGAGGAACGCAGAATGTAACTCCCAAAAGCATCAGCGCGCTATAGATCCAGCTCACATCTGCTCTCATGGACAAATTACAAGTGAACCTGAACGCCTAACAATGACCTCAGGGATACTGGAAAGCTTGCAGTATGTTCAGTTTGTTCCATTATGTTACAGGTTAACGCTAAGCCTAAATACTGCCACTTGTGTGCGGCGCATGTGGTTCTGGTTATTCAGACGCCCATCATTAAGCAATCAAAGCAGATTTTAAAGAGGTGGGGAGCAGAGCTTGAATGTCAATTAATTATTCATCTGCGATTTTGATCGGAGCACAAATCTATTTTCTAAGACATAGAAATTGGTGAAACTTCTTTCTTTGGGTTTCAAACTTACACTCGGGCAAACACAAGCAGCTTGAGGTCAAAATTGTGGGCTTTTTTTTACATTATATAACATGGCTTGAACTTTATTGTAATCTCAAATTTGATTCCCCCAGGCCTTAAACGCATACGCCCCGAGAGCCTGCTCCCGATAATGATCGGCAATGATCTACAGCCAGGGAAGAAATACAGAATCGCTTCATTGATAATAAAAATAATCATTAGCTGCAGCCCACGTCGGTGCAGAGACCCAGGTCACCGCCCATCTGGCCCCGGCGACCCCTCGGTTACCTCTCTGATTCTGCGCCGCACAGAGAGAAATACAATCTCCCAGCAGAGCTGCAGAGGAAGTTCTCGCGGCAGGCAGGGCAGGCAGGTTCCTCCGTAACCAAAGCACAATTGTTGCAATTTCATTTCCTTCCCAGCAAAAAAATGAGGAAATATGCTCCTTTTTTTCGTGTAACCAATGGCAGATGAGCATTTGGCCAGAAGATCAGGCCCGAACAAACACTGAGGCCGTGCTATCGCGGGCTCTATTTCTGGAAGTGCTGGGAACAAAGAATATAATGTTTTTGTACTTTACCGTGAACCTCTGTGCACGGAGCTTAAGTTCTGAGAACTTGGGTTCTCAGCGTGGTTAGTTCAGTGGTGACAAATGTAACATCTGGCCATAATGTGATTTTCCTTAAAAACTCTGAATAATCAATAAAGTGAGGAATCTTGGCTCGAAATCACGTGCCCCGCTTGACCTCCATTAAACAAGCACGGTCACAATATGAGACCGTCTCCACTCAGATGACCTCAGCCATCCCACACCACAGAGAGAATATGTGTATAACAGAGAACAAAACACCTACACACACACACACACACACACACACACACACACTCTCATACAGACACTCACAGCAGACACTGAAGCACACATATCATGTGGTTTCCTGTCTGGTGCGTTCCTCTAGAAGCCCACGCCGGTTGCTCTGGGTTTCTAGATGGATTCTCCAGTCTGTTTGGGGGGTTTTACTCTGTCAGACTGTGATTGGCTTAGGGGCTGTCTGTGACCTGCTCACCTCACACCTAGCCGGCTTTCCCTGGCCCAGCCAGACTCTCAGCTCTCTTATATGTGAGTTATAAATTAGCCGCGGCGAGGACTGAATAGACAGACGTTTTCTGGGTGCTTCTGAGCAAAAGTGATTTCACAACAAAGAGGCCGTAGAGGTTTCCATTTTTCACATGAAAGCAGGGATCTGTCTGCCACGGGATTCGTTTCGTCTCCAGAAGTCAGCGCAGCTCTTGAAGACAACAAACGAATCCACAATTCACTTTGTGGGTGAACCTAATAGTTTGATAAATTCCCAAAACCCCAAAAAGAGCGCACTGTAAATATTTAAAACGGCGAAGAAACAGCATAGGAGAAAAAGCTTACTTGTTGAAAGATGGTTTGATGAGAACCATCCACCCATCTATTATCTTTCCCGCTTTGCACCCGCCGGTGTCACAGGGTCTCCTGAAACTGAGAGTCTCCAATCGATCTAATCATACATGTTTTTGGACAGCGAGAGGGATCCAAGGCGCCCTGAGAAAATCTACACAGATGCAGGGAGAACACACACATTCCACACAGAAAGGCTTTTCGGTCAGACTGGGATTCATGTCTTACTGTGCTATTCAAGAGTCTTGTTGAGAACCATGATTATGCAAATTTCACTTCTCAACTAATCATATGTCCTTGGTAAAATGTGCGCATAACACAAAGTGCAAAAATGAAAATCTGTGGTTTAAGGAGAGGGACAAATTCTTGGACGGGGAGGATGTGGTTCGAAGAGACAGAGCGAGCTGACAGGGAGGCATCGATCCTCATCACGAGCCACATGTAAGGGACACATAAGCATTATTGAAGTGTTCTGTCCATTCAAACCAGTTCGACTGTGGCCTCCATAGCAATCCTCAGAAACCGCCGGCCTGTCAGCGGCAGCTCAAACTGTCCTCACCGGGCCATTGATAGGCTATTGATAGAGGTATTAATGCGGCTCGCAGCGTTGTTCACTGTGCTCTGGTCAAGGGGTGTTGATGGATGGGCTCAGGATATACAGGAAGTTGTCTTCAGCACAGGGGTGAAAAAAAACAAGATTCAGATCCAGGTCATTGTGATCCGAGGAGTTGTAGAGATGTGTCAACTGGACTTGTTGTAGATTCTAGAAGATGCTTCATCTCTCATCCAAGAGGCCACTAGCGTACGTCATTAGCATAGCCATAGTCAACGGCTATGCTAATGTCACAGACTTTATATCCTGGTCTTCGCCATCAGCCAGTTAGAACTGAAGAAGCCTCTTGAATGAGAAGTGAGATGTCATCAGAAATCTACAGCAAGACCAGTCGCCTCAGATACTGGTAAATGAAATTTAGAAATGCACATTTTCCTGAGCAGTTCAGGAGAGACTGTAACTCTCGTCAGGAAAGTAAATATTTCCAGAAATTTCAACCCATTCATTTAGCGCATAAACATTTGTGAACTGTTTTTGCCCACTCCACATTTTGCTCCCTTTCTCGACACGTCTCCCTCTCTTCGACTCTTTTCTTTTCGCCACAGTTATGAACCATAATTCAATCAGCAGTAACTGCTTTTTACTGGGCTTCTCCTGCATATATTTGTCTGCCTCCGTGCTCGGCTTGGATGGAGGTAACCAGAAGACTGAGCTGCAGACTCTCCCAGCAACACTCAGCTGTCAGCTAAACATAAATCTTACAAGAATCACTGTACACTAAGCTGAAACTGAAGTGCACCTCGGTGCCACAACTAGGATGCCAGCCTACTAGAGGGATGCCAGGGGGGTAAGTGTTACACTCCACACTCCTGTGATCCGTCCACATGCCTTGTCGCCGGGCAGATTTTGAAACGACTGTCTATGACGCCAATGCAATCTTGGCAATCAGGGTTGGGCCGTGCTCGTATTTAGCTACTGCTGCTGCATGTAAGTTTGCGCGAATGTGTCTGTATGGGGTTGTAGGGGTGAAAGAGGGGTGCAACCTGACCCCTTTCCTCCTCTAAGTCGGTCTCTCTCTCCGTCGTTCTGTCTCTCTCTTTCACACACACACACACACACACGCACGCACACACACAGCCTGGGACAGCTGCCATATTCAGGGCCTCTCCCAGCGCACCAGAGGAAAAGGCAACAGCTAAAAGAACCTTTTTTCCCCTCTTTTTTCATCCTTTTTTTTCTCCTCCATCATCTCTCTCTCTCTCTCTCTCTCTCACTTTTTTCTCCCGATGGCCATGCATTTAAATCCTGCAAGGCCCCAGCACTCGCCAACAGGCTGTAGACTTCAATCAGGCCTCTGCAGCCTCTGAGGGACCATGCGTGGAGATTGAGTGTCTGCTCACACTGGCCTCTCTTTGCTTAATATCCACTTCATGCCTATGCAAATCGGCTTATATTTAATTGAATTAAAGTCCTGGTTAAACATTTCTCATCGACAAGAAAAACAGTTAGCGCCTTTTTTTTCCAAAGCTAAACAAGCATGTGACAACAGGTGGAGCGAGACACTTAAACAGGCTAAAAGTAGCGTTACGGGGCTAAACACTGCTGGCCTTGCCTCAGGCTCCTTCCAGTGCTCCCCGAGGACCCCAGACGGCAGGCTGGCCCTCGGCAGGCGGGCGGCCAGAGAGGACGCCTGACCATAACCCAGATGACGCGCGGTGGATGTGATGGGAAAAGGGAGGGGAAGGGCAGGGTGGGGTGGGGGAGGTGGGGAAATTTAAAGGGTAGAGGGGAGGGTTGGGGGTATCAGGTATCAACGGACAACTCCCCGAAACTTTGTGTGTGAGGTCTGCGCTGTTTTCTTAGTCACCCGAGGCACGCCTCTGTCAATGGAGCAGCGCGGGGAAAGAATTAGCCGCTTTCAGCTTCAGAATCAAACCGGAGGAAAACATTCAGAGGAAATAAATTACGACCGTATAATTGGTGCAACAAATGAAAGCTTCGTTATTGACTGCGGTTGTGTCGGATTTATGGACGCTGTCGTGCCCACTCACATTTTCAGGCTCTTAAAATTTCGCAAATTAGCTCAGCGTTGCAAAATGTCATCAGAAAAACCTCAAAGCAGAGCAGAAGGACTACTGTGCATAATAACGCGCAGAACAGCAATGACCGCATGACCACAGAAGGATGAGCCGATGAATTGATTGACTAATTGATTAATTGATTGGTATCGGTACAAATTAATGGCAAGTTACATTTTCATGACATCTATTCCTACGCAAGAGGAGAAAAAGAGAACATTCAAGCTAAAGATGCGATTCCTAGTTTTTTTGGGGGGGGTTTCTGTTTGATGAGACTTAACAAGACATTTAAATTCGTCGTCCTGGGCTTTTGGAGCGCACGAAAAGCATCTCCTATAAATCAAGAAAATAGCAAAGCGATTGCTTTCAAATGAAAATAAATGAGACAGCTGCAGCCCTAGACTGCCAACAATCCCTCTTCATTTGTATTGTCTTGATTTTCATCACAATTCCCCGTAGCCATTCAGACATACTGGTTGCTGTGCGTCTTCCTCAATGTTATCAGTGAGGCCAGCCAAAATGTAAAAAACACGTCTTAACCACATACTGTAACTTCCATTTGAACATTGATGATGTAATGAAGGCAGACTTTATTGCCATGATGCTGTGTGTTAAAAATACTAGATACGATGAATGTCATCATCACAACAAAACTCAAACAAAACAGTGGAAAAAAAATGTACTGAACAAAGAGAGGCTTTCGAGAAGTCCCAAACCAGAGCTCTATAGGCATTTTATCTCTATGCGATATGATTAAAATCTCTGTCCTTTGCTCTCAGGTCTCATTTCCAACCTGAACAATTAATCAATGTCGTAGAGCCGCAGCTCAGATTCGCATTATAAATGATATCACTGCCCTATTTAAAGCAGGTGAAGTAATTGTGGAATATGGACATCAATATTTGATATTTGGATGGCGGCAAGACAAGATGGATACTGTTTTCCCCCTCTTTCTTTCTTTCTTTCTTTCTTTCTTTCTTTCTTTCTTTCTTTCTTTCTTTCTTTCTTTCTTTCCATCCTTCCTCTTTTTCCATGTTTGTTTGAGTGTGTGTGTGTGTGTGTGTGTGCGTGTGTGTGTGGTGTGTATGCACTGTAAATGTGAGTGACGGAGCTCCGCCGGGGTCAGCCCGTAATCCAAACCCGGGGCGAGTCTGACAGAGGAACACAAAAAGTGGGGGGAAAAACAACATAGTTCATGCGCTCTGTCCCACTTTGCGCTATTATTACTGTGGAGGCTGGCAGGTCAGAGGGAGCGAGGGAGGGAGGGAGCGAGGGAGGGAGGGAGGGTGGGTGAGGGAACCAAGCTTGATGGAGGAGGAGGAGGAGGAGGAGAGGGAGGAGGAGGAGGAGGAGATGAAATTACACCTGTTCTGGTGGCTGACTAACGACTTTGAAATGCGAGTGGACCTCGCTCGCCGCCAAAATCATTTTCCCAACAATACAGCCTGATCTTTAAACAAGCAGAACTGGGACGCTGCGCTGACGTGACGCAGAGACGGCCCGCTGTGCTGAGACACTGACAGACCCTCAGGCGTGCTGTGTGTGTATGTGTGTGTGTGTGTGTGTGTATATGTGTGTGTGAGAGAGAGAGATAGAGGGAAAAGAGAGAGACCGAGTGTGTTCGTGTGTAGCTGATGTCTTAAAAGGCATCTTAGATATATATAAAAGACTTTTAATTAAGTTAAATGTGAAATCACTTTTATCACATGCACACACACACACACACACACACACACACACACACACACACACACACACACACACACACACAAATGCACAAAGGTCCCAAATTGACATCTATGAGCTACACTGTGACTGCTGCCATATGGTTACTGTGCACTCACTGGACCACATCTGCTGTGTGTTAGCACGTGCGCGCACACACACACACACACACACACACACACACACACACACACACACACACACACATACACACACACGCACAGACACGCACAGACGCACACACACACATCCCTGCTGCACCCGTACCTCAGACTTGTGTGGTCGATACAAGGTAAACTCATACAACCAAGCCCACCCACCCACCCATCCACGCACACACCTCCACACACACTCATGCATACAGTAGCATTTAACTCACCATCTGTTCGTTGAGGTCCTGGGAGGCCTCCATGGCTTCTTGGGTTGTGTGATCCGCCACACACTGCAAGAGCAAAAAAAACCAAAACAAAATAAAAATGTGAGTCAATTAATGGAGAAATAAAGTCATGTTTTACTGTTGAACCTCTGCACAGATATAACTTTATTTTCTGGAAAAGTGGCAGGAATTTGCTTGGAGGTCGAGTCTTTGATTGCGCATTTAATTGCCCCACATTGCGGTTGACATCATCTGCCGTACTGTACTCATCTCTATTTTTTTCTCATCATCAACGTCAACATTCATCTGTGTGTTAGACCTTCTGTCGCTGTGTTTATGTGTGAGCAACAGGAGACTGACGTGGGGAAGCGGCCGCGTTAACTTCGGCATATCATCTTCGGCCGAGGGTGAAGCGCAGAGATAATTGCAGAAGTAAATATCAACAATGAAAATGGAGAAGCGTAAATGATACGGCTGCATGGCTGGCTCTGGACCACAGACACAGTGGCTGGCTTGCACACGAAGACAGTGAGTGACCCTATTAATACAAGACAGGAGACAGGTTGGCGCAGCAGCCCGGAGCGACGCAGTGGCCGAGGTGATTGTCTCACTACTTATGAAGTGAGATTGAATGTTGCGATCAGGAAACAACCCCCCCCCTCCCAAAAAAAAAAAAACAAAAAACACCAGAGACATAAATTACATCTGTCCCTTGTTTGTTCTGGACACTGTCACGCAGAGGCTGTAACAAAAGGCCAGAGCGGGAAGAATGGCAATACAATGCTGGCATCCCAACAGACCGGCACAAAATGGCCGCTCTCTGCTTTACCGTGCAAAGGCCCTCAGAAGAAAGTCGGGACAAAGGAGTAGGCGGCGAGGACGCGCATTCACATGCAAACACAAAAGTCCTCCCCTGTCATTAGATCTGCCGTTCCCATCGACTTCGGTTAAAGAGTGGCAGCGTGCCATCCCGGGCTAATTCACCCACTTTAGAAAAGAAAAACATCTGAACATTTCAAACACGCTAAATCACCTCAGCTTAAGTGAATTAATAGTTCTTTATTAGGCACTCGGTAAGAGTGTGTGGTGAGTGGTGTGTGTGTGTGTGTGTGTGTGTGTGAGAACTGTTTCTCTGCTACAGAGGCCTATCAGTGTTGTAAATGTCACCTTGATCTATATCATGCCCTAAAGCTTGGTTACTAACGTGAACATTAAATTAGAGCAGCTTAAGGCCCTGTGTGTGTGCATGCACACGCGCGCGCACACACACACACACACACACACACACACACACAGACACACACACTTGTGCACTAGGAATTGTCTGGCTCGATCCTTTAAACTAACTGGCATCCTTTTAATTTTTCATAGCGTTCAGCTCCTCCTCGCCTGAAACCGAAGACAATAATGCGTCTCTCAGGTGAATTGATTTGTGCCCACACCCTCCCTCTCTCCCTCCTTCCCCTCTCTCTTTCTCCCTCCCTCCCCCCCCCCCCCCTCTCTCTCTCCCCCTCTCTCTCTCTCCCCCTCCCTCTCTCACCTTTGTGGAGGACAGAATAAAGCCTTCTATTTGTTTGCATGTCACTCTCCCCTTCGCGACCGCTCCTGCTCTAACTGCATGATGGACGGTCAAACCCACATGAAGTAAAGCCTGCGGTTTGTTGACGCCCTTTTTTGTGGCTGTAAACGACACATTTCTGACTTCGTTAAAAGTTTCTAACAACTCCTGTTTTGCAAACCCCACGCAGGAATCAGAGGCATTTTATTATTTGAGACTGGGTTAATTGCTGACCAGCAGCCCTCTCCCACCCCGCACAGGGCGGCCGCTGCAGCAGATACCTGACACTTCCCTGGAATCAATAATGCCTGCCATTTCCTTCTGCGTCCCAGAAGAGAGAATTAGATTTCTCTCTATGGCTATTGACAGCGACATAAGAAACACACATGAGACGGCGGAGGATTAGAAAGTGGAGCTACGCTGCGGTAATTTCACGCCATAAAAGCCGAACAGAGGAGAATGTCGAACAAACCGCAAACTGCTGCTGGCTGCACAGAGCCGCGTTGAAAAGTCACTTTTTTTTGTTCGCTTCCACTCGGATTGACCGACAGATCAGTTTTATTTCTAAGACAGTTGCGGATTTTATATATATATATATATGTGCATGCCAAGCAGACGCAACTCCGTGCGTCTGCGCAGCAGAAATGCGCCGGTCTGCAACATTAGACGCGCATCAAAATGTCACCACGTACAGCCTCGAGTATTTCTCCAGCACAAAGGTGAATTACGGAGAAAAAAAAGGCGTGAAGCTATTGCTTCACAAGGCCGCACAGTGATGTATGAAATGCTGCACCCCTCCCTCTAATTCCTGCCGCTGGCCTCCCTTATTAGCCCAGTATTATATTCCATTTATTCATATTGCACTTTGTGAAATAATTGTGAAAAAAATACAAATAATAATAATAAAGGCCCTTTATAAAATATGAATTAACACAGGGGTTGTACTTAGATAAAATAGATATAATATCGTAAACCATTTTGATTAAAAGTACTAGTTAATTTTATATATGAGGCATTAAAGGGGCTATGAATTAAATCAATGATGAAAAATAAGAGTTTGACTGTAAACAAAGCTGCAGCCAAAAAAAGGAAAAAAAGAACGGTGGTTATTTCCACTTGTGTGTGCAGGACGTTATCATTTTCCTAAATCTGCAACAATGCAGATCTTCCAGCATCAGTGCAGTGGTTATATAGTCCGAGGCTCGCTGTGAAATCTAATCTGTATGGATTACGGCCTATCAGATTTGGAGTCATGTCGTTAAGGCGCAGGCCAATAGCCAGAGACCATGCAGGCCCCGGGGGTGTAAGATTCCCATTTCCTACAGATCAAATATAAACACAAACTCCACGTGGGTGGAGGGCAGAGACATTCCTGAATGTGTGTGATGAAATCTGGATTTTTATTTTAAAAAGAAAAGTCAAATTAAAAATAGAACCACGCTCACCTGCTGTCCAAATCCCCCCATATTTTATTTCTAGGACATTTTGTCCATCATAAAAAAACAGCAGGTTTGCAAAAAGGAGCTGAGGAAGTCCGCCTCCATCTGCAATGAAATGACGTTTGTGTCGGACTGTAAAAAGGTGAAAAAATGAAAGTGGATTTCTTGTGTGTCGGATGCAACTAAAATACTAAGATCACGTCCTTTCACAAGAGCGTTCATGTGAAGCCATGAACCTGGCTGTTCCACACGCACACACACGCAAATAAATTAAAATTGTACAAATTATTATTCTTGGGACCGATACATTTCAATAAAGTCAATAAGGTAATCATTTCTTGCAATTTATTCTAGCTAAATGAATTCCAAAATTAAGTTAGAATTAATAAGGCCTAGCTAAATAAAACTTCTATCTATCTATCTATCTATCTATCTATCTATCTATCTATCTATCTATCTATCTATCTATCTATCTATCTATCTATCTATCTATCTATCTATCTATCTATCTATCTATCTATCTATCTATCTATCTATCTATCCGGTATGACTCAGAGTTAGTTAATTAGTTGTTGGGACGTGTCATGCACAGGTGTCACAGATGTTTGCAGGCTGTGAGAACAGACCTGCAGCCACACAGACTCACCTGTGATCAGGCTGCTGTAGTGCTCTCCCTGGGTAAGAAGTCAGCTCCCAGCTTCCTCTCCCTTCTTATTGCCTCATGCTGTGTCCGCTGCACAGCTCTCCCTGCCGTCTGCAGCCTGTCACTGTCTGTTACACAGCAGCACCCATGGGCAGCACCACTCCGCACAACAATAATAACAATAGTAGTGGTGGTGGTAGGAGTAGAAGTAGGAGGAACAGCAGCAGAGATTAAGCAGGCTTCTGGAGTCGCAGTGACTGTGGCGCCTCACAGGCTGTCGGGCCGGTCCGTGCTGTCAGAGTGGCGGACCGCAGCGGGACACACCATGACTCCAGGTCCGCCTCAGAGCCGCAGCCGAGCGGCGAGCACCACGCACAGCGCACAGCCCACCACCTCGTAGGCGCCCCGCGCGCCGCTGCGCATGCGCCCAGCTGCCATGCGGACTGTGCTGGGCGCGTGGGCTTCAGAGGGAGGCGGGGAGGGGAGGCCAGAGGGACAATCTTATTAATAGTTTGGCCGAATGACGAGCTCATAGTTTTATCTGTCCCGTCAAAACAGCCTGTACCACTGACAATATCTATCTATCTATCTATCTATCTATCTATCTATCTATCTATCTATCTATCTATCTATCTATCTATCTATCTATCTATCTATCTATCTATCTATCTATCTATCTATCTATCTATCTATCTATCTATCTATCTATCTATCTATCTATCTATCTGTATCTGTCTGTCTGTCTGACAGCTTTGTGTAAAGTACAAAGACACAAATGATTTTGCCATACAATTTGAATTTTCATACAATGACAATAATTTAACGTATTCAAATTATTTTGCCCATTCGATTATTCGTGACTTTTGAGCCATACAGTGCAAATTACATTTGATGTGTCTTTCATTTGGACTAAAACATTTGTACTATTTCTGTCTATTTTTGTGTGTACTTCATCTATCTATCTATCTATCTATCTATCTATCTATCTATCTATCTATCTATCTATCTATCTATCTATCTATCTATCTATCTATCTATCTATCTATCTATCTATCTATCTATCTATCTATCTATCTATCTATCTATCTATCTATCTATCTATCTATCTGATGTATAAGATCAGAACAAGTCTGCTTGATGCTACTATTTTTATGTTCAGGCAGGTATCAATTTACTTTTTTATGCTTCAGTCTGATTACTGCACAAACTGTCACTCAGCTCCCTTCCACATACTTACTTTTATGAAACTATTCAAAATGTATGTCTCCTTTATTCCCCCCATTGTCTTTATGTAATGTCAGTGCCTTCAAAAAGCGAAGTCTGGCCTACTGCAAGTGGAGTAAAGTGAACTGAGTGCGCATTTTGTTTTATGCTGATCCAGTGCATTTCTGCTTGGCATAAATTGTCAAATTCCTTGTTGTTTATTGTTTACAAAGTCCTCATCAAGCTTCTGTTTATGCAGTTGGTTCTGGGTTTCATCAATACGCACAGAAGAATGAACAGGGCAAGATTACATGCATGTGATATACATGAGTTGCATTTAAAGAAACTCATATACAAACAAAGAATCAAAGGATTTATGTTCAAGACACGACTGAGCCACAAGAGACAGAGTTGGAAGAAGACAACAAAGTTTTCTATTCACGTCACACACCGCATGAACTAAAATACATTTTACTTGCAATTTGGAACTTTTTGGATTAGTGAAGTGAAGAAAAGTAAAATACCACAGTCTTTTTTCCACTGCTCATGCTTTTTACTAGTGTGTTTGAGCTGTGCCAGAGAGAAGTCAAGATTGTTTTCCTAATAAACGCCAGGATTTTAGATGATGCCTGGTCAATTATAGGGATCGGAATCACACTTTGCACTTTGGGTGAAGTGACCCTTCAACACAAGAGAAACACACTACATGTCTTCATTAGTTACTGATAGCATAAAGAGAGAACCTCATAGCCAGACAGAGGGGAACCATGCTGCTCTACACACAGACCTAGGCAGAGACGAAGAGAACAATACAAAACACGCCGGCTGTTCAAAACATAATAACAAACATAAATCAGCGGCCCTCAACTAAAGTCAAACAGTGTGTTCCACGGTGGCCCCAAAAAAAGATGACAGATTTGGCCATGAGTGTAGTTTATTTGACAAATCGAATGTTTGTTATGGCTTATGGATTCTGGGACCATTGGATCCAGCTGGCCTGGGACCAGCGGCCTTTTACAATGTTGTCATTTATTTGGGATGATGTCAGCAGCCTCTCCGACTGATCCCTGATTGTTGGTTTCAAGATCCTGCTGACACACACATTCACACACAAATGCACACACACACACACACACACACACACACACACACACACACACATACACTTCACATTCAAATACATCTTACATCTTTTTCATGCATTTCATCCCTCTTCTTCGTAATATCATGTAAAATGAAAACAGCCAAAGTTTCCCTGGCACTACATGCACAAACACTCAAACTGGCACACGCATGAGAAAGCGAGAGCCGCTGACTGCTGGCGAAGCGAAAATGAAAAAGAGAGAGCGGAGTGAATAGGTGGCTGTCATATTAATGTCCTTACCTCAGTGCAGTGTTGACACTCTCTCCTTTGATTCCGCAGTCCATTTTTCTTTCCCGCGCGTGTGTGCGTTAACTTGGGTAGTAGAGTTTGTCCTTGCAGGAGAGCGAGAGACTTATTTTAAGATGCATTTTTTGAGAATCTGACAACCACTTTGGCATCATGCGGCAAGTCTCTTTAAATCCAATGACAAGAAGCGTTGATTGTGTAAATCCAGCACAACACATGATAGAGTTTCCTGAACTGATGCCACTGTCTGTTTCGGTCTTCCAAAACCGTCACTGTTTTCTAAAGAAACTTGATTTGTGATGTTACAACACTAGAGTTGAGGTTTTGATACCAAGAAAACATGTGGCTAGGTTTAACGGAATATCATGGTTAAATAAGGCACCTCTTATGGTTTGGGAAACATTGCGGTTTGGGTCAAAATGACTAGTGTGTTGAGGTTGGTAGAGCTTGTTGTTATGGTTACAGCAAGATAAACAAGGACAGATGGACTGTGGTTGCTTTAAAAAACACTATGTGTCCAGTGTTCAGATGTTTCTGGGGTAGATGATGAGGCCGTTTTACCACACTGGTAGAAGTACTATCTTGATGCTGGTTGTGATAGGACTTACAACCAAATCAATGTTCAATTGTAATGATGATTAACTGATTTGTTAAAGTTCCACCATTTCTGCCTTGATTTGATCATTGCTTTTGTTACCATTAAACCAAATGTATCTCCTCAATATTGCTGCTTTTATGTCTACTTTAGAAGTTGTAGCACTAAGTACTAAGAAGTTGCCGTAAAAAGAAAAACAACAACATACTAATACTAATAATAATTTTGTGAATCAGAATTCAAATCAGAAAGCTTTACTGCGTGTATGAACCGGACGACGCTATACAGGCACTGTAGATGCATACATGAACATGTGTGCACTCTCAAAAAGACACAGTCTTTATTAACAGTGGATTTCTGTTGCTGAAGGAGTCAAAGTGACAAAATACTGACTTCAAGTGAAATGAAGGAGGGATGCAGTCCACAGAGACTGAACAGAAAGTTGAAGCCTGGTTTACACTGCTTCACAACTGAGCCTTTTAGTTATTTATTATGTGGAAGAGTGCAGGATAAGCTCTACAAAGTCATATGATGCCATGCGTAGTAGGCATGAAATCACGTGATGAGTGATGCGTGATGCGTGTGTGTGTTTTGGCACCCACTTTGGGTGGGTCAAATTCAAACCCTTGAACAGACACAACAGACCAACAGACCATGCTGCCCGGTGATTGACACATTCTGCCAGAATAAATTAAAACCTCAAGCTGTGACAGAGCCTGAAATAGCAGGAAGCTGTCGCTGACCTGCAATCTCTAGTGCCACATGTCAGCAAGCTTAAAAAACTTGGCAGAACATTCTGCACATAGGAAGCATGTCCAGGTGTTTGTGCATTTCTGGTGTGTGTGCGAGAGACTGTCATGAGGAGTCAACAGGCACTAATAGATGCTGATGCTTTAACTGCAAATGCAGTGTTTGAGATGACTCCCACAGGTGGTCTGAAACCGAACCAGCTTGTATCATTTGCTACTTTAAGATGAATCCCATGAAAACCTACGTCATCTTGTTTAATCAAACTTAAAAAACATTTTGGAATCTGAAGGCAGGAGGCAGATGGGTCTATTTTTTTTGCCAGCTGTTCTCCGGAGGGTGACGCCAGGGTGGGGTGGGGTGGAGGGGTGGGGGGGTTTGGGGGGGTGGCTAAGCCCCAAGATGTTTAGTGGCGTAGGACTGTGGGTCCCTTTGCCAAGTCACAGAGCTTCTGGTTCCTGCCAAGCAGGGGGGTGGGCAGTGGGTGGGTGAGAGAAAATGCCATTTAGCTGGCTGGTATTTATAGATATGTGAGGAACTTGTGCTGAGGCCGGGCCGAGGTGCTGACGACGTAAAACGAGAGGACGCTTCCAGAAGTCGGGTGTCAGGGCACACAGATAAAAATACCCGGTGAAAGATGGGGCTGGTCATTAGTGGCGCAGTCTGGCATGTGACATGGCAGCATTTCAGAGGTGATTTATGATTATTACTACAGCTAACCTATACCTCTCCCTTTCCTGCCCCTACCCACCATCCCAAATTGGTTTGCCAAATGGAATGGTGCATGGGGTTTATTTCAGGGGATGAGTGCACAGAAGAAAAGTCTGTTGGCATTTTAGACTTTGGCAGAGTGCCACAGCTGGGTCTCAGATTTGACCACAATATGGATGTAAAAACAAAAGTGATATTGTATTGATCCTCTCTGGTAATTAAGATGGTGGAGCACGAGTCGAAAGTGTGATGTTTCCCCTCTGTGTCAGCGAGACAAAATTAAGAGTGTAATTTCTAAAGAACACTTGCTGAATTACTTGCGATATAATATGACTTTCTGCTGGAAGTATCAATTCATCAAATAATCCTGCATAACAGTTATTGCCAGATAAGACACTATGGCACAAGGGAGGGGGGACGGGTTGGGTATGGGTAATGAGCTCATTGCGGGCCGCTGCCTTCCCTAATTGCCAGAGCGAGCTGCCACAGGGAGGAACAAAGGAAACATTTAACACATCGTAAATTCCTGTAATGTCCTGCCGAGGAGCTGCCGCTCCAGTTTCACTCACAACTTTTTTTCACTGACTCTTTATGTGTGTCCAGTGACAGAGGCAGAGACATCATAAAACAGTAAAGGACAGGTTTGGCAAAACATTAATGAGGCTTTTTTTCTCTTAGTATGTGCCCTTCTGTGATCACTGGAATCAATTTATGAATCTGTTAATTTTTTAATGAACAAGAATAGAGGGATAAGGCTTCTAGATGAGATCCATCCGTGGTGTTGCTGGTGCAATCTCAAGTGCAATTAGCACACATTCAGTCTCACACCTATAGGGACTTTAGAGTCTCCAGTCAACATAAACTTGCATGTGTGTGGACCAGAGAAAACCCACACGAAGTGGAATAACATGCAAATTTGTCACACAAGAGTTCTCAGATTTTAATATATATTTGCATATACATATTAGATAGAGGACTCTTTTGTTCTAAGGCAGCAGTGCTTACCGTTTGCCCACCATATGGCCTCTACCGCATCATCGAATGAGTGATTTTCGTGTCAGGTGCCTCAAACGTTCATGTGACAGGAGAGCACAAAGCCATTAAACTTTTAAAATCTTGACTGAGGCTTTCGCAAAACTCCTGGCTTTATCGTTCAGCTCCTTTCAGAGGTAATTGGAGCAATTTATCACGTGAAGAACATGAGTGATGTTTCTCCTCTCTCCGTTTAAACTAGCGTACACACAATATCAAGTCCAGATTTAAAGCTGTATTGTTTTTCTACTGTTTCACAGACAGGAAAGCTGTGCAGCCGAACACCGCTAAAACACACAAATGCTGCACTTCACTCCAACAGTCTGCAGAAAAGTGCCGCTTTTGTGTCTCGCTGAATTCCTTCCCAGTTTTCTGTCCCTCAAGGCAAATGATGGAGCATATGCTTTATTCGCTGAGATGGTGATCAAGTGTGTGTGAGAGCGCTGGAGGAAAGAGACGGAGTGAGGGAGAGAGAGTTTGTCCCACATCAAGCGTCCTGAGAGACTCCTCGCTTGTGTCAAATGACTGTGCATGATGTGCAAAGACGTGTGTTCTGTTTTCTGTGTGTGTGTGTGTGTGTGTGAACACAACACGCTGTGTGTTTTTTTATTCTTTTATTTTTGTGAGGGAGCAGGGAGTGAAGGGGGGCAGGCCAACAAAATTAGTTTACCATCAGCTGTGCTCTGGCTCTCGTTCGCCTCCGGCCTCCGTCCAGTATTTCTTCCAGCTCTCTCCACCTAATGGCGGCTCAGGGCGGTTTTACGGCACCACCCTGGGGAGGCTACTGTGGCCAGATCCAGAACACTTGGCTTTATGTGGATTGAATGTTTTATGGTTATGGACATTATATTTAAGTATAGGAACAGTCTCACAAGAACCCACCCCCACATCACCGTCCCGAGCCCTAATAATCACACCAGTGTAGGAAGAATACGTGAGGATTGTGTCCTGTGCCAGAGACATTATCAGGAAGTTATGTAACATGGTGTTAAGACAAGTCTGATATGAACAAGCTGATACCAAACCTTATCACGGCAAATTTGACTATGGACTGAAACTTTTAGAAAAGTCTGTCCATCCATCCGTTATCTTACTTGCTTTAATGGTACCACAGGGGTCTCTTGGTGTTTATCTCCAGCTCACATAGGGTAATACACCATGAACAGATCTCCAGTCCATTTTGGACCACACACATACCATTCACTTTCACACTCACACCAACAGTTTTCCCCCACTGACCTAAACATACATGTTTTTGGACTAGAAGAAGGACTGAAGAAGACTAAAGGAGTACTTCTCAGGGTTGCCACAGTGTCTATAAAACAAAATATGAATGTGCAAAGTCACAAATGTTGGACAGATGCGTGTGATTTTGTCACAAACAAGTTCTTTGTATTAAGAGCCGAAATTTGCTCATATGAGATCTCATGAGTTTCTTGTGGTGGTGGTATAGACTGAGGAAGAGAACACATTAAAGGTTAGATTGAGAAATGAAAGAATCTCCATTTTATGTCATTAAGGCTGTGTGGAAAAATGAAAAAGACAGATACGAGATGGAGAAAAGGTGAAGAGCAGCCGCATGAGTTGGCCACACGGTGGTGGCTGCCCTCATGTTAAAACAGTTAGCCTTTGATAGCTATTGCTGCAGCGGTCGAGGGGCAAATCACTTGTGATTTTCACTGCTGTGAATGTGATGTATGCAGCTCATGGGTGAAAGTGTGTGCAAGGGGGGAGGGGAAAAGGAGAGGGAGTGAGAGGTAGGGCAGCAAAGAAGAGCATACTGAAATCAATTAAAGTTTTTGGATATGTGTGTTAATATGTGTTGCTTTTATCATTTTGCTTATGTTAAGATATCTGCTTGGAAACCCTGGAAATCACACCCTGCTTTGCATTCAGTATCATGTGAGCAAAGCTGTAAATTGAGTAGTTAAGTGGTACATCCTTCCGTACATTATCTTACGCGCTTTGTACCCAATTGTGTGGGATACACACATGGCACACACACACCATCAACTGTCTGGGCAATATAAAATCTCCAGTTGTCCTCAGTGCATGTTTTTGGTCTGTGGGAGGAAACCAGAGCATCTGGAGATTACCCATGCACACCCAACGAGAACATGCAAACCCATAGAGAAATGGCTGAACCAGGATGCCAACCTGCAACCAGGCAACAGCAATCATCCAGGACTGATACAGTATACAATCATGTCTGAGTGTCTGAATGAGTACAAACAAAACTTCTTCCAGAGAGCAACAGTGCATTCACTAGGTGGCATGCTGCAAAATCAAAATCACTGGGAAGTATTTAATCCAATTAATATCACACACTGAAGAAAAATAATTGAATCGAGAAGGTATATGCTACTAATACTAAAACTGACCTTGGGTTGTGCACACAAAGTTGTATAAAAGAAGGCAATTTAATCATTTTTGGAAATTGAAGTTGTCAAAAAAACAGTGAGTTGCAAGAAAGTGAAAGTAAAAGTAATTCCACCGTTTCGTGGAGATCAAATGGGACAGAGTCGTGGCACTGTCTTGTCACTGTAGGAACTACCCCTGCTATTCTGTATTCCTGGTGTGTGGACAGGGCATTTGTCCGAGATGCCTGGAGGAGCGGAGCATCCCAACGTGTCCGACATGTTTGGATCTGTTACGCATTACTCAGCCTCTCCACAATCTGGCTCAGAGAAATCGGTGAGATGGGCAGGGGTACAGTCAGAGGCCACCTACAGAGATCTGGATGCTGCACTATGAGAAACTCAAGCTGTTCTGTGAGGATGTTCAGCGGCTCATCTGCATCGTCCACAGGGATGCCATAAACACAAGGAGTGCAACTGTGTCCCCCAATGATGAAGTAGCAGAGGCCCACAGGGTGAGCAATCACTGATAGCTATAAAATAAAAACAGGTGAGTTTTTTTGCACCAAGCCAAAGATGTCCTGTATGGTCTGTCAAATGCATGTTTAATTGCCTAGTCAAACAGACTATGGTCTTAGGAATGGGAAGGACTCGGCTGTGACAAAATGGCCAGAAATATCCTGGTGAGTCAAGTGGTTATAGATTTGTTATTTTGTTGTGTGAAGTGTTGGGGTTTGATGCAATACATGAGGCCAAAGACCTTGGAGTCCTGCCATTCACAGTCTGGGATAAGATGAACAACCTCATCCAGTACAGTAAGAAATATAACGCCTTTGTGTTCTTCCCTACCTAGAGATTTTAACAGGTGACTGATGACATGACTTGTCCATAAACCTGCTGTAAAACACGCAGTAAACCATCTTAATAAAGTATTCACTTTTTTCTTGGAAGAATTGCTGGTGTCTATCTTCAATGCATATGTGAATGTCTAAGAGTCTACAGTCCATGGCAGGATACAGAAGAACACCCTTCACTCTCACACTCACTCCCAGGGGCAATTGAGAGAGTCCAGTCAATCTCAACATGCATGTTTCTGCATGCAACAGAGAGCAAACTTCCCCCAGAAAGGCCCTAGGTCTGACTTTGATTCAAACCCTTGACCTTATTATTTGGTAGGTTTCATTCATCCATAAGATACAAATACCCAGTGACAATACAAATCGTGTGGCTAGAATATAGTCTGGAATCTATAGCAAACAATTGCTTTTGATTTTGTCTTTTTATTGTTGTTCATTGCTGTGAGAATTTATGTTATATTAGATTTAGATATTAGGTATTTAGATATTAGATGCTTATTTTATTCTTTATGTCCAAGACAATGTCCAGAGAATTACACAAATAAACATGCTAGTGCTAGTATTGACATATTGAAGGTGCTAGTAATAATTCAGTAGCTGACTGTTGTTGCTGTTTTTTTAATGATGCCATAATTTTGTAGTGTTTTGAGTTCCTCTTGAACTTGAAATGACAGATCAGCAATCACCGCTAATTGAAAATTGAGTCAGTTATTGTTAATAATTGAAAAACAATTGAGATAACTCATCACTTAACCTCTGCATGTTTCAGTATGTCTCATGTGAGACAGCAAAGAAGCAAATATCTCATGTGCTTCAGTCCGCTGATGTCACACACTGAATGTGCATGATTATATAGGAAAATATGCAAGTTGAAAATAAACGAAAAAGTAAGTGCTTGAATGTCTGGCTCCTAATCTTCATTAGGAATGGTTGATGCATTTGCCTATATGCATGCATAGCACAGAGGTGAATCATTGCGAGGCGGTTTCTAATGTGCTGCCGTGTCTCTGTTAGCAACTGATGTGCACACACACACACATGCACACACATACATGGATCTGAATCCCTCCGTCTCAGTGGTATTACAGCTGGAATGTCTGCTATGTTTTTTCAACTAATGAAAGAATGAAGAAAAATAAACAAAGGGGCCAAATTAAAAGAGAGAAAAAAGAGACTTGAGAGAAGAAAACACACCGAGAGGAGAAAGTGGACATTGCAGCACCTCACCATCGAGCAGTTGAAGTCTTATGTGAGCCCAGTTGTCTCAGGGCTGATGAAGGCCGGGGATCAGAGAGTGATGGACAGCTGCTAACGCTCAGTCACGAGGGGATTCCCTGCACCTCTATTACCCACAGTGCTTTTCTGCAAAGAGTGAGACAGAGGAGAAAGTGTCGCCTTGACTGATGACTCATCCACAGCTTTAATTAGGCAGCTCTGACAGTTCGACGTTTTCATGCCTCCGTTGAAGATTTAGTCACTGGAGCTGAAGTGGTCGTTTTTATATGTTTCATAGCTGTCAAGTTTAAGTCGGTCCCTAAGCCCACTCATTTTAATGCAGCTGCAATCATTTGTCAGGTTTCACATTTTGGGATAAAAACTCTCTCTTTGCTGTTTTTTTGTCCCCTCTACAAATCATCATTCTCCCTGTATAAACATTACTTTAGCTCAAAGGAATGACGGCAAACCAGCGTGTCCAACTTTTTTTTTTTTTTGAAATCTCAAAATCCCCTTTGAATGATCAATCATTCGATGTTGACCAGAGAGCACCAAGGAGCCGCTTAGTAGAAGACGTCAGATGTTATTTTACTGAAAGTCCCATTTCTCTACTAATCAGACGAGGTAAACATATTAATCAGAGGAATTTCAAAGCGCTGGACATTGTTTTTGTAACTGCAAGGAAATTAGTTTTGCCCCAAAACTTTACAAAGAGTATCAATCACATTGGCAACAATGATACAATTTCAAGGTCTGAAAGGTAAAACAAGGCTTTTGTGAGTGTTTGCAGGACATTGCATTGCACTAATTTGTGCGCAGGGCCTTTACATGAATGTGCTACTCGCATGTGAGGTACAATGATGCTGAAAATGAGTGAATCAGGATGGAGAGATCAAAGGAGGACCATCTCCTGGTGATCAGAGCTACAACATGGCTCTGAACTGGAGCCAAAACAGTAAGCAGATCTCAAGTCAAGGCACAATTATACAGAATACGAGAGAGACAAACTGAGGGGCAGGAGAGATGTGCCAATGGCCCCAAGGTTTGAGACAGAAGGTATACAGTGTCTGTCAGGACCAGCACCTCTATGTGGTTGGACTTGGCTTGACTTATGAGCAAAAGACAGTGTGTGTGGGTGTGTGTGTGTGTGTGAGAGTCTGTGACTGACATGCAAATGTAGAAGGAGCCTATTTTATGCTGAAGACAATTATAAAAATGTACACCATGGGTGTCACATTTGTCTTACCATAAAAACACACTGTCTAAATTCTGTCTTAATGTGTGCGCTGTACATTCTGTAATGTGTAGATAGAAGAATGCATGCATGGACACATACACATGCACACTTTTATGTGGTTGGTTTTCCATCTGCTCCTTGTTTTCAGGTCCCCTTTGGTCACTTTTTGCTCTTGTTATTTGTGGTCTGGATATTTTCAAGTAACAGACTCCAAGCGTAGGATGTTGCTCATTCTCTCTTTCTCTCTCGCTTGCTCTCTCTTTCTCTCTCTCTCTCTCTCTCTCTCCCTCTCTCTCAAGGTTTATTGTTTTGTTTGGCATTTATGCATTGCGTTTGGAGGCAATCATTGAAGAATTTGAGCAGCACGTGTCCTTAGCAATCATAATCATGAAATCCCTACTGGTTTCTCTCTCTCTTTCTCTGTCACACACACACACACACACACACACACACACACACACACACACACACACACACACACACACTCATACAGAATGAGAAAGAGAGAGAGAGACCTGATTGCTACTCAGTCTGGTCTGTATAATGTTATGGAGGCAGATTGAATGTGTCAGTCAGGACCTCACAGGAGGATATTGGGAGAGGAAGGAAAGGAGGAAGGATGGATGGAAGGAGCGGAGGAAGGAAGAAGGGGAGGAGGGAGGAAGTTTTCTTTGCACTGATGAATGAAGCAAGGGGTTGTAATGTGCATGAATAAAAGGAGGCTGGATTTTAAAGACAGGTCTGACAGTTAGCACGTGTTCTTGTTTCTCGGTAAGAAGACACGTTTTTAAATCTTCCCTTCTCTCAAAGACACAGATATGTATATACACATGCACACTCACACACACGCACACACGCCTACACATTAACACCAGCCAGCCTAGATGGTCAAGTGCTTTGATAAAGTGCTGTCTAGTGTTCCCGCACTCTCTAAGCCCCCTGAGAGTAGATCAATACTCAGTCTGCATCAAGTTACTGCTAATGTCCTCATGTTTTTAACCAGGCTGTGTGTGTGCATGTGTCTGTATGTGTGTGTGAGTGAGCATCTGCCCCTGGTGTGACCCAAGTTATAATTATCATTAAATGTCAATGAAGACGATAGGACTGTTACACTGAGCAGATAATCCCGAAGCCCTGGCTCACAGCGCCTCCTAAGGACACTCATGGGTCACTGCAGCTCGAGCAGACTTTACATTGAGAGATTCAGGTGGCGCAAAAGAAAAAAAAACTGAAAGGCGTGTGTGTGTTGTTGCCTTTTGGCTTGAATTGTTTGTCTATAACAAGAGAAAAGTCTTTACCTCATATGCCCCTCCTCTGACTATCAGCCTCCACTCGGCTCCTATTCCACATCTACATTTATGTCGCTGAGGAATAGAGGATAGTTAAACGCATTAATAATGCATGTGGGCCTCGCTGAATCAACAGGTATACATTTACCTGAACGGATCCCTTGATTGTGATCAGTGTGGTTTGTGGTTTTTACAGGATTTAAAAATGGCCGTATGAGTCACATTTAGGTGACACAGGTTTGGACTGTTGCTGCACGATAAGAAGATCACCAGGTACGAATCCGGATCAGACCGGGGTCTTTTCAGTGTGGAGTTAGCATGCTCACCCTGTGTGTGTGTGTGTGTGTGTAGGTGTCTGTGTGTGAGAGTTATCTCTGGGTACTTCAGTTTCCTCCCACACTCCAAAAACATGCATGTTTAGTCCCGAGTGGAGACTGTGACAGTGTTATGGTACAATGGCTGGATGTAATGTATATGTCAAAATCTGGACATGACTTCTCTCTGTTCTGATAACATTGTGCTCATCAAACTGATAAGCAACATGTGGGAACGTGACACTGTGGCAGCCCAACCATAACTGGAGTTGTAAACAAACCAGTGGCTCAGACAGATTATCCTCATCGCTGTCTTTGGTGGTGAAACTGAGAGTGAGCACAGTCAAAGTGAGGGGGAATAATCCTCCATTGTACTGAAAAACTACAGTAGGTCAGGGCTAACCATCGTTTGTCCTGCTTCTACTTGAACATGGAGAGAATGAGGCAGTGGGTGAATGAGGCTGAGGTTTGGGTCACTAAATGATTGTTGTTACACTGAGGTTTGCTTAATATCATAGTGGCATAAATGTTTTGTCTTGGACTTCAGGTCCGCTCTCTTAACACAGTCTTAATCAAGTGAGTGCTGTATCACGCAATAACAAGAATTAATGTAGAAGACGGTAATTGAATATGTTTTGGCAATGCTTTGCAGACATGATCAGAGACATATTTTGCCAGTTTGCATATATACTCTTGTTAAAATGTTCCCTCATTATGGTGAAAAAAGAGACTTTTACTTTTTAAGACTGACCACAATCGTACTCCGGTTAATAATTTCAACATTTTCCTCCAAATAGGTTTGGCTGCCCTACAATTTGGATAGAAAACAACAGTCTAATTTGCAGACAGCTTGTGTTTCTTGTCTTGTTGGACACATTCCTGGCTTTATGCAAGTACTCAGGAAAGTAAAACCTTATCATTTTTGATAACTACAATATCAATACACCCGGATTGCATGAAACTACACTTTTTTCAGTACAGGAAGAGGAAGAGATTGCGGTCAGACAGAATGAATGAGAACTTGAAATTCACAAAGCAGGTGAGTACATTCAGTGCAGGATGCAAGGAGTGTGCCTAGACCATTATAATAAAAACAGAGAGAGGTTTTGGCCCGTGCACCCCTCCTTTCTCTCACCTCCACCTCTCTTTATCCAATCCCTCATCTCTCCATCCCAATCAATCTCTCCCTCCCCCCTCACTAATGCACTCTTTCATGTGCTCTCCTATTTCTGCCTCTCTCTCTGCCGCCCTCTCTCCCTCACCCTGATGTCTCATGGCCCTTTTGTAGGCCCTCTACATTTTTGGGGGTAATGTGATCCCCCCCATTTCTCCCTCGGGGTGGTCCGCTCCTCTCATTCAAACAACAAGCTCGGTCTGGATGGAGCTGGCAGCGAGGGGAGAAGGAGAGGGGGGAGAGAACAAGAAGGATGAAGATGGAGGAAAAAGTTAGACAATGGGCATGTAAAGCAGCCACTAAATCTCGTCCTTGTTCATTCATAGAGTGCGCCGACAGGTAAGGTGTGCATACCTAATGTGTCAGATCAAGTGAATGGATCCAGTGTGCGTGCATGTGTGTGTGTGTGGGTGGGTGTGTGTGTTTGTGTGTGGGTGGGTGAGCGTGTGTGTGTGCTTCACTCATACCTGTGCCATCTGTTTGGTCACATCCAGCAGCTGTTACTGTTTCCAGACCAAGTCAACATTGCTCCCATTCGGCAATATGTTACACATTTATTTAAAAAACATACTTTTTCCACATGTTTTTAGGCCGTAAAGCAACAGTTAATTATTTGTGCAGGGAGCTGGAAAAACAACACTACTCTATTATCACCATATTGCAAAATATACCAAAATTGCAGCTGGGAATGAATCTGCCAGCACATGGGATTTTTTTTCTTTTTTTTTTTTTACATATCCAGCAGAGCAACTTTGATTTTTATTTTCCTTTTGCTTCAGTTTTACTTGCGTGGAGTTGTGTTTTTGACTCCACCAGCTCTGAAAGGATAGCCCTGCCTCAGTAGCGGCTCAGCGTACCACATTCACCAGCTGGTTCCTGGCTCAGCAGACTGAGCTGCAGACCGTGAAACCCAAACATTGAGTTGAAAGCGATTAAAACGCTCCACATGGCTGGAGAGTCAGGTTATAGTTCTTTTTCGACTCATGAGCACAAACTTACACGAATGGATTTCTGTCTAAATGCAAAAGAATTGTGGCAGATTTTGAGAACGACGGCAATAACAAAGATGCAAACAGTTGCTTGTTTCTATTCTTAATACTGTTACTGAGACAGTTGGATTGAAATAAGCAGTAGCTGGTACATCCACCGCTTATCCCCCGAGGGGAGAATAAAAGGCAGAAAGATACATGTTCTGTTTTGATTATGTATTTTTGTCTCCTCCAGATTCTCCTTTTTCAACAAAAGATCAGTTGTTGGGGGGGGTTCACACAGAAAAACATAGTGTATCCATCCATTATCTTACTTGCACCTTAACGGTGTTAGATGGTCAAAGGTCACCAGCCCATCTCAGGGCATGCACTTAAGGGCATTAGGGTCTCTGATTGACCTAAATGCATTTTTTGTTTGCCATGTGGAGGACATTGACGTACCTGGAGAAACACAACTAGACACTGGCACAATAAAGGCTTAACAACAAGATACAACTTTTTGTGAAGTCGATTGTGACGTGGTTACCTGTACTTTTTTAGGTTTTCATTTTCGGTGCACAAGTTGCCATAAAAACAAACTCTCAGCAATATTTATAGGTTTTATCTTCAAAACAGAGAAAATAAACAGAACAATATTCCTGTCTTGGTATCAATTATTCTAATGGCTCCATCATATAATTTCTGCTCACTTTCATGACTCCACTTTCATTTAATCTTTTTTGGCCTCCACCTCTATCCCTCTCATCCCTAAATCATTTCCTTGCCAGGAGATACACACACACACATCTGCACACACTCACTCACCTATACATACCACTGCGATGCCCCAGACAGGCCTTCACAATGTGGATGCCCCAAGGGAGCTTGGGTAACTTAGTCCCCTCTATCTGCCAACTGCTGTGTCACAAAGAGGCTCGCATTACACACCAACCAACCCACCCACCCACACACACACACCAACACACACACACATTCACATATTTAAACCCACACAGGCTCTCATTCAGATGCACAAGCACATACTCAATATTAAGGCATGCATATACACTTTATCATATGACATAAAGACACACACAGTATACAACCACACACGTACAGACACACACACACTTTCACCAGATATCAAGCCAAGTCTCTTTCACTGCTGACTCAAAATGGGAGCTTATAACGAGGGAGAGAGGATTAAGAGAAGGGGAAAAAGTGAAACTGAGCTAATGTCCTGACATACCGACAGGAAAGCTTTAAGGCCTCACACACTTTCACACACACACACGCACACACACGTCGTCAGGGAGTGTACACCCACAGCCCAGAGTTATTATGGGGTCGCAGTAGCTTTGTCACCTTCGATGAAGCGACCTCTCATCACGTATCTTTGAAAACGGGTTTGTTCAGATGAAAATCATTTCACCCACTCTTGTCACCTCTCGGAGTGAAAATGTGTTTAACCAACCGTCTGCGAGTGCGTGTGTGTGCATGTGCACGCGCTTGAGCTAGATGCTGTTGTTATTGGCTGCAGGAGTGAGGTTCAGCTCCAGTTTGGCTATGAGCGACAAACCTCAGACCTACACACACACACTCTCACATGCACACACACACATACACACACACACACACACACACAGAGAAACACGCACATAGACACACACAGTGGTTTGTTAAAGTGTACAGAGGGAATGCTGTGGTCACACCTGGGAATGCTCTAGCAGCTAACCTGCCTAACATTTTCTCCCTCTTCATTATTTCCTCTCTCCAGTGGTGGAAAGTAACACATTACATTGACTTAACCTCTCTCTTTATGCAGGTTTTGAATAATGGCACAGTGTTATCACTTTTGATAAGGGTTCAGAACAGCTGATTGTTCGCTGAAGTGCAGAAGAGTCAACTCAGCTAAATGGCTCATGTGTGAGCAGTGCACCCCCATGATGTAAAGTTACACACATACACAAACACAGCTGAAAAGTTTAGCACACAGCTCGCTGTTGTCGCGGGGTGTACAGCGTCTCACAGTGTGAATTTTAATTCTGATTTGATTGGAATTAAAGTGGTTTTAAGCCAGAGTTAATGGGTTTAGACTGGCTCTAATCCTGGTTTAATGAAGGCCTTGGTGGGCTTCTTGCCTCTTTCATCATCCTGGACTTTAGCCCATCATAATCCAACTGGTGATTTAATCAACTACTTTATGGTAAGTACAGGATGTGTGTGTGCAGAGAGGTGTGTGTGCACCATATGTTTGTCTTTTGTAAAGCAAATAAGAAATAAATAAACGGTTTAAAAAGTCATTTTCGGTGAAGATCTGGTTTTCAAAACTAGACTGGTCCATCTTGACATTCTGTCTTTGCTCATGCCCATGTGTGTTTGTGTGTGTGTCTGTGTGTGTGCGTGTGCATTCTTCACCGTGCACGCTCCCACACTCCCCATCCCTATGTAACTGGAGCCAGCCCTCCCCTGTCAAAAATAAAAATCATTTGTCCGCTGCACGAGTGTGTCCATTAAAAATGCATGGTGGAGGGAGCTGGGGGCCGCTGGGGGAGAAAACTGATACTCGGCTCTCCGGAAGGGCATCGGAGTACCAAGGTGGACAAATGGCATCTAGAGAGAGACAGAGAGAGAATGAGATGAAGAGGGAGAGAGAGGGTGAGGGTGAGGATGAGGATGAAGTGAATGGGTGAGTCAGGGGGTGTTGTGTTTTTCCCCCAAACTGTGTCCCCTCATGTGCTGATGAAACTTGCAAGTTGAGAACTAATAAAGCCCTCTGAACACACGCTAAGATATCCAGTTCACAGTTCTCTCTCAGTGTGAATACAATATAAAATAATATAATATAATATGACATAATGTAACGCAAGCGCAGGGGAAGATGGACAAGAGGCCAGTGCACAATTTTTATAATCGCAGAAATCTGGCGTGAACCTTTTTCTACATTTAGATTTTTCATGGGGATGATTTGTTTGTAACAAATCAATAATGTGAAAAGGCTTGTGGCATTGGGTTTGCACCAAACTCCCAGCTGATAAACAATCACGTTGGTGCTTGCAAACATCAATCAAACCCACCATAGAATTGAAATGTTCTCAACATTAAACATTATCACAATGTGGAAACATTTTAATGTGTAGATGGAAAGAAAGTCACTATGCCAGACTGAAGGCCTTTCTGTGTGGAATTTGCATGTTCCAGACATGTCAGAGTGGGTTTTCTCTGGGTACTCTGGTTTCCTCCTACTGTCCAAGAACAAACCACGTTTAGGACAACTGGAGACTCCAAATTGCTCCTAGATATGAGAGAGTGAGTGGTGTGTATATGTGCACCTTGCGATGAACACATGCCATCTAAGTTAAAACCATCCAATCACAGGGAGTAAATTAATCTGCATAGTTCAACACAACTAATATGTTCAGTATTTTCTATTTCACTTGATACAACAAATCTACTGAAACACATTCATTTAAACTCCAATCTTTGCTGTTTTGAATGCGTACTTCAGTCCAGTGATATGACATGTTTGAGAATTACAGTTGAAAGCAGCATGAAGACGCAGTGTTGTATCTCTGTTTTCTCGTTTGACCTCTGCTGCGTCAAACTGGGAAACAAAAACAGACCGAAAAACATGAATACATGAAAAAGCGAAGGAGTTTCAAGAAGGCACAGTAAAAACACTTGATAATCACAGTTGCAACAAGGTCCCGTTATCTTCTCCAGTGCTTGAATTGATCTTTCTCTTTGTGTTTGTGTGGGGTTTCTCTGGGTACTCTGGTTTCTTTCCACAGCCCCAAATTGCCCCTAGGTGTGCGTGTGAAAATGTATGGTGCACTGCATGTGTGTGTGTGCCCTGTGACCTGCCTTTTGTGCATTTCAGAGGCACCAGCAGACACCCCTGCAACTCCGGTGGGTACGAGGCGAGAGAGATGACGGATGGATAATTGTGCTTTTATTTAGTTAGTAATACGATTACCATTTTTCCGTGTGTGCTGTTGTTTGCCCTGCGTCGCCTCCTCCTTTTAAACAGGAAAAACGGACATGAGAATATTTCCTGCTCTCCGGATCGGTCGCTCAGTTTCCTTCCTCCCCTCTCTTTGTGTGCAGTCGCGTTCCACTTTTCCTTTCTCTGAGGCCTCTCCGAGCTGTCACCGGAGGAAAAGGTCTGTTGTGAGTGCCGCCACTGTACACACCAGATAAATCTGTCAAGCTACAGGTGTGTGACGGTGTGTGTGAGTCTACGAGTGCGTGGAGGTTAGCGGTCTGTCAGGGTGTCAAACGTGCGGCCTAGCATGTTGGACTCGTTATGAAAGAAGCTGATCAGACTTCAACTTGAAGCCTGTTACTGTAGTTTTTTGATCAATAAGGTTTAACTTAGAAGCGCTTTGTCTCTTTTGCTTACACTTAAATGGCACACAGCCCTACATTTCCTTCTGCACTCCTCTCTTCCTCTCTTGTGGGATTCACTGTTTTCTTTCCTTGGTCTTGTCCATCTGCTTCCTATAACACCGGGGCAGCGTGATCTGGTTTGCAGAAACCCCCTCTGAAAAGTCAGACATTTATTCACGGACAACCAAAATAGCCCCCTTTTTTCAACAAAATAGCCCCACTAAAAAAACCTTCCCAGCCCTGTTGCAATAGGGTGGTCGAATCTGGACCCAATTAAAACGGGGACCCCCCTAAATTTCCTTCACACCCAGCTTGAGGAAGACCCCAGATTAGAGGAATATTTTCCTTATTGCCGATTTTGCTTTTTGCGGAATTCCATAGGATAATAATTGAGTCCATGTGTGCTCGGCATTCCGAGGTACTCTCATATTGGTGGAGAGTGGGTAAAAATGGCACGTTGTTGCAGCCGACAGGGCGGGCGCAGTTTCTGACAAATATTCTTCTGGGTTTTCACGATGCTTGGAACATTGTTTGGAATTAATCGAAGCTGAAGAACCCTTCCCCACCACCACCACCACCAAAAGTCTTGATCAGACTTCCATGTGTGAGTGGGTGGAGGCCTAATTGAGATCAAATAAACAAAACCTGTGAGTGATTTCAGCCTCTAATGAAACGTGCGTCTACAAATTCAGATGTGCTACATGCAAACATCGCCTCTGTTTGATAAGCAGGTGTTTGTTTCACTCCCACCGTGAAATCCTGCACACAAACATAATGGCATTGGCTTTTTGTCCAAAACACACACACACACAGACACACACGCAGGCTCACCAAGGATTAGCCTCAGCCTCTCATAACCTCCATGACTCAACAGTGAGAGCTTGTGTTCTGCTCCCTATGCAGTGACCCGTCTTCATCCTGCTCCCTCTGGTTCTCTAAGTTCTCAGTTCTTGACAGGAATAAATAGCCACTTGTTACGTAAACCCAGAGCTATCCCCACTTGTCTACGCAGCATTATTCTATCAAGTGGTAATAACACAAAAACTGTCAGGACGTCGACTCCTTCTCTGTTCGGCCGATGGCTCGCTACCTGCGAGAGGTCTGCGGTGGACGGCGGGAGTCTGACTTTGATTCATGTCTTCCTAATTGTAATAGACCCGAATCCTCTAAAAACAACATGTGGATAATTCTTATGAACACACACTCGCACAGAGGCTTGTGTGCATGCACTCACAGAAACACACTCTGCACACAGATAATTGTGCCCACCTGGGAAAACATCATTTAGTCAGGCGCCCCTTCCTTCTACTAACACTGCTCTTACAGCATGTGTGTGCGTGGATGTGTGTGTGCAAAAAGCGTGACCTCCTTTACCCTTTTCGTGGTCTTTGGTCCCAAATTGCATTTGACTATCAACACTCCCTAAGCCCTAAACCATCCAATTACAATACTGTATTTTATAAGCTTCACAGTTCAAGGCTACAAGGAAAATGACTGTGCTCCTTTCTGTGTGTGTGTGTGTGTGTGTGTGTGTGTGTGTGTGTGTGTGTGTGTGTGTGTGTGTGTGTGTGTGTGTCCAGGTCAGACATCCAAGCATATTATGATAACATGGATACCTATCTTCACCTCAGAATTGACCACTAAATCAAAATGTTGTCTCCGCTGCCTTTGGTTCCATCCACATGCAGTGTATCCACGATTTTAATCATTGCACTGTAATCACTGAAAGCATGAGCTGACAACCGCCATGTTTAGGTCAAATTCCTTCACAGTCTGCTGAGGCTGAAGTACTTTAAGCTACATAAATCTCTACGCATGAGAAGGCGAGGGACACAAACACCTCTTTGAGCTTCACAGTGAAATTTATTGTTTTGCACATATGAGATTGTGAATGGCAGCTGTGTGGCAGCTAAACTTTGTGCGTGTCCGTGTGTGTGTGTGTGTGTGTGTGTGTGTGTGTGTGTGTGGCAGAGAGGGAGGGAGTGCAAACTCCCAGCTTTCCAAACCTTTAATCTGACAGTGACAGGCTGCTGCATCAATTCAGCTGAAACCATTCTGAGAGAGAAAAGGAACCACACCTTGACATTATTTGGCTAATCATAAAAACCATTGGGTTTGTTGTTTAGGTCCACTGGAGACCTAAAAATTGTCAGTAAAAGGGAAATGTGTGCAGGGTGTGCTCCCTGTCTATGCCCTATGTGTGCTAGAGACAGACATCAGCAGAAACCTGCCACTGACCATTGGGTACATGGTGGGTAGGATGATGGATAAATAGATTTTGGGAACGTTTGTGATTGATGCTGATTCTGTTCTCTGAATCAATTTCTGTCTCTATAAAATTGAGATGGGAGTTTCTTTGATGCACAACACACACTGAGACTTGGATTCAGACACACTGTAAATCAGTGGCAGAATATGAAACACGTTTGAGTGGCTTTTCTTGCCCTCCACCTGCCACAACTTAACAACTCTGTAGATCTACAGATTTGTGTCCAATCTATCCACACATACTGTGACTACTCTCTTGGGTGATCTTACCAACAGTGACAGGAAGAGGAGAAGGACCACACACTCCACAGGCAAGAGAGAGGGATAAAGAGGTAGATGGAGGAATATGCAGAAAACATCACCAAAAGACTGAAGGGACAGGATGAACCCACATAGAGTCTCAGTGAGTAGGGGGGAGGGTAACAGACAAAGTATAGGTAGACAACCCACATCCTGGATCCTCCAGAAAGAGAGGACGAGAGGAGGAAGATGAAGATGATGGGAGCAGCAGCAAAAGACTGAAGAAAGAAGCAGTTCTTAGATGATCCAGATGCAGAATATTAGAAAAGGTGGACAGCCCACAATTTCCTGTTGGAGGAAACTGGAGGACCCAGAGAAAACCCATGAACACACAGGCAGGAAAAGCAAACTCCTCACAGAATGGCCTTCAAACTGAAGCCCATGGGGAAAGAATATCAAAGAAAAGTCTAGAAAAAGTCTTTATGTTTTTTGTTAAAAAACAACAGGAAAACATCTTTATGACTTTACCGAGGTCTAACAAAAGTGATGAAATAACCCGTGTTATTGTTAAAATCATCAATTATTATTTTTTTCAGAGAAGGTGGGAGACAAAGACACACTGAGTGAGATCGCTCCAGCACTGACTTAAAGGCCAGAGGTCTAATGGCAGACACCTGCTGCACTCATTTTGATAGTGACTTGTGCCAAACTTGTGCCAGCGCATGCACACACACACATACACACACACACACACACACACACACACACACACACACACACACACACACACACACGCACTCCCACACAAGTGCATGCGTGCCCCCTGAACATGGGTAGGTGATCTGGGCAGGCCTCAGCTATCTTTGGCATCTCCTCTGCTCTGGTGGCTGCGGTGCCAGGCACTCATGCCATCTGATACGAACTGACACCGGCACCAGCTGCTCCCTAACCTCAGTCATGTGCGTATATCTGGCAATCAACTACGTGATGAGCACGATGAGCTGGTGCACAGCGCACCCTCTGTAAAATGTTGAGGAGGGAAAAACATTTCATCAAATTCGTGTGTCATGTGCCTCAGCATGCCGGCCCTCTCCCGAGCCTCAGCTCCAGTTTGTGCCCTTGCTGAGTGCTGCAGTCTCTCACTATCTCACGATGTCCCTGAAGCCATGGAGATCCATGCTGTGCAACTCTCCTTGTTACTTTGTTTTTGCTGCTTTTCTGGATAAGCGCTTTTTAGTGGTATGGCCATCCTCTGCTGCCATCTACTGGTACATATACGTACTTGTAGCAGTTCCCAAACACGGTTGTCATTGTAAATGAGAAGTTGAGCCCAACTGATAAAGGTGAAAATAAATAAATATATATGATATTATGAGTTTGCACATCTGGGGAATATTTTGAATTGAACAATCCACTAAATATTTTATTAGGAACAGTGAGCCATATGATGGGTCACAGTTCCTATGATGGGTTAGGAGGAGCAGCTTATGTGCCAGTTTGAGTCACATGTATTCATCCAAACGTCATCCAACACATACAGAATGATGTGTATCACAAGCATTGTAAGTATTGTCTTCTTATTCATTATTATTATTATTATTATTATTGTTGTTGTTGTTGTTGTTGTTGTTGTGTTATTCTGCATATATACAAGACAAAAAAGCAAGGTCACTGACAACAAACTGGCACACTGATAAGAGAAACAGCCATCATGTGAGAAAACAAATGTTGTACTTAATATGGCCATAGAACAGTTACAAGAACTGTAAAATTTCCTTCTGTTATGGCGGATAATGAAACATTTTACTTTTACTCAATCTTCCCTTTTCTTTGTAATTGCCCTCCAAAAGCAGAACTCTGATAGATGCTGTAAATATTTACAACGTCTCAACATATGAAGCTTCTTTAATGAAAGTGATAGCCACTGCAGCAGTATAAAAGCAGCTGAGCACATGAAAGCTCCACCCTAGCAACAGCCCTCCTCACTGACGCCCTATCCAGATCATCTCACATGACCCGGAATACCTGCCTGCTGCTGCTTGTCTGTGTCAACTTCGTACCTTTTAGACAAGATCTCACCAATCTGTATTTTCCAGAGAAGAAGGCAACAAAACCCCATACATCTCACATTAAATTGAGTAATATTTGAACCTATTTTGATGTTGTGTGGTCTCATATTCTCACACCCTGAGTAGTGTTCGCTAAATTCCTTTCAAAAGGTGTGTGTTACTGTCAAAAGATGTGTTGCATCACTTGACTTTTGCATTACTTTTGAGTTACTTTCACCAAAGTATAGTTTAAGGCCAAATATAGTTTAAGACACATCTGTTTTAGGTTGTAGCTTGTTATAATAATGCATAAAGTAGCCTAAGCATGGCCCAGTGACCTACACGAGACTACCTACATGAGACTGTATATAAAAGAGAATATTGCCAATTGTTGGCTTACCAACAATTGATCTTGCCACAAGCTGACGATTCTGCGATTGATAGTATCAGTGGATCTTCAACAACATACTCTACACGAGTAAATCACAAGTAAATCTGTATTTGTTGTGGTTAGTGCATACTGGTTTCAGGCAGCTGTTAATGATGGTTCTGTTGTTTTCCACCACTGAGTCACGTCATTACTTCACTGTATATCAGTTGGTCAGTTATCGCATCAGTCTGTCCAGGAGATAGGTATATGGACTTGCACACAGCTTCTCTTACAGTGAAAAAAACGTAAATGGTATTGTTTTTGTTGGTCTCATTAACCCTGCCCCCAGTCTCTAATGTAGCCCCGCCTCCAGCCTCAAAATTAGCTCCCTTTCGTTCTCTGACGTGGCCAGTTGTAAGGATGTGGCGTTACTCCGGTGGTTTAAAATGTCACTTAATTTCTCGTTAAAATTTGTGTTGTAATCCACACACAAAAAGACCACATTCTCACCCTAATTTTGCAGAAAAAACATACTGTGATTGAGTTATTTTTGTTATGTGTTACTTCCAACACTTATCCTGAAATTTTCAATATCAGTGGCTATATTCACAAACAAAAAATGTTGCAATGGAAATACAACTGTTCCAATGCCAGATATTCAGAGTATTTTGAGCACTAATCACTGCACATTTAGTACGTATCTGTGACTCCTGTCTTAGGTGGCCAGAGCAAGCCTCAAAATGAAAGAACGCATAACAAAAAACTGAACACGATTGCATTTTGTGAAGCCACCATCATTGAGTAATTCCATGTTCCGTCCAGAAGATGGCAGTCTTCTAATAACATGAGCAAAAAGAAGTGTCACGGAGGGTCTTTTGGAGTGTGTGTGTGTGTGTGGGGGGGGGGGGGGGGGGGGGGGGGGGTAATTACTCAAGATGTGTGGTGATGAAACGAAGGGGTAATGTGTTGTTTTATGCAGAGGGCAGGGTCATTCCACAAGTGCATCTTCCGAATTAAGCAAGCTTTTGTGAAAATGAAAACTAACCAGCAACGTCTGTCTCCACTGTCTCATACAGCTGCCTGGTATTTATAATTTGACAGACACAGATATACATTGGAATGCACAGTATAAACTGTTGCTTACAGCCATCAGGCCTGCCAATATAAAGAAAGCAGATCTGAGGGAATCAGGAGGGGACATGAGGGGATCAGCTGGAACACAGTGTGATCCCTCTCCTCCTCCTCCTCCTCCTCAGCCGTGGAGCTTTTTCACATCACACGCTGGGCAGCCATCCAACAAAACAATTAGCAAGTATGGGAATCCCGTCCCTGCTCTCATGCAGACCCCTCTCTCCGTCCTCTCTATCACCCCTCCTCCTCCTCTCTATCTCCCCCCTCCTCTGCAGCTGGCCCCAGGAGAGAGGCGGCCAAGTTTATTCTCTCCTCGGTGGTCCCTTTGAGGTGGCGGCGAGGCCCCTGCCACGCCGCCGCTGATGTATTAGGTGAGGGTCCTGGAAGAGATGTTGGTGAGACTCTTTTATTACCGCAGCACTCACTCTTATTGTTCCAGTTAAGGGATAGTTGCTGCTCCGCTGCGCAGTCAGGTGAATGAGCTCGGGGGGAGTGAGTGCATACGGGTTTACATGGGTACTGTGCTTGATTAAAGTTTAATTTTAAGATGCAGACTTCATGTCTGTTATCTTGTGGATGTTACTGTACGTTTATCCGTTTATTTCAGTTGGTCACTGTGGTTTACTGGACATTAATTTGGTGAAAAATAGTAAAAGTAAAACCCAACTTTGACCTGCAGCAACTTCAAATCAGTATATCATCAGATGCATCAAGAGTCAGAATCATCAATGACGTAAGACGTATTGTTATGAAATGTTTCTATTTCGTATGGATTGTATACACTGTTGTTCATACGTTTGCTTTTCTATTTACGTGGCACTGTAGCTGTGTGATCTGTGCATGTCTAAGTTCTAGTGCTGCCAGAAAAAGCTCCACTATGAAATAAGGGTGAGTAAAAGTAGGCACAATCCTGCAGTAGGCGCTGGAAAGTATTTCTAATTATGGAAATATCTTCGCTGTCATCTGAGAAAAATGTTGATGAAGACAGTGAGATGTCATTGGTTGATAGCTAATGGATGTGGTCTATTTTCCAAAATAATAAAATAAAATAAAATAAAATAAAATACTGCTCTACAAAAATAAAGAAAAGATGTTTGAAAAAATGTTTTTATGCTCAATGGACGGAGGTTGAGATTAAATACCTCACAAATGTAGAATTATATTTAGAAATGTATATATAGTACGTAAAATTAGTTGAAGTATGGCATACAAAATAATAATAGTATATACGAGTTATAGGTAAATCTATCAAGGGCACAAATAATTGAGCAGGTGAAATCACTGGATTATCCTTACAGTTTTCTTTCTGTCACACCTTCTCTTTACATATCAATATAAAAAGGGAAAATACAGGTCAACGCTCCGTAATTATCTGTTATCTGTTACATCATCTGTTCCTCAGACATGCAGAATATATTTCTCGGGTGTTTAACTGGGACAACGGGTTTATTAGAGAATTAGGGCGATAAATAAAAAGTGGACGCATCTCTGGCTGTATCTACCTTGGCTTTTATACGCCAGCGAACCGCAGGGGGAAAGAGAGAGGGAGAGAGGGAGGCCGTGTGTCAGACCGCATAAATAACTGTCCGCATGGTGTAAACATAGCGGTCATAACCCGGGTGAATTAAAACAACTTGTCTGGGCGGGATTAGAAAGCTCAGCGAGCCGCTCGCCTGCAACCCGGGGCGTCCAGTCGCGGGTCGCACGGCCAGCTCCTCTGATTGGACAGAGGACAGCCAATCAGTAAATAGAGAGATACGATGCAATTACGCATGCTGAAAAATGCAAAAGTGACGATTCAATTTGCGTTAAATGGAACCCGGCCTTTCCGGGTATATGTTTAAAAAGTGACATCAAAACAGGCAAAGCAAATTACATTGCGGGCTCAGAAATGAAATTGCTGCTTTAGACAAACTAATTGTGGTTTGTTTAAAGTACAAATTGATTTGAAGGGAAAAGTTTGTTTATGTAACAACGACCATGTCCACCGCAGTTATCTGTCTCAAAACAACAGAGATAGACTGTAATCTGTGCTGTGCTCAGGTTTTGCTTCTCTAAAGCAGCCCGGTTGATAAGAGAGGCTATAGGTCAGAGCAGAGGGCCACACACAAGTACAACACATCCATCCATCCATTATCTGTGCACCCAAGCGAATCCTATCCCTGCACACATAGGCAGGGAAGGCAGGGAGACACCCTGGACAGGTCTCCACAGTCCAGGGTGTCACAGGACACACAAACCATTCACTCTTTTTTTCTCACACCTAGAGACAATTTCCAAGCAAGTTAAACATGCCTAATTTTGTGGGGGTCCCAGGAGAAAACACACAGGGAAAACATGAAAACTCCACACAGAAAGGCGCTTCGTATTCACACCAGACAACTTTTTTGTTGAGAAGCAACAATGCCTCCATGTTGTCCTTGATGGCACGTGTCTTTCAAATAAACAGTGAAAATGTATTACCATTATCTATGCAATTCCATTCACCAATTATAAAAGTATCTAAGCTATTAAGAGAAGAAGAGAAATCAGTACACAGGTTGTAAAAGTGATGCAAATATATTTTATATACATGTCATCTGTACAACCATTTCATGCATCCATATCTGTCCATAATAAAGCAGCCTGGACCGGGCCTGCATGGCTACAAGATCAAATGCAACAGCGGGGTACTCATAAAAAAAAGCAATTTAAAGCAAGTTGTATCTTTGAACCAGCAAAGATAACATCAGGTGAGAGGATGCACTTAAATAAGGATTAAATTGTCTTTACGGGAACGAAGGAGAGAGGATAGAAGCTCCTCTCTCCGTTATTCCCACTCGTGGAGAGTCTGTGGAGATGAGACATTTCAGTTGTAATCTTTGTTGTCGTAAAAAATAGAAATCATTGTCCCTGTAACAAAGAGAGAAGAGTCCTTTGGGCTGCGTCAGGACGCCGTGGTCCCACATAACCTGGTTGTGTTGAGCATCTCCTTCAGGTCGGTCTCTGGTTTGCCTGCCACCATGAAAGGCCACGTCTACGGAAGAAAGGACGACATTCATCCATCAGAGCATTACATCCCAGTCAAACAATCCAGAATAATAATAATAAGGTGCCGATTAATCACCTGAAGGGACCAGGTGAATAATGAGCTCCACACAGCTACGAATTACCACCAGATGTTCAAACAAGGACAGTGCTACCTCTGGCCTCTTACACTTTAATTATCTTAACATGTTTTAAAATCTGCGTTAAGTGTTACTGGTTACACTGGTTAAGTGTAACACTTTTACCAATTTTAATTCTATTATCTAATATTTGTCTCTCAAAACGTGCTTAAAGAGTGCACAATAGAATTTGTCACTTCCTGGAGGTATCCCCATCCCCAAAGCTGCACTTTTAAAATGACTGATGAAAATGATAATAACAATAGACTGATGTTAACCGGTAAAAGACAGAGATGGAGCATAAGAATGGGAGCCTTTCAACCTCCAATGCACCTGCCTTCCACATTTGCACCCAGAAGCACATGAGGCCTGTATGGAAATCCTCATACACCATATTCTGCATTTGCAGCATTAAATTACAAGTAAGTAAGTGTTGGGGAGTTACGTAACATGTAAGAGTTGTTACAAAATATTATAAATTGTATTCCAGTACAGTTATTTTTTAAAAAAAATCGGTGTAATTAGAATGCAGCGTATCACACACACACACACACACACACACACACACACACACACACACACACACACACATATTTATATATAATCTAACAGAGAACGTTGCAAATTACATTTTAGTGCATGCATTTTTCAATCTGCACTGGAATGCATTTTAACCTCCCAGCACTGATAAGAATATCTTGAACTATTTCCCCGATTTCATTTCGGCTTCCCATCATTTCTTTCAAGACGTTACAAATGACTCACATGAGCACGCAATCTGCGGTTACCTAAAAGCACTAGTCATACCTGTTTTCACTCCGAGTCATCATCATCATGCATAATTTCTGTGTTTGCACAGATCCATTCACTCAGAAGATCCGTAACCCTTCATCATGCATGCACACGTGTTGGTACAGATCACAGATGACCACCCTCAGCCCCATCCTCACCAGGTTCACGGGGTGAATAAATCCGCTCTCGTACTTGTCGTTGGCCAGGATCTGCCGCAGGTGCGCGATGTAGCTGGAGGCCAGACGCAGCGTGTCCAGCTTGGACAGCTTGGTGTCCGGGGGCACCCACGGCAGGGTTGTCTTCAGCCTGGAGAAGGCTTTGGACAGGACCCTCATCCGGGCTCTCTCCCGGGCATTGGCCGCGTTCCTCTGCACATGTTTGCTCTCCTGCTGCGCAACACCCTTGGGCGCAGCTTTGCGCGTCGCGGTTTTGCGCTTCTTGTTTCCCGGCGCATCATTCGCGCCCTCGCAGTTGGAGCTCTCCTCCGTGCTCTCGTTGGAGTCTTTGCCGAACTTCAGGATGCCGTCCAGGAGCTCGTCGTCCACATCGCTTAGGGAGCCGGTGGACATGGTCTGCGGTGTCCGGGGGCTCAGAACATGGGAACGGGGGCCAACAGGACGGAGGAGCGGGCGGAACAGGGTCGCATCAAGGTCTGTGGGGTGTGAGCGTGGAGTGGATCAGTTTTTATCTCCGTGGACTGAGAGGGCGGTTACCTCATGCTGGGAGGAGACACTGCTGCTGATCTAACCTCTGACTCCCACAGGCTGCCAGGACCCTGGGACCCTGCGAGGCTCTCCAGCAAAATAAGGAATTATACAGATCATTTTGACTCAGCAAGCACTGAATTCATGTTTAATTCATCACTTTAATTTTCTTTTCTATGATCCCCAGAAAATGTATAACCTACCTGATAGTGTTAATGTGGCCTGTGATTGCAATTTGATCTAAAGATAGATAGATAGATAGATAGATAGATAGATAGATAGATAGATAGATAGATAGATAGATAGATAGATAGATAGATAGATAGATAGATAGATAGATAGATAGATAGATAGATAGATAGATAGATAGATAGTGATATGACAAGATATCCTTAAAAAAAGTAGGGGTTCTTGAGTGACTTATTGCATCTCCAGTGATTATGGTTTGCTAGGTATTGCAGATGGTCAGCAGGCATTACCCTGAATTCATGAATATTCCTCAGAAATGCAATCAAATGCGGCATATTTTCAATTGAACTTCACATACATTGCTTTGTGTCATCTTTTTGAGGTAATTGGCATGAAGACATCAAATTATTAGCAAATTATATTATCAAATTATTTATACCATTTTTCTTGACCTGCTTTGTCAGTGATGTGGTCTGCTGGTGCCTATCTCTCAGCACAGCAAAGGCAGGGAATACATCATGGGCAGGTCACCAGTCCATCACAGTGGCACACACATACACACACACACACAGAAAGGCCCTCAGTCCGATCCGGAAGTCAAACCAATGACCTTCTTGCTGAGTTAACACCAAACTGCCATGCCACCCTGTTTTGTTTTCTACAGTATGTTTATCAAAAGATGTTATGGTGGTTTTGATATTTAAAGCTCTATTCTCTCTGATTACTGAAACATAAATCAACAAACTGAATGCCTCTGAAATGACACTGTAGACAGTATAATTAATATATTTGTGATTGGCCTCTTCCACTCAAAGGACCTATCTAACTTTCAGCACATCTCGCCAGTTAACAGGATAAAGTGCAAGGACAGGGGGTGTCACGTCTCAAATGGCAAACTGGCGCCTCGGTCCCCTCTGAAGTAATGGATACCCGGCACCCACAATCCCTTGTTTGGCCTTCCACATCATTCCACACTGATGCTCGATGCCTCAGTCCACTCAGGGCCACATCCAAACAGCAAAGTCTCTGGAGCTGCTTTCAAGTGGAAATCCTTTAAATAAGACCTCTTTTAATATTTACTTCCTTTGCCTGGAGCTGCACATTTGACATGAAGCTATAGATCATTTCTTGCTGGGATGGAGAAGTGTGTGTGTGTGTGTGTGTGTGTGTGAACAGAACACCTTCGGTTGCACAGCTGAAGTGTGTGCATGGTGGAGAGGTGTCTCTCTGGAGAGCTGACCTTTAACCCCTTCTCTTCCGGTGTCACAGTGCACTAAACAGTTGCCGCCACCACATTTTATCCACGGGGACTGACACAGTGCAGAAGAGCTGAAGAGCTGCACGCTGACAAAGACTGTGAAGATGTTATAAATGTACGTATTGCGAGGAAGGTAGGAGAGTGCAGAGAGAGATGACACGACGCAGAGTTTACAGAGCACGAGAAGAACAGATAGGCAAGGGGATGGGGGAGAGGATAGAGGAGAAGGAAAGGGCTTTATCTTGGGTGGGCGAAAAATCAAAGCACTTTGTTGGAAAAGTAATAATAGACTCTGCTAGATTGATGATCGTTCCGAGATATACATGGATCCACAAGAGAGTAACAAAGAGAGTCAGGGAGAGGGAGACAAGCTAGAAAAGGTTATGCAACCGAATGGGCGTTTCTCTTTCTCTCCCCTCTGCATCAATAAAAAATAGGGTCTGATGTAGCACAGCCATCATTTATGCTTTCAAAGGCTTTAATTCTCATGTGGGATGTAAGAAAGCACTAATATCTGTCACTTGTTATGCTGAATCACATATCAGAATGTTCCGGAAACAGGCCTTTTAAGTCCATCCATTCATCCATAATCTGAGCCACTCTCCATTCACTCTCATACTCACACCTAGGGACAGCTAAAGATGACATAAACATGCATGTTTTTCAGACTGTGGCAGGGAATCCAGAGAAAACCCAGCAAACATGGAGAGAACATGCAAACTCAACACAAAGCAGTCCTCAAACGCTTTTCAAAGCGGTGCCTTTCTTCCCATGAACAAGCAGCGCTATTTTCCAATCCACTGTAATCTACTCCATGTGAATCCATGTGAACAGCAAAACAAGGGACCACAGGAAACCTTCTCAGTAGCCGCGCTTCCCTCTCAGATCCTTGGGTTCACACACACAGAGACATGAGGCAACAGGTGGAGGGGGGGGGTGAGTGAGAAAGATGGAGAGAGAAAAAAGAGGCAGCCGTGGCAGTAATGGAGGGACAAGCTGCTAATTAGCCGGTTTTGGGTCAAAGGTTAGGCTGGTTGTGTGATGTCACCACGAGGGGACGGGTTCCAGATGTTGCTCGCAGGGCCACCGAGGGGGACACCTGATGCCCGGGGTCATTATCATTTCTCTCTCTGTCACACACGCAAACACCTTCGTTAAATGTTTGAAACATCTGCATATGTTGAGAAACAGCATATGTACCATTAATCCTGCTCATGGGAATGTCTTGCAAAAGCTATTTTCTTCTTGACTTAACTGGTTTACATACTTTTGATGCAACTGTTTGACTTGTGATTTGTTCGATCAACACTGCAACAACTGAAAAGGAGAAATTATCTGTGTGTGAACAGGAAGTTGAAATAGTTTGCATTGCCTCATTTCAGACCACAAAATGGGAAGCTAAATGAAACTTCCCAAGAACATCCATGTAGTAGAACTTGAACTCTCACAAAAGCAGATGTCAGCAATGTCAGTATTTCAGTATCCTCCCACGATACAAAAACATGCATGTTTAGGTCAGAGACAGACTCTAAATGACTTGTAGGTGTGTGTGTGTGTGAGAGTGAATGGTCTATGTGCCTCATGATGGACTGGTGACCTGTCCAGGGTGTACTTCCGGCCTCCAGTGGACCCCTGCAACACCACTGGGTACGAAGCATAATGGATGGTGTATGTCGGGTGACACTTGAAATAGTTACTGCAATGCTTCATTTCAAGCCACAACACAGGGAGTGAACTGGAGCTCAGTCATGCTCTTAGTATTTGAAATCTCACAAAATTGGACATTCAAAATTTCAACTCTGTTTCAACATGTGAAAGAGTCTCTATGCACACACTGGCAGAGAGTACCAAGAGAGCACTTTAAGTACAAGTATTTCACTTAGTCAGGGGGATGAAGATAAGGCTGCCTGTGATCTTATTCACAAAATCCCGATGCAATGACTACTCACATGTGCTCACAACAGCCCAGTTGTTTTTTTCCAGCTGTAGCTGGAACTGAAAAAGGCAAAGAAACAACTTGATGATACATTATGTGGAGGAAAGGGAGCACAATCTGAAGCAAAATATTGTTTTACTTATTAGCAAAACATTCCAGTTGTGCGTCTGTGACGAAGATGTTAAAAAATGAGAGAAAACAAAACAAAAATATAAACTGGGAAGGCAACTAGTTGCTCGGTGGCTGTAAAGCAGAGAATGAGAAACTGTAATCTTGGAGTGAGGCTTGGGGTGAGAAAAACATCATCCATCTATGTCTAGGCACTCCAGTTCCCTGTCCCTTATCACAACTATACTCCCCCTACACACACACACACAGGCACATGCACACACTCTCACACACACACACGCACAAATTGCCTTTTACCTCAGTTCAAGTACCTCTTAAAAAAAGGAGAAAATTCTAAGTAAAATAACTAAAAGCGAGGTTGTCGAAAGTGCAGAGATATCTGGGGAGTGGAGTGGAGGACGCTGGGGTAGAAGGATGTGGGGGACAAACTGAGTAATAAGAGAGAATTATGAAGATGTTTATGGGAGTGGAAATATCATATTATATTTCAAAAAGACTGCAATCCTTTGATATTCAGTGACAGGGACATCCGGGGGCACCCGGCGATTCACCAGAATAAGACTAATATTGTGTCACAGCGTAGGTTAATGACCTGGAAGTCTTGTCCTTCCAAAGTGAGGGAGTTGGAGTGGTTTTGTCTCTGGAATGTGTGCACATATGCAGGCTTATGTGCATGAGTGTGTGCATCTGTAGCCAACGTATTGGGTTTCACAGTGTGTGTGACAGATAGAAATGGAGGCTGTGAATCATAAGTGGGGAAATCTTGGCATATGTTAGAAAATGTAAAAAGCCCCCTGAGAGCCTGCTTCGATGTTCTCCTACGTGTAGTTTGCCACATTGCTCTGAATGCATTAAACATCAAAAAGACATCAAAGAACAATAGGGCAACTGTTGTGTTGCTTGCGGTCAAGGCCATGATGTTGCACTTGAACTTGGGTTTGTAAGAGGAAACTATACTCCAGGGGCTATAGTCTTTATTCACCCTTGCCTCCATCATCTCACCCACATATACCACAATAGTGTCGCAAGATCATCTGCTGGAGATGATCTTCAACACACACAGGGCAAAGGCAAGGCGTACACCCTGGACATGTCTCCAGGGCTCACAAACACATCATTCACCCTCTCACATGTAACTAGGGACAATTTAGTGTCTCCAACCAACCTACCATGCATGTTTTTGGACTGTGGGAGGAAACTTCTCTGAAAGAGATAAGTACTCAGTCAGTGTTGTTGGACCACAACTGAAATGTAACAGGAATGTGCCGAACAAATAATAACATTCTCTGCTGATTTCTCATTAGTTTATTTCATGATTTTCAGTAATCGTTTATCTTCTGGTTTGCTAAATGGTTAAGGCTGTACTGCAAATCAAATCTTGAATTCTTCAGGCCAATGTTGGCCAATGACACCTTTCCTGGAAAATTTATTTGACTCATAAATGGGTCATGCTTCGGTCTGAGGAAGAGCAGGGTTTAGGCTGTTTCTAACAGTCTGAAGAGTACTCAGTCAAATGCACCATGACCTCTTAAGAGGCAACAGAAAGTTGACTTTTGCTTTCGACTTCTACACAGCCTCTGACCTGGTCATTCCGCACGCTCTCTTTTCCACTCGCCCCATACTATCGTCAGATATGTGTACTCCTATAACTAATTTGGAAATTTGTGTTTTTTGGCTCTAAAACATTCACATGGAAGGAAGGTTAAGCATAAAAGCAAAGATATGCTTTCATGAATCTGCATGAATCATCAGGATATGTGTTTGCTTTAAGGAAAAATAATTGACTTTGTCACTCTAATTTTCTTTTAAAGCATTGTGTTTGAGACATACAGAATAAAGGGGTGAGGATTGCAGGGAAACTGCAAACACACGCATGCACACACACTTACACCGTTACTTAAGTTGTATTGGCCTGAACTTGAATTGGCTGAGTGCCCAAAGTGTCCTGTCGGAAGTAAGTGAGACGTGATGCAGCTGCGGTTGGAGTGTGTTTGTGTGTGAGCATGTGTTCTACTACAGTATGGCACTTTTTTAACCTCTGGCCCAACTTGTGGCCTGGTGATCGGACGCACAGATAAAAACAAAGTGCGTGTGTATGTGTTTGTTGATGGGCGTTAGGGCAGTGCAGGACAGTGCAGGGATTGAGAGTCACAGGTCTGGTCTTTGTCACTGTGACGGAGTCTACGATTCATAAACAGAGCCAGAAAGAGGAACCCCACTTCGTATTCTATCCATACAGATGGATTTGTGCGTCTGTGAGAGTGTGTGGTTTGATCTTCTGACAGGCCAGAGCTCCCAGCAGCCTCCTAAATCCTCAGTCCCCCCCCTTCCTTTACCCGTTCTTCCTCCTCTGTCTCCTCCACTGCTCCACTGTCCCCTCTGCTGACTCCACACTCTGTTTTTGGACGTCTGGTCAGCTCCGTCAAGCCAAAACAAATAGAGTCAAAACAAGCTTTGCAGCCAAGATGCAGCCACGCACGCAGCCCTGTTGAAACACTAATACCTGAATTTCAAAGTAGTGTTCAGCTTCAGCTCCACAGGCGGGGTTGAATTCTTGGCAAGCAACATGCAGGTATCTGTTGTACCAGCTTTGCTGCTCTGGTTGTGAGGCTTACACTGCTTACACGGAGCAGCTGTCTTATCTTGGACTATCATGATTTAATCACGTTAAATTCACCTTCATTGTCATTATAGCAGTATTATATTATAGTTAGCCCAGTGAGAGCACATAGTGCGGTCAAACAGAGGTGCAATCAAAAAGAAAAAGATATAGTCTCAAAAAGTTCTTTGTTCTTCTCTTGTTAAGTTGAAAACAAGGTAAAACTGTCTAAACTGTGGATGAAAAGTGAAAAGGAGGTTCAAAAAGATTTTAAACATATCTACCTTATAGATTGCTCTAATGTATGTGGTGTGTCTCAGCTTGACCTTCAGAGCTCCAGTACTATGTTTAAGATGAAGATGAATTTTGATTTATTTCAGATAAGATAATGAAATACACAAATCTTGCATGTATAATTGTTCATCCGAAGAACAGTGAATACAAGAAAAAGATCTTGTTGATCACTGCACCAGTTTGATCCCTGACCGATCTCTCTAAAATAAAGGGGGATATGATGTCAGGATTAACATTATACACACCTAATTAGCGGTGTAATGCTGCACCGCTGCTCACATTATTCACACCTGATTAGTCAGCCGGTTGTTAACATGGAGGTCGATGATGGAGAGGGATGATAAACAGTGCTGCGCTCCTATTGGCCTTGATCAGGTTCTGTACTTTGATCTTCTTCCTCCTCATTACTCAGGGTGCAAAGACAGGTGTGAGCATGTGAGCGTGTCTGTTTATATATGAGGAATTTTTTTCTAACACATTCGATAAGGTGCAGAGATTCCTGTGCAGCAACACACAGCAAGACAGGAAATATGTATACATAAAGTATTTTACCTTTTACTCCTTACAAATGCTAAAGCACTTGTATTTTATTTTGAAAGCTGAACTCGACCTCTTCATTTTTTCTGCCCTCGCAGATGAAATGATCTCACCACATCGTATCTCAGTGGTCCGGGTTAGCTCATGGCTGCGCACTCACACAAACAGACCTCTGATGCAGACACACGCAGACACCGGTTATCTATAGCTCTCAGTGGCACTGGTAATTACTGTAGCTCATGGTGCCCGGGGAGAATATTATCAGACCCCGGGAAGAGAGATAAGAACAGTCCCTCAAGACACCACACAATCAAACCAGTGATACACACTCCACTATGAGTGGCGTGTGTGTGTGTGTTTGAGCTTATGTATTTTTTTTTGTACGTCTCCCGGTGGAAGGTGGTGTTAGCCTGCTCTTGTCTGCATGAACAAACTCCAGGCTCGAGTGAGATACACCCACATAACCTGCCGAAATCTCCGGATAAAGCACCCAGAGCTGCTGATAGCCCGGGACGTGATGACTGCCCCAAATGCAGCCAAATCTCTGCCTTCCTGGGCAAAGACATTACGCATGTCCCAGTCTTCCCTCCCTCCAGGCACCGTAGGGAACCATCGCCCCAGCCAGGCCGAGGGTCGAGACTCCTCATGGGCTACTCTGCTGATACACCCCCCCCACCCACACTCTGATGTACAGGGAGGGGACTTGTACAAACATTGCACTTTTGACTTATGTGTACAATGTCTTACACACACCCTCACATAAGGTACACCCGCAGAAAGCCAGGCATGGAATATACAACAACAAATCTCCCTCACTCTTGTAGTATAAACATGGAAAACCATCGCTTGTATTTACGACAGAAATGTGGGACTGGAGGAAGAGGGGGGGGGCAAAAAAAAGAGAGGGAATGGAATGTGAAATCATAAAATGAAGTGGACTTGCTCGATTGTTCGAGGGTACGTCACACACACGCTCAATTCTGCGTGCGTGTGAGGGATTAAGGTAGTTGACCTTTGCAGCACCTCCTCACATCTCATTTCAGCGTAATCTGTGTTTGCACTAGTGTGTGTATCAGTTCTCCCATGGGACTAAGACATAATGCTACCCGGAGGCTAACAGGAGATGACGAACAGGTGAGATGTGAGTTGTGATAAAAGCGACCCTTCTGCACACACACACACTCACAAAGACAGACACTCACATACACAAACATCTAACACCTCTAAATCTCTGGAGACCCACAGGATACTCTGAACCCCAAGTCCCAAAGCAGGAAGCAGACAAGTGTGTCTGTGTGTGCGCATCAGATCATTAGTGTGTGTCTGCATGTGTGTGTGTGTGTGCATGTGTGTTTGTTTGTGAGCGTAACCCTAGCTTTGCTGCAGCTACAGACAGGTCCACTTAGTAGTGGAGGACAGACACAACAGCACTGCACCTCACCAGCGTAATCACAAACAGATGTGTGCTGACCTATCTGCTAAAAGTAAGCTTTTAAGTTATTGGATTATCCTGCTGAATAAGTGCACGTTCCTGCACATCTATTTAACGGACCCTCAGTGAAGGCGCTTTCAAGAAAAATGACCACAGGGTTGCCAAATGGCAGCCATACTTATAGTATATTTTTGGTGTCCTTATAGCTGCAGGTGAGAGGGTTATACTGCATGAAGGAAAGTGAGACATTTCGAAAGGAATGATTTCTGTCTCAACTGAGAGCATCCCCTGCACCATTGACCATCTTATCGGCTGCTGTCCAGCTGCCTGATGTGCTGATGTTTGCTCTCTGGCTTATTTATTTGACAGCGGCATCTGAAGAGGTGAGAAGTGTGCACGTGTGTTTATGCGCGCTTGTGTTGCTGTCGCTGTCATTGACATAGTTAACTCAATTTGCACAAATGTTAATTTCAAATCAAGTTTTCATTTGCGCTGCTCGGGTAACAACTGAGTATATAGTATATATATATATAGTATAATAGCTTTGTTGATTTCAATTCGAATCAAATCCTTCTTGCCACCCACAAGGTACGTCAGCGGTTTGCACTGGCATCTCATAGCAAAAAGGTTTTGGGAACAACACCTGGTTGGACAGAGGTGCTGAGGTTCTGTGCTGAGTTTGCATGTTCTCCCAGTGTGCGTAAAACTACAGTTTCTTCACAACAAAAACATGCAAGTCTAGGCTGGTTGCGGTCTCTTAATTGCCGCTTAATTGCCCAGTGTGAGTATGAAAATGAAAGGTTTGTGTATCCTGTGATGGACTGGAGGCCTGTCCAGGGTGTGTTCCCTGCTCATATGCAGTGAAGACCCCTGAAACACCCAGTATGGTACAAAGCAGGCATGATAATGATGGATGTTTCTCCTCCTAAAAAAGTAAACTGAAAAACATTGCAACTCTTACATGAAAAACTTGTATCCAACAGTATCTAAAATGTGTAATTAACTCAATATAACGAACATTGAAATCAATGTATTCATTTTTTAGAAGTCATTGGGTTAGTTCTGGACCAAAGCTGTGACTAGAAAGAAAGTGGGAATCTTCTATAAACTTCAGAGATCTTATCAAACATGGGAATTGTGGCTTCTCAAGTCATCTCCATGCTGTGTATTTATTCTTCTCAGCCACTGAACCAGATGAATTCACTAATTAGCTTGTCTTACTGACTTTAGAGTTGTGCTGATTGGAATCACCTGGTTCAGTGGCTGAGCAGAACAGCTACCTGGCATGAAGATGACTTGTTGAAGCCACAATTCCCACCTCTGGATCTTATCTATCTCTCCCTCTCTTTCTTCATCTAGCTACATCTATATATAGCTATATATAAAACAAAACAAAAACTGTTTTGTCCTGTTCTATTAATTGTGATAGCTTAGTGTTCACTTATTCAGACAACATACTACACCCATGAAGGTGAGGTAAAAGCAAAATTATAACTGGAGCCAGGTGGGCTCTTCTAGGACACTCTTTCTTGTTTTTTTTTCTTTACGTTTTTTCTACAGTCTTCTTCTGGATTGGGGGAGAAAAAATCGCAGAGCAGATCCATCAGCGAGATGGTGGCCATTATCTAACTCTTCCCCCCGGATGCTAATTAAAGATAATAAACCTAGCAGATCATTTCTCTGCAGCCCCAAACTCACCGTCACCTCTGGTGCTCTCACACCACACATGCACACACATGGCCAGATGGGCTGAGAGCTCACACATGGTCGCTGGCTCTCTCCAGGCAGCAGGTGAGTGCAAACTGGAAAGCTCTCCTTATGGTCCCAAAGGCAACACTTACATGCAAGTTTAAATAAGCACTGAATGATAAAAATAGTGTCAAGTGTGTCTTGATGCAGAGGATGCTATCTTTCACACGCCTCAATACGTGTGCATAATTGCACACCCACACACCGATTAATTCCTCTGTATGCCAAACTTTAAACCCCTCGTTAATTTTGCCTCCACGCCTTAAACACAGGTGTTTGGAGAGCTCACAGATCAGAGTCCTATGCCAGACTTGATGATATCAAGTTCAGGGCTTCTCTTCCTTCACGCACACACAATTGTTTCCCACAGAAAATTCCCCTCTGCTTTGCTTATCACAAACACAGAGACTCTCTCAAAAGTTTCCCTTTTTCCCACTCAGCAGCGCGGTCAATAGGCAGATATTTATTTAGCTCAGAGACAGAGAGTCTCACGAACAGACTGGCCTCAAGATTTTTATTGAGCAAGAAGATAAAAAGGCCAGTCCTGCTCTGTGTCCATTAGGACTAAAATGGCCAGAAGAGTGTCTGATGAAATGGAATAAACTGTTGTGGTTATCTTCCCTGGCTGCTGCAGTGGATGAGAGCCAGAGTGAGAGACCGCATACAGTACGTGTGCTCGCAGAGGCACACATTACTGCTCAGAAGCAAAGCCATACACACACACACACACACACACACACACACATACACACACACACACTCACACACACACACACACACACACACATATATCTACCCCTCCATGGTATTGCCCAGGTCTGTATTTATCCCTAACCATAACAGAGCAGGCAGATAATGGCTGATGGGACTGTCGTAAAAATAACCTGGCACATGTCTGTTTGGATTAACCTCGTCTCCTCTCCCCACCTCCCTCCCTCTCCATCCCTCCATCACCTTTTATTGCTCTCTTTTTTCCCAGCCATTTATCTATCTATCTATCTATCTATCTATCTATCTATCTATCTATCTATCTATCTATCTATCTATCTATCTATCTATCTATCTATCTGTCTATCTGTCTATCTGTCTGTCTGTCTGTCTGTCTGTCTGTCTGTCTATCTGTCTGTCTATCTATCTATCTATCTATCTATCTATCTATCTATCTATCTATCTATCTATCTATCTATCTATCTATCTATCTATCTATCTATCTATCTATCTATCTATCTATCTATCTGTCTGTCTGTCTGTCTGTCTGTCTGTCTGTCTGTCTGTCTGTCTGTCTATCTATCTATCTATCTATCTATCTATCTATCTAGCTATCTATCTAGCTATCTATCTATGCGTTACAAAAAGTAAAATGCACCAACATTTCCATGAATAACACATTGTTCCCTTGCTTGGTTACTAATATGTTGCGTATTTGTTTTGGAGAAGCATGAACTGTCTTATCAGCAGAAAAAGCAACGGGGGCTGCTTACTTTCCCTCCCCTTTGTTTGCGTAAGACTTAAAATACTTGTCTAAATATGCTAAAAAACTGAATCCGAGCGGAAAAAACAAGACAAGTGGAGAACAAAGAAAGCTCAAGCTTCACTTGAGGGGAGTTTCAGTACACTGACACACAAACACTAACTCATTTATTTCAGCACCAAGTCATAGTTCACCTGCTTCCTGTGAAGTTCCCCAGAATTATAAGTCATTCAAGGTGTAGGTGTAAGTTACACGTCAAATGTTTTTAAGAACATCTGAGGTGCTCTTCCCTTGTGGTCAAAATGTGGAGGAAGGCAAAGTACAGACACAAAATGTGGAGGAAACAACATTTGGCTGAAAGACACCAAAATATCGCTCCATCTCTGCCTCTCTGATGTGTGAGTGACCCCTTTTCATATGTGTTGACAGGAAGATACTGCACATAAATCAGCAGATATGTTTAGTTAGTGTTCGAGCCAAAACACACAGCATTACTGTTTGAGTTTATTCTTTCTTCTCTTGTGAGTCTCCTCTCCATCAGCAGGAAGGAGATTTCAGCAAAGTGAAGGAACATAAGATTCAGATATAACCCCCAGTTGGTGACCAAAAACTGTCCATCCATCCATCCATCCATCCATCCATCCATCCATCCATCCATCCATCCATCCATCCATCCATCCATCCATCCATCCATCCATCCATCCATCCATCCATCCAACCATCCATCCATCCATCCATCCATTTAATTAGAAAAAGTGGAAACACACAGAGGGGCCTTTGGTCCAGAGTCAAACCTGGGACCGTGTTGCCATCTGCCAAATCGACACCAACAAATTATATATAAAATACCAAAATGAAACATGTACAGTACCTGCAAACCTGTTTTAATGTATACATATATCCAAGTGGCTTATATTGAATTAATGCAGTTATAGTAAAAATGAAATTACATATCAGGATTACTCTCATATTAAATGAATAGAAATGTAAAAAAACATGTCAAGACCCAGTGCAATTGTTTACAGGATAAACATTCCCACACTTAAAACCTTTTAGTTTCCTAAATTGCCCTTTTCTTATTCCTCATGTTCAACAGAACCGGAAACAATTATGTTAAAAAGCAACAACAAGACAGTTGATAACTTCAGTAAACTCTCTGAACTCCAAAGGAGGACATTGTTGGCCTTTAAAATGCTGATCCCTGTGTCTGATGAGAATGGGAGGCCAATATTTTATATCTCTGTGGAGGACGGGGATACAATATATCTGACACAGCTTTATTGGCTTACTCTTTAATGACTTCCTGCACAGAGTAAGGCTGAGAGAGACAAGGGGAGTCTAATGTGCTCTGAATTGGGATTTTTTCTCTCTCTCTCATTCTGTTTTTGGACTTTCTTTGAACTATTTCTGCTCTTTGCTCTTTTTACCCATATCTCTGCTCCTTCCTCACACCAAAGGCTGAATTCCCTTCCATCTTCCACTTTTAATCGTCATTTGGAGAGACTAAAGTAAATGTCTCTTCAACATGATAAGTCTATGACCTTGTCCATGTATTCCTTAGTGTACCTCTCTCTCTCTCTCCCTCTCTAGATGGCTGAGATGAGGTTACTAATGAGCAAATGTTCTGATGATGAAGCCTTTTTCCAAGAATCTTTTCTCCCAAACGCCCGTGGCCTTTGGATGACTCCCCAAGGAGACCATTAATTTAGATATCAGTGTGTGTGTGTGTGTGTGTGTGTGTGTGTGTGTGTGTGTGTGTGTGTGTGTGTGTGAGTATGCGTATATATGCGTGGGCATGTGTTAGTGTGTGTGTGTGTGTGTGTGTGTGTGTGTGTGTGTGTGCGTGCGTGCATGCTCAGCTTGACTATGAGTGGGAGGATTTTTTTGTTGCTTTATTTTATCACACACAGACATAAGTATGAGAGCAAAAGCAGATCAATTAGAAGAGTGGATGCGAGTCTGCAAACATGCACCAACACAGGGCAGCGTGCACGCTCCCAAACTCTTAGCCGCTAAAACACAGCACCCCCTTATCACACATCCCTCCTTCCTATCATCATTCTACACCTTCGCCCCAACTCACTCCCCAAACGCCACCCCAAAACATCCTTCTATGTCAACACTTCTCACCCCTCCATTCCACCCAAATTCAGACCTGTAGAGGCACAAAGTTTAGAAAGCTCTTCACTCACATGCACACACAGATACGTGCACACATACACACATGCTGTTCTGACACTTTTGAGGTCACCACATAGGCTTCCATATCATTTATTTCCTGCAAACCAACCTATTAAGTAAAACCCTAATTTTTTAACCTAAACCAAACCATGTTTTAAGGTTTATGATATGGCTGTTTGCATTCTGTCCTAATAAGTAAGTAGTGTCCTCATAATGTGATTGTGGAAACAATTTTATGTCCGCGAATAGAAGAACATTTTTTATTATTATTTTTACACACTCTAATTTGGTCCCCATCCATTGTTTTACCTGTTTTGTATGCAAATAATGTCTTGGGAGTCTGCTGTAGCTTATTGCACATAGGATGAAGGCAGGGAACAGACCCTGGTCATCTAAGGCAACAGTGTTAACCATGAACTCTATGTCAACTTATTTAAGCCAGTTTAAGTGAGTTAAGATAAACTTGCATCCATTTCCTGGGAAACTGATGTAACTCCAAGCACTACTTTCCTAACCCTTTCTTCATTCACTGACCCAAATCAGCTATTGTTGCTATTAGGGACATGCCTTTTGTATCCATATATAGCAGACTCCCCAAATAACAAATGATTTGAGAACCCTTCTAAAAAAATAAAAAAAGTGACAGTTATGGCAGTTAAAGAGCCTTTCCTCCTACTCTACATTAAGGAATATAGTGACAATGATGCATTCCATGCCTACAGTAACTGTGAGCACACACTTTATCTTAATGGGCACCCAGGTGTGTAAATGAATGGAGCTCTGGTGAAAGATCCACATCCCGACTTCTGCCCCCAACATGTGGGGTTTGCCTCTGCTGGTGTTTGGAATGGTTTAGCAACACTCTTACATGCTCTTATACCAGTTTGTTTTTGGAGCGCTCTGATTCCGAGTGAGAGAGGAAGAACCCACTCTACAAGGCTTATAGCATCTCCTTCTCTTGCCAAACACTGTCTGAGGTGCCGACAAATTGACCAGTGGAGCCTTGGTTTCCTGGTAGAGATGTTTTATTTGTTCATGCGTGTCAAGGACTGGCTTAGCAATTTAGGTTTTCATGTGATTCTAAAAGTGTTGTTCTTATTTAGGTATTGACAGTGAAGTCAACCATTGAACATTAGTTGTTAAATCGAATAAGAGATACTTTTATTCTCACCAAAGGATAATAAGATGAAAAAAGTAACCATTATTTGTATTTGAGGATATAAAGATGGGAAAGTTCCCAAAAAATAAAATATTAAATACTTGTTTTTTGTAATTATTGAATCCACTGAAACAATGAAACAATCTTCCAATTGATGACCACTCCATTTTTCCTCACTAGAAATGTGGTCCAAAGGACTGTGAAGAAAAAGATGAGGTAGCTGGGTTTGGACAGTATGAAATCAGACTTGATTTCATACTGACCCTGCTTCACCCAGCATAATTTCACTTTTTTTTTCTGAGGAAAGCAGGTGACTGGAGTTGTACCAGACAATGCTCAGGACCGCATCATCATTCCAAAAAACTAGTCTAAACATGGCTCACTGGGGGAACTCCATAACATTTGTGCAGGTGTGTTAATGTTAGGCTAGTAAATCTGGCACAGTGAGCATAGGGAGTGAGTGTGTCTGTCTGAACTGTTATAGAGCGCTGATGAGAAGATTCCTCTTCACAGAGTCTATGAGACTGTTCTTGTGGCTCATCCTCTCCTCATCATGTAGGTGAGTAAACAGATACAGTGGCATATGAAGGCATTTTTTATGTGATATGACCTCATAAATGAGAGACATTTTATGTCTTAATTGGAATTTATGAGTCATATCCATTAATTATCTTAACCATCTTGTACCCAAAGGTGCAACACACACCATACAGGCCCATTGCAAGGAACACACACACACACACACATTCACTCTCACATTCACCAATTAAGACTCTCCAATTCACCTCAACATTCATGATTTGGACTGTGAATCACTATATTTACAGAAACTTGCACATTTGTGTTCTACAGAAAACAACTCCTCCCACTTCCCATCTAAAATCTTTCCGATTTTGTTTAGGAAAGATTAAAGAGATTAAAACAAACTCTGTTTACGAGCCTGCTTACAGGTCTTTCTGTATAAGCACAGATGAGACTGGTGTTTTGCCGGTGCCCCTGATGCCTGGCTGACTGGTCCCCGTAAGAGTGGAGCTGATATAAACAGGCTTGGTCGTTCCCACGTCTCTGTTTACACTGGGAGACCCCAGAGCACCGCGACTTGAGCACTGGTTTCGCTCCATGCAGCAACCTCACACACCATCCATCTCTGTCCTGTACATAAACACTTACTCATAAGAACATACGTGGTATGTGGGCTGCAGGTACAGTGCACAGCTATGCAAAAATACACTTGTTACAGACATGTATCCATCCAAATGTTGTTGTATTCAGTACCATCACCGACTCGTCTCATTTCCTTATTACAGCTTGTCTTGTCCTTATATCCCACCATGCTTGTTGTTTTATATCCCAGCAGAAAAAAAAGATGATCTTAAAGCTTTGAAAATCGGACACAGAGTTCCCACAAACCCATCAGCTTGATACTGAGCTCAGTTTTTACAGCACTACCAAAGAGATTCTCTAGGGCTTTAAATTTGCTCCTTTTTGAAACAGGTCTCTGATGTGTGCCCAATATAAACAGAACACTGGGGTCCTGACAAGCACGTACAGTTTACAGGGAACGGTGAGGTCACCCCAGCAGAACATCTCTGCAGAGATGCATCTGCTGGTCACAGACAACACAAGGTTATTTTTTTTTAATGACATCTTCTTCTTCATGAGACAGAAAGTGACTGTTTTAATGCATTTCCCTAAGTTTTTCTGCCCTTCTTTTCCAGATCTCAGTCACCTTTTAAAGGAAGCAGCATGGAGATACAGCTTCCATTCGTCCCCGGTTGTTCTACTCAATTGAAAATGTTTAACTTTATTCATCTGTTTATTCATTACATTACCCACTTTTCACCATAACAGTGTCGCAGGGGTCTGCTAGAGACTATCACCAGCAAACATTGGGTGAAAGCAGAGAAAGCATCCTGGACAGGTTGCCAGTTTAACACAGGACACACACACAATTCACTCTCACATTCACACCTAGTGATAATTCAGAGCCTCCGACTGGCCTAAAAGATGCACCTGGAAGATGTGTGCGCCCAGATCGCACACAATCCGGCTAAGATTTGATTCAGGGACCATCTTGCACCAATCCTCTGTGACACTTTCACAAATGTAAATGTTATCCATAAATTGTTAAATACACATGCACACACATACCAGTACAACAGACACAAATATTCCCAGAAGAATGAAAACATGATTTATCTCTCACTTTCTCTCAGTCACTCTCTCTGTGACTCATGCACACAAACACACATACAGCAGTTCCAGTGATGGACCGTCTATTTATTCTTAGACATATCTGCATCTATTAAGCCGTAAGTGCTCACATCTGCGTGTTTACATGCTGCATCTTATGACCTAATGAGAATAAGAGCATTGTTCCCTTGGGAAGAAGCTGCCCCAGAGATGCACAGCCCCAGTGGGCTGTAAACATACTCCTGCGCCCTGCGTCAACCATCTCACAGCACAGTCAAACACCGTCAGTGCTCGCTTTCTGACTTTCTTAACCTGCTCTAAATCTAAACCTTTATAGTAAACATCTCGGGACATCTGAACAAGGCTCTTGTGGAGAATGGATGTGAATCACAAAGCTGTAATTCACCAGGAGGATTAAATGAGAGAGGGTAAGGGCCAATTTGGTAACCAGGGAGGAAGAACAATAACAACAAGGCTGAATCATAAAGAAGATATTTTTCTGTTTGTCTTGGGCACAGGCCAGGCAGGGAGAAGCATTTGCGGAGGTCTGAGCAGGATAGCCGGTTTACAGGACACAATGCACAAATGTACATAAGCAAGCAATAAGTCACGAATGCTAGATAGCATAAACAAATGAACGAGAGAGGGTGCACAGACATGCAGAGATGCACACACATTCAGATCTGTGTTTACTTTAGTTAACTTTATCTCATAAATATTGTGTGTCTTTCTTATCAGTTTGACTTTCATGCAGTGCATTGCAAATTTCCCCAGAGTTGAGCAAGTCAAATGAGCTTGAGAAGAAGTGCAAGCATAAGCATCAGCCTGTGCAAATGTTCCATCCAATGCAGGATGTGACCGTGCACAGTTACCTCAGTCTTGCATCCATTGACTAGATTCATTCATGAGCCACAGAAGCGGCTGTGAATTCTCTCATTGATAACACAAACATTCCCAGCCGCCTCTTAACTTTACTCCTTTTCTTTTGTTGGCTGTCAAGAAATCCCTGAGGAACGTGAACTGAACAGATGCACTCATTTTCTTTGGAGCTGATCTAATCCACAACACGACATAAACACTCAAGGTTACACATTGTTATTCAGAGATGGTGTTAACATAAGCCTGTTAAGTGTAATATTGGCACATGTGGATGATTACAAAAACAAATTGGACAAGGAATTTGGCTTCAGTTTGCATCCTAAGCGTTTTAAACCTACACTAATGCCTTATTTATGACATGAAAGGTTACAAGTGACATTTATTTATCAGTTCACTGCTCAACATTCTGTTGAAAATATATACTTTATTATCATATACTTTAGTTTTATTTTTTAAATCAATTTAGTGAATAATGAAATCATTATTTATTTATTACAGCGAGACAGTCCTCTATGTCCACAAGGTGGTGCAAGATTCAAACTTCCTTGTGTCTATGTGGACATCTTTCAAAAAATATACATTTTGATTTTCAAACCCGTTTTAACTAGAAATGACTTTGAAACTTTCACACAGAATGACACAAAGAAGACTGCAGACAGACAAGTCATTGTGTTATGACTGAAAATTATCTGCTTTACGTGTGACCCCGTATAATATAGTCCTTCAAATTCCTACACAAATAATAGATACTACTGATATTTTCACCATCCTTCCTCTGTACATAGCCAATGCATGCAAGTGTGCTGTGTGATACAAAAAAGATAAGATGTTTCTATGAAACTTTTTTTTCACAATTTATATTCCACTCCTGTCTCTTTAAGGGTTAAGGTATAAAGCTGTTAAGATTAATGGGTGTGAAATTTTACAAACATTTTTTGTATACCGTAACGTGCACGTGGTGTAGCATATTTACATTTTTAAAAGTATAATTTTGTTCTGTTTTGAGAGGATCTCGGCGTTCTTTGGTTTTATTTTGAAATGCAGAACCGGAAGCAGAATTCTAACTACGGAATTGTCTACACAGGAACTACTCTGCTGCTTCCATTGACCACAGCCTGCTGCTGCCTGTGGTGTTTATATGTCGGGGTTACCGCATTGAGCCAGCTGAAGAGGTACCTGAGCAATCCAAAGCAAACATTTCAGACACACACACGCGCACACACTCCAAGAACACAAATGTAGCTGCAAACTAGCGGGACCGAAGCAGCGTAGCGTCAGTCAGCTAGCCTGAAAGCTAGCTCTGCTAACAACTTTTCATTCATTTGCTGGTGCCTGGACACTTTTCTTTGTTGCTGCTAACGAGGAGCACAGCTCCCTTGTGCCGAGGTATCGTTTCTATCCCGGGTGCTCGTTTCAGTCGTGAACTCTTGTCGTATTTTATGTACCAAAACGTGCGTAATTATGTGTCCTCGGGATGCATTAGTTTCCGATGATTCGATGTCAGTCGATTTGTTAGCATCGCTTCCCCCCCAAACAAGCTGAGCAGTTGCGTCACCGGGGAAGACAACACTGGAACAAGCCACGAGTGACGTACAACACCAACAAACCTCTCGCCCTGGAGAGAAATACGGCGACTTGAGCGCTTAAAGCATCGTGCCGTATCATTTTCCCTGCAGTTTGGGGTAACTGGCATAGTAGCCTACATTAACCCGTAAGCTAACAGTAATAACATAGGAGTTTAAAGGTGCATTTTAGGAATATGTAATGTAAGGGTGGATTTTCTCATTCTTTGCAGACATGCAGTGGGATACGAGTTGCTGACGTTACTAAGGAATTAAATCACCCCACTTGGGAATTTTACCCGACAAATTTACAACGGTATACAGGGTGCATTGGGTTACATACATACGTACACAGGGTTTTACAAGCTATAAGCTCTGCCGGTGTGGTTTGTGTGGGGAAAAAAAGAAAAGGTGTTTCAGTCGCTAAACATGTTGCATTGCATTACATCACGGTGTTGACAAATAAGAGAGAGTCTGTGGAGATTCTCATGCCTCCAGGTCATTGTTAACCAAGGTAACAAGTTAACTCATGGCAATGATGTTTCCATCCATCCATCCATACATCCATCCATCATCTTAACTGTTTTGTTCCCAATGGTATTGCACAAGTCTGCTGGTACCTTTTACCAGCACATATATGTATGTAGGGCAAAGGCAGGTAGTACATCCTGGGCAGGTCATCAGGCCATTGCTGGGCACACAAACACCATTTACTCTCATGCTCACACCCGAGGCCAAGTTAGAGGCTTCAGTTGGCCTTAATCATGTTTTTGGACCGTGGGAGCAGACAACAATAGTACCTGGAAACTCTGCACATCTCGGCACCCACTTGGATTGCGCGTTTGGGTTATAATTGCATATCTGTAATGTCTAGCTCTCAAAACATTGAAAAATATGGAGCTCTTTTCTTCTTCCAGTTGAGCTCATCTCCTTGTCCGTCCGTGAACGTGTGGCGATGGTGGCGTGGGTGATAAATGCGTGAGGAAAAAGCCCCTGCGGTCCTCCTCCTGCTGCTGCAACTGCACACTTTCCCATGGATTCCAGCAATGACGAGGCACTTGATATCATTGTCACTAATGTGGTGGCAACCTTCAGGACCAGGTGCCACCTCAACCTACGCACCATTGCCTTAGAGGGAACCAATGTCATCTATAAGCCAGAAGTCGGGGTAAGAAAGTCAGAGACAGTTGCAGGAAATATTTAGAATTGCGTCCAGGATTTATTATGTGTCTGAAGAATTTGTATTTATTTCTCGTAGAAGGTCCTGATGAAGCTCCGTAAGCCCAGGATAACTGCCTCAATCTGGTCCTCAGGGAAAATCATCTGCACCGGAGCCACAAGGTAGACAAATGAAACTCACGCTGCCCATTTAATTGAAACCACACATGCTCAAAACAAACACTGTAGAGTTTCTGTTTGCTAAAGGACCATTTATTTTCGCTAGTGGGGGAAATGCCTCTGGCTGCCTTGCCTCTTTTGTTTCGGTGGTATTTTGGCTTCGGCCAAGCAGCCTGTGCAAGATCTCTCGTCAACTGCCAATACAACAGAGGCGCTACAATTTCACTCGCTCGTCACAGATACGAAGCTGAAAATCGAGTCATTAACCGATTCTGGCAAAGAAATTTCACGATTGTTGCCGCCTTTAATCTGTGCTTGCCCCTAAGCTTGCCAGTGCTGCTTGCTGGCTCGGTCTCTTTTGCATGCCAAATGAAATGCAGAACAGGCCTAGGTCACCGTTCTGGTGCCGCTCACCCCTGCTCTCCTCTGTCTTTCAGTGAGGACGAGTCGAAGCTGGGTGCTCGCAGGTTAGCACGCTGTCTGCAGAAGCTGGGCTTCAAGGTGAGAAAAATCACACCGACGCTGGTAAAACAACTCCGCAACAGCAACAACAGTTGTCACAGATCAAGATTTATTTATGTGGCACATGCAGTTGTGTTGGATTGTACTGCGACCAACCTGATGGTGTGAAAGCAAAAGATCATACGGTTATATAAAAATCTATCCTAAACTCATGTGATGTTTCTGAGACTGTACCAATGTGCTTCAGGCTTCCATGCAGATGTCGTACAATTCTGCTGGGTTTGACTCCTCTGCCTGAAGGTGTGCATAATGAGGGCGTCCTCCTACCACAAGGCTTAAAAGCTCTTCTGCCGTCAACATGATTGCGTCGGCACTCATGATACGCCATGTTTTGTCACGCAATGTTTGCCCATCCGCGGTCACTCATAATTGACTGAAAAAGATGTGGCATGGAACCAGTCCAGCCTGCAGGTCGTACCTAAATGTACAGTCTCATCAGACTGTTGCTGCCTTGGGATCGGATCAGCTAATCAATCAAAACAAAGGAGTTCTCTCCTATGTGATTGAAGCGTGTTCACTGCCTTATTTGTGTGTGTGTTTTGTTCTCAGGTGAGGTTTTCAGCCTACAAAGTTGTGAATGTGCTGGCGGTGTGCTCCATGCCTTTTGCAGTCCACCTTATAGACTTCACTAAGAACAACCGGCCCATTGCCAGGTAATATGACGCAGTGAGTCACGCCCGCTGCCAAAACACCGAGCCTGAATGAATCCTGCCACCCTCCTCGACTCTCAGATCAAATGTGGTTCCTGTGGTTAGTTCTGTTCACCTGGTGGTACAAGATTCTGCCCGACGACAAGCATTGTTGAGGGAGAAAGGAGTCAGAAATACTGCACCTCTTAAATCTGCATGCATATGAGGACCTCTAGTGGTGGGAGCATTGGTCAGCATGGGGTGTTGCATGTCATCCATTTGTTTACGTGACATCACGAGGAGGCCTGAAATGTGGCATCATGTAAAACTCAGCTTGCTCGCAGACGCCTGTGTTGTTCCCTTAACGCACCGTACTCACGTATTTGTCTCTGTTTGTCAGTTATGAGCCAGAACTCCATCCGGCCGCCCTGTACAGGATCAAACACCTGAAGGCCACTATACATGTGTTCTCGACAGGCAAGATCACAGTTACAGGTACCCCACACCTAAAGTGTCTTTATTATTATTATTATTAACATTATCATTATTATTGTTACTATTTCTATTTTTGTTTTGCAAAACCTTACTCTGTATACCTGCTTTACTTAGAAGGAGAAGGCTCACCAGCTTAAGGGATTGGGGTCATTTTGTGCTACACTTTTGTTCCTTGTTACAACTGGGAAAAGCGGTTTGGAAATAACCCAATTCCTTAAGGAATTTCAAAACTTTATGCCCCTTTGGATGTCGTGCCAGGCATTAGACAGGCCCTGAGCCAGAAATAAGTCCACTCATTTATCTTTTGACTCAGTGTTATTCTCTTGCCCTTATTGTTTTCTGTATTGCTTTAAACTGTTGTTCTCACTCCGACCCTGCCTCCACTGTCCACCAGGACCAAACGTGCAGAACGTGGCCACAGCCGTGGAGCAGATCTACCCGCTCCTGTTCGAGTGTCAGAAACCGCTGGTGTCGAGGCAGCAGAACTGAGGGGGAAGTCCCGTCCGTTGAGTCGGTCCGCTCTGTGGAAGGAAGCGACTCGTCCTTGGATTTTATTTCCTCGATTTTACCATTTGGTGGAAGCGGCCACGCCGGTGACCGCACGGCACCCGGATTGTCTTAAAACTTCACAAAACGTCGTGGTGGTGGATTGTATTGCTCTGTCTGTGTCCTTTTTAACCGTCAGCCGGAACTGATGCCCCTCCTAACCGGACTGCCGCCGCAGGGGCTGGAAGTTATTTGACCTGCTCTGTGTCTGCTCTGGGGTGACCCCCTCACGGAGACGCAGGGGCCGCTTTTTAAAGAACCTGACCATTTAACAGTGTTGGTGAAGAGTCGGGACTGAGGAGCCTCACCCTCGTTTCCTGACACGCAAGTCGCTCCGTCTGCTTTAGTCCCCTCAGAAGAATCTCCGTCCACGGCCTGCTCGTTCACGCTTCGATGCAACGCACTCACGTACTGCACTATTGCTGATATTGTTCCGCACAGGCTGAGCATGCCAGTATGCTGATCAACATATCCGCTGACAAAACGCTTTGTTCCCTTCATTCAGATTCTCGCTTTCACGCTTTTCCTTACTTGGGTTTGCTTTCGGCTGAGTGTAAATTTGCTCCGATCGGGATGTGCACACACATATTTTGTGATTCACCTCTCGTTATGTCCATACAGTAGCTTTTTGGAACGCCAGGCGAGCGTGCATTTATTCGCCGTGGCCGGGCAGTATTCAACACCAGAAAAGAAAAGACATGCAAAACATTCTGGAATGTAATGAAAACACTTGTGAGGTTCAAGTAGGTTTTTATTTTTCAGGTGTTGTCGAGCCACAGACCCCTCCTCACTCATGACAACCTCATTCAAACACTCAAGACAACTGAGATAATTGACTGTAATTTCTTAAATAAACAACAGATGGGTAATAGCCAAACCAGTCAGGAGGGTTTGGCAAAACATTCATGTGAACTTTTGAAGCAGCACAAGACCACGAATAGTCTCGGCCAAGCTTACAGCAGCTGTCAGTACCCACACCGAACCCTTTGTAGAAATACCATCCTCTTAAACAACAGTGATATTTTGTCGTAGGCGTAGTGTTTTCTTGTTTTGTTTTATTTTTTTAAATGGGACGCGAAAACGTTGTGAGGCAACGTATTTGTATGTACATAATAACCCACAAAAGTGATGCGTTGTCTCAAGTGTGTGGTATGAACGCACGGGAGCTAAAGATTTGAGACGTGTCGAGAATTTTTGTATTTTGTATAAAAATAAAGGTCAACACAAGACTGTTTTTTCCCTCTTTTTGTCTGCATCGTTTCATCTCTTTCCATGACCGAAATCCGGGTGAAGTGAAGATAACAATAGGTATCAAAGGATAGAAAGCACATATACAGAAATAGAAAGCATATTTAAAGACACAAACATGCAGTTTTGATTGCTAACTAATCCATTCATTCATATATCATTCTTATGTGTAGTAAAACATAAACATTCTTGTTATCACCTAGGTAAAATTTTGGCATCATTAACACAAGTTAAAAACAAAAATAAAAAACACTTGTCACTTGGAACTTCTCACACTTGGGCCCCCTCCAGCACTTAGTTTTTCCGTTTCCACCAACAAAGAACCAAGAGCTTGAGTGGTGGAGAAACGACTGGTTCTCCACTGGTTTGCAGGCACAACTGGCTCTGAGCCTTTTCGGTGGAAAAGGGGTTTCGGTGAACTCCAAACACAGTAGTAGTCATGTCATCTGCCTGGCGTCACTCACTTTCAGTGGAGCCCGATGCATTGATTGCGTCTCACTGACTGATTGTTAGCTCCAGTAAAAAGAAAGAGAGGAGACGTCAAGCTTATGTCATTTGTGGGAACTTTTGCTTGCCACCTTGCAGATCACTGTATATGCAGTAGGACTGGTTTGAGCTGTGTTGGCTCAACAAAACATCTGGCACAGGGCACCATATAAGCAAGCTCATGTTATAGCAGTTCACTGGTGAAAAACAGAGGTGATTAGTGTTGATTTTCTTCTAAGTACACATTCCCAGGATAAAATATCATTTGTACATGATAGTGTCAAACATAAAGGCTGTGATGGTGCAGTTTATGCACTCAGTTTTTATCCTGGTGTTAAGAGTCCCTTTCTGCATTATCACAGCTCTGTTCGTAAACAGAGTTAAGGAATTATCATTCTTCACCATCACACATTTGATCCCCGTTATTGACCTGTCTTTACTAGCCTTTGACAAACAACCCTGAGGTAAACCCTGAGCTATCCACCACGTGTGAGCATATCCACAGATCTAGTATTTCTTTACTGGACAAGAACTTCAAGCAATTACAGGAGCCACCTGGAGATGCTGGGATGTACCGTGTGATGTGAGATGTTTGACTTCTTGAGAGCGTTAATGTGTAAAAGTCTCGTCCTGCCAGATCCTTGTGTCGATTGTCCATTTTGGTGAGGTCCATTTAAAGTAGTCAGACATTGGCCGGCATCTCTGTGGACGTGCTGCTGCTGCTGAGCAGGCTCTCCTGAGGCGGGACCTGCCCACAGATCCTCACCTCCAAATGCTTCCTGGTTGAGCAGACGAGAGGGATGGGGGAGGGGTGTGATCGAGATAAAGTGATTTGATTTGGCTCGTGTGTCAAGCTGCCACTCACTTCTTGGCCAGTTCTTTTGATATCTCCTCCAGCGTGCGACCTTTGGTCTCGGGGACGCAGAGGATGATGAACACCAGGAGAACAAAGCTCATGGCAGCGTAGAGGAACATCACGTTGGGAACGCCGATCTTTTCTGAAGGAACGACGGCAAACAAACAAATGCACATTATTCCAACATTAAGAACACAAAGTATGTATGTTTGTATGCATGTATGTGTATATATATATATATATATATATATATATATATCTGCTGACTAGTGGCTGGGTGTAGCTCAGATTTGAATAACTGACTGAGCTGAAAGCTTAATGTAAATGAGTTGATCTTACCAGTGAGTTTGTCATTATTTTGACTGGTAAGAGGCAACACGCAAAGACACACCCTTGATATTTCATAAAGTACACAAGCGAAACGTGTTGGGCTTGAATTCTCTGGCTATAAAGGGGCAATGCTTTCTGGGTGTTGTCACAGAAGTGTTTGTCACAATGGATAATGAGGTGGATGAATGCAATGTCTACACTTCAATTAATGTACTGAAGTACTGCGCTCACTTTTTGGATTTTCAGTTCATGTTATGCACGCAGACACACCTGTAATTGTGAGGAAGGTCATGGATATGAGCAGGTTAGTTGCCCAGTTTACGGCTGACACCACAGACACAGCCCTGCCTCTGATTCCCATCGGGAAGATCTCGCTGAGAACCACGTACACCACTGCAAAGGGAAGGAGAGAAAGACACACAGTCAGACTCAACACGTCCGACTCTGGCTGATAAGGACAAAGTATCAAGAATGTGATGCGGGGTATCAAAGACCAGCTGCAGCTTTTAAGCTTTTAAAGCAGGGTCCACGCTGCTTTATCTAGAGTATGTGTCAATCTATACTTTACCTAACGTTGGTAACTTGGTGATAAACAGTGTTGTACTTTGCACTTCACAGCACAGCATGTTACAAACATATTCTCTTATATGCAAAAACCTCTAAAGCTGATTATCTAGTGTCGGTCATTTTAAAAGTAGTGCAAACGGACAAGAGAAAGAAACTGTGGCTCTGACCAAGCAGTTTCATGCTTCTGTATAGATTAAGAAGATGTTGTAAAATTTCATTAAGACAGGAGGAAAAGACTGCATGGATAACAATAACCTGGACAAATGAGAATATCCACACACACACACAGTTGATAAGAGGATATGTTGGCAGATTTCATTGCACTTTGACTTTCCGACATATGAGCGCATATAGAATGTGGCTGCTGTCCTGTAGCGCTGATCCTGCAGAAATGGCTTGGTTTAAAATGGCAAAATGCAGATACGTTAGATAAATTAAGATAAGATAAATGGCCTGAGCTTGTCTTGAGGGGTGAATGCAAAAATACAATACATGTGTGTGTGTGGGTGTGGGTGTGTCAAGAGGAAAACTCAATGACTGGGTGCTTACTTGGCCCGAGGCTGATGGAGAAGGCTGCCACATACACCAGCAGGCTGATCAGTGATGCCACCTTCAGCGTGTACGACACCTCCACCCAGCTCTTCACTCCCTCGGACCCCGCAAACCTATCCCCCTCTCTGTTCGTCCCCAGGGTCTCGTTACCGTCCCACTGACTGGGGAAGTGAGCGGGGAGAAAGTCACTTTTCTCAAAGTCTGCCTCGGTCACGTTCAAATCCCAGAGCGCGTGTGTGTGGTTCAGCGCCGTCTGACTCGTACACAGGCTGGTGAGGTGCGTGTGGCTCTGCAGCGTCAGCGTGCCGAGCGCCAGCAGCGACAGGCCCATGGCGACGGCGCCCACGCACAGGAAGCTCTTGGGCCCCACGCGGTCGACCAGCAGCACGGCAGGGATGGTGCCGACCACTTTGACCACGCCGAAGCCGGTGGAGGCCAGGGTGGCGGCGGCGTCGCTGTTGAAGCCGACGCTGCGGAGGAGCGGCGAGGCGTAGGACAGGATGTTGGGCTGGCCCGTGGCCTGCTGGAGGAACACCAGGGCCACGCCCGTCAGCAGCCGCGAGCGCAGGTTGGCCTTGGTGCTGAACAGCTCCCGGAAGCTGTGCTCCGACTCCTCCTTCAGCCCCGCCTGGATTTCTCTGAGCTCCGCCTCCACCTGCTCCTGGAGCCCGCCCCTCATCCTGGCCAGCACCGCCCGGGCCTGCTCCACTTTGCCCTGCGCCACCAGGAAGCGCGGGCTGAGCGGCAGGAAGAGGAGCACGCTGACCTGCAGCAGCGCCGGCAGGATCACCAGTCCGAACGTGTAGGCCCAGCCGTGGTCCACGCTGGCGAAGGCGTAGCTGCAGCCGAAGCCCAGCATCACGCCCACAACCAGCATCAGCTCGTACAGCGTCACCAGCTGACCCCGCCTCTCCCTCGGGGAGATCTCGGCGATGTAAAGACACGCCCCCATGCCCGACAGCGCCGTGCCCATGCCCACGACCACGCGGCCCACCGCGAGGGCAGCCAGCGAGGTGATGGCGACGAGCACCACGCTCCCTCCCACCACCAGGGCGCCGCTCAGGAGCAGGGAGCAGCGTCTGCCGTAGTGGTCCAGGATGGGGCCCCCCACCAGGCAGATGAAGAGGGCGCCGAACAGGTGGGAGCTGACCAGCAGCTCCTGTTGCTGGCAGGAGAGGGAGAGGACGCCCCGCAGCTGCAGCAGGACTCCGGAGGTCAGGCCCATTTCGTAGCCCATCATCAGGCCGCTCAGAGACGCCGCCGTGGCCGCGACCAGCACCAGCCAGCTGCAGCCTGGACCACACACACACACACACACACACACACACACACACACACACACACACACACACACACACACGCACACACGCACACACACAGAGGATCAACACTGACATCACAGCTTATGTCCAGCCTGAAGCATGGCTTGATTTTCCCATAGGAAGAGGTTAGGAAGCCATTGTGGTGTATGGTTTTAAATAACAGTTATTCTATACAGGATGTAAATTATTACATTCTGCAAATGTACAACTAGGAGAGTATATTAAACCTTAAAGATGACCCAGAATGGTTGAATGGAGTACTTGTTCTCTGGTGGTAGGATAAACACTGGAACATTGGTTTCAAGCCATGGAATGTTATGGACCATTTATGCACAGATCTGGCGCCGTTTCATGTTTATCTGGCAACCACATGGGCTTCATGCCGATTAGTTGTCTGCCTCCAACTCACATTACTGATCACGTGACTTAAAATACATCAAACTTGTGTTCTACATCACATCCTGTCTCTTGCTGTATGTCTTCGACCAGGGATAGACAGTTGTTTTTCAACAAAGGTAAAAATCTGTGTTTTTCATTCTGTGACCTGTTTAAAGTTAAAAATTACACTGCCCCTTGCCACTGACTTGGCCTTTTGTTCAGGGGTTTTCACAATGTGGCCATTCCTGTGGGTCCCTGGCACTTAGGCCTCTGCTGATCACACGGATGATGTTAGTTAAAGATTGTAAGTGTGGTTGTTAACAGATTCTGGTATCGTGTGCAGAGTACTAAGAACTAAGAAACTCATTATCTGCTCTTCACCCATTTCCATTATCCATTTATTGCATAGTAGTGGCATAGCCAACTCATTGGTCAACCCTGATTCGATCAACCCTGACCCAAGATCTGATGAGGCTATATGCCAGCGTTGCCATTGTCACACAAGAGTTTTGTTTGGGTACCATTGGAAACTTGAAAATCAGACGATCGAGGCAGTTTGGAACTTCGGATTACTTCTATAAGAAACCTAAAAAAATTGTAGTATTCTTGCAGAAGAAGCTATATGTCAGTGCCATCCAGTACATAACATATTATATATGTACTGTATATGTATTATATATATGACTATATTACTATGCACATAATATACAATATAAAATATACTACAATACATACTATATCATATGTTAACAATACAACAAGTATTAGGTAATAGTTCCATCCAAGCATCCCAACTGAAATTTGCAGATCTGAAAACGATGCAAATCCGAGGTCTTGCATTTTGGCCTTTTGGAAGAACTAAAGCTTTCCCCTGATGTGTTCCCCCAATCAAACTGTGCTGACTGTGTGGAATCAGGGGTCAGGAGTTCACAGAAAAACGCTGAAGCAGTCTTGTTAACCACTGTGTGTGTGTGTGCATATGTATATATATATATATGCATGGATTGAGAGAGAGAGAGAGAGGAGCCACACGTGCATCAATGTTTATCTTTGCAACCCCCTATCCAGATAGGAAAGGAACATACTGCTCACTGATGAACGTAGCATGTGAACACCTGAAATGGTTTGTTTAGTAGATAGTGCAGAGAACATTTAACGTTGACCCTGGATCATGTTAGAGAGACTTTTCGTTGTTCTGATTGCATTGTCATTGCACAACAAACAGGTGGGCCACACAGCTGTTAGTGCTGTTGCCTCACAGCAAAAAGGTTGTGGGTTCAGTTTTCGTTCTTTTGTTTTGTTTCGTTTCGTTCTTGTTTTTATTGGGGGGTTCAATTTCTTGTTTGCATGTTCCTCCTCCCACAGTCCAAAAACATGCATAAATTGTGAATGGTGTGTGTTCCCTATGCACAGCTAAGTGCAAGTTCATAACTGTGGCATCAAAAGATCTGGTACATTAGAGCTGGTCTGCACCAAACTCTTTAATCAAATCCCACATATGAGCAAATTGTCGGATGTTAGACAGTGCTCATATAGTATGTCTGTACAATTACCCTTGAGACTTGCCAATACCTGTCAATAAGTATGGATCAAATCCATCCACTCTTTTGTATTACTTAAACAATTCTGGGGCCTAAGGCACATCACCTGTTGTTGCCTGTAAATGAGGTGTCTCTACACCTACATTCTTGACACACTGCAGCTGGTCTGCATTATTTTGCTCCATGTTTACCCAGCTTTCCAAGACTCGACTTTCCAAGACTCGGCTAAAAAATGTTGTTTGTCCTAGAGTGACCTTGCCAGATGAAAGCCATCCCAATTTACAAAATCAATTGTTCACAAGAATAAAGATTTAGTTTTATCAAATGTGTGGTAAAACTAAGGTCAGAGTGACCTGGAGCACAGGGAGTCATAAACACATTTTAGCTCCATCATCTTTGTTAATAAGTGTCCGAGGAGGCACGGTGTCAAGATGTGAAATAGGCAACGACCACATTTTGACTTCTGTGCCAGGAAGCCAGTCCGCTGCCTTATCTGGATAAATATGCTGAGCTTCGTACATCAGTCGGAGTTACAGATTGACGTGGAGCTGTTGTTCTGCATTGAAATGCTTCTCACCACTGGTTAGTGCATCTTTTACCTAACCAGACAAATGTAGGTAAAAAAACAGGGAATAAACCCTGAATTGGTTAACTAGTCCCCACACCTACACCTGGGGGCAATTTGAAGTGTAAAATTGACCTATACACATTTGTGGATTGTAGCAGGGAACTGGATCAACTGGAGAGAACACACATTAGCGGACAGAGAACATGCAAATGGCATACAGAAAAAACCTTCAGCCTTATCAGGATTTACACCCTTTCTTGCTGTTAGATGGTCATTGTGTGGCCCCAGAACAGGTTACAAGTTTTCTATAGAGCTATTGGAGGACTGCAGGGAATGTCAGTTGGCTGGAGGTGAATTCAGCAAGTATAACCTCGCTGAACAAGTGTACTAAGCAATATGTAAGCTTTGAATAAAGCATTGAGAGCGTAGGTGTGCACTGATATGCCAGCATTTTCATTAGGTGATTCAGTACTTGTTACTGGTGTGTGCGCCTATGTGTGTGTGTGTGTATGTGTGTGTATGTGTGTGTGTGTGTGTGTGTGTGTGTGTGTATGTGTGTGTACCTGGGCCTTTCGATGTGGCCTCTTTCTGGGCCTCAGACGGGCCTTTGCCTGTGAGGTAAGAGGTCATCTTCTGGGTCTCACTTTTGGGGTCCATCATCAACCACCTCTAAAAGAAAAAGGTTCACATAGGATACATTTTGTTCTTACACAATCACCAGATTTCTGCATTATTTGAATAAAGATTTGAAAACAGGTAAACAAGGCAAATGTGACCAGACATATGACGCCAGTTGCCAGTGCATGGCAACCTCTGAAACTTGGAACCCTTGGCACTCTTTTTGATGTAAAACCATAAAGTATCCTGGTCAGCTTTGCCTAAGGAGAAAACTCAGCAAATGAAAGAGGGGCTCCTCCAGGCTGGATAAATTGATAACGAGCTGGCTCTATGCTCCTCATGAAGCTGGACTCTCTAGTGACAATGGTGGAGAGGAGAAAACTAAACAGGCTGCCGACTATTCTAAAAGATGGCAGCCATCGTCTGCATACTGTCGCCAACAAATAGAGGTGCTTGCTTGGCTGATGTTTCCGAGGAGTAACACAAACAGAGTTAAAAATTCCTTCATCCTTGATGGCACTAAACTGTAACACTGCACAGAGCCGCGTCACACCACACGAACTGAGCAGATTCATTATTTTCATCTTCAGAACATAGTTGCTTCTTCATTATAACATACAACAAAGTGTCTGTCTGCCTCTCTCTCTATGTAGTCTTCTCTGTAGACTTGGATTGAACCTGGGTCCACACCTTTTGGTGACCCTGGATACAACCAGACTCACTGTCATAAATACCAGCTGTGTGAGGCTGACAGAGGACAGCTGCTCTAGGTGATACAGAGATTTGGCGTGGACATGGAAGCACCTCAAGATGTCTTATCACTGGTATGTGGACGGTGCAAAAAGGTATGAGGTACTATCCCCCCAGTAGTCACTCTGGGTCACTATGGTCACGATAGTTAAGACACGTGACTGACACTGTGTCCTAACTCTTGAGTCCTCTCTTCCTTGAAAGCCTAAGAGTGGGGATAAGATGTCATGTTTATACACCGAATGAAAGGAAAACAACATCTTGGCAGCTTTCTTAAGCGCTGCGGCTTCACGTGTGGGTTATAAACGAGCAAATTACATGCAACAAATAAACAGGTATGTCATCAAGTTGTACTGACAGCGTTGCGAGTGACAGTTGCTCACCTGACAGCCCAGCTGTGTCTGTATTGATGGCTCAGTTCCCTGCTCGTCTGTCCATTCGCCTCGTGAGTCTGACTTTTCTCCAAACTCCTCTCGTGTCGCACGAAACTTGTTTTGGTGAAGCGGCTGTTAAGCCACGCCCACGCCACGACATCCCACCAATAGGAATCTGAGGTTTGCCCTGAAGGAACGCCCCTTGTAAAATCCTATTGGCTCACACGTGTGTACCAGGAAGCGCCTATTCTAAAGTTTTTTAAATGAAAACAATAAATCCCCTGTGATAGTTTTACACAATTGTGCCACGGGATTTAAACAATAACGACTTTGTAGTTCACGGTGATGTTTTGCAAAACTTTTTGCTGCAACTACATTTCGTAATGAGGTTATTTTCTGCTGCATCTTTATACTAAACTGGAGATAAAATACACCTGCACTAATAATGCTTTCTCTCCCATAGGGAATGTGAAAACAAACGGGAAGGCACCCTGCTATGTTGCTCGGTTCCCATGTCCTATTTCTACGAATGCAGCTGAACTGTCACACCTGCCCTGCTGCCTCACACATGACAGAATGTAGCCTTAGGTGCCTGTTAGACCCTGTGTGTGTGTGTGTGTGTGTGTGTGTGTGTGTGTGTGTGTGTGTGCATGCTCGGCCTACTTTTCTTGAGATCTATTTAGATGTCCACTCATGGCCAATAGAATCCAAAGTTTGACCTGTTTTTAACCACTGACATTTGATCCTGTGAGTGTGTGTGGGTGGGTGTGTGCGTGTGTGTGTTATGTAATTTACTCAGAACCAAGGATAACTGTGTGCAACCTAGTTGTTGGAGACTCCATTTACTATGTCAGCAAATTATCACGTGAATATTACATGATTATGCAATAGTGCCATGGCCAAATTAACCTTTGTCAAGTTACAGATTACTTATCTGAGTTAAGTCCACAGGTTTAAACAACGTTCTTAGATGCAGTTCCACAGTTTTAACCATTACAGACACAATCAGGCTACACAAAGCCAATAAAATGCTTAACAGTCTATTGAAGACAATCCATTGAAGACAGTTATCAGGACAGTATGGTATCTTTATTGTCTTTATTAACTATCCTATCTTTATTAAGGAGAAAGGTTTTACTGACCCAGACACACCTACAGATAGCAAAAAGGTCAAAAACAGTAAAACCTCATGGAAAAGCTTACTCAGGTAAATTGCTTTAAAAGTATTCAATATTATTTGCACATAAGGTAGTGTAATTTCAAAAGTGATACACGGTATATTAAGTAGTTTGGTGGATGAAGCATCCATCCATACATGTATCCATCCATTATCTTACCCACTTTTTACCTCAAGGATAAAGAACCTGAACAGGTCAACATGCTCTCACAGTCTGCTGATTGATACAATTGTAAAAGGTAATGTCATGGTGATGATTTAAACAATAATTAATGGGTTTGTGATGCTGTAGTAGGCTCTTAACACAGGGGGGAGGCGACATGGTACCATCAAGTGGGACCTCTGGTATCCTGCATCAAAAGGTAGAAAAAGCAACTTCATTCACTGCTGACATTAATGTTCTAGTAATAAACCCATATTTTCACAAACGTCATAAGGCACTCATAAATTTATTAGCAGTCAAATATAATTCTGTAATATATTTTCATCCTTGAACTGTGTAGTGTGCTTCAAGCTATGTGAAAAGCACTGTGCAAATAATCGTGTAAACCAATTCAACTTCATTTAAAGGGCCAGCTTATGCCAATATTACCAAAGCAACAGTGGCAAAGAAGACCTTTAACAGAACAGAAAACTTGAGAGGGACCAAGTTTAGGGAGGGCAGTTTGGGGAGTATTTGATGTGATGAGGATAGCAGTACAAGATCCTGAATCCAACACAGCATCCATATGGTTCTAAGAGGGGAAAAGGCATAGAGACTCTGTTGGGACAAGTCCTTGGTTCTTCAAATTAGTGCTTCATATTCATATGCCTCCTGAAAGGAAAGCAGAGCAATAATTACATGTTAATGTAGGTCTTGCCTAGTAAATATACATCCCATTTGCCAGAGCCAGAATACTTCTTTCATTCCCTTGCTTTTGTTGTTGAGGGCAGACTTTGTAATAACATTTCTAGCAGGCACACACACAGGCCACAGCACTCAGTCGGGAGCAAAAATATCCCAATTTTGCCGTCTACTCTGTAGCCTAATGGTTCCTCCAGAAAATGTCAGTGCGGGAGTGTAGGACTCCAGTCATCATAAAAGCAAATGTCAGGGTATAATGATAGCAACCACCACTACCATCATTAGGCTCTGCGGCTAGAGGAGACGGAGGCTCCATAACTGAGTAAGGGATATACATATACAGCAAGATTATTCATTGGCCTATCCATCCATCCCTCCATCCATCAGCTTAGGTGCTCCGTGCCTTAACAGTGTGTATCACCAGGGTGCAGACAGGTAATACAACTTGGAGAGGTTGCCAGTCCATCATGGAGCACACACATCTCGGCACAATTTTGTCTCAAACTGCCCTAAAAGTGCATTTTTGGTCTACGAGTCAACTTGAGTACTCAAAGAAAACACACACCCGTGCTCCATAAAGAACGACCCTCAGTCCAACTGAGATTCAAACCTTCTTGCTGTGAGGTGACAATGGTTACCACTCAACACTGACAACAGCAGGATTACGTAAGGTGCAAATGTTTTGACACAGTTTGACACAGTTTCGCCAAAATTGACTCATACTAAATATACAAAATCATCATCTGTACATACACTAGAGAAAATCGCTAAGATGTCTGACCAAACAGCCAGATCATTCAGTTTGCTAGGTAAGTACACCCCAAAGGGCAAGTTGAAGTCGAGTCACCAAGGTCAAATACAAATACGCAAATACTGAACTTACAGAGAGAAAGGACATGTCATATTGTATTGTTGATGAGACTGATGACAAATGGAGACAAAAGAATGTCTCAGTCTGATTTTACTGCACCTCTGCAGATATCTGTGATCAGGTAGAAGCAGCTTTATACTATGCTGAGAGAGGGTGAGTGCAGTCAGCTGGCATGGCCTGTACTTTCCCCGTGGCCATGGCTATAAGAGTGAAAGAGAGAGCATGCAGGTTGATGGCCAGCAGCTTTGCTGCACATCCTCACAATGTTGCTTCTTGTTTATCATGAAACCCAAAACTGCAAAATGTAGAGTAAAAAACCTTCATCAAAAGACTGAGGGATTTTTACTCCTAGGGATAGGTACAACTACAGAATTCTCTCATATGTGGGGAACTGTAGCGAAGATTCAATAGTTCCTAGTTAAGCCAGCAGGCGGCAGTGCAGGATTACTGTGTCTAAGCAGATCTGGAAAACAGTGAGAGCGTTTGAACAGTTATACAATATTAGATTATACTTAAATTAAGATATCGGTGCCTTCATCACTGGGAATGATCAGCATTTGGCACTTAGTTCAGTCCCTCTGAACGCACAGATCAATAAACAAAGAGGGGGATGATTATAATGAGATCAACTACTGTGAGAGTTTAGGCTTTGCGCAGATCAGTGATTATGATAAACAGCAGCTCCAAAAGATGTCAGGGTTTTTTTGTACATTTTGAAAAACATCGTTTTTTTTATGTCAATGAACCTTCTGTGGACCTTTTGAACAGAATTCATTGTCTTTTCAATAAGCCTCTCAAACCAAAGAGCTTAAAACTTGAATGGTTTACAGCAGGACGAGCCCCCCCCCCTCCCTAAATCTTTATGGTAAAATGCATTGCTTTACCTCATTTAAGGAAAGTTAGGGGGTCTAAGGTCACCCACACTATAAACCCTGGGGCCTGTCAGACGTCCCCTTGTCCCCTAAAAACAAAAAAAAACAAAACAGCAGCAGCCTTGGGTAACCATGGAAACAGCCTTGAACTCCAGTCGAAGGACGTTCTCCCTCATCAACACAGGCCCCTGCTGTGATCTGATTAAGGACACACTATATCATTTTCACTATTCCTTCTTGAATTATCATTCATGTAACCATAAATCAATGCCCCCCCCAGTGTGATTCAGAGCTGCTCTACTGAATGGTGTTCATTAATATCTTTTGACCTCGACTGGCCTCATCTCATCAGTCGATATGCTGCCTGCAAACAGATACAGTACATCCACACACACACACACACACTCACAGGCCCCAACCTGAACGTCATTATCATCATTGTATAAGGTTGCTGACGCATGCTGTGAGTGTAAAGTCCATTCTGCACTAATTTGGAACATTTGATCAGTAGCTCAAGCCCTTCCTAACTAGGACTAGTAAATGTTTACCATTTGTTCTTCATTCTTCACTAATAAATTGTGTAATCACTGATCTAATGCTAATCTGCAGTGGCAGTGTCTTTGGAAATGATCATCTCATCTTATCTGTCTGGAAAAGATGACAAAAATGACCCTTAATATTTCAGACTTAAGGAAGCTACTTCTCAGTGATTGAAAACAAGCTCATATGGTGTAATAAAGTTAAACTTTTATTGCAAACCGAACATGGTCACATAAATCTTAAATCTTGGATTTTACAATTTACAGTACATTTAACATGAATTGTTACATATACATATTTAAGCATACCTTTAGTCATTTTTTTGTTCAATATACATTAAAACTAGTACACATGACTCCAAATATACAAACAAACTTAAATACCGTCAAACTGCGTTACAGCAATATTAAAATGGAATGTTCAGTTCCGATGCTGTCGGCCCGACTCGGGGCCGCCGTTACGTCATTGTGAGGTGAATGGAAGACGATATGAGGGGGACACAGTTGGCAAGCAGAACAAAACAACGCTCTTCAAACACATCGCCCTCCTCTTCGCCTAGCAGCAGTGCTCTGCCTTTCCTTCTCTCTATCAGCATTACCTTTGTGGTTCAATGTGCAAATGACGATACAAGACATCGTTTGAGTTCCCGTAACCCAGGTGCTAACGAGGGGAAAAGGTGTATTAGCTTGGAGCTACATCGTTCCTTTCCGAAATGGCTCCTCCCACCTGTAGCCAGGCGGAGGGCGGTGACACCCGGGTCGATGTGGACAAACCCAAAAGATGTGAGTTCTGATGGAGAGAAAAAATAAAGGCACACTTGATAGAAAAAAAATAATAATAATATATCCCCCTCTGTAACATTCAACTTCAAATAACTCCCTTTTTTTTTTACACACAAATGAGAAGAAACTAAAGCACCAAAATGAATGTCACCTCCAAGCTACTCGTTCAGACAGATAAGTCCCCATAGATGGTTAGACACAATCTCAAAAAGAGGGCAGATGTTTCGCTACATAGATTAAGATGGAGATCCTTTTCTGGGCTGGTACAGTACGGTCCAGCCTTCCTCTTTTGAGAGAAGGTGGAAGTTGGTGTGTGTGTGCTTGTCAGCTGTTGTTTCCGGGTCTTCGGAGGTGGCCTTTTCTAAGCTGCCTGAGCTATGTGCAAATGACCTCCACTAAAACTGAGCAACTAAAGGCTGCAGAGCATTTGTGTCTGTTGAATAACTTGTGCGTTGGTACATCAGGGTAAAATGATGGATTTCAACCCCAGTGAGTCTTTGAATGATGGCAGACAGCCTCTTGTAGATGAATACAAGAGTTGGAGAGATTATGGCGAGTGCACATGTGTAGAATTCTTCGCGGATGCAGAATTGGTGTTGGAGTTGAATCCGAAATATCCATCATCCCCGGTGGGAAATGTAAGGTGTGATCAAGATGCAAGTCCACGGACACGCCACAGCTAATGTCCATCAAGTCCGAATTGGTGCCCGTACTGAGTGCCTGTGTGTAAATCCTATAGGTAGGAGTCCATGGAGGGGGCGTAGGAGAAGCCAACAAAGGCCTCGGCTGCCTCTTTGATGCTGGCCGTGACGAGTGTGCTGTCTGGGGAGCAGCCGATGGAGCTGGGCACCGGCTCATCTGTGAACTCCGGATCAAAGTGCCGCAGGTCGTTGGGTCCTGTCTGAGAGGGGGGAGGGAGAAAAGAAGGAGACAAGCAGGGATTAGTGAGGCTGTAATCATGAAAATACCTAGCCATAACTGGACATGTTTTAAACCACGGCCAGGATGTTCCATGCTCCTCATCTAGTTATGTAAATGTAAGTCGGTGGAATTTGGCTTCTGCACCGTAGAAAATCACAAATCTGTCCGTCACAAACACTTGTAGGGGCATTAGGAAGGACCGTACCACGTTGGGGTTGAACGGAGGGGTGATCTTCTTGGCGTTGAGGTCATCCCAGTTGATGGGAGAGAAGAATATGTGGTTCTTAATTTCGATCTGTGAAGAGACAAAAGTGGGGATTAAGGGATGCCCTTCACCGCACGTGATATGCACACAGATTGACTGATAAATTCATGTGAGGAAACACTTACGAAGTCATCTGTGCAGCCGAGCCTCTTGGTGCGGTCCTTCTGCAGCAGGCCCTCCAGCAGGTGTCTGGCTGCGTTGGAAATGTTGGGTTTCAGCTGCAGCGGCTTGTTCAGGATGTTGTCGTACATCTCTGCTGTATTGCGGCTGTAGAACGGCGGCTGTGGAGATAACAAAAAAAAATCTGATTAGCGCCTCAGCAACAACAACAAAGAAGAAGCGAGGAATCAGCGTGACAACCACTGATTATATCACTTCAAATCATGCGTGTGGAACACTGATGAGATAGGGCTTATGTCTGTCATTCGCAGTGTGCAGTTCACGCAAATATTATCTTGAGTTTTGAGAGGACATTCAGGGTGCAGTGTAGCCTCTAGACAGTTGTGCGAGGCAAAAGTGAGTGTGACTCACCAGGCCGTAGAGCATCTCGTAGAGGACAGCTCCTAAGCACCACCAGTCTACTGTCCTGTCGTACGGCTGCTTGTGTAGGACCTCGGGAGCTAAATACTGACAGGGGGAAAAAAGAGCAAAATTATGAGTTACTGGATGATACAGAGGGCTGATGGAGAATTTTTTTTTGCTCTCGATATGCCTGCTCCTTACCTCTGGTGTACCGCAGAAGGTCGACGTGGTGCCGTTGGGCTCGATGTTCTCCTTGCACAGACCGAAATCTGTGAGAATGATGTGTCCCTGTGAGTCCAGCAGGATGTTCTCCGGCTTCAGGTCTCTGTAGACGATGTTGAGGGAGTGGAGGTAGCCCAGTGCGCTGGCGATCTCCGCTGCGTAGAACCTGGCTCTGGGCTCCAGGAAGCAGCGCTCCCTCTGAAGGTGGTAGAACAACTGGAAGACAAGGGAACAAAGAGAACAGAGGGTTTACTTCAAGCGATCGTGCCAACATGACTTAAATATCTGTGCTACAGACTATCCATAGAATCCTGAGTGAAGATTCTGACCGCAAAAGACAGATAGGACGACCGAAAGGAAACCGGATGGGAGGAAATAGAGGCAGGAAGGCGAGAGCTTAAAGGTTTGACAAGGCTAGACAGATGAAACGAGGGCCAGAGGTGGAGAAGAGAGAGAGCAGCGGGATAGAGAGAAGAGAGGGGAAGAAAAGAGAAAGGGGAGAAGGAGAGTAAATGCTTCCTGTTTCCTGAGGAGGCCCATATTTAATCAGCAGTGTCTTTGCTCGTCCAACAATCACAGGAAATTAGCTCGATTAGACGCACACACACAGAGACTGAATGGTGCAGCTAATTTTGGCCTCCAGAGTTGCTCCCGCTGTCCCAGCCCGCCCCGTGATTTCCTGAGAGGTGTTTCCTCCTTTCCAGAATGAAAGACAGAGAGTGGCAATGTCTATTCTGCTCCTCATGACAGGATATCCCCTCTGTCTGTCTGTGTTTGGGACTCATCTTTATCTCCAATTCTGGGGCTATATTAAACCCCCTGAAAACTTGGGTCCCCGCACCTCTTCCCTGAGCTATATCCATCTTTTATATTTCCTCCCGCCCTTCTCATTCATTTCTCGCTCCTTCTCTAAAATAGCCCAGCTTCTCCCCTCTTTTATCATCTCTGCTTTATGTCTTTGTCTTTTCCTGGCAGCCGCTCAGTCAGTAACTCACCTCGCCTCCATTGATGTAGTCCAAGATGAAGTAGAGCTTGTCCGCTGTTTGGAAAGAGTAGTGCAGGCCCACCAAGAATGGGTGCTTGACATTCTTAAGCAGCACATTCCTCTCTGACATGATGTGCTTCTCCTGAGGACAAAAAGAAAGGGGGTTAGAGAGGTCGACGAGAACACACCTTTAGTTTCATGCAGACTTTTTGATGTTTGTGTCTGTGTGTGTTTCTACTTAAGCATTTTACCTCCTTCTTCTTAAGGATGGCCTTCTTCTGTAAGACTTTGACTGCGTAGAACTGGTCATCCGTGCGATGCCGTGCCAGCAAGACTTTGCCAAAGCTGCCTTTGCCGATCACCTTGAGGAAGTGAAAGTCACTGGGCTTGGCTGAGGGGTTGGAGGACGGGCCGAGGTTGATCTGTTGGGACGGACTGGGCTGTGAGACAGAGAGCGAGAAGAAACTGGGGTGAGCACATCGGACCCATTGTATGAATAGCATCTGTAAACAGAGGATGTGTGCACATATCTGTGCATATGGCGCAGTGTAAACAAAGGGAAATGAATGGGAATCTGCTTACAGGAGGAGAGGGGTTGGCGTTCATGAGCTCGGCATCCTGAGGAGGACTCAAGTTGAGAATGGACTGAACCTCAGGGCTGCAGACAAAAAAAGTTCAAACTTAGTTCATCTCATAACAAACAAGGGCACAAAAGTGAATCTGCTGATCTGGGAGCCACGTTCAGTCACAAAAGGTCCTCAGAGGACAGGAGACTGACATTTCTGACTGCGTCTCCCCAGCGTGTCTGCCTTCTTCTAGCTAACACAGAACAATAACATGAGTCAGATGCTACTCACTGCTTGCAGGCGTAGGAGTTGGTTGCAAGCCTCTGAATGAAGTCGTTCAGCCCCATCTTCCTCTGCTTCATAAAAGCTGCAACACAAGAGGAAAAAAAACAACAGCTTTAGAATCAGATGAAAACAAAAGAAAAGAGGTGCCCATCCACGCCATGGAAAATATCCAGCTATGACTGCATACCAGTGAGCAAAGCCACAAGCCCTTTAGACTTGGAGTAAGTCAGGACTGGCTTCTCCGTCTCTGTTTTGACTGTCATGTTGAGCTGATGTGGAGCTCTATCCTCCTCAGCTGCACTAATGTAAAATACAACTCTCAGTTTTGGGCTCTGCTTTTATTACAGCGTGGGAGGAGGGGAGGGAGGAGTTGCAACCAACACACACACACAAACACGCACGCCCACAAACTCCCCCTCGGTGGGCGTGATCATGTGCAAACAGCTCGTGAGAAGATCGATGCCCTCCTCGACCAATCAGAGGCCGTTGCGCTCCTCGCACGTCATAGCCGCGCCTCAATTGCGCTTGCGTCAAGAAAATGAGGAGAAAAAAATCTGAAAAAAGGAAAGTTCCACACTTACTCACTAACTCAGTCAGTTTGTACTATTTGTACTAATGTTTGTGCAACACCATAGCAACTTTGCCGCACTGTTCCATGCGTCAGGATGTCTCATATTATCACCAAACCGGCAATATTTCCGTCTACACAACGCTCAGAAAGCTCTGCAGACTAATATCATCCAGATGCGTCCGCTAATTGACACATGGTGTTCCTGCAGCACAGATTATATTGCCGATTTTCACAGGAGAGAAGTTCAAGATTATTTTTAAAACCCTGTATCCATGCTCCCCATCTCACCCCAAGCCCCCCCCCCCCCCCCCCCCCCCCCCCCACCCCCCCACTTCGCAACTCCAGTCCAGACTGTGCAAATAATCTGATAGCCTGTTAACCAGGCCTATCAGCTTCTCTGTTTGGACTCCTCTCAATTCAAAGGGGCCCCGGGAGTGACGCAGGTTCCCTCGGTGTACAAAAGAGCAAGAGGCAGAGTCTGAGCCGGGGGAGGCCCGGTGCCAAGACAGAGCCGACTCTAGTGGAAAAGTACAGACACTCCGGAGTGAGAGGAGGGGAGACCGGGGATACAACTTGGACCAACCTGAACCCACTGGGAATCCATTAAAACACATTTAAATGTGATGACTGGGATGCAACTGAAAGGAAGAAAAAGGAGGAAAAAAAGAACAGCTTTTACGGGCAGAGTCGTGCTGGCATACGGCTGCCACAGGGCTGCGTTACGTAAGGCACCTGGGTCAAGTCTTATCTCACCCCCTGTGAGCGCACTCAAGAGTCCGCGACGCTGTACATAATCTAAAGTTTTACAAAAATATTGCTTATTGCTATTGATAACCACGCGTAAATTACGCAGATGCAACGCAAAAAAAAGTGCGGATTTAGTTTCACTGTTTCCACACCATCCTACACTATGGAAACCAGCGGTCGTAACTTTGCCACACAAACGATTAAAACGCAATAAAAGATATACTGAAATCACGGATCAACGTTTTCTTTTTCGTATCCCCGCTTTAAAACACCGATACACACAGAGACATCAAATTGAGTTTCCATAGAAAACAAACCGACTTTTCAGATCGGAGGGACCTCTCATCTCGTCACACTCCAACAAGTTGCAAAGGGAGACTCGGCAGCCTTTTCCCTGGCACTTTTAAGAGCCCCCCAACCGGTCAGGCATTTCCATAGATAACGGCATCATAAATCCAGGTCACTGGATTATGGGGTGAATGGAGCGCCACCCTCGACCCCCCCATGCTGGCCCAAGTCTGCCTCTTTACCAAACGCACACACACTTTTACACACTTTGGCTGTGCAGCCTCAAGGCTGGCAAATGACAGCTACGGGTATCCCCAAAAGAGCAGAAAACTCCTGAATGGCAACCCAATCCCTACAATCTGCTTACTCTAGGCTTCTTCCTGATGAACATGCAGCAGTTACTTACACGTCAGGGTGGTCGTTTTGTCTTTCATAGGGATGCTTTAATTTCCACCCGGATCACAGAAATAACAGAGGCTCGAGGCTCCTCGACACCGAACTACTCCGCATTCCACTTCTTGGAGACTTTCATCCACCAGATTTTTTTTTCAGGGCGGAGACGTCCCGCCTCCCTTTCCTTGCACAGTTTAGCGTTTCATGCAATGAGGGGGCGGGGACGCCCGTTGCCTTCAAGTGAACGCATACTTTTTTATACAACGAAATTATAGATGCAACTTCATGATTATGATTTCAATATTTAAACGAATATAACTAATTTTAGGCCTAGTGCGTGTCGATATCTCTGCAGTGGCTTTGTTCTGCAGTAAAATGAAACTGATTGATTTTTTTCAATCCAATATTTGCTTTAGGTGCCTCTGAACTGCTAGGTAGGGCTAAAACAATGTTTACTCAAACACATATGCATCACACCTGCATTATCCACATACTACATAAGTACCACACGCCTTTCAACTCTTAATGAGTGGTGTATGTATATTTATGTCTGAATGGTGTGTGTGTGTGTCCTGTGATGGACTGGAGACCTGTCCAGGGTGTATTCCCTGCCTTCATCCAATGAGGACTTAAAATGCAGCAGTGTTATAAGATGCAAAGTATGGAACCAAACCAGCAACCATGCAGTCACAACAGAAAACAAAGGAGAGTGTGTGAAAACGCTTCCAGTGTGCAGCAACACTGCGCATGTTGTTTACAGAGTGTGAACACCCAGAGTCAAAAACAAGCAGCAATTATGACTCATCCACAATCGATTAAGCATCAGGTGTGTGTTTGTGTTTGTTGAACTGAGTGTGTGTGTGTGTGTGTGTATGTGTGTGTGTGTGTGTGTGTGCGTGTGTGCATGTGTGTGTGTGAGAGAGAGAGAGTGGGGGAGAGAGATGGATAGAATGCATAAATTTGTTCCCGACCCCCTGGCCTTGCTCAGTGATAGTCTTTGTGTTAGTGTGTGTGACTCTGCAGTTTTTAAATTTAGCCTCAACGTTTTTTTTTTCACTGTTGTCTCTGTCTCTCCCTTAACTCAGGTCAAATCTATTATTAATCTGTCCCTCGTAGCCACCTGATGCACACACACACACACACCAAGCTGGAGGGCAAAACAAACCTGCAGGGAGTCTGACCGCACACAGACCTGCACGCATACACACATGCGTAAGAACTAAAGGGAAAAACAACCTGCAGAGAGACTGACAGGACACACCACCAATGTCTCTCTCTCTCTTACACACACACATACACACACACACAGGGAGAGAGAGAAAGGGCACATCATGTACCCCCCCTCCCCCAAATTCCCTGAAGGTGTCTCGCACTCTTCTCCCTCACTGCACCGTCAAGAAGGATTTGTTAGCAGCTGAAATTTCTCCTTGAGACAGCCCAGGTTGCAGTGCCGCCATCCTTCGCCAGGCATCTAATCTGCAACATGTCAGCGCCGACGCTACACCAGCGGTCCACACGGGACACGTAACGACATCTCTTATCAGCACTTGAAAGCATCACACGGCAAAGCCAGAGAAGCTTCACTGCAGCTGAGCACAGTGGGGAGAGAGCAGGTACCAGAGCAGGTAGAGGGAAAACAATGCCCTTGAAAACTTTGCAGAGAACACAGACAAATACGAGCAGAGACTGGTTTGAAAGTGCGAAGGGAGAGGCAGATACTTGCATTTTTTTTAACCCAAGAGCTGGAACAGGAGCGAGGAAGAAGATTAAAAGTGACCAAGGAGAAGAAGATGTTACCTCTGGCGTGATGTAAGCACTGCACTCGCGTCTGCATCAGTGTCTCATAGCCCAGAGCTGAATGAGATGTAGTTGACGGAAGATTCAAAGAGAGAGAGAGCGCAAGATAGAGGGAGAGAGAGAGGGAGAGAGGGGAGAGAAACACACTGACAATAGGTGCAGCCAGTGTTTTTCCTATCTGGCCTCTTTCCCTACTGGATTAACAGGCCGTTTGCGTTTGGGCCCCAAACAAGAGGAGGCTCCACAATTCTCAAGCTGTGTGCTTATTGCTTTTGTGTGTATCAGTGTGTGTGTGTGTGTGTGTGTGTGTGTGCCACTAGTACATTATGTAACCCACTAGTGGCACTCGCTGTCACTGATGCCAGGCCCAGGATAGACACACACACACACACACAGATTCTCAGAGGGCCGTTTTGTTAAAGGACAGGAAGGGGTTCACTGCAATGCCAGAGGGGCGTTCTAGGTGCAGGATATGAGAGTTGTATTACAAACACATCCAAACACACCGACACACACACACACCGACACACACACACACACCGACACACCGACACACACACACACACACACACACACACACACACACACACACACTCCTGCTGCTGCCCACCCACCTACATTGCCCACACATACACAAAGACCAGCATATGCCCATATTCACGCTGTCTCCGGCAGATGACATCCATCCGTCCATTATATCCGCTCATCTCTTTCATCCGGCCATGTCTCCATCTCGTAATGTCCGATCTCTGTGCCGCGGATGATGATGAGGGTGTTTGTGGCTACAGTTGATCTGGTGATGAATGTGAATGAGCCTCGGTGGTGAGGAACCAAATGACACTGTTACATAAAGGGCCTCTGCCATTCAGAGAGGACAGCCAGGCTTTTATATTGCCGTGTGTGTGCGTGTGTGTGTGTGTGTGTGTGTGTGTGTGTGTGTGTGTGTGTGTGTGTGTGTGTGTGTGTGTGTGGACGGTTTGGCCAGCTAGGTCGTGAAAATAAATGGCCTACTTATATCCTCAGTGACCTCCGACTATGACGTGTGTCATCGGTTCGATAGAAAGTTCACAGAGAGGATCGTGTTGTCTCACTCTAAATGTTACCAGTGTGAGCTTGAGCTCGTGCACAGCAGGGGCAAAAACGCAAACGTGCACAGCACAGTTTGACAAAAATGGAGGATAAAGTTTCCTAAAATATATCTAAGTCAATACAAAGCAGGTTCTTCCAGGAATTCCTGCCAACACTCATCTCCGTTTTTCAGTCGATAATGAAATGATGCTCTTACCCGGAAATGTAGGTGATATGTGGATACTACTGCTGCCCCAGAGCCAGGACTGACTGACTGAGAGACTTTCTGTGTGGAGTTTGAATGTTCTTCCTGTATCTGTGTGTGTTTCCTCCATAGCCCGAAAAACATGCATGTTTTGTTGTATTGGAGACTCTAAATAGGTGTACAGTCAGTGCAAGAGTTAATGGTTTGTCTTGCAATGGATTGGTGACCTGCGTAGGGTGTATTCCCTACCTTCACCCTACATGCACTGAAGATATATACTCAAACAGACCCTTGTGACACCATAAAGTGGAAAAAATAATAAAAGGGCATTTGAGTTAAAATATAGTGGTTCGTTAAGGAAGTCTACTCAATAACCCATCCCCATTTTAATCAACACTGACATTGTGTTCTCAGAAGGAAAAGTTAAATCCAGAAAAGACATGTCTTCTCAAATGAATGGTCTTCAGTCCAACTGTGTTTCAAATCAGTGCTCTCCACAGTTCTCTGCATGTTGCCCTTGCTTGCTCAAATTTGTCTAAATTAGAGAACTTGCAGTAAATCTGCAGGATCTAACACAAATAAACATGTTCTGTTCAGACCTTCACTAAGTCTGCAATGGGAGTGTCCTCAAGGATTACATAGTGCGGGCATGTGTTTGTGTTGTTTTTGTGAAAATGCGTGTGTCCTGAAGGGCAGGCTGAGACAGGTGAGCAACACGTTGTGAACGGGTGGGAGAAAAGAGTAAATAACAGCTTCGGAAAAAGGAGCCGCAGTGTTGAGAATATTTTACGTCAATGAGAACAAAAGAGTGGAGTTTGACAAAACACACACACACACACACACACACGCACAGAGCATCAGGCTTTGAATTCACATAAAATACAGAAGTGTGTAGATGCTGATTAGCCTGCACTGCAGTGAGCTGATGAAAATACTGATACAATTTAAAGATGTTTTTTCTCAGCAGTTGCACCTGGTTACATAAGAGAACTTTTTTTCTAGGGGGAAATTAGTGGCATCGACACAGTTCGCCATTTGTTCCTGTGAAAATAGAGCAAATCGGAACGCCCAACAACTATTACAACCCCATCTCTCACTCACTACACGGTCACATACACACACACATCACCATAGTGCTGTGAATGACTCATATGTGACAAACGTCGACTTCTAAGTTCTCCTGCAGCCGCTAATTGCTGAACTCGGAACAACAGGGTGTAGCAGCGGCACGGCCACAGGAACAGCTTGTCACCAGCTTGGCTAATTGCTTGCGTTTCTCTCCATATGCTGAAAACTCCCATAATTAACAGGCAGACTACTCCCAGTGCAAAACATTTATACCAGGGCACGTTCCTGTGTCAGTGGTGTACTGGCAGGCAGCAGGTGGCTGCAGATCTACCACAAAGTGTTTGCAAGACGGTGTCACAGTAAAGCAAAGGGTAAGTAACAAAAACAAAACATGTTCTGCTCTAAAAATCCTCTCTATTAAACTACCAAACAGTGCATAACATATCTAAAGTTAGCCTCAGGTCTATGCATTGGTAAAGGTAATCCAGTTACACAATATCTAGTGCTATAACTTGTTAGTTTACTTGATGCTTTTGTACATTTACTGGTCTTAAATAGTTCAGTGTATGACTTTCAGGCTTACATATAAGAATATTTTTTATATAGCAGTATCACTGTATTTACTGAATGAAAGAAACTGATTAGTTGGTCTGCAGCTTATATAGTGATGGTACGGTAGGTAATACAGCCTGGAAAGGTTACCAGGCCATCACACACACACACACACACACACACTCACACATTCACTGTCACACTCACACTCTCCGGTCGACATTGACATGCGTGTGGGAGGAAACTGGGGGTCAAACACAGGACCTTCTTGCTGTGACGCAACAGTACTAAACGCTAATCCATTATGTGTCCAAACAAAAAATTAACTTTCTCTACAGACAGATTTGTTAACAGTCACAGTGAACTCATACACACGCACACCCACGTGAAAAAGCTTCTGTTTTGGCACCTGTGAGAATCTCAGCAAAGGTAACAGATAGGCGCGATGCCAAAGTGTGACATGTAGATATATTGTGTACCTTGGACTGGACTGTGACTTGTGGCATGAATAAAGGACATGATGGGAAATGAATTTATAGTCACTTATCAGCTAGAAACCACTGCAGGACTCTCCCACAGTGGTGCACTGCAAACAACAAGCCCAGAAACATATTGTCTCATATTTCTTCTGCGGCAAGCAGCTAAAGTTGCAAACAGTCATTGGAAAGGTCACTGTGTCATGAATGTGATGATGAGCACTCGGTACTGTGACAGTAACTACTGTTTTTCCACTGGCCCATCCTGCAGAGCAAGAAATAGTAATCTTGGTTTATGAACAACACTTATTATCCTGAGAGCTTAGAGGCCTGGTTTAAGGTCCAAGTGGTGAGGATAATGTTACTCTGTGTGTGTGTGTGTGGTGTGTGTGTGTGTGTGTGTGTGTGTGTGTGTGTGTGTGTGTGTGTGTGTGTGTGTGTGTGTGTGCGTGTGTGCGTGTGTGCGTGTGCAGCCTGATTCATTTCATTCCCACAGATGGTGGGATTGGACAGAAAGGAAAACAAAAAACAAAATAGACAGAGGATGAACGGTTTCAGATAACTTTTGGATTGATTGTGAAAATAAAGAAGGTGCAGATAATAAAGAGAAATGACCCGTGCCTGATGGCCAGGTTGGAGAAAGATAACAGGGGAATGAGAGTGTGTCCTCCGCAGTCCTGGTGCGAAAGATGGATGGGGAGGAGAGGGAGGGAGGGAGTGAGGGAGGGGAGGAAGTGGAAGAAAACCAAACAACAGGCGCAGTCGGCGGTGACTTACAGCTGTCGCCAGGGCAACAGTAGCTGTCCGGGTCTGACTCATTGTGGTAGTACAGGTCCATGGCCTGGGGGAGAAATATGGCATTAGTTAGTAGAAGCAATGTTCCTACTTAGAGTATGCAGCAAAGACAAGTTTAAAACTGTAAAAGTGAGTAGATAATCCTTATGATACTCGCACACTGCTATTAGGGTCCCCTACAGGGACTCATTCACTTTAATGGGAATATATTACTTAATTACATCACAGCAGTCCCTGCAACATAGGCTGGAAGCCAGGCCTGGAATAATAAGCAGCACACCGCAAATCCAGTTTTGAAACAACAGCTTGACTGAAACACTGGGTGGTTTGCTCTTAGGCTTGTGACATGTTTTCAGTTCCCCATTAAACTCAAGCTGGCTTTACTATAGCTAAAACGTGAGGGTCAGGTTATAAACATTTAATGCTTTATTTAGAAAAAAAATGTTTATATGAGTTAAAACTAGAGATGAAAACAATAAAAAAAACATGCTTTGGTTTATTAGATTATTCAGAAATTTGTTATCTTACTCATTTTGTGTCATTCACAATCACTCTCAAGTCTAGAATAAATTCTGTCTCCTATCAACCTAAATGCAAGTGTCCTGGATACCAAAGAAACCACAGAAAAGCCTGACTGGGTGTCCTTGAACCTTGAACCTTCTAACCACTAAAACACAGTGTCAACACCATAATGATATTTTCCTGGGAATCGTTGTATATATGGGACTAAAAACATGTAGGGGAAAAATTCCATGACACAATTATAACCACGAGGGGTTGCATGCAAATATCAAGTTATTTCAAGAGGTGACAGGCCAAATAGTTTGGAAAATGTTGATCCAAGTGTCCCCCCCCCACCTCCTGGAAGAAAAACTGCAGGGAAAAGACTGTAAACGACACACAACAGTGTAAATCAGCAGTTTTTAAAACCACCGGTTCTGACCCACTTTCAGTTCCTGCCCTACATGACGCGTGTTTAATGAGGCTGGGTTTCCTGGGTGAGACTGCACTGAATCACTTGTGTCCTGCGCTCAAAGTCGTGAGAAACTCCTGCTCTAACAACGAGGAGCGTGACGGCAGAGTATCAAGATGCCTCAGTGACAGCTGAGCCGGCCCCGGATGAGGCCGACCGTTGCTGCGTCTGAGCCAGGAGACGAACGGGACATCTGCTCCGCTGACATCACACAGCGATTATACACACTTTCTCACACTGCTTCTCCGTGCCGTGCAGCCATGGGTTCAGCCAAGCTGCGCTGACCTCAGTGATTTGGAAACATGCATTCAGTTGGTAAAAGTATGGATTGAAAGCACAGAGATATAAATAGATCATGGGATGGAAACACCACTATGGTTTCCAGTATTGCAGCCACTTTCCTTAAAATTTTCCTAAAATTTGGGGACTTTTCTCTCAACTTTTCCCCTTTTTGAGGAATAGATGATTTGATACACGAAACCATGACAACAAGTCAGGCAAGTCAAAGAGGATGGAATATATATATATATACATATATATATACCTTACCTTTTCTATTCATTCTGTATGATTTGCAACTGTCAGCAGGACCTGCACCACCTTGTCACATGTTTTTTTCCACGTTTGTCAGTCTCAGTCATTGACTTATTTTATTTATTTTTTCAAAGTGTCTGCGCCTGGTTTGCTGGTTTGCTATTCCACGGCGTGTCAACGAAAACTTATCGCAGCCCTCAGTGTTCTCCCATGGGTGTTTCCTGAGAAACGAGACAAGCCGAGGCAAGTGTGCATGCGTGTCGGTGCGTGCACGTGAGCCCTTTCAATCCCATCACTTTGTTTGTTCATTCACAGGCGATGCTTTGAACAGTCTCCCTATCATCCCAATCATTTCATCTACGTATAAGTCTCAATATAGCAGACAGCAACCTTGTCTATCTGTCTCTCCTTGTGTTTCATTCTCTCTCTTTCACGCACACACACACACACACATACACACACACATGAATGCAGACACACGCTTGCTGTCACATTCTCCTGTGCTGTCAACATCTCTCTCTGTCGGCAGTCAAAAATCACTTTACCATTCATGCTCCTTTGTCCTCTTTCCCCTTGCACTCCCTTTCTTCTGCTTGCTTATTGATTCAGTATAGAGATCTGATGGAGTCGTCTCCATAGCGATGGTGAACCTGGGCTTTCAGTTCATTAATATTTCATCGCAGATTTAGGTTTCCAAGAGAAGACCGAAAGTTTGGGTTGTTGGAGCAGAGGTAAAAAGAGAGACAGAGGGAGGGAGGAGGATTACTTTTAGTCTGTGTGCGGGTCAAGGAGAGGTAGAGACTTATATGACTTGACTATGAGTCATAACATAAAGCACTTTTGACAGAGAGAGGGCTCCACATATTTTCCATTTTACCTTCAAAAATAATGAGTAAGTTTGGTTCGGGTGTTTTTCTCTCCCTGGTTTCTAGGCTCCAAAACACACAAAAGCAGAACTGGCTTTTATTAATTCCAAATTCCTGCTTTTCTGAAGTTTCCCACATTGGCACCAAAATCACAGTAATTGTGCTTTGCAGTTATGTTAATGTTATGATTTGCATTTGTAATCCATGTACGTTGAGTCATCAAAACTGCTACTGATTTCCAGTGTTATGACTGAAGATTTGATTTACTTAGTCTGGCTTGTGGCAGTTTTGCTCAGCAGAGAACGAGCTAAGAACAGCCACATAAAATATTACCATGTGCTAACATAGCTACACGGTGGATTATTGGTTAGTGCTGTCACCTCACAGCAAGAAGGTCCCCAGATTAAAACCCAGACAGGCTGACTTTTCTGTGACAAGAACTTTGTCTTTTCATTTTTTTTTTTGAATTAGCATTTTAAGGATCGACTGCAGACTAAATGGCCCCTTGACATGAGTGTTAGGTGAAAGGTGAAAGGTGTCTGGAGACCCAAAGGCACCAACAAGCACCAGTAAACCCCCACAACCCCAGCAGGTAGTTAACAGATAAGATAAGGGATAGATGGACTTAACATTTTATTTACTCAGTCTGGTCCCTGGCTTAGTAGAGCTAGGAACATCCACATTAAACATTACCATGTGCTAACGTTACACATTTGCCCTGGTTTAACTCAGGTTTACAATATGCTACACAATCTCAGAGACAATAAATAAAAAAAAGGTCATAAATGCTAAAGCTACTGCAGGACCGTTGTGAACATTGGTCTAAAGGTGGGTCATCCTGTGTTGAATGCTAATTAGCAGCAGCGGTCAGCAATAAAAACCGATGTGGCAGTCAGCACTTTGTGCTGCAGTGAACTGAGTCAAATGATCTGTGGCCAAGCTGGGGATGCCTCAGAGAAAAAGCTGTGTTGCAACTCCTCAAAAACCACATCAAGCACAAACTGTACAGCTATTGAAGATGACACAACAGTAATGGAGTAGCTGTAAATCCTCGCTATTGTCTCACTTAATGTCCCACTTTATGATTTTTTTTTTGTCGACTGATAATGTAGACAAACACAGTGTTTTCTCTATCACAAGAAACATACAGCGTGTCAACAAGCTGTTATTGTATGTTGTATTATGTAAGGCAACAATGTTAATTGCCTTTGTTAACAATGTGGATTTCCTGACTGAGACTCGTGGAAGTCCCCTGTTCTGAAACTGTCAGGAACTTGCCTGTGTGCGTTGCCGGGGCTGCCAGGTGTCCTCCAGGGTGTAGCTGATGTAGGGCCCGCTGCAGATGGAGCACTCCAGCATGACGGGGCTGGCCAGGAGGGGTGACGCGTGGATCCCCCACGACTGACAGCCGCCCAAGTGGACGTCTGGCTCCGCCTCCTTCTGCTTGCCTGTGCCGTCGCCATGATGGCGAGCCAGCATCTTCCACTTTCTGACCTGTTGGTAAGGACAGCAACGGTTGTTTTTTATTTTTGTTCTTCTTTTAAGTTCGAAATCAGATCCCTAACATGGGAAAAAAAATGCTGCAGCTTTGTTCCAGCTGCACAATACTATATAACAGGTGGTCCTTCTTCTGAGCCCATAACCACAAACTACATCCATTATATTCATTCCAAACCATAAGTGGTTGAATATACGTGGTTAATTAATGCAAACCACTTTGAGGTCTTGTCTTGTCCTATTCCCTACAGCTAATCTGGGTCTGGGTTTCCGGGGAAGGGTAGCCCAGACACAATGAGACTTATGATCCCAGGGCATTCCTAAGCAGCAGAGAGATATAATCTCAGGACATCCTGAACAAATGCCCTCATAATGTTTTCTCTCAGTCTAACAGGGAGGACCAGCAGCTCTACTTTGAGTCCCTCCTGGGTGTCTGAGCTATTAATCCCTTTCTCTCAGGCTGTGTCCAACCAAAGCTCATTTCAGATGCTTGTCTTAGCAATCTCATTTCAATTCTGTCATATTTTTAGAATACAACATCATTCACTCTAAATGCATATTTTTGGACTGAAGGAAAACATAAGAGATATCACAAAAAAGCCCTCTGTCTAATACAAATTTTAGTACCTTTAGCATTAAATTTATGATCTAATTCAGCTGTGAAAGCTAAATCATCCACATTCCATTTTCTTCTTGTCTTTAATCACCCACCCTATTATGGTTTCATTGTGTTGTTTCGTTTGAGCATGAAACATAAAAGTGCAAGCAGAAGAACTAAAATGCACGTGTCATTATGGTTTGTGCTGATGCTGGAGGCAATTTCAGCCGTTTGACGTCATGCTTCGTGCAATGAATCTTTTTTATGGCATGACGCTGATAATTCTGATCAAAGTCACTGCTGAGCTTGAATAAAGCGAACACATTCATGAGTTCACAAGTTCAGCAGCAGCCTTACATGAGATCAGCACTAAAAAAAATAAGGCAAATGTCATTTGAAGAGGCATTACGATTAATAGATAAACCAGCGCAGCCTGAGTCACCATTACTTCAGAAGTAAAATGTTTGAAGGTTACATTTGTTTTGCACAGCAGGCAACGAATCAGTGAGTCTCAGTTTTGGCAGTAACCTGCTCTCATGTGACTGCTGCACAGTGACACAGTTTCCACAGGACATTTTGCCACCGACACCTCCTCTCACTCACCATTTAGCATGTGACTGGCAAGGCCGAGTGAATGCTCAATCACCCCTCAAGCACACACCACACACACAGGGGGAGATGGTGAGGGAGGGAAATCTGAGAAACATGGGAAGGTGGAAGCCAAGGTCAAGGTGCAAATAGTTCTGGAGGAAGCAGAATTGGACGGATGCATATGTCAGTGACCCAGAGTCGCTGTTATGTAAGGTAAATGGTGACCTTGGCACAGGCAGTAGATGGATTCGGTGACTGCAGCCATTTCGAATGAGTCTTATCAAGGCCTCTATCAGCTGCCGCTGCTCTGCTGGCTCCGGCTCTGCCACAACTTGGCAGGCAGAAATGTGTGTGAGTGAGAATGTGCTTCTGTGTGTGTGTGTGTGTGTGTGTGTGTGTGTGTGTGTGTGTGTGTGCGTGTGTGCATGTGTGTAGAGTCTAAACTTGCAACTCTGCAGAAAAAAATTACTGTGCTCTTGTATGAATGGTGGCTCCCTTGACTATAATTATGGCCGCAAGGACAGAACGGATCCAAACCATTACTGAGGTTGTCAAACATGATATGATACCATTCCGCTATAGCACAGTGTACGTGTATAGACAGACTCACCTATTGTGATAATTCATTTAATACATGTTGCACATAAAGGTAAATGTGGCTCGAGGGCCTTTCGGTGTGCAGTTTATCCTTTACTCCGGTTTCCTTGCCACAGTTCAAAACAATGCATTTTGGGTCCACTGGAGGCTCTAAATTGCTGTAAATTGGGTGTATTCTCTGCCTTTGCCCTATGTGTGCTGGGATGGACTCCAGCAGACCAATATGAGACACTTGATGTGCAAAGTGGATAAGATAACGGATAAATGTTTCTCCAATTGTCGTCCTAAAAATCCTGCCTCTCAGCAAGTTAATCAAAATTCATAATTCATAAAAACAGTATGACCAAGTATTTCATGTGTTTGTATTCACACAGCGTGAGGTGTGTGTGACATATAAACACTGTTGCATCACAGTTATGCATGTTTGGACCCATAAACCACATTATATCAGGTTGACCTGTACACATTTATCATATGTATTACCGTTTAAGTCTGACCTTGTTCCACATATGGTGCCATGCATGACCAGGAAGAGTAATGCATATGTGTGCAAGCAGTTTCATGCATACCATTTTCCTGACCCCGCCCCCCTCCTCTTAACCCCTTGTTCCTGCCCTTTGACATTGTGTTGTGCTCCAGGCCTTTAAGAAAACACTGGTCTAGCTATTCATTATGTTACGTAAGACCTCTCTAGACAGATCTACGCTTTCACCACTTGAACCCAGGATGCAGTATAGTCCAAGGGGAAAAAAAAGTTTTATGCTAAGGCCAGGATGTACATATCAGTCCCAGAGACCCATAGATCAAGAAATGAAAACATGACACACACCGTATCTTGACTTAATCAGTGCTCTTTCCTATGCCTCCTCCATACTAACCCGTTTCATTGCCCCCAGCCTGAGGTTTACTTTATCTTCTCCAAACAACAATCTCTAATGAAGTTATGTAAAACTTTTATCTACAGATTAGCTCTTTATCAGTATACATGCACAGTACTGTGTGATTCTATGAAAATTATGGACCCCTGAACTTGTTCCTTTGAGGAAATACAAGATATGTGAACTTATACTCAACTGCTTGCCACAATACTGCATACAGCCACTGATAAGAATGTACATAATACATCAGGGAAGTGCCTGCATAGTTTATTTATATATAGGTAGACATAGGCAGACAGGAATATTTCATTGGTTCTTCTGGAATACTGTATTCTGACCATTGCAATGAACATTGCATCTTATAGAGTTTAGAGTCCATTCATTCATCATCTTAACTCACTTTAAATGTTAAAGTGCCACAAAGTTACTAGTCATTGTAGGGCACACATGCACACCATTCACTGTCCAGAATGGTAAAAGAGTCTCAAATTGATCTTGTTGCATGTTTTTGGACTGCTGGAGAAAACTAGAGTACCCAGCGAAAATCCACACAGGCACAGGGAGGACATGCAAACTCCACCAGAGAGGCCCTAAATTTGACCCGAGTCCAACCAGGATTTTGAGGTTAAATACTGAATGTCAGGAAAACATCCTGGGGCTATGAAATGTGGGGGTAAAAGCAACCAAGAGGTTACATGTCACAGAGTTGAGAGGTTGAAGCCTGACTCTTAGTCATGTCAAAAAGATCCTCTTCTGTAGAGCCCTTTATAACGTTTCTGAGTTACATTCAGAGAAGTCATGATGACTTTTTCAGAACCAGGAAGGCACAGTAATTCAGTGTAACAGGATATTAACTGATCAGACAGCCTCAAAAACAAATAGCTGTATTATTCCGAGCTTCTCTAAACTGGTTTTTACACTTTCTGTATTTCACTGTAGGGTGTTTCTTTTATTACACAATGCAAGCAATACATCCGCCTAAATCCTTTGTGCTTGGTAGGCGTCACACAAACGAAATAGTTAAACAGCTGAAAGTGTTGTCAGAGGTGTTGTTAGGCAGCCTTCAGCACTCTTTCCTGGTAGCCCGCTTTTTGGTTTTGTCCTGTCCTCCAGCAGCTCCCCTCGGTGTGTTACTCCACCTCTAAACAGGCTGCCTGATGTCCCACATATGTCTGAGCATCAAAGAGTAATGACAGGAGGGAGAGAGAGCGCATCGGCGGAGGGAGATTCATAAAGTCGGGGAGATGGGGAACGAGGTGCGAGCAGATACACGGAGACAAAGGAGAAGACGTTTGAAAGACGAAAAGATAAACAGAGAGAATGAGAGTGCGGGAGAGTCTTACATAAGTCTTCCCATTCTCTGTCAGAGATAAGATTTGCTCATTAACACCAAGGTCACTCTTCCCCTTTCTTCTCCACGCTCGCTTCTGTTCCTGGATGGCGAATCTAAGCCTTAAAATGAACGAGGGAACGGGACAGTCAAGCCCAAATGGGTAGAGAGGCAAGGAGCTATGATTCAGGCAGTCTGAATGGGATTCAAACAGCAACTGCAGCGTGTCTCATGGGAGATTAAGCCACTGAAATAGTGTTCAGAGTCAGTGAAACAGACTCAACCTAAAAAAATGAGAGGGAGCAGGCGATCTAAGAAACAAGACGGCAGGACGTAAAAGAGCTGTTTTGTTGTTATCGAACGGGGTCATGAACTGTGGTTTGGGGATTTCAAGATTGGAATATTGACCCTGAGCCGCTTTTGTGTTTGTGGCCGTTTTCATCCGCTCGGGTCAAACTCTGACTCTCTTTATCTTCAGATCCTGAGGAGCGCTGACGTCTTAGAACCAGACTTCCTGGCAAAACATTAATATTAATGGTTATGCACTGTGCCTCAACCCCGCCACTTTTCTTCATTCTGAGCAAAGTCTCCTGTATTTTTATCTTCTTCTCATTTCTATAAACAGAAAGACAGGAATGTGGCACCAGGCCTATGTACTCACTGCAGGGCCTTTCATTGAGATTTGCTTCCTTCCCCTCTGTTTTGACATTAAGCCTCACCTCATGTCTCCCTGAGATAGTCATAACAACCCAAACATTTCACACTGAGTGAGCACAGTTTTTCTAAATTTGCCGACGGTGAAAATATTGACCGACTTTGAAAATGCGGCATAATGCATTCACCAACACGTCTTCATTTAGTTTAGATGTTTGAAGTTAAAACGATGTGACTACCTAATTTGAAAAGGCTTACCAGATGCCAGATAATAATAATAATGGTAACAATAATATGGGGTATTAACTTATATATATCTTTTTATAGTTACAGCTGTGACAGGCTTGTATGAGGCTTTGGTTGCTAAGCAAACATTTCCAAAACAGCAATGATAATATGCTGGTGTTCAGCTACCATGTATAACATGCGATATTGAGTTTATGACATGTTATTTGACCATGTTAATAAACCATGTTTGGTTTATAATTTTCCTAATTAACAAAACATTCACTCTTGGCTCAATGTAATTCCAATATTCTTGAAGTCAATAACCGCCAAAAAAAAAAAAAAAAAACATCAGAGAGAGTAAATTTTGCCCCGATGTTTGTGGTGGATAGAAGTGATCCATGCAACAGCTGCTGCTCTGGATGAGTTTACAGTGGAGTTTAGCTGGGAGCTTCATTTGTCTCACACAGACGCTGAAGTGTACGCTGTGCGTCTGTGTGAGATATACAGTAGAGGTGCTGAAATCATGTGTCTGGATTTGATGCTTTGACAGCGATACCCAAGTCTTTCACTGGGTATCAGCCCATCCAATCATTTGATCTGCTTTAGATCCAAATTGGATTGGTTGCTGTTCAATCCCTTTGATCCTGACTGAAATACCTCTCTGACTGTAGCTGTTGGATAAATGTCAGTTGGAAACTCTTAATTGCCCCCAGGTGTGATTGTGGTATGTGTGTATGAGTGTGCCCTGTGATGGACTGGACCTCTCCAGGGTGTGTTTCCAGCCTTCACCCTATGTGGGCTGGATACAGGCTCCAGCAGACCAAGACGGCATCATTAAGGTAAGAAAATGAATATATGAGTGAATTAGTACCTCCCCTCCCTGCTGTTACACTGGATATTGAGAATGTACAACAGCTTAAATGACTTTATGGTGAGCTATACTGAGGAAATGGAATAACAGCAAGCCCAACAGGTCTGAGCTCTTTACCGTACAATAAATGCAGTATGTCCCAACAAAGACCATCTGTGGTAGCTTGTTGTGCATGACTTATGCCGTGAGAGAGCATATTGTCCATGTGGAAGCAGATCAGGTCGACTCTAAGCTGAGTTGTCGAGTGTGAGCCGTAAACTCAGAAACCCCAGTGCATTAAGCAGTTTCAGCAGAGCCCAGAGTGTGAATGGAAGCACAGTCCGGGTGCTGCTGAGCCTCTGAAGCTCAGCACTTTTGGCATTAGCACTGGAACATCAAGATGGAAGAAGGGATTAGCCGGGTTCTCAGGGTAGATTAGAACAACAATAATTCCCAAATTCCCTCACAATGAGACTCGGTAAAAGGAGGACGCTCCCTTTTTTTTCCCAGTGAGACAAGGTCAGTTGGGAGAAAGAGGGAGAGGGGAGCATGATAGAGACATACAGATGCAGAAGGATCTCCAAGAAACATAGAGATTTAAGAAAGTCTTCTTGCATTTTATAACAACATCTTCATGTCTTCAACATATCTAACCTGATATTTCAATAAAGAAAATGAAAGTTGTCTGAATTGTTTTCAGATTCAATGAGCACTGACAGTCAGAAGTCACATATTTGTGTCACTCCCTGAAATCATTTTTGTAATATTTTTCCACCTGATGTCAGGTTGTGTGTCTCCCTCCTACGTACAGTATGCTTAACGTCTTTGTTACCTGGCAGACAAGAAGCAACCTGCCTTCCCCTCCTCTTCAGCTCCGCTTTGCCTCGTTACACCAGGGGGTCGGGTGAGACGCCACAAAGCTAATTCGCACACACCCCCTGTATCACCACAGACCCAGGCTGCTGCCACCAAGGTACCAAGTGCCTCGTCTGTGCTTATTTATCTCCTTTGTTGTGCTTTGGCCGAGAGAGAGAGGCTGTGCAATGCTGCAGTGGCAAGGGGAACAAACACACGCTGCCATTTTGGGATGCATATATACAACTGCTGTGAGCAAAGAGGACAGATCATGCAAGAAAAAGCGGTTCCAAGTTTATTGCTGCGACCGCATTCTTCCACTGCCAGAGCACTTGGCTTTGGAACAAAAGCATAGCAAAGGATTAGCAGTTTTCCACTGCTAAGTGTATGCTAAACAGTGGCAGCTCTGAACTGCTTTCCAGACCCTGGGAGAGTTTCCCTCATTTGAATGATGCTCAAGTATATGTTTAAATCAGAGGAGAGGAAAAATATGAGTCGTGACAGTGAAGGGGTGGGGTGCAGCACTCTAATGGATATAGGGCATGATTTTAACAGAAGGGATGAAGTCAAAGTCAATGTTTTCTGCAAACAGTCAGCTGACTGATCGGCCGTGTCCAGGAGCAGGAGCTGGACGTTCGCCCATCTGATAAAAAACTGGCTTAATATCAGCGCTGAGCTGGCACTGCACCAGTTGTGTTACCGAGCGTGGAATTTAAAAGAGTCGGGTGTTTCTGACCTGTGGCATTTATCCGGAACATAAATATGCGCTGTGCTCTTTGGTGTGGAGGAAGGAAAGTATTCACTCAATTAGGCCAACTATTGAAAAAAAAGTATAAAAAGAAGAAGTTTGGAATGAGAGTTATTTCTCCCTTGTGTTAGTGCAATATGCATGACAAGCCAACAACTTGGACAGCGTTTTTTGTTTTTTGTTTTGGCTTTCCTTTAGCTTCTCTCTTTCTCTCAAACTCTTTCTATCAAATATAATTGGACCTTGTGGGCAGCTCCTCCTGATTCCATGTTACCCACATGCTAAAACAAATACTTTGACAGCAATGCGACTCTTGGCAAGTGGAGTAGTTTTTTGAAAGGTTGTGTAGGCTGTTTACAAGCGAGGAGAGGACCAAATGTTGGTCAGGAGAAACACAGGCAGCAAAGTTCAGTGGTTCATCGGGTGAGCTGGGGTCTCCGATATAGCAGTCCTGTGATAAATCAACCCTGTGAAAACAGCCCACAGTTGCAGCTTTCTTATGCTGAAATACCTCTCTAAAGATGAAGGCTGAATAAAGACCATCCATTCAAGAGCCTCCTGTTCTCCAATAGATAATTTTTGCTGAGACTGCAATTTTTGGTTCAGTTTGGGGTTTCCTAAATTGAACTAAATGTTTATCCTAAATAAATCCGCACTAATCAGTAAATCAAAATTGTCTCATTTAGCATTTAGCGGTCGCAGTTTTAATTTACAGCATCGCGTGGGAGATGGCTGGAGTCTAGAGTTCATGTCCCTGTTTCCACAGCATCGGTGAAGTGGCAGTGAAAGGTCACTGGTAAAGTGGTGCAATCTCCGAATATGACACACACAACTCATTAACTATTAGCCCCATTAAGAAGCAAACTGCCTGACATCCAGCTCATGGATTGCACAGCCAAGACGCCTCGCTGATAAGAGGACGGCAGGGACCAAAGTCTGGAGTCCAACCGAGACGTCCTCTCACTCTACCCAGAAAACATAATGCACCATAAAAGTGGCAAATCTTTTTCCAAGAAGATCCGTGTTGGCAGGCGGAATGTGTGCCAAAGGTGTAGGCATCCTCTGACTCGTCTGATGAAACACCAGATTTGCATTTGTTCTTGTCATCGACTGGTTTGACAGGAATGAGTTCATGCCCACCATCGCTGCCTCCCGATGCTCTCATTCACCGACTCAGGCACAAAGCATTTGCATGCGTGGAAGATAGTGCAGCCTGCAGGGGCTTGTCACTGCTGAGGGAGAACAAGAGAGATGGATTTCACACCACGGTCGACTCACACACGATAACATGCCTTCTCCCACTTATCGTCTGTGCCACGCAGGCAGAGGTACAGACCGGTCACATTTCTGTCCCAGCTGACTCTAAAAGACTTCCGGGCTTCCTCTGCAGCTGAGAAAATCCCAAAGAAAAAAAAAATCATAGTTGGCTCTTTGCCCACTTCTGATGGTACCACCACTCTCAACTGAGATCTAATCAATAGTCACCGCTGCTTCACAGGCTGCAGATAAAAATCACTGTTCTTCCTGGACACGCTTGGCTTCTCTCATCTCCTTGGATTTCTTTACTTCACTTCCCATCTTCCTCCCTCTCTCCTGCCCTCTCTTGTCTCTTTCTACTGCTTGAGTGAGTTTTGGACAGTAAACACAAATGAGACCAGATCGGATCGGCCCATCCTAGGGATGAAAAGTTCACGTTTAAACGATATTGAATACATCGACTGACTGATTAACAACAACCTGAACAGGCTGTAAGGAGATGGAAATTTCTGCTAAAATGGAAACTAAGCAAAACCTTTAGCCAAACAAATGTCCCATGGTGTTAAACCAGAAAATCACAAAACTATTTCCTGTTGTGATTTTCATGCATACCAGTTCCTGTTGTCCTGTGTCTGACCTGATGAGAGATCCAGGCCAAGACTTCCAAAATAAAATTGATCATAATAATGAGCAACAAAACAAAAAAGTCAGGCAAAAAAAATGATCTGATGACATTATACTTCCTGTATACATCCTCCACTGTCCCATAATTATGAGAAATATAGATTTAGATAATCTGTATAGATAGGTAATGTAGATGTAGATAGGCTACAATATCTGACCAACAGGCCTTTGGCAATGCCTGATAGATTTGTTTGAAGGCGGGCCCCTATTTAATTGGGAATGTTAAATGCAGTTTACTATATATCACGAGTCTATCACAAATATTTACACTGTGGTTTGTGGACTGTGATCTGAAAGACAACAAGCAGTCAGCAGGAGTTTGTGTTCTTTTCATTTTTGATAAAGTCATCATCAAGAACAGCAGGCTAGATGTGAGAGATTAGTTGAAAGACTGCATTAGCATTGGTGTGCGTGTGTGTGTGTGTGTGTGTGTGTGTGTGTGTGTGTGTGTGTGTGTGTGTGTGTGTGTGTGTGTGTGCGTGCGGGCCTGTGAAGCATCTGACAGTCTGCTGGTGCGCACAAAGGACAGTACAGGACGTCCTTATCAGGAGGATTTATGTGCTTTTGATTTCTGGTCATGCTCAGGCAGTGGGGCAGATTGTCTGACCTCATCCTCAATCTTCTAATAAAACTGTCCTCTCAGCTCTTCTCATCTCGCTCTCTCTCCATCACTGCTGTTTACCCCGGTTTATATCTTTCCCCCCCGGTTCCAACGATACTGCTGCTGCTCTCATGTTAACTCTCCACATATTATTGTTTGCCCTTTGTCCATTTTTAACTCTAATTTGCCCCATCGCCTGTCTCTCCTCCTGCTTACAGTAAACCCCTGCTCCTGCTCCGCCCTTATTTCATCTGCCGTTATCATTACCCCTGGGAAGGAATCTAAGCGTAATAAATTTAGTGCACTGATTTCATAATGTAATAAGGGCTGTAACGTTGGTCTATATTTAGACCAACTCTGATAGACTCATCAAAAGCAGCAGCAGGTGGAGGGCAGAGTGTAGGGTCAAGGCCGCCTGCATGTTAAATAGTGTCAATGTGTTGTGAATAGAAATATCGGTGCCCTGCTGGACTCTTCGTGAGGAGGTGGAGGTGGAAGTGGGAGGTGAGGAAGCCTCTTTGGAGAGAAAACAAAGCAGGTGAGTGTCCTTAGATCAATCCAGGTGTTGGAGAGATTACTTTTGCCTTCACGGGGTCAGTAAAAACCTTCACTTCACTTCACTTTAGATGTCTCTGGCAAAAAAAGTGCAGGTTAACATTTGCAAAACCTTCTGCTGACAGTGTGTGAAGAAAAAGTTGCAGAGCAGCACACCTTAAACCAATTTAGGTATTTTTGGACTCACAGCAGTTTCAGAAGTTACAAATAAAGTCTGTCTGCATCTCCATTAAGGACAAACTGACACTGTCTGACAACATCCCAGAGTCTTATACTTCCCCCTTCCTCACATACGTGACAGCAGCTGATTTTCTTCAAGAATGGTAGAAATGCCTGTGGTGGTTCTACAGTACAGGCTGTTTCACAATCCCGCTTTTAGACGTGGGAATGAAGCGTTCCATTTGTACATAGGTCCATTTCATGCTTATCGAGCAACGTGAACAATCACGTGACGCAATTTTCCTTGCTCAACAATGGAGCTTAGCAACTTTTTACTGAACAATGTGTTAACTGGAGAGATACAGATGATATACTCATCCAGTCTTGTACGATACAATAAACCTTTATCAGTCTTGCAGAGGGGGAAATTTCAGCCTTTCATATCTTATATGTTTCAGACAGAATCAGAGGAAGAATCTGACATTACACTGGAAACTTTATTAACTTGCATGCCTGAATTGGGGGGGGGGGCACGCAACCTATTTCGGAGATGGGGGTTGATATTGTCACATTGCATCTTTGCTCAGTATCTTTAACTTCCATTTATGCTGTTTTGGGCCCAGTCATTATTCAACAATGCCAAACTAAAATCTTTTTTTTTCATTCTGATTCTGCTTTAAGTCTGTCTCCGAGACTCTTGTTAGGCAGAGGCTGATTCATTCCACTTTGATGGGATGATTAACTCCACAGTGAAGCTTTGCTCATTTGCATTTGAGTCAGGCCACGTGTGTGTGTGTGGCCCCTCAGTCCAGCACAAGAACGAAACATTGCTAATACCGTTTCTTTTGTTGAGTGAGTGTCACCCTGGGTGAGCGCCAGTGTTGAGGGCCTGCCTTGCGTTTGGACATGGCAGTATGCAGTGATATGGACCAGCACAATGTGTAGGGAACACACACAGAACATGACGTCTGAGTGTGGAAATTTTTGGTTATGAGTATTTGGCAACACCACACAAAGTCAACACTGCAAGGTTTCGCTCCTTATTTAGAGTGGTGCCACCTGCCTGCAACTGTCTGTTGTAAGTTTCCAGGTTAAATGCGGTCAATCATTGCAGGATCCAAAAGCCACATGTGAGATGTGAGCAGCCGCTGCAGGTCAGGCCTTTTTAACTTCACACACACACACACACACCACACACACTCTGCAGAGAGAGAGAGAGAGAGAAGCTATGACTCACCGAGCCCCCTCCATTTTAACCCCCGCCTGCTCCCTCCTCACCGCAACACCCATTAAATTCTATGCACGCACGCACACACACGCAAACACACACACACACACACATCTCCGGTGAGACATTAGTGACAGATCTATCGGTTGTGGGGGCAAGAGGTGGAATTGATGGAGAGGCAGAGTGAGACAGAACGGCAAATGGGGGGAAAAAAAAATAAAAGACTGCAGGAGAGAGAACAGAGTGATGGACAACAGCACTGCCCTGTTTCATATGATCACACACACTGTGTCTCTGCACACACACACACACATGCAAACAAATTGTACAGTGTGGCTTTGTCTCACTGGGACATTGATGACTCATTTTCTCCTGTTGCCCATGGGACTGCAGAAACACACACACACATACACACACACACACACAACACACACACACATACACACACACACACACACACACTCAAGTGAGAAAGCAATTGATGGATGCGATGATTGATAGGAGTGGGATAGCTATTATGATTGCAGTTGCATAACCAAGGACGACCTGCAGCAGAGTCGGTGTGAATGGGCCGGTGTGTGTTTGGACAAGGCGTTTGTTGACAGCGCTGCTCTCTGCTCCACTCTGTCTTTTGATTTATGTTTTTTTTTTTAATACAGTGTTCATGCCCTCTGCTGAATATATGCCTCCTGCTGAAAATTTTCCAAATCCCAGCCCATGGTGAGCAACAGAGATAAAGGTTTCTTTGAAAGAGAAACAGTGCCACATGCTTCCCTCTCCCTCCTTTTGTGTTTCGTAACAAGACTTGTGGGTGAGCCTGAACGGAGAGCAAAGACAAACACGACAACGTCTAGAGTCCTGTTAGCAACTAATTTGTCTCTTTGGCTCTTTTTAGTGAGTGCTAATGGGCAAACAGAGGGAGGTCTGTGAAATGAATCAGGTTTTGTTACGGATAGTGGTTGTGCATGTATTTGCACCTGCAGGCCAGGGGAGGAGATTTGCTGTGAGAGGATGGTTGCACGTATAGTGATTTTATCTAATCAAGCTTCTTTGATGCAGATATTTTCAAACAACATCTTTTCACACAAACAGACATATTTCTCAACTATTGCATAGGCAAGTCAGAAGGGAGGGAAGGCCTGTAAGAGTATCACTAATTTATTGAGTCTGATTATATTACATTTCATGTTACATTTCCATCTTGAAAAATCATGAAATGTTAAAGATATAAATGGAACTTGAGGTTTATTTCCATAGTTTCAGCCTTCATTCCTGTCAATAATGCAGCAGTCATCAAGTTAATGGCTTGGGCTTGGAAATATGGCAATATTGCTAAAAAGATGAGGACATAACAGTCAATAATGTTAGTATAACTGGAAGAGAGGGTAAGGGGGGGCAGTTTATGGGGAGAGATCTCAATGTTATTTTGCTCCGCAGCAATAGACCATTTGTAAAAAACATTTGCATGCGATTGCTTCCAGTTTTATCCCCTTGATGAAATGGTTTAGGTGATCAGACTACACAGAGGCACGCAGGCAACACAGAAATTTATTTCTCTAGATCTTCATCTAAGCATTGCTTTTTTCCCTGTAGCTACTGAATAATTTAGGATTTAAGTAGACACTGCCTTGTTTTGGGGACACAAGGTGACTCAGAGGTGTAGCCAGTCGATCGCATCGAGTGTGGCTTAATGAACGAGTAGTGACATAAATGCATTCACGGACACGCACACATCCTCGTTCTCTCTCTCGCTCACTCTCTCTCGCCCTTTGTTTTTCTCTTTACCTTGCAGCCCTTGCTCTTGTCCAGGCCAGGGGTCTGAGAGCCGGCCGTGCATGGTGAGCACGGCTCCTGGTGGTAGTACTGGCCGCCCTGCAGGCCGCTGTAGTGACAGCAGCCGTAAGGTGAAGGGAAGTGCGTGTACCACAGGTCATCAGCCAGCGGACATTTTGGACAGGGATACAGAAGACCTTTGCCCTGGGCCTTCTCCACGCTCACCTTGGGGTTCCTCATCCATCTTCGGACCTGACCGGGAGATAATTGTTAAAGGTTACCCAGAATAAATTAATGGATAATTTCTCTTTGTTGTCTGGTGTGAACATACAAGCTGAGGTACATTTGTTTCAGATGCTATTTGACAAACTGTTAAAAAAGTGTTTTTCTTGTAGTGGGTCTGTTTCATCTAGTGACCGCACATTGGCTTTATGCTGATTGAGCAGGAATAAGTAGTTATTATTATGGAAATTAATATTAATTACCGGCGTTTATCTTTTCTCACTAAATCTTTCTTTAACTTAAGTATATATGTATATATGTATTATTATACATTTCTATTTGTATACATATTATTAAAGTTATCAGTTAATAGTATTGGTGCAAAAAAAAACAGATGACGTACATTTCAACTGTTATTCTGTGAAGACAAGGTAAAAGTGTATTTTTATTTTCTTCACAATTCTTAGCCAAATGGAAAAAGTTGCTTCTAACTTTCACTTATTATTCACATTTGTATGAGCTCACACAGGTGCTCCATGAACACACACACACACACACACACGGTGTCAGCCCTGCCAGCTGCCCCTTTGATCAGATAGAGGAGAATCTCATGATATCCCTGATTACATGTCAGTTCAAGTGGGACATGCACACACACACAAAGTAGCACTTCAAAGAGTCAGAGACAGCTTCCCTGCTCCAACTCACTGTCAACACATGAACCAGAGAGGAGACACATGCATGCACACACACACACGCACCTGTCGCGCCGAGAATATGCCACCCACATATGAGGTTAAGGCCAAATTCTGTAGTGTCAGAATTTGCCTCATACATATTTGCCCCATTTTTAAACCTTCATGTGTGACTTGAATGATAAGTCATTGCAAATTAAAGCCTCTCTGCAGCCTGCAAAAATATGTTGTCATTCTTACAGCCAGAGAGAGATCAACAGCGAGGGAGGTGCTGTGTTTAACAGTGAGAGAAGCACTGACACATGCGTAGGTGAACACAACCACACTGCTTAGACACATCACTCCTGCAATGACTAAGACTTACCAGAAAAACACCGTCACTAACCGTAATATCCAGCGTGTGTGTCAGTATGTGTGTGATTCATTGTGGGGACATTGTTTGTTTACACAATTCAACTGTCAGGATTTGCTATCCTTATGGGGACAAAATATGAGCGTGCATCACATAAATTATTACATTTCGGAAAAATTTAATGAGTCTATGTGGGAGCACAGCTGTGTGAGTGCTGTTTGAGTGGAGAGACATGGAGGTAGTGTGGTGCAACTGGAAAGTAGACACTTGGGAGGTAAAAGGGCAGCATTTTTTTAATGAGTGTGTTCATGAAATCTCATTCTGCTGTGTGGGTCAAACATTCAGCAAACACAGACTGCGGGGCAGCAGAGAGTCCAGACAGCTGTGACACAGACACACACACACACACACACGCACACACACACATGCACACACACTGAGATTGAAAGGCCAAGACGAAGGGTAGCTAGACAGCATGTCAGAGCATGTCGAGTCTAAAGGAAAACAGACTTGGAAAAACACTCAAAGCGAAAACACACTCGCCACTGTCGGACTACCACAGCGGTCTGGCGACACACATACACACACACACACCTTAAATGAGAGAACAAAGTGTCCTCACACCGAACACAGACCAGGTGAACATGTGATTGACATTGCATCCAATTAGAGTTTTATTTTTTTTATCCTCCTTTGGTATTCAGCATCAGATTCAAAGCAGTGAGAAATTTTTCGCAGCTCAGCCGTAGATCAAAAAGCACCCTGTCATACCTCATGTTTAGCATGTCACACTGACGATGAGGCTGAGGAGAGGTGACATGTGAAGCTTAACACTCATTCACCCCGAGCGGGAAAAACACAGTGCTCACAGCAGCGGCCACGAGTTTTAAAACTACTTCAGGACTGAGTGGAGAGCAGATTATTACGTCATGTTCTTTGCTGTCTTTGTTTGCCAATGTCTAGCTCCGCTGACTCTATTTTGACATAACAATGGGGAAAAAAAGAAAAAATCCCAGATTTCCCACGTGGAGCATTCAGTCATTTCATTTCATATATCATATGCCATGTTGGTAGCTCTGTATCTCTTATATCTGCTTGAACTCACAGCCAAAAATGCACACGCAGAGCCATCGATTTTATATGTTCTCCTAACATTTCCTTTTCCCATTTGTGAGGAACGATGCTCTATCTGGACTCTCCCCATTTTGTTATCAGGCTTATTTAGAGATAAATAAATAAATAAATAAATAAATAATCCTAAAACAACAGCTATTAATTCTGATTTGGGGGTTGCGAATAATATCAAAGCAAAGCTGGTTTAATGTACAAAATATGCAAAGAACAGATAGCTAGATAGATAGCTAGATAGATAGATAGATAGATAGATAGATAGATAGATAGATAGATAGATAGATAGATAGATAGATAGATAGATAGATAGATAGATAGATAGATAGATAGATAGATAGATAGATAGATAGATAGATAGATAGATAGATAGATAGATAGATAGATAGATAGATAGATAGATGGATAGATCCTCAGGCTCCTAATTACTGATTAATATTTATAATTCTCTTTAAAATCCCATGGGACTGGCAGTTGCAGCAGAATGTGCCTGTGGGAGTGCGTGTGTGTTTGTGTGTGGGCGTCAACACAATCTGCCCGTATGATCCATCCGAGTCACCGGTGATCCACACCATACTGTACACCATATGAGCGAGAAATGCGCAATAACACACACTTTGCAAAACCTCACAATTGCACACACTGATGACACAACCACACCAGGGAGGTGAGTGAATCCGAGCAGCCTAAAGCTAAGGAATATTTATACTTCCAGAGCACAACAGGCTGCTGATTGCTGCCAATTTGCTGTTATCCTGGAACATGTTTGCTGCCTGAGGCTAACAGTGTGGCAACTTGAACACATTAACCTGCGCAATAAACTCTTGCTTTACTGTCTGATTTATTATATTACACTGCGGAAAGATATAATGTCACACCATATTCCCAAAGCAATGCAGTGATTATTGAGTGAATGCCTCAACGCAGGCTGGAACTACTGTTGTCGCTTCCTTTCTGTCAGGCCCCTCGGTCACGTTGCCCATTGTTTTCTTTTGATCTCATGTAAATCGGCTGCAAAATTATTCAGATTTGAGGAAGCACAGGCCTGAGAGTTTGTCAGACTGTGACAAACTCTATGACAGATGTTTACACAGATACACTGAAGCCCGAGCTCAGCTAGCTCTGGATTGCGTCAACAAATTCAGCCCCTAATTCACATTTGACTTCATCAGCGCTCTGCACATGAACAGCTCCCTGGGTAACAGTGAGCATCCCTGTGCATCACTGTTGCTGTGCTGCTTCCTTTTCTAATCTGATTTATTTGATTTAATGTTCGTAATTTACTTAGAGACACACAAGGCTTGCCGCTGTGGCCACAACATTAATATTATAATGAAGTTATTGATATTTTCTGAGACATCCTTAATGTCTCAGAAATAGCAAAAACTAACATAAATGATTCATGGATTGTTTTTTCTATAGTCCTTTTCTCAATGACCAACCAAAACTCTTTACAGACAAATCCGGACTGCGGACAAAAACAATGTTGCGATATAAGTGGAGGGCCGTGCTGCCTCTGGGTGGTGGCTCCATTATTCATTATGGATTGTTGATAACTAAATGACAAATCAGTTATCAAATTAGTAATTTGGAGTGAACTGACCTCACTTTCAAGCTCTATACTTGCATGGATTTCAAGCACAGGCCAATATACTACATCCAATGTGGATGCACAAGGGGTTAGAAAATTATTCAGAGTTCTACTAATGTCAATGAATAATCTGCTAATGTGTGCAGCAATAAGACAGTAAATATATAGAAGGTTCTATTTCTCATCTTTATCTAACGCTGCTGCCATTATAACATAGCAGTTGTCTCTCTTAGTAAAATCCTGAGGCAACCATAACTGGGGTGATTACTTGGAAGTTATGGAGCCCTTACATCACTAATTAGAAAGCGGCACCAAGTGCAGTGGTGTTGTTCATTAAATCACTGGATTGTGCTTTTGTTTTTGGAGAAGTCAGCACTCATTACATATATTTGTTTATGTATAGCTTTAATGCTTTAATGCTTTAAGCTTTAATGTTGCACAGGAACTGGGCCCAGTGACAGCACTGCAGCAGATTCTAGGATGTGCTGAGCAGATCCTAAAAAACTACAGGATCTGGCCAAAGCAGTGATGTCATGCTCTCTGCACAGCTGACACTTGTGGGCTCTGGAGTGCAAACAGCATTGTCTTGGAGCCGACACACAGAGAAACACACTCAGGCTCAGTAAACACAGAAATTCAGGGAGTATTGCGCCTGATTAGAGAGGCTTAGCTCTGACAATGACATCATCTCTGGCACACACAAACACACTCACACATACACATACAGTTAGACAGAGAGGGAACACTCCGGCTGTGACACCTCACTCAGCCAGCGTGTGTATCCATCCCCAAAATATGTGTGTGTGCATTTTTGTGTGTGTGTGTGTTTCTGTGTGTGTGTCATCTGAACTCACCTTTCTTTTGACAAACTGGAAAGCTGAGCACTTCTTAAAGGAGAAGGCGGTCTTCTCTCCCCCTCCTCCCACTCCTGCACCTCCTCCACCACCTCCCCCTCCGCCTCCCCCTCCGCCTCCTCCACCTCCTCCCCCATTCACCAGCTTCATTGCCGACACCGGCACTCCGCTTGCCTCCGTAGATCCCAGGATGACGGACAGACTACCAGGGGGTGACAGAGAGAGAGAGAGAGATGTCCTCTAAGGCATGTGGAGGAAACTGTGCCTTCAGCTAAGACGAGAGCGGAGCAGCAAATGAGAGAGAAACCTCTGAGCTGAGGGAGAGAGGTGGCAAAGAGAAAGGATGCGAGGAGGAGAGAGAGAGAGAGAGAGGGAGGGGGTGGAGGTGGAGGTGGAGGAGGCAGATGGACCAAAATATGAGGCAGGACAATGCAATGAGAGTGAGAGTTGCTGGAACAACTCAGTGTAAGGGATGGCGATAAAGGCAAGCAAGATAAAGTGGGAGAGAGATGCAAACAAGCAGATGGATAGAGGAGGTGGAGGAGGAGGAGGAGAAGGAGGAGAAGGAGGAGAAGGAAGGGAGCTCCTGTTGCTGTGAGGAGGAAACAGTCACAAGTCTTGCTCGGAGCATCTCACTTAAATGTCTCGTGTGTCTGTGAAGTTTAGCATACATGCATGCGTTTAATCACATGCTGTTTACTGTTTACCCCTCCAATGTGTGTATGTGTGTGTGTGTATGGGTTTGTGTGTGTGTATGTGTTTACATTCCTTGATCCCTGCTTACCTTTCTGCCGGTGTGCTGGCTGATCCCGCTGCTGCCTCGACAGCCTGCTGTATTATCCTGAGGTCTCTGCAAACTGCTCCCAGATCAGATGCCGTAACTCCGGCTCCTCAGTTACAGGTGTCCCCTGTCTGTTGCCTCTCGGTACCCGAATACGCGAAGGAGGATGGAGGACGGAGAGATGATGAAGAGGCAGAGGCAGAGGAGTCAGGGATGATGTTGCCGTCTCTTTCAATTAGAGCATGTCACTGTGGGATTAGTGTGTGTGTGCATGTGGGTGTCCTCTGTGATGCAGCTGCGTGCACTGAGAGTGAATGCCCTGATGCTGCCGTGGTGTAAACAAACAGCGTGTGTTCCTGTGTGTGTGTGTGTGTGTGTATGAGAGAGAGAGAGAGAGAGAGAGCATGATGAGGCGGGTGTGATGTGTCCAGCTGCAGTCTTCTGGCTCACACCAGCTCTACTTTATCAATGAAAGGCTCTGCAGTGAGCAGATGCAGCCTCCCCTCCCCTTCTCTCTCTCTCTCTCTCTCTCTCTCCTCTCTGTCCTCCATCACTACTCCGCTCACCACCCCTCCTCCTCCTCCTCCTCCTCTGCTTGCTCATTCTTCTGCTGCAGTCAACGGCGGTGGCGCCTCCATCCTTCCCTCTCCGTATCCCTCTTTTAATCTACCTCACCTCACAGTTCATCCCTCCCAAGATTCGCTGCTTTTCTGCTCTCTCACACAGTCCTAGGGCGAGGAAGAGGAGGACATCCATGACATGTCTCCATCCAGGCTTGAGCTGTGTGTATAGTCATTGTGACAGCTTTGTTCCAGCTGGATTTGATTGACTCGCACACACACACACACACAAACATACAGACATGCATGGATGCACATCTATCTTTCTTATAAAGAGTGTCTTCTCCACACAGGCTCTAAATTAAAAAATGTTTACTTATTACATTTCAGATCAGATGGGAAAATTGGTTGAGACTTTTACTGCTTTCACAAACGGCCTGCAGCACTGCTAGTGAATGTGAATTATAGCTGTGGCCAGATCCGAGGCATTGTTTGAGTGATGGACTAAGAACAAACTGCTCATCCTATCTGATTAGCTCTCTTTTTGAAATAAGGCAGTAAAATCAGTTTTATAATTGTAGAAACAGGGCAGGGTTATCAAGTTAATTAATTTGATCTCTGTCAGTGTCCTGCCAGTCATCTGGTAACCTTCCATTCTCTCATCTTTTCAGATTCAATCATCACTGTAATCAGATTATAGAACATGATTACTAACTGTGCACTACTCGTCTGTAACCTAGAAGACATGAGTCTTTGTAGTTCTTTGCAAATAATCTTGAATGTGTCGGACTATTGTTTAAAATAATCCATGAGAGTTTGAACGTGGTCGCATACAGGAATGAGCTCTGAATAGATCAATTCTGTGCATTTGTGCGTGACCCAAGTGTGATGCAATGACACTGCTGATGAACTGAGCAGCAGACATCCAATTTGTACCACTTGCTGTGTAGACAGCGCTGTAAAATCACAATTTGTTTCAAATGCATGAAAGATATTGAAGCAAATCAATTTGCTGGGGTGTTTTATTCAACGCAATTACAATGTACACTGTAATTACAATTACTGTATTGATCGATCAAGACAGGATTGGCTTGAAAGGGAAGGTTAAGAACCTAGTAACTCGCCGGGAACACGCACCCCCCACACTCACTGTCTTCATGGTAAACCATTTGGCGGAAATTAAACTCTAATTAAGAAGTGAGGAAATCAGTTTGCCTCTGCTTCTTATTGAGACAAATGAAGTTGTCCTTGGAGGGGAAACAATGGCTGAGCAGTATTCACTGTAATCAGGACCCAGTCACAACATCAGCAGGAACTCATTAAACTATTTCTTAAGACTGGATTTGTCTATAGATATGTCTACAGAGTCTCTGTGAAGAGTATCAAATAATCTCATAGTGAGAAGGTCCCTGGGACTGTCTATAAAATAAAATTCATTCAAACTTCATATACTGTATAAATTGTTTATATACTGCTTTTAGTTTTACTGCACATGCTACATCTAAATAATGACAAAATATCAAACAAGGGAATAAACAATTCAAACATTATTATTTTGTAATGCTTTAAGGGGTTCCAGTTAATAAAATAAAGGGTGTGAATGCATAGTTTGGCTTTAAGAATTAAAGTGTGATTTTTTTTGTTGTTTTTTTTTAATTTGCTGATTCCTGTCATAAAGCTGGGACAGACAAAAACCTAGTTTGCTAAAATACCTCCTCCTAGAACTGCAGGGACTCCTGGGTGCTATTATGCAGTCTGACAGTAGCAGCACCCTTACATAACAGTAACATTTTCTCACTCAAATATACAGTAAAGCTCTATGGTGCATAAATTATTCTGTGATCTCCCAAAAGGCCCAAAGATTCACTGCTGCTGCTGCTCTTGTGAATTCAAATGCAGTTGATAAATTATTGAAACTCAGGTTTCTTAAATGGTTCAGAGAATTGCCAAAATGATCGCAAAGTACATAAATTATTTACCTCAAAGTAAGCTCAGTGCTATAAGTATCACATATACAGTATACACACACACACACACACACACACACACAAACATATATGAACAAAAAAAATCTCCCCAGCCTCGAGGACCTTATGATAAGTGGGGGGTTGGTGTTCACATGCATTTTCTGCATTTTCATGCTTCTTGTTTACCCATTATAACAAGACAGTAAATGTAAGACCGAGAACTTTAATAGAGAGCCAATTGAGGCTGTTTTAAGCCAACGTGATGGTCAGAGGTAATATACACTTGCTATCTCAGACCGCTAATTAGGTCCACTGGGCATGTTTTGATCGTATACCAGTCCTGGTGAAAAAAAAATCTCTGCTAATCCTTTTCAGCCCTTTCAGAGGGAAAAAAAAACCCTTCAACTCAACTTGACTCTGATGAAATAGTGCATCTGAGAGATGGCACAGACAGTGCAAACAAAACTAATGCAATAAGAAAATGTGTTTTTGACATTTTTGCAGTTACTCATTTGACGTATTTCAAACTTCTAACGCAAGAGCATCACTGGTAAATAAAGTGCAGATTTTTCCATGTACAGCCAAAGGATAAATCACAGTGTAAAGGGCAGCAAAGGATCATCAATAGTAATCAATCATGCCTTTGCTTTTCCTTCCTCTACAATCCATGCACAGTGCAAAGAGGTCCCCACCTCTACAATGACTTAAGCAGTTTTCACATTTACAAGCAAGTTCCACAGGCAGGAAAAGAGCAAATCAACATTGCAGATGAGCGGATGATGAAAAGAAGTGTCTTTGCCGACCCATCTTCCCCTCACTCTATTTCTGACTTCGCCCTCCGACCTTCCTCTGCCGCATCAAACGCAATTGATTTCTGCTGCCCTCCTCAGCTCGGTGCATCAGCTCAGAAAGGCTGGGTCATGGTTTGCCTCCGTGCCAAGGTCTGAGACTGGTCTGGGCAGGAACAGGCTGACCACTGACACTGGGAAGTGAGCTCATCCCTGGGAAGGATGCCTTGAATTCCCACCGCCATGTACACCTGACTGCATGCAGCTGGTCAAGCATATGTGCATGTATATGTTTTCTTTGTTCTTGTCGTTTTACTATTATATTTACATTTATAGCCAAGGCGATGACATAAGAGAAACAACACTTAAGTTATAAAAAAAATAGAAGCCTATTGTACATTCTCCAGACTACAAAGGGATGAGTGTGTAGTACAAATACAAGAGTTTAAGCTCTAGTTACATTGAGATAGCAGTGAGGAGAGGGAAGAATAACTCTAGTGCTTAGTATGTGAAAGTTAAGGGAAGGGATGCTCTCGAAGGAGTCTCCTCTTCAAAAGCATCTTACTCTGGTGGTGTTTGGTACTTTGTTCCACCATCAGGGGACTACAGATGAGATAGACTCTGGATTGTCTAGCATGTACAGGTGTTAGTGCCAGACAATGCTTGTTTGATGAACACAATGGACAGGGTCTAACATATGCCCTGACAAGAGCATTTCAGTAAATAGGATCAGACACAGCAATCACTCTATAGGTGAATATAAGTGGTTTGAAAATAATCCAAGTGGCTACAGGCAGCCGGTAGAGCTCGATGAGCAGTGGGGTGATATGCCCCCTGAGATTGGTTGAACACCAGACACACCGCTGTGTTCTGAACAATCTATAGAGGTTTCATCACAAAAGCCCATTTGAAGATTACTACAGTAATCAAAGTGAGAGATCAGCAAGGTTTGTGTCTGAAGCTGGGTTGGGTTAGGTATGGCCTGATTTTTCTGATGTTGAACAGAGTGAAGTGGCACACCCGGGAGATAGAAGCAACATGTTCTGAGCACTCCTTGATCCAAGTCAGGGACACTATCCGAGATCAGCCCCGAGACAGTGGACTTGTCAGGCAGGAGCAGCAGATACATCCAAGTATAAAAAGACAAGAAGAAAGGGGCCTAGTACTGAGCCTTGGGGCACAACTGTGGTGAGCTATAGAGGTTGGACAACTAGCCTTGCTACGACATGTTGAACAAGCAGCCAGAGAGTGTGAGGTGACTGTGGCTAGCAATACCCATACTTGAAACTATAGATTGTAGGATTGCAGTAGCTGACTGTATTAAAAGTGGCTGCCAAGTCAAGCAGAATGAGAGTCGAGGTCTCCCTCACTGTTTTTTTTTTTTTATCTGAGATGCATTCCCAGGCTTCTGTCCCTGTTTTCTACTTTAAAGAAGCTGATCTTGACTCAAAGTCTCTGTCATGAATTAACCATCTTGCTGCTTCTACAGGCTGCAGCAAAGAGCTTCTATAGGGAAAAAGTGCTGCTCTCATACCCCACTGCCTGTCGCAAGTTCACTCCCACGCCCAAAATAGTAAGCCTGTCTTGCACACGTGTTGCTGAAAAGCTCCCAATTCCTTCATGGAGGATTCACTGGATGAAAACAATGTGCATATCTGTTTCTATGTGTGTGTGTGTGTGTTAGCATAGGTTGTTAGTTTTGGTGCAAGCTGACAGGATTAAATGCAAAACATTTCAGAAAGTTATTGTTTCGGAATGACCAATGGCATCAAAGTATGTCTTGACAACAGTATCTGTGTCTCTGCTTGTGTGTGTGTGTGTGTATGTGTGTGTGTGTGTGATGGTATCAGGACGAGTGAGAAGAGACTGCCACCTGCAAGTAAATGCAGACTTTTGACAGGCGCAGTAAACAACATTAATTTCCTTTGACACCCAGATTTGAGTAATGAATCGAGTGGTGAACAGCATTTTGGAGAAAAAAAGTGTGTGCGTGTGTGTGTGTGTGTCCGTGTCTGTATGTGTTTCAGTCACACTTTCTTATTAGGTGTATTTTACCTCAAGGCTCTCCCAGGGCTTAAAGTCAAGCTTGCTGCATCTATCATAGCCTAATGAGCAGCACACACACACATACACATACACACACACACACACACAGTCACTTGCCTACTGTTGATGCCAGTGTGTGTGTGTGTGTGTGTGTGTGTGTGTGTGTGTGTGTGACACGTGGGAGTAAGTAGTGATGGAGTTTGCAAAAAAGGGGATGGGCTTTGAGTTTGGTGGGGTGCACACACACCCTCTCACGTGCCAGTGATTGCGGTGCCTTTGTGAGAGGTTGTGTTTTCTTTGCCAAAGTACAGTGCTGTATGTGTGTGTGTGTGTGTGTGTGTGTGTGTGTGTGAGCACACACGCGTGGGAGGGAGGGAGTGCAGCCATGAAACAACTCCCGGTGGGACTGACAACACTGCAGTGCTGAGCTAAGGAGACGCAGGCAGAGAACGGGAGAGAGGAGAGGAGAGAACCAATTACAATGGCTCTGTGGCCGACTCTCATCACTGTGCTCAGTCAGCTAAAACGGGGCCCGGCAAATGCAACACGCAGCCAGTGAGACTCCCTCACTCAGGATTTATTCCACATAATGTTTCATTAGGCATGACACTCGAAAATAAATGTTTCACTGTCTGCACCTGGCAGAAACGCGGAGCGGCCTTAGAGGAGTGAGGAGAACTTATGTACGTTCGAGTTTGATCAGATCGAAAACGATCGATCAGATCAAGAATGAGTTATGAGTTCGGTTATGCTGAAAATAGCAACATGTTAATGAGGAGGTGCACCGCTGTCTAAGAAGCTTTTTAAAGAGACTTAAGAATCACATTGTCACACACACAAACTAATAGGGATTATTCCATCCATCCTCTTTATACCAATTAGATCCAGCTCACATTGGGTGAGGACAGGGAAGACATCATGGACAGGTTGTTAACCAGTTTCTCACAATTATACTTTGGGACACCTCAGATGCTCAAATTGACCTAAACATGCATGTTTTTGGACTGCGAGGAAGCCCACTCACTCCAAACCATTTATTGCTATCCTTACATACATCACGTTGCTGGTAAAGTCGAGGACTGATTTTCCTACTGTTGCATCATGTGAACGATTGCTGGTATTCTGTCCACCTCCTTTGCGGGGCTGTTCAGACAAGGCATGGCAAGTGTGGCAAACACAAAGGCAGTCTAGAGCGCTTATATAATGTGCCTCATAAAAACAAAACCTGTTGGGCATTGTTGTGTTTACACAACCGTTACAGAGGCCCAATCACTCCCTTTTCCCATGCTGAAGGAGATATGACTGAAATGCTCATTTCACAGGATTTCACAGGAGCAGGCACAGGGATATCACTGAATAACAAAATATCAGTAGCTTCAAGTTATCTGCTGCAGCCAGCATGGGTCAGTGGGACACATACTTAGACATTATTTTCCTCTGATAGCCAATCATTGGAGATGTCTGTGCTTGACTGAGTGTTGACTGGGAATTGCAGCTCAATGTGGACCTTGTACCTGTTCAGCAACATGTGGAGTTGTGTCTGCAGCCTGATCAGAATGCATTTCTTTTCACCCTGCAGGTGTTTTGAGGAATACTAAATAAAATGCATCTTCTTTGAAGTAACAAATGTGTGTTGGGCTTGGAAGTAAATTATTAACCTTGGAAAGCACAGCTTAGAAAACCAGTACAGCTTTAAACCATGTCATCTACAGTTCTAAATTATAATTATTATAGATTGTCCATAAAAGAAATGTCCTGACAAATCATTCTTGAGCTTGTAAACAACAAGAAAGAAAAGGGAATCATAAGATGACTCAACCCCTGATGAGAACCATGTGAGAAGCTGGAAATCCTGTGTTTCACCTTAAAATTTTCTGTTGAGATTATGGTTTATTTACCAGCCCACACAGCACGGCTGATAATCTTTTCAGTGTGCTTGTGTGTCAGCGAGTGTCAGATCCTGGCACAATGTGGGCCTGAAGGCATCTTTTGTCGCAGGGCCCAAACACAGAGGAGGTTTTGAGTCCTCTGCCTGGTGTTTACATCTCTCTGTGCAAATGGTGTCACAGTGACAGTATCATGACTGTGCCAGATTCAGCCATGAAGCCTCCCCCATGTGTAGATAAGATCAGAAAGAAGTCTCAGCTCCAAGATGCTGCATCACTGCAGCCAGTTGCCAAAACAAAGGATAAAATCATCATGTGACACGATTGAATGTCTAACCTAATTCAGTGATGACGTGCGTGCGGTTTGCAATGATGCCTCATTTGAGACCGGCTAAAGTACGAGAGCTAACTAGCTCATGTGGAGAGAATTGGTCAATAAAACTGTAATCACACACAAACAGAGGTGGAGCACATCAGATCAAACTAACAGTAAAAACAAGAGGCGCAGGGCAACATTTCTGATGGGCGGTAGCGACATCACGGGTGAGTCACCTGATGCTCACGCTCCTTCTGCTGAATGTCACTGGTGATTTACTGCCTGGTTAGAGGCGCAACTTGTGTACAGTACAGCACGGAAAACGATTTCAGTATTAGATGTTCTTAGATTAGAGAGTGAATCAATGCATTTTACACTGTACCTGATAGGTGCTGATGGAGCTGCACAAAATGCAAACTCCCATAAATGACTTTCTCATTGATCTTCTTTCTTTAACCCTAGGTACAAGGAAAGGTGTGTGCTTGCGCACCTGTGCGTGTGCGTTCCAGACAGATGTCAAACAAATTCTCAGGTATGAGCGTCTTGTGATTCTTGCTCTTGTAGAAGCGATGGCAGCCGAGGAATGCGGAGGGATCGGCATCCGCATGAGCAAGTTAATCAGTTTTTATCTCTTTACGCTCAGTTACTTTCAGCCGATCACCTGAAGGGCTGAAGGGGACAGCAGGAAGAACGGGAGCGGTGAGAACTCATCAATCACGTGACGGGGCTCAGGGCGATCATGCGATACTGGGATTGCACAAAGTCAAAAATGCAGGAGGAGTACTCAACCATGTGAACTCTTACGAAACAAAAGCCTCATGACTCCCTGCAAAAAAAAAAACCTCAGATTTGCATCTGGGTCACTAACATAAGGCCAGTGTTGAATATTTTATTGCTCAAAATCAGAGGAAGTTATTTGGAAGTTGAGTAGGTGTTGAATGCATTGCAACTGTAGATGCTACTATACCCTCACCTACTATACCTTAATTACTATTAAGCTCTACTGCACACTTTTAGCGTATAATAGCTTTCAGAGGCTCTGGTAGATCTGTGAGAAAGCATGATAGCAAACTCTATGTGTGAGTATGTATGTGAGAATGCAGTGGGGTTTGTGTGAAAGTGAGAACCTCCTGTACAAGTTGTGAAAGACGAACAAACAAAATCAAGATTTCAGCTCAATCGCAGCTTGATTCCAGCAACTGCAGATCCTCTGCACTGTCTTTGACCTTGTGTTCTTTCGCGCGACCTGTTTACCTTGTGACTAACCCGCGCAAGAAATGGGAGGAGGCAGTCAGACGGCGGCCCGGCCTTCGGTTGTGCTAAGCAGGTGCTACATACCTGAGTAAGTGATTCACTGCAGACCGAGCGGGGCAGCAGGTCGGCTTGTTAACCAGAAGAAACATTCTGTTCTAGACGAGACTTGGACAAACCAGGAATGTGGGCCTGAAACTCGTCAAGTATCTCCTGAATGCTGTGCGGCTTGTGCGCCGAAACATATGAACACACACAACTCTGAGATCGTATTGAGAGACAATAATGAAATAATGTGACTTGTTTTTCTTGTTTTTGTGGCAGACGGGGGTGTGAATCCCCCCCATGCATGTCTGTTTATCTGAATCCAATCATTATTAAAATATTCTGCTCTCCCTCCCTGCCTGTCTGTCTGCATTGCAGAAGATTTGTGACCTTTTCAGTGATACAGTCTTCATCTGATGATTGACAAGAGTAAGCCAGGGACATATTAGCTGCTCACACACATACTCACACACACACACACACACACACACACATGCACAGGCACACACTAGAACCTGAGTCATATGTCTCTAAGGACACAGTGTGAAGGGCATTTTGCCACATCTTTTCATCTCTGCCTTGATACTGATCTCATTGTGTTCAAAAGCAAAGGCAGGAACAAAAGACAGACACACAAATGCACGCGCACACACATGCACTTTTGTTGAATGCACCATCCAGGTTTGGTCATTTGCGGGCGTGCAGTCTTCTCCCAAACAAGGCCTGGTTATCATGGGGATGGTGTCAGCAGGAGGAGTTATCTTCATTAGTGGCTGAAAGTGTCAAGCTGACAGCAGCCAGCGGAGTGTCTGCAGAGAGGTTAACTTTTAAAACATAGTTTGAGTCCCAGTCAGACTGAAGGCTTTCCCGTTTTCGAGGTCTCTCTGTGTGCATTTCTCTGAGACCTCCGCTTTCCCCCAAATTCCACAACATGCATGATTATGTTGATTGGAGACTCTAAAATTGGCCCTAGAAAAGTGTGAGAGTGATTGGTATGTGTGAATGTGTGTCTGTGTCTGTGTATGTGTGTGTGTGTGTGTGTGAGTGTGTGTGTGTGTGTGTGTGTGTGTGTGTGTGTGTGTGTGTGTAGGACCTGCAGTGATTCCTGTGACACCGTCTAGTATAAAGTGGGTGAAATCAACATAAATGAACGTAGTTGAAACAGGAGAGTGTCCTCGACAGTGACTTAATGTGCAAGAAAATGTGGAAGGATGAAGTTTGCTTTCCAGTGGAGAAAATATGATGCAAAGCCCTCGGGTGCACTTTCTTTTTTTATATTTATTTCATTTTTTTAAAATATTCTGCCTCTCAGACAGCCTGAGTCTGCCACTGCAGGTTCTCCTAAATGCATTAATTTATAAGTTGGGAGAAAAGTGCACAGCCTGACACAGTGGTTTCTTTCCCTAACAACATGTGCCACACTTTTGACGGCACGGTGATGATCATACGCCCGAGCTCAGCTGCAGCACTGCAGCACTCCAGCCACCAGCCACAGCACGTCTCATTTTGCATGGAGCCAGGCTACGAGTCAAGAAGACGATACTGTGGCTTTATAAGAGTGAAACCATCTCATGAAAACGTAATGTCCGACTCCTGCATCAGACCTGGATTTCTATCATCTCCACTGAACTTAATCACTGAAAAAGTTATGAGGATGGAAAGTTGAATGAGCCGTAAAGTTTCGCACCAGACATGAAAAGTGCCTTTATTCATTCATCTTTTTTTACACAGTTGGATTTTTCCCTCTTGTTTTATTCCCTTTTTCTGTAGTCCAAAGTCTGCTAAATTCAGAATTTCAAGGCTAAGTCAGACGATCAGCAGGGGAGTAGATCTGTGAAACTCGATGAAATATAACTTCATCTCTTCCTGTAGGCTCCTGGTCCACGCCACGTTTTTTTTAACATCATCCTGATGTCATCAGTTCAGCAGTGTCATCAGGAGCTCTTTAAAATCCACCGAGGGAGCTCATATTTCAAAGAGTATCTAACTGTTAAATAATTCAAGCTTTGCTAAAAATAATGTAATATCACCCTAAAAATTGAATCTATATTTAGTGTTTGGTACTAGATGCTGTGCTTTAAAGGCCTCATGTTGTCTTGTAAGTCATGAAGATGTATCACCTCTCAGACTAAATGACTGGTGGGGAAGACCAGGTCGTCTGCTGTGTTTCCTTTGCAAAAACCTAAATGTTGCAATAAAAACTAGTCATGGGAGCAATGAAATATCACTTTTCAGACATGTAACGTCTTGCAAAAGAGTAATTTGGTAATGTTTTTTTCACAATTACAAGTCCCTGCTCGGATGTAGGGGATCTCATGATCAGATTGCGTCAGATAAAATGGTGCCGGACTGAACTTGAAATATCTAATAAAACCATGGAAATGTAAAATGTTTTGGATGTCCACCTGGGATGAGATATTATTAAAATATATGCTGTCTCTACAAGACAAAACACCTTTTAATGGAATTTGCAATTGTACTTAATTGACTTTTTTTTTGTTTTTTTTAAACTATAGTGGAAACAGCCATTGTTGTTTTTCCTTGAGGCCAGACATGTAGGGTTTTGAAGCTTTGTGGAAAGCGATGCTTCCACTGCATGGTCAGTGGGGGATAGATTTCTTCCTTGTCTAAAATGTGTACATAGTTGTTTCAAATGAAAGTGAATTAGTAGAGTAGTTCGCTCGGTTTCACCTATGTTCAGTTCTTCACTGAACTTGACTATATAAGTAATGTTGCTCCACGTGGTGTGTGGTCATTGCATTGTGTTGTTATTGAATCAAATTAACTCTTGTGTTTACACGCACAGCTGCCTTATTGGTCACTCAACATCACAACAAAAGAAAATGACTGAGCGCTTAATACATTTCCCATCGTCCATTCTCTTCCATGTATGGGTCCGCAAATGAACCTTCTCCCTGCCCGGTGTATCCCTCTCTGTCAGTCCCCCTGAGCCAGCTGTGAAATTCCTCTCTTTCCAGGAACAATGGGAAGCCTTGACTTCAGAGGAGCGTTCCAAGCGATGCCTCTCAGATAAGGAAGTCTGCAGGAGCCACGGAGAGCACACAGACGTACAGCCGCACTATTTACAGACCTGCTTTGTTTCTGTCTTTTGTCTCTTTGGCGGCTCATGGCATGCCAATCATTTCCCTTTGCCTGATCTGTGCTCTAGATATGAAATCACAGGTTATCTTTGCTCTATACCTAATAAGGTCATTTTTAAGAAGTTATAAAACTTCTTAATGAGATCACTAGAAGACAAAATCAACCAAGTCATCACTATGTGATACAGATAAAGGCTTATTTCTGTGTATACTTTGTAATATAAATTTTAAGTCTGAAGTATCACCTTATTTTAACCCTGTGAAATATATAATAAAATAAGGGAAAATAAAGCACAAATGTAAGATTATTATCATAATTTATAAGATTATTAAGATTATTGTTGTTACATTCAAATTTTTTTTTACTTCTGTGCAATATTACAATCACACAATCACACACAAGTCTAAAAGTATATTCAACTGGGACCACTGAAAACAATGGCCTACGTATTTACATAGTGTGGCAGACACATTTACTGACACACGACATATATGTATATGTACACACACACACACACACACACACATACACATGCACACACAGTCCTCTTTACTTGCCTGAGGTTCAGTGTGTCCTTTATTGTCCACTTCCTGCACAGCGGTCAGCTGCTTCCTATCTGGCGCCACACCAACGAGCAGCCACCGACCTCCCATCGCCACGGTAACACTGTGACGGGGGTCGAGAGCAAGGACAGAAAAGATGAAAACTGTTGATAGGAAGACAAGGGGACATTCCCGTGTTGAAAATGAAGTAAGCTGCGGAAACTGCAGTGTGATTTCACAGCCCTAAAAGGTGTTGGATCAAGTCACAGAGACTGACTGGGGAAAGAAAGCTCATTCTGATTGTTTGGAAAAGTTTGTTTGTGAAAAAAAAAGAGAGAGAGAGAGAGATAAATCACTAAATAATTCACCAGCGCGCACACTTTACAAACTGATCTCATTAACTTGTCTTCAGATCATTCGAAATCTGCAAGACCTGTTCCAAGACAACTTTCCGCAGTGGTTTTATTCGTTGTGAAATCTAACTCATGAGCCAAGACGCCTGTTTTTAGCCGTAAGCCAAGAATTTCAATTTCATCTCGAGTGCAGTGGACACGTTCGACAAGGAAGAGAGAGAGAGAACGGAGAGGGAAAGAGAGGGAGAGAGAGCCAGTTCAAAGTGAAATCCTGATAGATTCTGAGAAAAAGACGCGTCGAGCCAGATGAATGAAATACAGGGGAGTGCGCTGGAGGGGCGAGTAGATGTGAGAGAAAGGAAAAAGATGAATATAAAGGAGGGGAGAGAGAGAGATGAAGGGAGAAGAGAGATAGAGAGATCTGACAGGGGGGACAGCTCTCTTTCATAAAGAGCATTGGATATGAGCTCAGTCTGTCTCCCCGGGGGATGTGGCCTGGATTCTCCTTTCCCAACACACACACATACATACAGTGAGCTGTCTGTAGATGCCAACACTGTATTAACCATAAGCTCACTAACAAAATATTAGCTGTGGGGGATACATGAGAGCCAAAGCAGGCGAGGTATATACTCAATTCAAACATTTACGCCTATAACCTATTATGTAAGCATGAGGATTATCAAAGACATGATGTGAACTCGTAGGAGCCACCACTGACTTGACTGCAGCATCCTCGGTATCCTCAATGGATCTGAACACAACACAGCTACACGTTGCATCTAGTGAGACAGGACCCACGGTTTTATTTCACCAGACTGTTTATTAATCTGGCAGCACTTTATAATAACTCCTCCTTAAGAAGCATTTATTTGGCATTATTTAACATATTTGTTAATCATTAGTAAACTGTTAACTCTTAATTATTTCTCATTAGTCAATCATTTATGGATGTATATGTTTATGTTTTGTCCATGGTGAGGAAGTCCATCCTATAGCCATGAGTTAAGCATTATTTAACACATTGGTTAATCATTTGTACACACTTACCTCTTAACTTTTTCTCATAGTAAAATATTTAATGTCTTAAGTCATCATTAGTAAATCATTACTAATCCATCAATACTCATGAACTATTAATATTTAAAAGTGTTATAAACCCAGATTTACCAAATCTTTGACCCACATACTCAACTAATGATTTGTTTCATTTCTCATTTCTTAATGGTGTTAGCGACCATTAATCTGTACCTGATAGGTGGAGCAAATACACAATAAATACCAGATAAATCGCATCATTAGAATTACAATTCTTCCTATCAGAAATTGAGATGCAAAAGTAACATTTTAAGTGACACTTTTACGTGAGACAGGACAAGTCACCAGTCAATCACAGGGCGCACAGACACACACACACACACAGACACATACCATTCAGGTCTCCAATCAAACTAAACATGCATGCTGTTGGACACTATGTTGCTTGATACCCTGAATGGTACACAGAAGTCACATTAAGGGCGCGTTTATAATCAAATCTGTGTTGAAATGTAGAATAGAAAACACAAAATGAAGGATAATGTGCAAGAAATAACTCTGTGTGTAACTGATCTGCTCCAAACTGGGCGAGAAATAAAGTATAGCACAGTATGGAACAAGCGAAGACAATTTCTTTATGCAAAAGAGAGAATAACACAATGTGTTGCGCAGGAAAGGGAAAATGATGAAAAGTTCTACATAGACGGCAGTTCACAAAGTTTATTACGTTCTTTCTCCTCGCTCAGTAACTGAGAAATTATTTTAAGGGAGTCTGGGGCTGATTCACAGTGAAAGAATTTCCTCCAGCAGACTAAAAGCTTCTTATACAGAATTGAACCTTTAAAGCACAAGTGTCAGATGTATTGTGTTGGATTTTCTGGCTCATTCGCCCGGATACTGGTTGTGATACGTTATCAGTTGGGCTGTCTGTTGTCTGGACAGATGACCCAAAAAGTCTGCATTGGCTTTTCTTTTTCTTGGCATTTCCCGTCCTATAAATTCCTTTCGGGCTCGAAGTTATTGCTGAGAAGGACAACATTGACTGCCGGTGCCTCGGGGGTGGTGGACCAGACTCATTCACCATTGCCCATGAGGTACATCCTGTGTGTGTAAGGCTTTCTGCAATGCGCATTAGCTGAAACAATTTACCTTAAAACCAAATATATATATATATATATATATATATATATATATATATATATATATATATAGAGAGAGAGAGAGAGAGAGAGAGAGAGAGAGAGAGAGAGAATGAATATACAGCATAGGCCAGCACTTCTGCATAAACTTGCTAATGTTGAGGAAAATATGTTTAATAAGCTGAAAAGATAAACATAAGTTATTGTACAGGGAGAATGCAGAGAAAGACAGAGCGAGCTGAGCCAAGCTGTGGCCCCCAGTGAGAAACACTTCATCTTATACCACTTCCTTATTCTCTTTCATCTTTGAGGCTCACTGTTTTACTCTCTCTGTTCTACATGCATTTGTTATATGTCTGCTCGGGGTTTTGGGGCCCTTATATTACACCCACTCCCACCTCTGCTGCACAACTCCACATTACCACTTCAGATCACACTCGCTCATTCCTACATTTATTCTGTAAACACCTTCATCATCGATTCATGTGTACTTTCAGATTTTCAGCCGAGGGAAGGAGTTGATGGGAAAATAAAATAAAACCCCAACTCAAAGAAATGCAGGACCACAACAAAGTCTTCTCTGCGTTTTAAATGTTGTACAATTGACATATTTGTGTTAATATTAGATGTGGAGACACTAATGAAAGACATGAAGACATAACATGAAGACATACACTGTGCATGCACTGTAAAAATGAAAAGCATAAGAAATCTCAAATTTCCAAGGTAATATTCTGCAATAGATGTTCAAGTTCTCAGAAAATCATTTTTGGTAGTACCAGCTAAATATGTTTTGTTACAAAACAAAACTTGTATTGTCACAAGATTGAAACAATAGGCAAACTAGATCAATAGCCCAAATTATCTCCAGCTCAATGAACTAATTGGAAGTAAAAAACAAAAACAAAGAATCCTAAAAATGGTTTCACAGAACTACTCTGCACTTTTTGAAGCAGGGTCAAGGCAAATGCAATGCAATGCAAAATGAAGGAAAAGGTCGACCATCTATTGAATGAATGATTCAACTGTATTGTTTGCTTGTCCTGAATACACTGCAGCAAGTTAGGAGGCAGTACTCTTGACCCATAGCAAGAAAGTCCGCAGTTTACATCCCATCAGACCGAGGGCCTTTCTTTGCACAAACATGCATGTTTAGGCTAATTACAGATTCTCAAGTGTGAGAATGAATGTCTGTGTACCATCTGATGGACTTGAGACCAGACCAGTCTTAATTTGTCCACTATGATGTGAAAAAATAATAACCAACACCAACAGGTGAAAACTGTGTGCAATCTGTGTTATTGGCTGACACATAATCCCCTCATGACTAAGAACATAATCTTCACATTAGTCTTGCCCAGGCCCCATAATACGCATTTTAAGCACTTCCACTTGTGTGCAAGCGCAGGCAGAGACACACTCAGAAACACAGTGCTGATTCTAACGACGGTAAAGAGTTGTGCTCAATTAGTTTTGGTCGCCTGACGGCCACGCTCAGTTTCATCTCCTCGCTTAAAACATCAGTCAGGCTTACAGTGACGCCTGGTAATTAGAAAGGGTCTGCTCTTTGTATCCGAGGCTCTAAGCTGTTAAAATACAGAGTGAAGTGGTCAGCAAGTGTGCAAACCGTGGCGGCACTCAAGAGTAACACAAGCACTCCCTTGTAGGTACCAACCATGTTGTACAACAGACAGATGATGGCTGTGGGACTCTTCTTTTGTTTGTTTCGCTCTCTATGTCCCTTATTCACCTCGCCTCACTTCCTTCTTCCCTGGAGAAAAAAGTGCATTTCCTCCTCACCGTGAATATGTGTGCCTTTGAAGAGTGTATAAAAGATAACAGTTTTGCTTTTGGGTAAGAGGCAAACAGAGATGTCAGTGAATATTTGAGCAGAAAATTTCACAGAGCCGTCCTCGTCACAGAGTCGAGCGGCCTGACACACACATAAACTTCGGCGCCGACGCGCACACACCGACACCAGCGCCGTGCACATACGCATACACGCATGCATGCATTTTTTGCATTTGCACACACACACGGGTTTATTTAGAGACTCCAGCGCCGCTTTGAAATGGAAATGCTTCAGCCACGTTCCAGAGAATACTGAGCAGAGGAAGAGAAATATTCTCTGAACCAAAAAAGAAGAAAATAAGCAAACGCTGACACCTGCAAATAAATCTCCAAAGCAACAATGTGACTTTATGAGAACTATAAAAAATTCACACATATTAGTTGAGAAAATCTGTTTACCCCGAACACAAAGCATCTCGATGTAGGTCAGTGCAGCCCTCGCAGAGGTGTGGAAACAAACTCTGACATCCATGGATCTGACATTCCTCTTCCGGCGACTTCACCAGAAGCTGACGAGCTGGCTGTGCTCCTTCATCCTGTGACGGTCGTTTAGTTCCCACACAGCGAGAACAAAGGGCGGCACGACGGGGCCTGACAGCACAGTCATCCGCTCTAACAACTCCGAACACAGCAGTCGAGATGCTCTCCCCATTTGGCCACTGAATTTATTTTGTTGAGGACTTTTAGACAAGAGGTTAAAGCTGCACTTGAAAACTTCTGCAGTCATTAATGTTAGTCAATGAGGGGGTGTGGCCTTTAAAGTGCTTTGAGTGGTCTCAAAGACTAGAAAAGTGCCATATAAGAACCGATGTAATTTACAGCAGTCGGCAAACACAATGTACGTTTATTGAAAGTAACTCAGTAATTACGGCTAAACCGTCTATTAGTGTTGTAAAATCTACACCCTTTTAGCCTTTATTACCTGCACTGCTGGAGGTTTTAGTCTCTCTGTTTAACCCGCAGACGTCCCACCTACACTGCATTCAAAGTGCCACTGACTACGCAGACTGCACGCCGCAGTGCCTTGACCCCTGCAATTGGACTCCTGAGGGCTTTTCTTTCTGCCTCTTTAACCATTAAGTGGCGTGAGTAAGGGAAAAAGAGAAAGCGGTGGCGAGTGGGATGGAATAACAAATAAGCCCATCGCCGCCGGCATCCTCACCAGGAGGGCCGAGTCGCTGTGGTCTCGTCACATCTTTTCCTTTACCGTGGCCCGAGGGAACCACTGACACAAACATCACCTTTCCTTCATTCATGGGCTTGTTTACTGCGCCGCCATCTATCCTGCTTGCCCTGTCTCTCTTACACACACACACACACACACACACACACACGCACACACACATCCAAATTGTCTGCACACAACACCAAAATGCTTGCTGCCTTCTCATTGGCTGACGCAGCGCATCCCTCGAACCAATGGGCGAGCGGGACAGGTCTGTGGACCGCCGGCCTGGTGAAACTACTCGGTGACTGAATCATCTTGGTATGCCGATTCACGCACGCACACACACACACACACACACACATACACACATACACACATACACACATACACACACGGGCAGAGGAGGGGAAGGAAGACATGCCATGCATACAGAGCAGGCAGATCTGTCTTGCAGAGGGAAAAGCGTGAAGGAAATGTAACATCACTATTATTACCACTGATTGCTTGACTCTATATTTGTGCATGTCTGTGTTTGTGTGTGTGCATGCACTCTGCCTACTCCCATTCCCCCCCTCACATCTGACTGACTCCTAATTGACTCCTCTATGTCAGAGGATGTTTCCCTCCTTCCCTCTTTCTGTTTCCTCCCCGCTTCACATTTTTCCTCCAAATTGTTTACTATCGGCGTCGAAATCTCCCACGGCGCTGTTCTGTCACTCTCCTCAATCTGCTCTTCAAAGTCCTCAGCCCCTTTTTACGCTTCCTCTGATGTTGTAATTATCTCTCCTTTACACTCCCCTTTCTCTTCTCCTCCCTTGATCTCCTTCCCTTATCACCTCCTCCTACATCAGCGTCCTCGCTTCCTTCCCTCTACCACCCTGGTCGCGCATGCTGCTTCCAGCTGACAGAGTAATTAGTTTCTCCGGGCAGGTGCTTCAGCCCGTATTCCCAGCAAGGAAACGCACATTGACAAATCAGCACTTCGCTCACTCAACTCCCAGCCTCACGGAGAAACACGGCACAAGTGTCTGGGTGTGAGCTCAGACCTGCCGAGGACACGGAGAGCGTAAAGAGTGGAAGGGGAGAAATGGACACACAGGGTGTGAATCTAGAGATGACTCTTTCACCTCTATCTTTCTGCTAATGCTGAAGACACCAAATGCAGTGGGATGTGAAGAGCGTGGAAACAAGTGAATATCACCCACTCGACACCTATGACCGCAGCACAGCACGAGGGTGGTTCATGTATCGGAGAGTCTGTGGTTCGACGCAACCTGCATGTCGAACTGGGAAGATACTGAAGATACACACTGATGCTGTGTCATCTACATATGAATTATGTGAATGGTTAAAGCAGACAGACTAGGGCAGCCTCTGCCACCAGTGTTTGCATGGAAGTGAATTTGTGAATGTCATTTTGTGTAACGGAGTTACTGTAATTTACTGTTTAAAGGTCAAAAAATGTCCAGTAAAAAGAACAGCTGTAAAAAAAAATTCAGATAATTTCTTTAAACTTTTTTTGGTCGAAATCTTTCCATCAACGTCAGTTCTAAACAAAACCAAGCACATATTTATTTTGTATTTTTTAGTATTTTAACGCAAAGTGATTGATTTCCAATATAAAAAATAATTGGAGACTTTTATTTCTATGTTATCACAGTTTTAGAACACAATTTGAGATTAGTAACTAAATCGGTTTTGATGTATTTTTTGTGCAGGATTAGACTTTTCGACCCTAATTTACTGCTATAGTGGGCATTTTTGCCCGATTGACTTCCATTAAAACCACATTTTTTTGATTGCACAGCCATAAAAGCACTTTGAGTGTTCACAAAGACAAGAAAACCGGTCCATTTACTTCTGTGCGTCAGTCTTATCTTCCCCAGACAACATCACAGTTTGACGTTTCATCAGTTTATGGAGAGGAAAAAAAAAAAGAAAAAGGAAAATCAGTGTTACCAAAGGCCATCACTGCAGTTACGTTGACATTACATCACTGCCTCCCCAGTTGCATCATGGGAGTTGGATTGGCCCTTGCAGTGAAGGGACATGGGTTCACATCAGGGGAGGCTGTGTTGTTATGTGTGCGTGTGACATTTTTACTTTAGACTCTATTTATCATTCTTATAATACACTATTTAATGAGGCTCATAAGTTGTAAGTAATGCTATTATTATCAGCTAATGAATCATTGATTAACATTTTGAAGTTGAGTTACAGGCTCTTTCATTAATCACCCCAACTTTTAGATTATTTATAAGAGTTCTCAGCGACAGCAATTAGACATATCCCCCCGACTGATCAGTCCCACAAGAAACATTTTGTGTTCGTGCTACTTTCCTCTCTGAGTGTGTGTGTGTGTGGTACTATTTGCTTGGGAGAGGAAGCCAGTTTTTTTTTTTCTTTCTAAGCCAACTGCCAAAATGGGACAGATGCTATTTGCAAATTCTTTCGCGGGGTTTCATTTATCCCCCTCCCCTCCACTCACCCCCCCATCCCACCCACCCACCCATGTGCCAGATGGGCACGACTCGGCCCGCAGGATGGCAAGATGAGTCATAAAGTTTAGACAATTACAATCACAATCGCAGGAAAGTATTTGAGAGTCGATTTATTGCGCCGCTCTTTATCCAGGCACCCGGAGGAAGAGCGGCGGGTATTTTCAGCGCCGCTCGGCTCAGATTGGTGCGGTTGGTTTCGTCTACGCTCACAGTCCATTCCCGTCTATCTGATCTCTGAGCAGGCGGCGGCTTTTCTGGTTGACAACTCATTTTTGTAACTTAGGCATTTTGTTTCCTTTTTTCTTTTTTTCTTTTTTTTACTGTGATATCTACTGCTTCTTATGGAAAGATTAGACACAGTAGCATGCACACAGACACACGCAATGCTTTTCAGATAGTGTGGGTGTTTTTGCAATCTTGCCACTCTGCCTCTCTCTCTCTCTCTCTCTCTCTCTCTCTTTCTCTCGTTTACTTCTTCTCGATACATATCAGCTATTACGTAAAGAGGATGACAGCCTCGCTGAGCGGTGCGGCTGACTGAAATGTCAAGAGTTGTCAGAGGAACAGTTTCATCAGATACTTCAGTGGTGCAGCCAGGGTTCACCCTGCTGTGACTTTGACACAGACTGTATCAGGTGTTCCTCAAGCGTGAGTGTGAATATGGCATCCATGAACTTCAAAGTATTGTAACAACTTCAGCAGCTTTAGGCAGAAGACCTTTGTCAACACCATTTAACACAGACTGCTCCTCGGGGCTGTGAGAGGAGGGATAGTTGAAGAAAACAAATGACCATCGTCCTCAGAGACAACAGGGCTGGTCAGATGGCCATCGGCCTTTTTGTCCATTACTGACAGCTGCAAATTTCAAACAGCCAAACCATCTCAGACACTAAGGAATGGATTATGTATGTACGTCAGGGCCACACCATTACAAGGTGGACAGAGGGTGTTTCTGTGTGGAGTTTGCTTATTCTTCTTGTGTCTGGATTTCCACTTTCTTCACTCCACATTTTATTCCAGAGTCTTCCGAATGTTAAATTGGTCCTAGGTGAGAGTAAATGTGATGTGTGCCCCCCCCCTCCAATGGGCTGGAGACCTGTCTAGAGTGTATCCCCTGCCTTTGTGAGCTGGAGACAGGCTCCAGCAGAGCCTTACAACAGCATTAAGGGACCAAGATGGTATGATGGATGGATAATATAGGTGTTTATAGGTTCTCTTGGGAGAGATTGTGTGGGGAGCTTTTGAGGTGAGTGTGTTTTTTACTGAAACACTTTCTGTGCCTCCTTCAGGCCTAATAATAATGTCTCAAATGCATTTTATTCCAAAGATTTGGAAGCATTTGAAGTCTGCGTCTGTCTGCGAGTGGAATTACTGAATTACTGAGAGCAGCCGTCACTGAAGCAGAAATCTTCATAAATTACCTTTTTGGAAAAAAAAAAAAAAGTTGCAAAACTGCCTCAAGACTGCAAAGTGTCTGTGTTTGTGTTCACCGGTTATGTAAGCGCTGCCCCGCTAGTGTAGGAGGTTGCAGCTCAAGTAGTAAAAGGTCATGAGAAATCCCATCATGCATCTGAAGATGATTCAAGTGCGATGCTCAGGGCAAATTCAGTGTCGGTTGGAATAAAAGGCCAAAGTCATCTGCTAATTTTAGTGGAAAAAATAACAAAAAAAATCTGTGCTGAACTGTTATATATTCGGTGGAGGCAACAACGCAACTACACAGACGACAAGTTAATAAATAACACGGTTTGACAAGAACGGTGAGTTCTGCACTAAAAATCTGTAAACATGATTTAAATGCTGCCATAAATGATGGCAGCATTTAAAATGATGCCATAACATATTCTATGGTTAACATCCAGCACACTGGATTGTTAAGTGCATTGTATTGAATGGACCCTCCTATTGTCCTTTAAGGGTGTTTTACAATAGCCCAGCTGAAAGAATAGCGAGCAGTAAATCGCTTCCCCCCTGGTGCCTGTGTGTCTACTGTCCAGTCGTTGTAATTCACGGGTGTGACGGACGGGGATGGAGCAGTCCGCAGGAGGAAAAGAATAGACACTGCAGCAGATTGCAGACAATGGCTCGGGGTCTGCTTCTGCTATTTTGAGAGGCTTCCTCCAAAACTCTTCAGGCTCGCCCAAAAGTTTCACCCGCCTGTCTCTGCTCGTATCAGCCCTGTGGTCTCGGTCTCGTGCCGACAGGAGTCTAATCATCTGGATGAGAGGGTGAGTCACAGCAGGCGCAGGCCTCCTCGTCGGATTGAAACAGCTTCCCGGATCCGTCTTCCCGACTCTGCTGCCATCCGAACAATGGGATGAAGGATGGTCAGTGAGGGTTTGTTAGGTCAGGAGTCAAGACAAATGTCTCAGTCCCCCAAGTTGAATTCACTCACTATAGCAAATTAATGTGACACTGTGGACTATATAGAGTGCCCCATTTTTAATGCTGTCCAAATTTCTTGTGAGAATTATTATTCTCTCTGGTATATAATGGAATCACATCTCACAATGCATGGTTACTAACCACGCTGTCTCTACCATCATGGTCAGAAAAATTGTTAAAATTAAAGTTTTACGGGAGATGCAAAGTGCTTGTTTGTAGTGGAGGGAAAATATACTCAGTATAATATGGATTTGACACAAAAATGCACATTTGTATTCTGTAAACCTGCTGGCATCACAGTGAGTGTTTTTTCATTTTACTAATTAGCTCACCATGTGGTCCTCTCTATAGAATTCCCTAGATATCGAGTAGGGCATAGCAACAAAGCCAAAATACCTATCTTCAACTCAGATTACCTTCCAATTGTGTTCCAGGTCAAATGAAACTGATTTTCATGTTTCATCACCTAAGGTTATGTTTTACCTTTTCATCAACTCAGATTTTGAACGTTACAGGTTTTGAACTTTCATTTGGTATTTATGGCTGGGAACATCCCAGAGGGGTCGATACAGTTTCTATCTATCTATCTATCTATCTATCTATCTATCTATCTATCTATCTATCTATCTATCTATCTATCTATCTATCTATCTATCTATCTATCTATCTATCTATCTATCTATCTATCTATCTATCTATCTATCTATCTATCTATCTATCTATCTATCTATCTATCTATCTATCTACATATACTGTAGATGTTTCATATGAAACATATTATGGTGTTTTATATATGAAGATTTCCTATTTTTAACAATAATTAATTTGCATGATCATAGACAATACATAAATTATAATACTCACTATAAAGTGACATGATGAAAAGACAAAACACAATAAAAGTTAGTGAAATAAGACACATTTTGCTGAAGATTTAGGGTCAGGTTTCTAACCTGGGTTGAGCACAGTGTTGTAGGGTTGACAGATATGCACTTTCCCCTCAGCTCAGTCATGAAATGTGTCTGGTATGAGCCTCAGTACACCAGCCAGCTATACAGTAACAGTACAGTGTGCTGAGCACAGGAAGCCCAGCCTTCCGATGACAGGAAGCAGCCCTCGCCATGGAGACAGCAGTCTGAGCCGATGTCCTGCAGGTCAAACGCCAGCACACACAGACACACGCGATCTGATGGGATCTATGGAAGAGGGGGCGACTAAAATGAAAATCTACCAGACCGCAAAAAGAGTCAGGGAAGAAGCCATTCACAAGGCACTTCCCTGTTTAGAGGGACCACAACCTTTAACCAGTGGACAGAGCACACACGCACACACACACACACACACACACACACACACACACACACACACAGACATGCACACAAACACACACACACATACACATGCACAGACACTCTTTCGCTCAACCCTGTGGTCAGCAGAGCTCTCTAAATAGATAGGGAGAACAAAGGCTCTGTCAGTCCATTAGGAGGTGATGACCCAGTATCAATCCTCCGCTCTGCTGGTTATCTCCATTTATTTTCATCACATTTTGAAGCAAACTCAGGCTACAGCAGCCGCCCCCAAACAAGACCATCCACAGGATGTATCTGTCTGCACCCATCTGCCCAATATCCCCTCAGCGATCAATAAAGTATTTCTGAGTCTGAATTGGACACCTGCCATTAAAGTGGCAGCGATACGATAGGACTGTGGATCTGATGAGTTCAAAGAAACCATCAGTGACCTTTAAAAATAATGTGATTTTCATGTTATAGTGTGGACTGTGTTTACTATACATGCCATCCTACATAGAGCACTGAACTCAATGCAGACAATATCAAACTGTGTTAGGGTTCAAAATAAGATAGGACACAAAAGTCCAACAAAACACACATTATGCAAGCATCTTTAAAAAAAAGAATTGGAGGATGATTTTAAGGAATTAAGCCAAAATTCTCAGCTTCATAAATGTGAATACTTTCTGGTTCCTTTGGTCCTCTAGGTCAAAAAATTAGATGTTGTTGAGGTGAGGACAAAGGAAAAGGGATTCACAGACCTTATCTTGGCCTCTGAAACAGGTATCATCATCATAGTTAACCCATTAACCAGCAATTGATAAATCACAAAAATAATCCTTTGTTGCAGACCTACGAATTACAAAATAAAGCCTTACCAAACCAAACTATTACCAAGTGACAAACACACTGTGGTGTGACACATACAGTGTGGTACTCCACACCACACTAGAGCATATGGAGCAATGTAGATATGTTAAACAAGAAGACCATTTAACTGGCAAAGCAACACCACTGCATTAATATGTAAGTGCAGCAGTGCAAACAGATGTTAGTTAGACATTAGTGGCGCTGCAATGTAATCTGAGATGTCAGCGTGGATATCAACAGCTTATTTCGAACTGTTTTGGGCAGCAGGCCGACAAGCTGCAGGAAACCAGCGGAGCAGAAAATAAACAGGTTGAAACTATGACATTAATCCTCTCTGTGAAGGATAGCCTGAATTACAGCATCAAATAATCATTTGCTAAGACATATTCTACTCTGTTCTAATCTAAATAAACATACATGTCGTAATGGAGCATCCTGTGTGTGTGTGCGCGTGTGTGCATTTGTATGGGTGTGCCTCCATGTACATTATAGTAACCCTAGACTGGTGTTCATTCATACACATCACAGGGTGTACACACAGAGTTTCCTCCTCCTGCATGTTTACTCTGGACTCTATGCTCATGGTAACCTTACACACACTCCAGACCAAAATATTTACCTCCTCCTCCCCCTGCCCTCCCTCCTCGTCACTGCATCCTCCCCTTCCACCTTAACGCACTACTTGCACACAAACAGCTTCTCTGTCGATAGTGATGGAAGTGATGTTTAAAGAGTTTTTTAAAGGGGGCCGTTGAGTCCTGTGCGACGACAACAGGTTGCTATACAGACACAAGTTAATGATCCATGGGGAGTCCATGGGGGAGGCCTTGATGTTTGTGCACGTGTGCTCTCGCATTGACGTAAAGGGTCTCACAAACATACACAAACTAGGAGCCAAACATGCACTTTTTATCTGGGGATCGAATCAATCCGAGACCAACATCACATGGATAAATCGGAGAAACAAAACATGCTCAAGCCACTGAGCAAGCAGCCAGTTTGAGACATGCAAAGGTTTTTCTTTTCCAATCCAATCCAGCCAATCAGAGCTGATGTGTAAAATGGGAGTGAGGTCAGCCCAAGGCAAGAAGGCCAATTGATCAATAATCCTTGTGTGAAAAACATGTTTAATGTTGTGCCAACGCTGCTGAGTCATGGTGGAAAACAAAGCACCGGGGTCAGGATACAGAGTGTGTTTTCTCATTTCTCATTATGGCATTACAGTACAATTGGTTTTGTTTTCTGGATTTTAAGGCATTTGCTCCCACAATCACGCAAACATTTGTATTTACAGATCACTAGCTTTTCGAGTCATACAAACAGATGCTTATGAGGAGTTTGACATTTCCGTTGTCCTTTCAATATCACAGTTTTTCCTCATCTGCACACATACCTCTACTTTACACGCCAAGAGGGAAATGAGAAGCTAAACGACCAGACCCACACACACACACACACACACACACACACACACACACACACACACACACACACACACACAGCTGTGTTCATCTCCACCTCCCACAGGAAAGATGAGCACAGGATGAATACCACACACCAAAGCTCAGAGGCAGGAGGCCGTGTTTAACCTGATTACACTCTGCGGTATGGAAGAAGTGGGACAGGAGTGGGCAATGCACAGTATATCGCCCGCACTGATTTTCTGCTACACATTGTGTGAACTGGCTGCACAGACGTTCTGTGTGCACTGCGTGCTACTGACACCCCACCGCAAACATTTACACGGCAAATAACCCAAAGACTCAAAGAGCCGGAAAACTTTTCTCCAAAGCATTAAATATTCATTACAGACAGCGCAACAATCTTTAGCAAAGTTGAAGTTTCAAAAAGCACATCCTCGGTTATCATGTATAGTCTTATATATTATATAACACAATTCTGTTGCATCAGAGCTGAGTGGGTGGGATCCAATTACTTGGCACTGAAGGTAATCTGGAAATTTAAGTACGGGAAATCAGTGATGTCGTCTTTGAGCCAACTTACACTTCAAAACAGAAAAGTGAAACCCATCGACAGGACTTAAGGGTATTAAGGGTCAACTTACACTCGAACATGAATATCTAATATATAATAATTAGCCTATTCGTTAAGTCAACATCATTACTATGAGGAGACGGTTTTCACCACCTGTTAACAACACGATACACGATTCATAACATCAGAGATGCATTCAGCCATGACCTCAAAATGACAACAAGTGTTGTATCTAGTTGATCTAAATTTTATGTAAGAAAGAAACAATTGTGAGCAACTCGCCCTGCACCTAGGCTATATCTGCCAGCTGGGTTATTGAACTGGGTTATTGAAAAAACTGCACATTTTCACAAAGAAGTGTAATGATGTAATTGATCTGCATGTTATATAGATAATCTCCTTGATGTGATACTTAACTTTTAAAGCCCAGCAATACAAGTTAAGAGGACGCTAATTAGCCTAACGTCAGATAAACACAACTCATCTAATCACATTAACCACACTCTGTGCTGTACAGGAATAGATATTCCTCCCTGGACCAGTGTTTTGGACAAGTTGATTCTTCCTGCCTTTGGGAAACTTGTATGAAACCTCAATATGAAGGATGCTACTAATACCGCAGGTGTACCGAGCCTAATAACACATCAAAGCTGTGGAGAATTACATTAAAATCAACACAAGCCAAACCAGTTACATAATTTAATAGAATTTAATACACAATGCCGTCTTGTTAGCCTGTCATCCCCATAGCGACCATCTCGAATGTCACGCTGTTGACTCGATTGATATCAGTAGGGAACGACTGAAAAAACCTGATGTTGATTCACTTCAATTACTCATCCTCTTTTTTTCCCCCATCTCATCTCACAAGTTCTCATCTCTCTCTCTCTCTCTCTCTCTCTCTCTGTCTCTCTCTCTCTCTTTCTCTCCATCTCTCCTGTCTCTGCTGCTTCCTCTCTCCCAGCCTGCCTTCCTCTTCCTCTCCTCATCTCCCCAGCTCGTCTTGTTATCCCGAGCACAGCATCCCAGTGGGCCAATAGATGGCTGGCTCGCGGCTGTTGTGAGGCCCCGCTGCGCATCCACACAGCCCTCTTTCCTTTTGTGTCTCTCCTCGATCATCCCTCTCTTTCTCTTTATTTAATCCCACAGTTGGTTTCAGTGGCACCACTGACAGCACCCCAGGACAAGTGCTCTGCTTCCGTTTCAAGTGCTCCTCAAACACAGGGTTACGCAATAGATGCACACACACAAATACAGAGGACCAACACACACACACTTTAATACTTAATGCCAAATTATAGCTAAGAGGTGTGAGAGGAGAGGAGAAGAATCCACTCCTCATTATAAAACATGAATTTGATGGATTTGTAGATGATAATATGAATAAATATGATGTGGTGCCAAATTTAAGCCTCCAGTGAGAGATTCTTAACTTAGTTTTGCTCTTAACTTTTAATAAATAATGTCCATTGTGAATCCTCCTCTCAACGTACATGTTCAGAGAAAAAAGCAGCTCAATAAAAAAGTGATTTTGCCTTCTCAAAATCTCAAAGATTTTAGAGCCAAGTGGACAAGAAAATATATAAGGTCTCCCAAGAAATCTCCAAAAGAGGAATCTATAATCATGAGTAGCAGAAATTCATTTTATACAGATTTAATGGCACATTAATCATCATGAAGTTGTTATTTTAGGGATCACTGCCATATCCTACTACTGTAGGATAAAAAGAACTTGAACATTGTAGTTTATTTTGACTCAGTTCCATGGACACCACCCTAATTCCTAGCATTTTGCCCTACTTGAGTCGCATTTGGCTGGAAACTACCCTCAGCTGCTCAAGGAATTTATTTAACCCCTTTGGAAGCTCCAGCTACTTATTTGTGATCCATATTTCAAAGTATAAATAAGAGAATAATTTCCACAGAATTCGTGTCCCAGAAAAATAGGAAACAAGAAAAAAGTTTTTGTGTGCCCACACCTTTATGCGGGTTTACGAGTTCTGTATGCGTACTGTAATGAATTACTGCTATTCGGGTAGTACAAAGCTCGTATGAGCAGAAAAGTGGTGGGATGTCTTACGTAAAAGGGAAACCAGCTTTGATCGTATCAGAGCTCACACCCCCCTCAATGAGCACGGGACACGAACAGGCTCATTGTCCGCCTGCACAGCAGTCACGTCTCTGACAACATCCAGCGAATTAGCAAAATCAAATTAAGTTTTCCTTCCCCTTGGGAGTTGCAGATTGTGCATGACTGTGTGTGTGTGTGTGTGTGTGTGTGTGTGTGTGTGTGTGTGTGTGTGTGTGTGTGTGTGTGTATGTGTGTGTGTGTGTGTGTGTGTGTGTGTATCTGTAAAAATGTGTTCGGTGGACAAGGGCAGAGCAGCAGAAGAATCCCAGGAAAGCGTCCCTTTCTCTCCAACTCTCTGGCTCAGGAAACGCACTGAGACGAAAGAACCTATTGTCACGAAAAGCTTTAATGAGGGGAGTGTGTGTAAGTGTATGTGTGTGTGTGTGTGTGTGTGTGTGTGTGTGTGTGTGTGTAAGGTCAGTGAACTTGAGAAATAATAGCGTTGAACTAAGCCTCTGTGCAGCCCAGCTGTACTGGCCTTGCACTAATTTGTCAGGTAAATATTAGGCGTGTTATGAAATGTCGCATTTTAGGTCGCAAAACGGAAACATTTTTCCATATATGGACATTGCGTAATAACAAAGTCGAGTTCTGAGACAGGCAGTCGGTACGTTCGTCATCACCTATAGCAGCTGTATGTGGATGCAGAGCTGCTGTACTGTGGGTCACGGACAGGAAGCGTATGTAAACAGACTGAGGGGTCACATGGCGCCTCGCTCGACATGTGCCAGGAAGGGTCAGCGGTGCTTTGTGTGGTTGGCCGCGTTTGATCTCTTCGTGGCGGCGTTCCCAGAGGTGGTGTGTCAACGGCCAGCCAATGAAATGGAAGGAAGGAGAACAAGCCCCAAAAACAAAAAGATGAGTAGGCTAACGGGACGGGTACAGAGATAACGCCTGCTGTGCTGTACCTGAGGAAGGACGGGACACAGGGGGAAACAGCTGATCTGAAGCACTCATTATCTCTTATTGATGCATAAAGTCAAAATAAAAACGCTTAAGACGTAATTTAGAACGAGTCAGATTAGATTTGTATTTGTTTGTCAATGACATCACCACTTAGCAAGCATGTATGAATAATATCAAGCTGTTTCATTTTCTTCAATTTAATAAATATTGCTCTGTTTTAACTATTATTATTATTGTTGTTATGATATTGTTACCCCCTTATTCTTATTCTTTTTTTTATTTTTCTCACTATATGTTATTTTACTTTATTTATTACACTTATTTACTGTATCACTTATTATCTTTTCTCTTCTATTCTTACATTTATGCACTGGTTGATGTATGCATTTGTACATGTTTTGTTTCCGGGCAAACAAAACTAGAAAGAGCCTTTGAGCTCAGTATGTCCTTTAAAAAGTCTACTTCAAATAATTATCACTGTTGTACACTATAGAACGTAAGAAGAAATTATTGATGTTGTGTTAATAAATAAATGTATCTACAGTACAGCATCAATGCTAAATAAGAGGATTAAAGCAGCTTTCTTTGTCCTGGTCTGTCAGTTACAGTCTTCATATCGGCAAAACTAAATATAGCTTCCTATGTGTTTATTTTGCTCTGCTTCCCTCAGTTCACACACACACACACACATACATATCACATCACTTTTCCTTCACACTTTTTTTTCACACCCTTTTCCCTCTCGCCAAACAGGTGGGAGGGCTCAGGGAGGAGACACGGGCTGTTGATCAAAACGTGACTTTTTCAGGCAGGAACTGAGGACTAAAACATAGGAGGCATTGGTTTATTTCTGTGTAGATATGTTATGTCTGTGCCTGTGTGTATGTATGTGTGTGTGTGTGTGTGTGTATGTGCTCTCACACAAATACGTACCTGGACAATGGCCTAAGGAATCAGAGGCCAAACTGGGCCATCTGGTCCTGCAGCCTGCAACTGACCAGTCAGCATAAGTAAGCAACTCTCCCCGTCGCTCTGCACCCCCCCCCACTGTCCCTCCTCACCCCCCTGCACTCACCCCACAGTCCCTGACAGACAGGCCTCGGCTCGGCACAGTCTCGGCGGAGCTCTGATGGCCTTTGTGAGGCAGCCATGCCACAGGCGACAGGCGCAACGCGGCTTCACCGTGACATGTTGGCTTCGTTATTTCTCTGTTCCGGGGAGGATTTAGTGTCATCCTCTCCCCTCTGTGTGGAAAATGAAATCAAGCTTTGAGCCGTTTTCTATTCCGAGAATCTTATTGTATCGTGCACTTGAACTCCAATTCATAGGTTTGCAGCAGAATAGCCCGGCTTGACACTTTGTGGAGCTAAATCTCATTTTAATTAAGAAATGTATGCCTCCATGTCTCTGCTGTCCTGTGCGATATGACAAATGTTGCTTTGGATCAGAATTACCAGATTTGGTTGCACAAACTAAATCCATTGCTAAGCTTGTGTGCTAATACCTTCTTACAGGGAGTTCACTGTAGCATTTAAACCTCAGGAATGTCTTAGCCAGCAGAGTCTTTTGTATTTTGTAAATAATTGCTTCAAAACTTATTTTGCACTGCCCACATAAAACCCAACCAATTTCATGAACAGGAAGTTTCTGCGGCTTTACAAGCTGTTTAATTGCAATTCACTGGGGCCAAACATGCAGAAAAATCGATTGACAATTATTTTGTCGTTTATTTTTGCACACAAATGTCTTTGGCTGTGGGAAGATAGCTATTTAAAATGAGTGGGAAATGTATGTAACCAAAGCAGCTGATGTGTATGGGCTGACCCATCCATCCTACTATTATCTAACCAACATTGTGTATGGATGGACGGAGGAATGGATGATCCAACTGAAAGATGGCATATTATAACTAGAAATGGATTGGTCAAGATGTTTAAAGCAGCCACACTATCTACCAAATTGTGAGTGAGCATAACCTTTTTACTTTTCCAAATCTAACATCAGGCATAATATCCAAACAACCACAAATGCCTGTGAATTAACTGAGAAAAAGTTGATTAACTTACAACTCTTGTGTCTGGCATCTACTCACCTCTGAAGATTAAGTGACTCTCAGACCTCTGAACCAAATTTACTCACCTCAAAGGTCAATTGTCTGCTTCCTTTCAATCTCTTTAATTAAGCCTCAGTAAATCTGGAGCAAGCAGTCACCTGGGGCCATAGTTGCATTTCACCGAACAGACTCAACCAGATTTGAAGACAAAGGATGAGAGAGAGCGAACACAGGGAGAATGAAAGGGAGTCAACACAATATTCTTTCATATGGGCCTAACAAACCTTTGAATTAACAAAGACAGTGCCCTTGAAAAATACCATTTACAGGCTTCAATAGACACAGAGGGGGTGTTCGTTCCACCTCCTCCACCCTGTGCCTCCGCCCTTTGTTTGAGCCGTCCGTGCACGGCTCTGAGCACATCAGAAGTGCAGCACAGGTTGCTTTAAACATGTATCAGCATATATGAAAGCCACTAGGCATGGCATTACATAAAAGGTATTCATCATCATGTCAAATGTCAAACATGACTAATCGGCCCACACTAAACGAGCGCACACATACTCAGGCTGTACCACAGAGGATGAGTGATTACCTGTGTGACGGCCGTCAGCGAGTTACGTTTCGCTCCCCGGTGTCAGATGAGAGCGCTTAGGTAACACGAGAGGCAGCGCTGGCCTACAAAGCTGGAGACCAGGAGGCATTCTGCTACAGTACCGACGTGGTGTCGCCGCGCTTCAGCTGGAGAACATCTATCCCCGACGCTGAGCAAACACGGTCGCATTAATATTGCAAGCACAGAGTCCTGACAAAAGACAAGAAGGATGCAGAGACTTTCTGTGTGGACTCTTGGAGACTCTGAATTGCACATAGGTGTGAGTGAGAGAGGCTTGTGTGTGGTGACCTCTGTGTGTGTGTGTGTGTGCTGCAGACTCCAGCAGACTCCTGTGATACAGTTGAGGTGTGAAGCAGATGATGAAATGGATGTGGATGGAAACTAGGTTACGCTGCATGACTTAGTGTATTGAAAATGGGAGTATAGGCTGCTTCAGATGCATGGCTATGATAAACAGAGAAGAAGTAAAGGTCGTGAACAGAAGAAAAAATGTTGAGACTCCCATTGACATTGAAAAAGGTAAAGAAGAAAAAACAAAAGCATTTGAGTCAACCATCTAGTGTAACAGAGAGAAAAGGACATTTGGAGGCCTTTTGGTTTTTTTTGTAAACACATCAACTCCTCTACTGTGGCCTGTGAGTTCACTGTTTGCTATATTGGAACTTTTCCAGACCAGGGGCTTTAACCTACGGTATATCTGTTTTAACTGTGTCATGTTTGTGCTACATCACATTTCATGAAAAAAAAGCTCTTCATCCTGTTAACTCAGATGTAAAGCAACAAAACTCACCAGCTGTGTGTGCAAAGTATCAAGTGAAGCATTTTCAAAACGGTTCTAAGTATTTTGCAAACTCTTTTGTGTACCCTCTATTGTGGTACCTTCTAGTGTTTCCACCTGATACCCTTATACCACCCTTATACCAATAAAAAAACCCTATTGTACACATGTAATATTCCATGGTGACCTGGTTTCTTTATAGCTATTGTTTGCTTTGCTGTGCTTGACCCAGTCTTCTGTGTGCAAACTTGTCTTGTGGAAAGTCCTTTGTCAGTCGGTGACGTCTTCTCTAGCATAAAGCAAGCTGCACCGCAAACAGACAGCCTAAGGATTAAGAGAAGGACGTCCCTCCGCTCTGGTTCATTACTCTTCCATGCACCAAAAGGATGACAAATGTGAATGAGATAGCGAGAGCAGAAGCTCCCTCCTCTACCGGAGGCAGCAGTGCGGTGTAGCGTAGACTACCCGGCAGGAAGTGGACTGCAGCCCTAGTGCAAAGTGTGTGGCGAGTATCCTCACTTCCTGCTCTGCTGCAGACAAACACAGAGTCACTGCGGGAGAAAATAAAGACTTCGCGGAGGCTCGGTGGCAGGAATCCATTAGCAGGTGCAGCAGGAGATGCATGCTATATCAGGAAGGGTCTGCAAACAGACTGATACTCACCACAACAACTATTGTTATTATTATTGTCATATAAGGATATGATAGCAGGACATAGCAGCATGTGGTAATACACATTCAAAGTCTATTTTAATATTTGATGTGTTTAGAGTCTACTTCGTCTGCTTTAGATATCACTAAATGTGTGTTTCCCTCTCTGGATCTGTGCCCCATATATAACACATCAGCAATAAAAATATCCTCAAATCTTAGTTAACCCCCATAACAACCATGACAGCTTTGATCCTCCACTGTTCTTGTATTCTCGAAGTATTTTTTGATAGATAGAAAGAAAGAAACACTAACTAGCTCTTCTGAAATGAGCGTGGAGAATTCCCGACAGAAAATACTAGAAAGCTAATGAGCAGGGAATCGCTTCATGATACAAGAGCTATTTAATCATGCATGAATCTGTGCTGTCTGACTCTGTGGCCATATTTAGACAATAGTCTGCAGCAGTGCTTTTTCTTTTAAAGCCAAAGCCAAAATATGGTGGATTTTCAATTATAACCTCACATCTACTTCCTCCTCTTTCCTTCCCGATACTAAAATGTTTTCTCACTTTTTTTCACTCTCCCATGGCGCTTTGCCATCCAGAGTGCGAGGATGGACTGGCGATAGTTCAGTTGCAATGCCAGATGGAGAACTTTGCGCATTGTTGTCATAATCACCTGACCTGGGGCTTCCTGACATCCATTCACACTCTGCTCCATTTTTCCACCAAACAAAACCGTGAACCCCTTGCTCTCCATTCTGTTTGTCCACACTGGCAGAATTTGCCTCACGTTTTGCAATGACCGCGGGGATGGACCACAACAGACAGAGATCTGCCTCGGTTTAATTGTTTGTAACGTGGAAATAAAAAGTGCCAAAGTCCTGCCCTACTTCTCCTATCTGCTGCCTCTGTCCAACTGGCATCCCATGAGTTGCTGGCATTCACGCCTGGTCAGACCTGCCAGCTTAGTCATTAAAAGCTGAAAAATAATCCTGGTAGTACCTAAAAATAACGAAGCTGCTTCATTTCGTTAGCATGCCTAGAAGCTGACATGACCGAAGATCATATCTTTCAGGGGTTTCAGGGGTGACATGTTGCGACGTGGATAAATACTGAATGGACTGCTTCTTATAGAGTTTCTTCCTAGTCTTCAAGACCGCTCAAAGCACTTTACAGACACACAGGTCACATTTGCCCATTCACTCCCATTCATACACTGGTAGAGGAAGCTAGACTCTCATCTGCTGAATTAGGAGATTTAACCGTTCACACAGTAAGGTTTGGGATTCAGTATATTTCTTGACTAAAGGATATACTCTGCATGTAGGCTGCAAAAGGCAGCCATCGAACCACTGACCTCTTCTACAGCGAGCGACAACACTGAGGTGGGAGCATAGTGGATGTGTGCCTGGAAGGAAAACAGTACTTACAACATTATTGGAGACATTTAAAAAAAATAAATAAACGATATCGAGTTTTAATGTTAAATTGTGCTGTGTAAGTGTCTTTCTCCTGTGCAAAGCTTAGGGGGGGAAAGAAATGCAGTGTAACCAAATCACACATAAACACACAGAGTGCTGAGGTCACAGGTAAGTAGTTTTCAGCTGGTAGTGGCTCACTGCCAAAACAAACCAGTGTGCAATGCAATAAAAAAGATATGAAATGAATGATTTATGAGTGTGGGTTTGCAGGTCCACTGCATATCTCAGTGGGGCAGTGAAATTCCACACACTGGGTCTGAAAAAGCGGTGCAATCTCTCCAACAAATGAAACAGGTCTTTAGTTTTATTGACAGAAAGTATGAGCCCGTCACGCTCTTCTGGATATCTACCTGGACTTAATGTGGCTCCAGCTTTACCTGTCATTTTGGGGAAATATATTGCACCTAACCTGGATTGATATGCAGCAGCAACACAGTTTGCAACTTTCTCTCTCTCTCCCTCTTTCTCTCCCTTCCTCCACACATGCACTTGGAGTAAACCTAGAGTTTGCTTAACCTGCTTGAACTGCAGCATTTTCTCAGGACTCAGCTTCATCTGGGAGCTTATCTTCCGCCAAACCCTGGGCTGCCCGCTGTGGAAAATTCCCCGAGCACAAATGTGACAGGAGGCCTTGAGAGACGGTGAGAGGAGGAGAGGCTGGTTGTGAGAAAGGGCGAACTCACTGTGTGTGACACATGGCATTCAAAGCAAGAGAGGAGGGTAAAAAAGAGAGAGAGAGAGCGAGAGAGAAAACGAAAGCCAAAGAAGCAAGTGCCACAGCCAGGAAAAAGGAGAGACAAAGGAAACCTGCAAATCATCGATTGCTGGTTGTGTCTTTATTGTTCCATGTTCTAGGTCGACCAGGACCAAATGTTCCTCTCTAGTAGAATTCAGCGGCAGCCTGTGATTTGAACTCTGATATCAGATGTCATAGTGGATAGAGTTGTGTTAGTTTAAGCAGATAAACAAAGCTGTCACTCACTAAATTTCCAGGTCAAGTCAGATCGGATTTCTCTCAGCTCTCACACACACACACACACACACACACACACACACACACACACACACACACACACACACACAGACATTCACATCTCATGTTTTGAGGCTGAAATGTTCCAGCATGTATTTTTATAATTAAACCACATACAGGAGACCAAGCTTTTGGCTTGATGAAGAGAGAAAACAGACTGTTCCCTCCTCACATTGGTATCAGTGAGCAGGCCCTCTGCAGGAGGCCTATCACATCCTCACAGCCAGCAGGAAAACGAACCCTTCACATGCTCCGACTGGCCAGACATCTCAGCTTCCTCGTGGATATAAAATGGAACGATGCTCTGTTTTCATTTTCTCCCCGTGCCTGATAAGTGAGGGTGAAAGCCAAATGCTTGCTTTGGCTAAAGCCACCAGCTGCGTCCTCGAAGTCACGTACAGCAGGGCGAGACCCGCCTCGCCGAGCCTTTCCCTTCTCAATGAAACGGCCACAAGAGAAGCAGATGCGAAAGATAAAGCCGGCGAAGGGAAAAAAAAGAACGGAAACGGAGGAAAATGAAATAATTGCTGACTTACTTTGTTCCTTTTTTTTTTTGTTTGTCAGATTACAACTCGGTGGGTGTGCGTGTGTGCGAGCGCCGGTGCAGCTACACACGTCGCTTGCAGACCTCCTAACCTGACTTTTGGGTGGTGACGGATTTCACCACACGCTATGTTCCAGGGAAGCTTAGAGCAGGGTGTGTGTGTGTGTGTGTGTGAGCATGCAGTGTGACATAGCACAATGCCCATTCCCCCAGCCAAAACACAGAGGGTGGGACGCACACATACACACACACTCGCACGGTGACTCTGTGGTAAATGTCACATACAGCTCAGCGGGGGGACGTGATTTAGCACAATGACGTCACAGATGCGGCGCTGGTTGTAGTGACTGGGGCACAGCCGTTTCCTCTTCCTGGCGCAGGGCTACAGGTGGAGCATGCACAGCCGCCTTCAGCCTCATGTCACACGGGGTGAAGTCCAGATCAGAAGTTCGGGCGGGAGAGGAGGAGTCGTGTTTTAAGTCAGGCAGAGGCTGAGGGGTTAAAGACAAACTAATGAGGAGAAGATGAAACAAATTACTTGGGATTGGTTGTGCTTCAGGGATGCTGATTGTAACTGGAAAGATTGCTTCAATTTAGCGAGGACTGAATGTCAGTATGTTAAACTTTATTTTTTTATATCTACTGGGTATAAAAAAGCGTTCCTCATTTTAATCAGGACACGGTTTGTATTTTCATACTTTATTCAGCAACGTGAGCAATAAATTGTAAATGGGCTGGTTCTTGTGGAGCACTTAGAGCACTACTTAGAGATTCACCCATTCATAGCAGAGGTTGCCGTACACAGTCTTCAGGGAGAACCTTAAGCAGTCACATGGGTTGGGTTTCAGCCTTTTGTCCAAGGATACTCTGGGCTGCAATCGAACCACCAGCCCTCTAATTTGAGGATGACCACACTGTACCTGACCAACTGAGTTTGGTTACTGAACACAATATATGCAATGTTACATATGATGACACAATACCAGACTCAAATACCAGAGGGTATAAAACGGCTAAGCTAACAGTTGAATAGATGAGTAAACTAAGCACATTGAGGAACTTCACATCTGAAACGAGATGATTGGTATTTACCAACACGGTTTTGTCTCTTGTGAGACATGGCGCTTTGACTTTTGACAAGTTATACAGTTTCCAGTCTCAGCCTCTTCATTTCATGATGCGAGAGCTCTGTGAGGCCTCATGGATTTTTCATGACAGCTGTTGAATAACGAATCGCGTCTGCAGCCGGTCATCCGGTTCACCCTGCGTGCTGGAATTCCTCTCTCTCTCTCTCCAAACATGATGTCCAAGTGAGGTATTTATTCACCTGTCTGGCGTCAGCCGGGGCAAAGACTCCTCCTAACGGAGCAGACTTTGACCAGTCCGCAGATTTAAAGGACAACAACGAGACGCAGGATTCACGTCCGTTTCAAAGTGTTCTGATAGTAATTCAAACTTTGACGTCACAGCCGAGGAGAAAGTTCATCTGTCTGCATACCTGCGTCCTCGAAACAGATACTGACATCCTCCGCAGCGTCTGTTTGTGACAATGTCAGAGTTGCTATCGAGAGTTACTGAGTTGCATTCCGCAGTGACATAACTGAGGCTCTGTGGCACACAAACACATTAGTGAACTACAGGAGGCCTTTATATAAGGTTTTATTTGGGACGTGTGTTACAAAACAATTGAACACATACCTGTCACAAAGGTGTCGGTAATGAGGCGACTCGGTCTGTGGGTTTTTCAGCCCGCGGCACATACTGTACCAAATGCCTGCATTCATCTACTGTGCCAAAGAAGCGTTTCGCTTTTTTATTAGATCAATCCGTGTGACTTCTTTTAACAATCATTTCCTGGAGCTGTCATCCAGGGCACATACCTTGCAGTGTGACTTTTTTTTTTCTATAATGTTGGAATAAGTCGCTGTTCCCTCTTGTCCCGCTGTTGTCCTTCATTCCTCGAATTGGGCAATAAAAATATCCTTTTTCTTATCTGCTTTTACCCCACCTGGCCTGTATTTTTCACATTTTCAGCGCATCGCTGAGGATTGCAAAGGCAAGAGTGAGTGAAGAGGTTATAAACATTGCAGCTTTTGACCAGAGTATTTCGTCTTTTCTGGGCAATTCTCTTGGATCTTTTCCAGCTCTACTCTACCACTTTCTCTACTTCTCTATATAATCACAGGCTCCAGTAAGCTGAGAGAGCAGCAATCTGAGTTGCTGGGAAAAAGGTTGATGAAAGTCAGAATTACCTACAAAACTTTCTCTGAGAGAAACTGTTTTGCCAGCCAGACCTCTGCTGCCATCATATTCCCCTTGCTTTAATGTTTGATGGTAACGCTCTTCACCTCAGTGAAGAAGTGGTATGAATCCTTCCCTCCCTCTCTGCCCACACCTGAGTTCTTCATCCCTCCAAATGGCAGGTTGAGATCCCTCACCATCCAGCAGTTGGTCCAAACCAGGCCTGCCTGTAGCCGCCTGGCCACCCGGTGCACCCTCCCAACATCCCGGGACCAGACGGTGGCGGCCAGGCCGTAACGCACGCCGTTGCCCTTGGCGACGGCCTCCTCCTCAGTGTCGAAGGTGCTGATGCAGGTGACCGGGCCGAAGATCTCCTCCTGCATGACGCGAGAGCTGTCGGACAGGCCTGAGATGACAGTGGCCGGCATGAAGTAGCCTTTGGCGTTACGCTCTGGGAGCTGCAGCTGGTCCACCCCTTCTCCACAGTGCACGATGCCGCCCTCTGATTTGGCGAGGGCCACGAAGCTGCGAACCTGGAGGTCAATCCAAAGAGGGACTTTAGATCTAAGTTCAACTGGTTGAAAACAGCTCATCTTGGCCGCGTTTGACATTTCGTGCCATCACCTTCTCCAAGTGCTCCTTGCTAATGAGCGCTCCGTTGTTGCTGCTGGGGTCAGAGGGCACGCCGGTCTTCCACTTCTTTGCCTCAGCCACAAACTTCTGCAGGAACTCAGAGTAAATGCTCTTCTCTACGTAAATCCTGCTGGTGCACAGACAGATCTCTCCCTGAAAGATGGACAGAGAGAGAAAGATCTTGATTCAAGCAGGATGATAGGAGTGCCTCAAACTGTCTGTGAAAAAAACATGGGCTGTGATCACCCCCGTGTGGCCAAGTCATGTCACTGCAACTTCATCACACAAGTTCCTCAGTCTTCATGTAATTTCCTTTAACAATAATAAAAATAATAAAACTGATCTAATGTTAAGTACTGTTAATTAACTGTTAACTAACAATAAGTGCCCTAAATGTAATTTAAATATGATAAGAAGTAAGCAGCACAGACCCACAAATCTAAATTTTATTAACTTTGAATGGATGGCTTTATAACAACTACAGACAGTGAGGGCATGGTGCTATAACTGGACCTTGAATTTCTCAATGGAAACCATTGGGAAGCATTGAAGCCAGAGGGATCAATAAGTTTCAAACAATATATCTATCTGCAATTCATAAAGGTCAGGGATACTGAAAAGGGAACTTCCTCACCCAAGCAAGCATGCATGCAAAAACCTGTTGCCAAGTACCGTGAATGTAGCTCTCTCACCTGATTGGAGAAGCTGGAGCGAACCGTAGTCTGGATGCACTGGTCCAGATCTGCATCGGCGAATACGAGGGCTGGGTTTTTACCTCCCAGCTCCAGAGAGAGCTTCTTACAGTAGGGGGCGCTCCGCTCGGTGATGTAGCGGGCAGTGGCTGTGGAGCCAGTGAAGGAGAGCAGCGGGACGTCAGGGTGGCTGACCAGCGCGTCGCCCGCTCTGGGGCCGGTACCGAAGACGATGTTGACCACTCCTGCGGGAACACCTGCGGCAGGAGAGACGCTGTTACACGCTTTGTGAGAGGGAGGCTGTTGCATGGTGGGAGACGAGGTCCTACCGGCCTGCTGCATCAACTTGCACAACATCCAGGCCGTCACTGAGGTCATCTCGCTGGGTTTGGCCACCACCGTGTTGCCTGCAGCGAGCGCGGGGGCGATCTTCCAGGTGAGCAGGTACAGGGGCAGGTTCCAGGGGCTGATCAGACCAGCTGCAGGCACAGCAGCACAGGCTCACAAAAACACTCAGACAGCGACGTTTTTTTTTTTACATCTCAACTATGCCGAGCCCTCACCCACTCCCACAGGGCTGCGGATGGTGTAGTTCAGGCAGCCCATGTGGTCCATCTGGCTGCAGTCGGTGGTGTGGTGGAGAGCAGACGATGCGAAGAAGCGGAAGTTGTACGCAGATCGGGGAATGTCCACAGTCCGGGCAAATGTTATAGTTTTACCTGAGAGGCATCAAAAATGGCAGAAGATGACACAGTGTTGGAATGATAAAGTTAAGATATGCATCAAACCAAACCAAACCAAGAAAACAATCATGTTAAACGGTCGGAGGCGAAACACTGATGAAATTCTCCACTAATGTTCCTCTCACCCTGTATGTCTAAACAACTATTTCATTAATATATTGTGTCTTAAACAGTATTACCCAAAAATTAATAGTCCACATTCCTGTAAAAGTGGCTGCACACTCAGTTTGTAGTCTCAAAAACACAAAACCATGTTTTGATCTCTTGACCTCGACTCTAGCGCCATCTTCAGGCCAAATGACAGGTTACAAGTACTTTTTATGCACGTCTCCAGCCCAGATGTCATGACCCTGTTTCCCATTGTACCATTTCAATTATCCTCACATCATCTCCATTCTGTCCAGCACTTAAAAGAATTTCCAGAAAAAAAAGAAACACATGAGGCTTCAGAAGCAAAGCTGTACATCAGTGTATAGCATTATAAACCATGCATGATAAACATCAGCATTTTATTAGTCATCATTTCTGCGTGCACTTGAACAGAAGCTCAAATGTTTCACGCCAAACAACAACCAAGTGTGCGTATGTGTGTGGTAAGCACATCCTGATAACGCCAACTACATCTGATAACCTGCCAGAGGCTTGTGCCGTCAGAGGCTGAAGAGCGCACCTTGGTCTCTGGACTCAGCCTGGACCAGCTCCTCCAGGTTGGCGTCTATCAGGTCTGCCAGCTTGTTGAGGACCTGAGCTCGCTGCTCAGGGCTGCGCTCAGACCATGCGGGGAAGGCCTCTTTCGCCGCCGCCACAGCTGCCTCCACCTGCAGGCAGCGGAAAGCGTGGAATCACTCATATTTGACTTGATGGTGTTGATAACAACACCCGTCTCCAAATCTTAGCTTTAAAGAGTTATAAACTGTATTTATCTGGTAACCCATCCACTATGGATGGCATTGCATGTGGCAGAACCTGTTCTTTTTCTTGAGTGAATAGTTTGATGAGTGTTTTGTCATGTTTAATGATTACTCTTTTATTGACTGTGTAAAGAGCAAAGGTGCATCTGCGAGACTGAGTGCACACTGAAACAACTCTGACTACTGCAACAGGCTAATAATAGAAATGTAATGTGATGAGTTTCAAAAGTTACATCTCAAAATGAGTCACACATCACTGGATTAAACAGAGGTCAAACAGATTGCATCCTAGAAGTACTGGCATTCATACCCTTACTCAAGCACCTGGGAATGAAAACCCTCAACATTAAAAGCTCTACATGTGCCTTCATTTTTATTGCATATCAAACCGAGAGTAAATAGTCCAGATCTATGGTGCAGCAATAAAAATGAAGTTAGAGCTACCGGCCCACCTCCTCTTTGCCGCTGTCAGGCACTTTGCAGTACACCTCTCCCGTGGACGGGTCGTACGAGTCCATATGGCTGTGACATGGGACGAACTTCCCCCCGATGAAGTTCTCCAGGACCAGGAAGGCTGAGTGCTGCTGTGACGGCTTGGACATGGCTGCTGGATTGTGCTGCCCAACAACTACTGCTGTGACGGACTGAACCGAGGAAGTTACAGCACGCTGCTGCAGGAGATGTCTCAACACCAACACAGCCAAGGTTCAAATTTACCTTCAAATGATCCTCCCACCGTGCAGGCACATGGCACAGTGAGCCGCTGTAGGTGCAGCTAATTATTGTCTCGGGCACTGTTGAGTGTTTGCTTTTCATCTGAGTAGCTATTTAATGTCAAAGTTAAAAAGTATTAAGAGGAAGTTTCTCAGAGGAAATTGCCAAAGTTGTGGATATGACAATGACAGAACAGACAAAAACTGAAATCAGTAGAGTATAAATATACTGTGGAAGACTAAAATTTGCCTCTGATGTGTGGTGGAAGTGGACAATGAGAATTCTTGAGTGTCAACACAAGCACCAAGATCATACTAAGCAATACTGCAGTAAATCTGCATTCACTGTATTTCGCTGAGAATGCGCAAACCTTGAACTTCTTCAAAGTGTTGGGATGAATGTGAAGCTTTTAAAGTTTGTCACTGGGGTTATGACTTTCAAATCCATCAGCTCCAGTAGATGGCACCTCAGTGTGGCAGCGGCAGACTTCAGGCACAAGCCTTGTTGTGTTTGTCGCAACCATGCCCATCAATGGTTTCAAAAGTGGCTTTTAGAAAATGCTGATTCAGGACACATTGTGTTGATGGCACTGCTTCAGAATTACTCATCCGCTTACTGAAAAAGAGATTCACCTTTGTGCTGGTTGCCTCCCTCCTGCATGCTTCATCGTTCCTCGTGTCTCATGGGGACACAGGGGACTCCCGAGGGGATTCAAAAGGTTTTCCAGTTTCACATTTGATGCGCCCTCCAGGGATTGACACATTTCTGTGCAAGAATAATTGAATGCATGAAAGATACCTGGTGTACTACCAGTGGCCACCTACAGCTTGTGGACACTGCCACCCATTTTCACCAAACGTTTCAGAACCACTTGTGTACAATTCAGTTGGGAAACTGTCTCTTTCCTACCGTAGCCACAAAACTACATGCATACACTAGTTACGGCCTGTTGAACCCGGCAGATCAAAATGTGGATTTCTCCTTTGAGTCTCGCTGTCCTTTTTTGGCTCCTTATGTCTTTTTTTAGCTCCTTCAATTGCCATTTCATCATGTCCCTGCCCCTTGGTCAAAGCAAAAGAAAAAGGTGGACATGGTGTCATGTATCACAATAACCCCACCCCCAGCCTCTGACATAGCAAAGAAAAGGAGTGATACCATTCTGGAACCAGTTTTCTTTTTGGTGGACACAGAAAGAAGAGCTCCAAACTAAGCACCAGTCTGGAGCAAGCAGTGGGACCACATCAGCACTGGAAAGTGCTCCTCATTGAGACACATATAAGAAAACATAGTGGAAGTGTGGCCAGCTTTGGTTTTGTCAGTAGGAGTTTACTTAATAGTGCTATTTTTGTTTTCCTAGGTCTGAAATGACTCATCAGGGGTTGAAAAAGGTCTTTGCACCGGGGGTTAAAAAGGCCTTCGCCCCTGGTGAGGAACGATGGTGTTGGGATAGCATACCAGGTGGAATAACAAGATGACTGAGCTGCCGAGGCAGCGATGCTGCAAACTAGTCATTAAGATGCACGAATATCAATCAGCGTGTCAACATTTCCAGATAAAATCGTCAGAGCATTTGCATCTAGCTTGCAGGGTTTCACCATTGCAATACAGCAAATGCATTTTCTGCTGAACCCTCCTGTCGCCCTTCAAACACATGCAGGACTTTTCTGCGTGTCCATTTACAACATGCACTAAATGCAAAAAGTGAATTGACCCATCTATTTGTGCTTCTGGACTCCAAGCTTACTTTCATACAAGACAATGACAGATGAATGAGAGCTTTATTTCTGATTATGATGGTGACAAGATGCATGAACAAAACAATGCAGAGGGAAGGGTTTGTGTTTTAACTAAAGCCAGTTAATCAAATGTTCTCTGATGTGTTCCCTTTCTTGTTTGCTACCATTCTGAAAATGGTCTTCCTCTCTCTGGGTCAGAAACCCTGACATGCAACACACCTTAGCTGGAAGTGTTGTGAGCATGACTTCAAGTGAAAAACACTGTTATTCGTATCGCTCGGTGGTAAGTGTTGTTGAGAGGTGCTGGTGGTGCTTTCCACTCCAGCTGTGAAAATCTTGACGGGAAACGATCACCTCTGCATTTTCACTTTCTATGTACTTTTACATACAGTATGTATTGCAATGATTTGAAAAGTCAGTTTTTGCTGGGCAGGATGCTCATATTGACAGCCTGTGTGTCATTCAAACCAAGCCATCACAAGGACTGCTCTTTTTTTTTCATTATTATTTTTCTCAATTGGACTTAAAATTGCATTTGAAACTGTTGTAACCCGAAACCCAGATTGCAGTTAATGTTAAATTAAGTTCATCTTCCTCCACACCATCTGCGGCCAACATGGAGACCCAGACAGGCCGCTCTCTGACCCCACACAGGACAGTCTTTGATCGAGGAAAGCATTCAGAAAGGATGCAGGTGCTTTACTGGATTAGAGCGGGACCTTATGCAAATCATGATGGAAACATGCTGTAATCACGGTGAAGAAAAATAAATGTGCGACTCCTTTCAGTCTTCCTAAATTTGAAAGTCGTCTTTTCAGGTCAGGTTACGTTGTCTGCAAGCTTACAGCAGAACGCAAACAATGTCCTTCAAGCATTAAAAGAAAACATCTGCTTCAGCAGGATTCTTACATTTAGAGTCAAAGGCAACGATCAGCTCCTCCTTCTAGAAGCCAGTGAAGCTGTGGTTATCTCAGTATGGTAGAGTCTTTGAGAGTCTGAATATGTCTTTGATTTAACATGATCAAATGGTGAATCAAGAGTGATGGGAGTTTCGCTGAGGTGAGGTGTCACGTTTGGGGGGGGGGGCTGGGGGGGTGTTGCATCTGCTTGAGGGGAAGAGGCTGCTCAGCATCCTGCTACATGCGTCTGGTTATCTGTGCGCACAGTTCATGTCGATCGGAACAGCCCGTTGGTGCAGCTGCTGCGCTGGACAGAGAGATGGATGGATGCGTGTGACACTCAGAGTCTCCTGAGGAATTGCACTTTCCTTTTTTTTTTTGTTTTCTTCTTCTCCTCTGGCTGCATGCAGTGACCAGATGAGGGTCTGACTGCATCCGAGTCCATGGTGAGGCCGCTCCTTATTCTTTGATCTGCGGCGGGGAGAAGAGAACCACACGGATGCGGTTTAACGTCAAAGAGGTAAAAAAGAAAAACGGAGTCGATGTCGGTCATAGTGCCTTGAAAAGAAACATGTCTGCGCTTTACCTCGGTGATGACTCCTGCAGCGATGGTGGAGCCTACGTAGCGCAGCATGAAGCGGCCCAGCTCCTTATAGTCCTTGTACAGCTCTAGTGGCACCGGCCTCTGGGTCTGAATCTCCACAATGGCATTCATACCTTTACTCAAACACCTGAAAACGCATCCAGATTTCACATTAAGCATTTTTTGTAATCACACTCTGTTTGTGTGCGTTTCACACTAAGACCCTAAGATCAGGATTGCATCAGTAGCAATGACATCGATATAATACACAAGACTCACTTTGGCTTCTTCTTGAGGACCTCGCCGCTGCTCTTATGCAGAACACTAATCAGCTTCCTGATGGTGGCCGGCTCACTCACCGTTTGGTAATGCAGCAATACCTACATTACACACACAGAGCAGAGACAGATCAGACAGTGTGATCAAGTGTGTTGTTCTTCAACACAACAGCATGACTGTGTGCGTGTGTGTGTGTGTGTGTGTGTACTCACTGGGAAGCCCTGTGTGATGGGGACCTCGATATTGAACAGGAGGATTCGGGCCCGGAATCGAGTGCACACTCGGATGGGCTCCTTGGGTTCACAGAACACGCAGCCCATGCTGGAGGGATGCGAGAGTCATCACTGAACACAAGCCTGAACAAACACAACTGTAAACACAGCCAGCAGGATTCAATCTGTGGAAGCCCTTGTTTACTTGATCTTGATCATGTCCATGCCGGTAACGGTCAGGTTGACGTGGTCTCCTGCCGCAGCCCAGTCCAGAGGCTCGTCGTGCATAGTGATACCTGAGGTACGACATCACACACCCACCACAGGATGGCAGTGTTTAACACACACCGGCACAGTCGAACTGCTTTTCACTCACAGAGGGTAAACACTAATAACGACTGTCATTGCGTCTGAGCCGGTATGCTCGGATATGGAAACAGAATAAATGAATTTAAAGATTTAATTAAGATTAAACTGCAAATTCAGACAGGTAGGTGACGATTTAGCACCTAAGCCGTGCAGCCCGTCACATGAGCCTGATGCATAACCAGAATATACCCATAAAGCAAACAGTGCAGAGTCTGTGGCTGAAACAGGTGGAACTGTTTCCTTCTTTAAGTGTTTCCACCCATGTTATGTCTGAGTGTGCTGTCAGCAAATCAGATGCCACCTCTGGCACTAGAGCTCGGAGCTCATGTCCGGAGGGTGCATCCTACAGTAGATAAGGATTCTCTAACCAAGCTTTAGAGAACTGTGTGCATCTGGCACACCAGTTAAACCACAGCTGTAAACCACTCACACCTTTGACTGTGCAGGTTTCGTTGGGAGGCATGGCCAGAATTTTGTCTCCGGTCTGAATATAGCCGGCCTCGATCTTCCCTGTCACGCAGAAGCCTGAACCCTGGTCTGGGAAGAGCGAGAGAAAAAAAAAAAGCCAAGTCAGCATTTGAAAAGGAGAAATGAGACTGTAAGAAAAAAATATGAGTTTTACCTTTAAAGACATCTGAGACGCACAGTCTGAACGGTTTCTCTACAGACCTCTGTGGGGCCTTTAGTGAATCTGTGGCAGGGAGGGGGAAAAAAATAGAGGAAGAAATTAAAGAGCGGGAAAATTCTACAAATATTATGAAAGTGCTAGTTGTGAATCATCTTCTCTGGTACTGGGTGAATAATGGTTTAGCATCCTTCCTGGCCATGACTGGACAATCAGCACTTCTGTGAAATTCTATTGAGTCACTTTCAAGTTATACTCCATGTAGTCTGGTCTACATGGAGGTCGAGGTTAGGAGTAGTGAGGAATACATTAAACATTCAGCCCTGCGGTTATCTATGAAGGTATGCTTTGTATTATTCACTGGTCTGGGTGGTTACGGACGGACTACTGCAGATGTGATGCGATGCAATTAAAAACTTAAATCCCTTCGTTCGCACATCTGCAGATGAGGTGTCATGAAAAGAATGTCATGAATGTCATTTCCTCCAGAGAGCGTGTCTTTGTGTCATTACCGATCTGCTGCAGCAGGCTGGGACCAGAGAACCAAGAGGTGAGCTCGGCCACTGTGCTCCTGCTGACCAGGTTCTCCCCTGACAGGCCACTGGTGGGGATGTAGAAAACATCGGACTCCTGGAAGACATCCACACCGGGTCAAGCAGAAGAATGGGCAGCAAATGCCAACTTATTAACAGACGAAAGGAGGCTAACTCTAATATAATAATGAAGACGTGCACTTATATCTCACCTTGAACCCTGCCTGCTTGAGGAACTGTCCGAGTTTGGAAGTGATGTGCTGGAAACGCTCTTGTTGCCAGTTAACCTACAGATTCACAGGAGGAAAAACACCACGGGAACTTCAGCCCTTTACAATGGCAACAGGCCAGTCACTGAGCTCACAGAAGAAGCTGCGGGGGCGAACAGCCGCTGGCGGCACGGCGGGGACGCTGACCTGATCCATCTTGTTGACGGCCACGGCCAGCTGAGTGACGCCCAGCGAGCGCACCAGCAGAGCGTGCTCCCGGGTCTGGCCGCCCGCCTCGAAGCCCGCCTCGAACTCCCCCCGGCTGGCATCCACCACCAGCACCGCCACGTCGGCCTGCACGGGGGAGACGGGAAAATCTGACAATCTGAGAGCGACTGAGCTGAGGATTCTGAGGGCGGCGTAAAACAAGGCTGCGGAGAGGAGTCATTCAGTAGAGATGAAAGCATTTAAAACACTTTCCAAAAGAGGGCCTTTGAGGCAAATGGTGGGGCGTAAAATATGTGTGAGAAAATGAGGGGAAATAAAAACATTCTTCAAGCATAAAATAATTCAAGCATAAAAATGAATTTACATCAAAGAAAAAACAGAAGAGGAAAGCATTGAACAATGCGAAAAGAGAAAATAAGTCAACTAATTTTCAGCTTTCTTCTAATAATTGAAAATAAAGTACTAAAAAGGACAAATCAGATCCATCCATTTCAGGTTTAGTAGAATTTTATCTTCTATTTATTCGATTGTACCTTGCATCTTCTTCCTTTATTAAAACTGCTGAATAAATGCCCGGCTGAGTTTCAGGACATGTGACAGACTGATACCTTTCAGTGCTACCGACTGAAACCCCTTAGTCACGACTTGCCGGGGATGAACGTGTGGACAGTCATATGGTAAAAAGAGAAATGACATTCGTGCCTCAAAACGGAGACAGAGCTGCACACCCATGGCCTGCAAAAACACCTTGTGACACCAACACCCAAAACCACAGCTTATTTCAAATCAGCCGACGGGTGTGGCAAGTGTAGGGTACACAGTGCAGGACTGAAAGAGCCTTCTCCATTAGGCTGTTTGCATACTTAGACAGGCAGTTATTTTCACCGTGATGATCATATATGGTCATGTTCGGTATTAATACTGTGCCGTAACATCGCACCGAACTGACAACCTCCACAGGGTGCTGAAGGGACGTGTTTTTCATGCAGTGTATTTGTGTTGCAGTGATTACCCACGGCTTGTTTTTTGTTGCCAGTTATTGTCCGCATAAATACTAAGAGATGCATTAAAGACAACTCATCTAGCTCTCCTCCTCCCCTCCATAATAAACATCTTATACTGGATCAATAGCCCCGTTCGTTTTGCAATTACAGCTGCATTTTCCCTCTACTTTTTCTACTTCCTTGTAACATTTTTGTTTCTAATAAAAGCAGTTTGCTTTAAAGCGGGATCCCCGGTATACCTGTGCAGCTCCTGTGATCATGTTGGGGATGAAGTCTTTGTGCCCTGGCGCATCCATCAGAGTCACCACCTTAGAGTCCGTCTCAAACTTGGTCATGCCCACGTCCATTGTGACACCCCTGCAGCAACAGGACGGACAAAAGAGAGGATTCCGATTCATGGCCACCCGAGCCTGCCCAGTGCATAAAATCACTGGTCTGGACGAAAATGTGAGCGTGAGCAACCTGCGTGTAATAATGCAATGTCACAGGCAGTGCACCAGCGCCATATAAGGGTATGTGGAATTAAAGCCTCCGTCAATTTCATTTTGAGAGCGACAACATCCACTCAGGGTCTCCGTCGGTTCTAAGAATTACGTATTTACTTCAGAAGTTACTGATAACCGAGCATGGATTCCCACCCAAATCACTTTCTGTTTCTGGCACGTCTCGCTTCCGTTTCGCTCTGCTAACAGAGACAGGGCGGAGAAGCACGTACAGCATCATCGCGGCGACAGATTTTAGAAGCTGGACGGGCAAAAGATCTGTTTTTGAACCACTGGTTTTGATGCAAATGTATTCCGACAAATTGCAGGAGATTTGATCCTCCTCACACACATGGACACACAAAAAGAAAGACTTATCCAGATCACATGCAGGATAATATTATCTGGGATTATCTGGACTGAGGTTAATAACACCAGGAACAGTGTGTGGGTCTTAAGATATGTCTATCAAGCAAAGCACATGGCAGGAAGTGAGTGCAGCATGGTAGCATGCAGGGGGGGGGGGCTATGCCCCACAAACATGCCCTCAAACACAAAAGGAAACAAACGGGAATTTTCCCTCTTCGTGCACATTTGTCCATAAAGCGTTCGCAGTCTGCACACACCTGTCCCGCTCCTCGTCTGTTTCATCCAGGACCCAGGCGTAAGCGAAGGAGGCCTTTCCGGCCTTCTTGGACTCCTGCTCGTACTTGTGCATGGTGCGCTTGTTCACGTGGCCCAGCAGATAGAGCAGGTGGCCCATCAGCGTGCTTTTGCCCGCGTCCACATGACCTGCGGTAGAGAGTTAAGACGTCGATGAAGAAATAGAGTGGAAGGCGAGAGGGAAGACGGCTCAGAGGGCCCAGGAGTAATTGAAGGCATCGGGGAGGGAAAGGGGAGGAGTGGGGGGGGGGGGGCAGATAGGAAAAGAGGAAGAGTGCAACCAGAGTGATAAGACAGGTAAAGGAAGAGAGGAGATAAGATGAGGGGAAGCCAGAGACGGGAGGAGGAAAGACGCAGACTTGCACAAGAGGAGGCAGGCAGGCGAGCAGACAGAAATGGGAACAAGGATGGAGGGTGGGAGGGGGGAAGGGAGAGGACTGTGGTGAAACGAAAGGTTTCACAGGCTGTGGGAAACAATCATCTGCACTTCTGAAAGTACCAAGTCACTTTTTCTGACTCATTTACATCCATAAAACATAAGACGTTTAAAGAAAGAAAAAAAAAAAACAGGCAGACTTTTGAAATTTTGAAGCGTCTGAACCGCGCCACAGAAAAGTGAGGCGGCGATGAGGTGGAAGCGGCCGCCACGCCGTCTAATCTCGCTCAAACTCTGCAAGTCACAATTATGTCAAATCACTGGAGGGTAAAGTTCTTAAAGTTTCCCGGCTTGCGTTTAAGATGACTGGGCAGTTTCTAGCTGAGCGGGGTGCGCTTTTAAGTCACTCCTGCACAGAATCGATCTCCACGTCCCTCGCACTGCTGCAAAAAGCAGCGGTTTCGGCGGCGGCTCGCGACTGCCTTTTTCGAGTGCTTCCTTCCTACCTATAACCACCAAATTGAGCAGAGGTTTGCCACCCTGCCGCTTCTCCAGCTCGGCCTTGACGTTGATGGCCTGCCGGCTCTTTCCCGACGAGCGTCCCGGGGTGGGGGCGGCGGGGGCCTCGTCCCCGTTCCAGCCTCTGGATGGCGTCTCGGGCCGTCTGGGCGTGCTGTCCGGGGTGGCCAGCACGCCGGGGTTTTCGGGGCTGCCGCCTCTACGCCCCGGGGTGGAGGCGGGGGTGGCGACACCGTTCTCCCCTGTGCTGAGGAGAGAACACGGACGAGTAACATATCCGCAATAAAATATAGACATCTATGTATGTATGTATTTGTGTTTGTGCATGTTGGGTACCTGGGAACGTCAAAGCCCATGGTCTGTTTCTTGCCAGACACAGTCATTCGAGCCACTTTAGGAACCACCTCAGAGTCCAGTTTGGTGGTGAGAGACGCATCTCTGCATTTCGCTGAGGGGAACAGAGGAAAGAGAAAAAACAAAGATGAATTCTCTCTCACAGGCAACCATGAGTCACTGTGGCCACGCTTGGTGACATGCATTGCATCATGCATTTTTTCCTTGGGCACAAATGACCTTAAACACATAAAGTGTTTGTGTGCGTGTGTGTGTGTGTATGTATGTGTGTTGCCAAACACTTGTTATCATCATAACCAGAGTAGGGCTGACATTTATTTCTCCCACTACATTTTCCACCATTTTGTTCTTATGGTCATGGTTCAGATTTTCAAAGCCATGTTTTCTCCTCCTGGCTCTCACAATAGAGCTGCTGATAAAAAGAAATGATGCATCGTCTCACTTTTTCTGTCTTTTTTGCAGTTAAAATGATAATAAACAGCAAATATGTCATAAATAGTGCCTATATCTGCAAATTAGAGACTGAAAACATATGTATTCTGCTTCGGAATGCACACCTACAGGCTAAAACTGTTCTTTTATGACAGTTTTCTTTTCCAGAGCTGTATCTTACTGGAACAAAGCTGGTTAAGTTCATATTAAGAAATGCATGCATCAGACGCAAGATGATCTCCGTCTATCTGCAGGATAGCTCATATTCTGCAGCAGGGAGACTTGCTGAGGTCACCGCTTTGTCATTCCAGTCCCGAATGGCCACCGGTTCCAGTCATAGTCAACCTGCTACTGATTCATTTAGACGGTAGCGCAGGGCTGAGCCCGTATGCCTTCATGTGCATGTGTGCGGCGATGACATCCTGGTTCAGAGAGGGTTAATTTCTGAAGTGGCCGTTGTCTCCACGTAAATAGAGCAGTGTGACACAGCGTTTCGCAGAATGAATCTTTTGAGAAGCTGTCGTCCTCAGCAGAGTGCAGGGTTCGAGGTAAATGTGTGGCGCAGTCACACACGGAGGCAACTGATTAGAACAGATGCATTTGTGGCAAAAAGAAAAATCTGATTAGAAAAACCTAGAAGTGAATCATTTGACATGAAAGGCAACGGTGGTCACAAGTTATCAAGTTTCTGGCTGAACTTTCTGTCCTTGATTGCACTGCATCCTTTTTATTAGGAAACACAAATACAATTGCACTCTTAAGACGTCTCTAAAGATTGTACGTAAAAAACCTTAAAAAAAAAAATCAAAGTAATTGTACTCTCCGTTCTGTACTTCAAATTTCTTAACTATAAAAAGTACCCCTGGGGGAAATGAGAGATGAGAGGGTGGTAGTGAAAAGGAAGCACAGTTCTAGAATTATTAATGGACTTTCTCTCACCAAGCTTTCTCTGAATGACTAAAGGAAAAAGTCCCTGTTACACTGAAACACGGATACGCTAGTGAGGCAGCTCACTCTTGCCTGATGCAGCTTTCTGCTTTAACAAAGTCATAGCATCTGCATGCCGTCTGTTCCCACGTAATGTCAGGTGCTGGAAAAGTGAACGACAAAGCCGAAGCTGCAACAAAGCCAAGGTCAAGCTCGATAAGTTCCGATTAAAACAAAAAAAAACCTCATCAAAATGGTTGTGAGGGATGGGGACCCGTGCAGAAGACCGACCCAGATCTTCAATATCACTTTAATTCAAGGAATGTGCATTAGCAAAGCATTGACCATCCGACAGTGAGCAGCGCGGAAAAGAAAAAGTACGCTCTGGGGAATTCAGATCCTTCCTGCAGCTGGGGGCTTTTCTTGTCCCTACCACACTGACGTGGAGGTTTCTACCACCTGTGATCAGACTAGACAGCCGCCTGCTTCCATTGCACTTCTATGGAGCATCCGCTGTGGAAACAAACACATTCAATCCAAGATCTGCAGGTACAGCTCGTATGCGTTATGAAATAGGAACCCTTAACTATACATGCACATCTCTGACACCAAACTGTAATTATGAAGCACCCGAGGGGGTTTGTTTTAGATGTTTCCCCTCAATATCTTAACCCTGGGGTGAAACCGACAGGCGGACGCACCCTCCTCAACAGTTCCCCGGTCTTTATCGTTCAACAACCTCCTCTCCAACAGCCACTTGAAAACTACTCTGTCAAATGTAACTGTACCACCTTAGTAAACAACCGACGAGCAGGACTCATTTTGGGGGTTGGCCTGGGGGCAGCGTTACATAGCAGGGAGGGCGGCGCAAGAGCAACTTTCTCAGTGCAATAATGCTCTGAGGCGAGGAGCAGGATCTCCTGACAATGTTTGGACTGGCAGGTAAACAGTTGGTGGCCTCCCATCCAGGATTTCTGTGATACAAGGGACCCTTCCAGAGACTAAGAGTGAGTGAGTCATCAGCACATTTGGCCCCAGGCCCCAACTGAGCACAGGATAAGAGGAGTCCGCCCAGGATATGCAAATACACCCCCTCCTGCCCATCCAAATACACACAAGGGTGCAGGCTTAGGTAAAATAACAAGTGAGAGTTAGAGATCAGAGAGTGATAAAGAGGCAAAGCAGGGGATGAAAAGGAGTTCAGCTACTTCATAGGGTTTTTCCCCGCTTTTCCAAATATACTGGTTTTAAGATTATTGTTTTTTCTGACTCCATTATATAACGATCATGAGTCTGCCAGCCACTTGAGGCCGCTCGCAGATGAAATGGATCATATCTCGGAAGGCCTATTACAGATGTTAAAGTCGGGAGGAAGGCGGGGAAACCTTTACAAAACAGATGAAACGTTGTGTTGACACATTTAAAAAAGCTTCAGTCTAGCAGTATATTATGCTATATTATATATACATACATATACATAAATACACACATATATACATATATATATATATATATATATATATATATGAATGAAAGGGGCAGGAAATGAGACTGCTGCATGAGCTTTGAACAGCACCTGTCTGACCCCTTTCGGGTTTAGTCACTCGTTCACATGAATTTGGAATAGGGCCTCCACTCCACAGGATCTTGCAAGCCTTGCGCCCACTTACTCAGCAGACTTGCCAATCTTGAGTCATACCGCGCACTCTCACCTATTGTTTACAGATTTCAAAACAGAGCGACGCAGGGGGGTTTGCACATCCTCGCTGCTACATAATCATCCGACTACTTGGCCTCTCCGCCGTCTGTTTTTACTTTGGCGCATCCGTTTTCGGAGCAATGGACAGGACTGCCAGTCTCCATGCACTTGCTTGAAAAACAGAGAGGCGAGGATAGGAACGAACGGCACACTGGAGTAGACCGGTTTAATATGTCGCGCATCAGGCCTCTTGTTTCCTGTCGGGCACGTTAGTCAGGCAGCTGGATACAAATAGGAGTGCCACATGTTTTCCCACATCTGATCACACTGCTGGTTCTGTTAACGTCAAGAAAGACGCTCACGCTGAAAAAAAAATACCTGGAGAGGGGTTCCCCTACGCTTTAAGGGGGAAAAACCAAATCACTATTATTGATACAAACTGCGGCGACTTGTCACAACTACACGTTGTCGTGCAGGAAGGAACAGACTGCAATCATTTTTGCAAGAGTGATATGAGTCATGTTCTAATGCTGGGGTGTTAGGGCTAGCAGCATCACCGCACAGCAGGAGTGACCTGGGTTTGACTCCCGGCTCTGATTTTCTGTGTGGAGTTTGCATGCTGCCTGTGGTCCAAAAACATGCATGTCTGCGGCGACTTGACACTCTGGGCAGTAGGTGTGGGTGCCATTCAGGGGGTTAGGGTTACAATGTTGTGGTGCTAATTTATAAGGACGTGCTGCACGAGTCATTTTTATGCAGCTTCTATATCGCTTTTATATAGCTTCTATATAGCGTTTAAAGAAGTTTTTCTTAGTTTTTCTTTGTTGATAATAATGAATATTCTTGATAAAGGATTGTATCCCTGCTCCTCCCCCTCATCTTCATTTTTGATGCAAATTTCTATTTATTTGTGCATATTTTCTCATTTCTTTTTTGCTCTTGCACGGTTGGGTTTGTCAGCGTACTTGCACAACTCAATGTTATCATGCCGTGTACACTTCATTCATTCAGAATTGAAGTATGTTCACAACTTACTTGAGATTTGACATCATGTCAGGGTTGATGATAAACTACTACCAACTACTGCGGTTAAGTTGTCTTGAAGAACCAGTGAAATCACTTGAACTGTGCTGACAAACATTCAAAAACATCCATCCATCCATCATCTCCAGCAGAGGTGGGGAAAATACACTGCACAGGTCATGGGTGCATCATAGATCAGCACTCACTCTTTTACTGACATTTGGGGCCCATTTAGAATCTCCATTCAACCTTCGTGCATGTTTTTAGACTGTGGGAGGGACTGTGTAAGCATGAGCACGCTGGGAGACCATGCAGTCTCCACACAGAGATGCTGTGCTTTACCACCACATGCAGCCTGATGAGACAACATGAGACGATCAAACTGTCGCTGTCTTTGCGAGCGCTTAATAAATTTTTCCATCCAAATAATCAGCCCGCGTTCTGAGCGTCTTACCTTGACAGACAGCGTGCCACAACAAAAGCTGCAGCAGTGACAGCGAGTGCGAGTGACACCTACTTTCTTTGACCCTTTGTCATGAACAAAATGTTTTGTTTTGTTTTTTCCAGTGGTGCTGCCACATCACAACAACGCTGTGTTTGTACAGCAACATGCACCTTGCAGAAATGCAAAGCCTGTGAAGACAAAGCGATTTGATCTGTCAAAGCTTTGGGGCAGAGCTGTGAAAGTTAAGAGACATGATCAGATTTTCCTACGTAGGAGGTGTATGAGACAGAGTTAAGATGTGTTGGGGGTGACATTTTCTCCAAGCAGCTTCCTGCTCAAAACCCACACACCGTTCGCCTTCAAAGAGGACAAAACTGTTGCCGGACAAACCCAGTGGTTAATAACGTGCAGTCATTTCTAGATTTCCACAATCCAAGCCTGCTGTAGGTAACAGCTTCGCTAATAGACCACAGCATCCCTAATGCACCTATATCAAATGCTCCCAAGACTTCACAAAGCCTGCGCGGAACCAGTTTGACTAGCCATGTTTGAATAGTCATTATTTCCACTATCTGCCCTTTATTATCTGCCATTTCCCTCGGGCTCACCAGTCTGTGTTTGACAGCCTGAGGGGTCCACTACACTCAGCTTTCCGCACCTGTATAAAGTTTACACGCATCAGCACAAAACCTCACCCTTGACTCAAAGAGCACCTTTATAGTAGGGAAACAATGAGGTTTTGCAAGAAAGAGACAAACTATAATGCACATGTGTCCTGATGACAATGGAGCACAACATTGGTGGAATCTACCAACTCATGCATTACGTTATGCTAACCATGTTTCTTTAAGGATGAGATCCTTCATTCAGTCCAATACCAGTGACTCATGCTACAACTGTGCGCTGCCATAAGGAGCTTCGGACTAACCTAAAAAACAACCATGCACCAGATAAATGAGACAGCATTTACTTTCTAGAACATTTCATGTGTCAAAGTGGACTTTCCCACTCCTTCATGTTTTGTCCAATGGCGCCAACAGTTCATGTTCAAGTACTGTACAGACACACAGTCATATCTCAGTTTCAGAGTACAGTATACAGCTCCTTTAGAACCAGCTGGTAACACTTAAAAAAAAAAGTATATTTTCTCACATCCGCACACATCCAGAGAGACACGCCCAGACACAAGTCCATTCGGTGAACATCAACTCAGTCATCTTTATTTGGAAACTGGCAAATTAAAATCTGGCAGACTGAGAATGACACACCCAGCAAAGCCCATGTATACATCATAATGTTAAAAGCTTGTAAGAGCACGAAAAACCTCTTTTACCGTAAGCTCCGAGTACATTCATTGTGACTCATTCCGCACACTCCTTATTCTCAGCGTACGCAGTCATAGTAAGATAATATTTACAATTTTAACATTAAAAATTGTCTCTATTTTTAGTGTGTGTGTGTGCGCTTCGTCTATATGTGTAAGCTTGCGTAAGTGTGTGTGTGTGCGTATGTGTATTCGTGCTCTCGCTCCCTCATGGGAAAATCTCCAGGTGTCCTCAAACCAAAATGTCTACCCCATGATCTCAAACACAGGCAGCAGTAAACCAGTAAAATGGTTAACTGATCCATATTCCAATAGCTGCTGCACACCTGCAAACAAAATCAACCTCGTTTTTTTTCTCTTTTGAGGGTTCACACAGCTCAACTCGAAAAGAGGCCATGCAAAAAAAGAAAAAGGCCCATGTGACTTTTTCTTTTTTTTTTCCTGGCTGAGGTTAAAATTTCATACAAAAAAATGGCAATTAAAAAGCAAAAGGCCGTCGTAGCGTACAAAAATAAAAATGTAAAACTACGCTAAAGGAGAGAAAAATTGCTCTAAAAAGTTATTAAAATACTGAAAGTTTACTTAGCTGCGATTCCTTTCAAGCTGCCAGAGGAACTGAGTAGTTTTGATCCTGACTGACTCGATTGTTCTGGATTTATCAGCGACGTAGGGGAAACTACTTCTTACCGTCTTATAAAACAAGCAATACTGTGAGATATGATACTGATTCCAGCGGTTTTTTAACACTTCATCATTCTGTTGGTCCCAAAATCTTCTTCAGTCCGTTTGACTGATTGTGGGACACAGTTAAAACGTCTCCTAAGGACCGATGACCCTGAGTGCTGCATCTTGGCCGGTGGAGCAAAGGCCACCAGAAGGCTCCGAGGTGCGTCCGACGTCCCGTCTACCTGGTGAACGCTTTTCTCTGCTTAGCACGGACGATGTCGTCGGGCGAGGGAGTGTCGAATCGGAACGGGGCGATCGGCGAGCGCGGGACCTGCTGCTCTTTGGACCCGTCCTGCCGGCCGCACAAGAGGGTCCGGTGGCCGCTTTCCGCCCTCTGGCCTCTTGTTTTCCCCTTCCTCGGCCGCCTGTGCTGCCTGCGGCTCCGGACCGACAGAGTGATGGCGAACAGCGACGGTTCGGCGAACACGGAGGAGGCCGGGCCCGCGGCGAACGGGCTCGGGAAGGACGGCGAAGTTGGGTCGCTGTCGAAGAGGCGAGGGCTCGCGCTTTCCGACTGCGCCATGAGCGCGCCCAGGTCGATGGTCTGCCTCGGATCAGGCGATCTGGAGCTCGGATGGCATAGTTTGTGGTCGGCTTTACATCGGGTGTCACCCCCTGCAGCACTTTCAGCCGACGCGCCAGCCCGCTCTGGTTTTGCTGGTAAGAGGGGTGAGGCGCTAGAGCAATGTGACCCATTTGAGGTGGTTGAGGTTTTGCCTTTGTGTGCAGGCGCCAAATGTGACAAACGAGGCGGCTCAGAGATGCCAGACGGTTGTTCCAGTGCATGCGCAGGAGATTCAGTGCCACCGACAGGTGCAGGGGAGACTGAGGAACTTTTGGACTGATGCTGCAGGGCGAGCTGAGACAAGGAGACAGTTCCACCTAGACTTGCAGCAGAAATGCCAGCCGGTTTAGAGAAGTCCCACGGGTTTGCTGGTTGCGACTGCGTGTTCCTGTTTTGGTGCTGGGAAGCGAGATCAGACAGTGAGAGCGTCTGCTCCAGTGCTGCCACAGAGGTTACACTGCTCTGAGGAGGGAAGCAGTTACTGGCATGCGTCGGGCTGCGGTTTGAGTGCTCCTGCATTAAATCGGCCAGTGACGGGGCTCCTTTTGGAACAGCTAATGTGGCTTTGATCCCGGCCCCGACTCCTCCTGTGGACGGATTGCTCTGGAGGACCGAACTGAGGCTTCCGAACCCGGGAGGAGCGGCCAGAGAGGAGCTGGCGGGAGCTGCTGCTGAGCTGTTTAGTGTCAGACTACTGAGAGGAACAGACAGGAGGGAGGGAGCCGAGCTGTGGGACGATGACGACATGTTTAAAGACGCCAGAGTTCCCAGTGACAGACTGTTCTGACTGGACGTGATGGACAGAGATGAACTAGGTGCCGCTGCTGTGAGTGCACTTAAGGAGGGAAGACCCAAACCACATCCCGGCTGAACTCCTGACACCTTAGTCTTATGTTCAGACATCAGCTGCGCCAGGCTGGCACCACCAAAGTCTATGCCAACACTGTGGCTTGAATTCAGATTTTCAGAGGTGCTAACCGCCGGGTCAGCCTTGTGTTGCGATAACAGGGTGCTCAAATTCAATGCGCTAGCGTGCATGTGAGATTGCGGGAGTTCGCAAGTATCAGTCTGGGATTTCTGCACCCCGGATGTGATGCCTGTGTGAGAAGCAGAAAAGCAGGCTCCTTACCTTACAAAAGCCAATCGCAGATGTCAAAGAGGAGAGACAGGAGGAGCAGGGGACACATCACGCCATAAACGAGAGAGAAAAAGGAGAAGGAGACGGCAATTCGTTAAACATTTGTCCAGAGAACTCCTCCTGCTTTGAATCTGTTCTGTTCACGAATACAATGACCACTGTTCAAATTTTGTTTTGTTGTCTCATGGCAGAATCCAGATTATACTAAGAACTCTGTTACATATAATGCATATTATGTATATGTATATAAATAGCTGACAATGGAAACCCATAGCTGATGTTTCTGGGTGGTATTAATACTCTTCAAGCTGAGGCTTGACTGGTTACTACAAGACACACATGGCTTCACTCATAATTCTTGTAATATCATTTAAAGTACACTCAATTTGTAATAAATCGACACTTCATGACATCTAACTCTTGATTAGGTGATACAAACACGCCGGCCTCGTTTGCGCTTTGGTATCAGCATGTTTTTATAACATCAGGAATAAACGTTACTCCATCCAAAAAAAGTTAAATCAGTCATTAGAGGCACGACAAGCAAAGACCACATCATAAACAATGTGTCATATCACTTTGAGTTCAAACACCAAAAGCAATCAATCATATATTACGCTGCAGACTTGAGGGTAATTACTGACCAATAAATTATTTGATCTAATAATTTGATCTGCTCCAGGCGTACCTTTCTCTGCCACTCCCTGCTGTTTGGTTCTTTGTGGCAGCGGTGCCTTCTCTTGGCTGATTCTCGCCGCAGACATCTCTTCACTGGTGCTCCGGTTCACTGGGGCTGTCTTGGTGTCTTCAGAGAGGACCGCATCCAGTGCTCTCTGCGGGTCGAATCCGTACTTCATGGCCGCCTGGGTCAGGACTGAGTCTGGGACTGAATCTCCCAACACAGTCCGCATATGGTCAAGACAGGAATAGAGCTTTGCTGGGGAGCACAAGAACAGGCATCACAGATTCAACAGAAGAAACTTGAAATAAAGTTGCTAGTTCAAAAAGGATGTGAAAGTCTTAAATTAACAGATTTTTAAACACACAGATCGAGTTTTACCTTGATCCAGAGGGTCCAGGTCATGGCCAATGGTAGGCGACATGGGCACATCTTCAGTTTCATATTCTTCCTCCTCTAAAGTCTCCTCCTTCGGTGCTTGTCTCTCTCGACGTGAATAGATGAACTGATTTGCTGTGTTAATTGAACACACATGGATCTGATTAAATAGCCTCATAAGCCAAAACTGTTGGTCTGTTTGAATAATGTGTGTAAAAGGTGTATAAATAAGTAGTCTTTCAATATTGATCAATATCATGTCGATCCTTACGGTTCCAAGCTCCTTTCTTAACATTGACACTCAAATTCATTTTATCATCTCAATCATCAAGATCGAGAGCATAGGGTATATAAATGGCGGCAGAATAAGACTTTCATTTTTTGACATTTAGGGTCAATTCTGTGTCTGTGAGCTCAAACATCAAGGTCTATGGTCTATATATACAAAGAGGCATGCCCTTTGATAGATGACACCCTTTCCCCATTATGTAAACTCTGATGGTTTAGCCGAATGCATCTACAACCTGTATGAACCGTTTAATTAAATGTGAATTAGCTCTCATTTTCTAAAAGCCATCCATCCATCACTTCACTAGGTTTATACCCTGTGGCGTTGTGGAGGTCAGCTGGATACACTCTGGACAGGTCGTCAGTCCATCGCAGACAAACACGCGCACGCACACTATTCACCCTTTCTTCCCCATGAGGGAGGCAATTAAGGGTCTAGGACTGTGGAAGGAGGTCAGGGACCACATGCACACTCCACACAGATGTGGCCAGGAATCATGCTGTGAAGTGACGAAACTAACCACTGTGCTGCAAATCCTCACAGCAGAGCAGAATGTGTTCATTGGACAGTACACATACAAAGCACTCGCTGTACCATTGTACACACCTATTATCCTACATTCACTGATACCGACCTGTTGCTGGTGATATGCAGTAGTCATCGTCCACAGACTGTCCGTATAAGTCATCATCTTCAAAGTCTGGGGGGGGTGGGGATATATAAACACTCAGGTTCAAAATGTTTTATCTTCCCTTAGCTTACACATGCACAGGTAGATTCGATGAGGAGAAATATGGTGCTGTTTCAGCTGTCACTTTGCCTTATCAGCAACTTCACAAAAAGGCAATACAAACTATACGCTGGATTTACCAGGTAAATCATATTCACTGTTTCAGACTACGTTAGTGGCATTCATATAACTAATTGAATGTCTTCATACTTGAAAGCCATCTGGGAATATCAGCACATTTATGTAGAACAATAAATTAGTCGAACTTGCACAGTTAGCAGGCTAGCTACGTAGCCGATGTGAACTTCATTCAACACAGGCTAAACTCTCAACAGGTCACATGAAGCCTGAGCACCATAGCTTTGGCTCAAGCTCTTTATTAGTTGCCCGCGTGCTGCTGTTATGAAGTTAAAGCAAAGTGCCCGGCTCCAAGTGACACGACAACAACATTAGCAACGTTAGCTGCTAACTGTTCAATGACTAAACAGTGGACATTAGCTTAGCGGCTAACGAGGTCCACGGGTTTTGAGGCCTCGCTGTGATTTACGACAAGTTAGGTTGCTCTACCTTCATCGTAGTTGTAACCACGAACATTTCTGTGCCGAGACATTGTGCCTGTGTGTCTTCGCTCAGCCCCAGTGTTAAGTGTTTATCGGCTCAGTAGTGACATGTGTTCCTCTGCCCAGCTGCCATGGCTGCTGTTGCTGCTGCAGCTGCGTGAAACTCAAATATTTCACTCTACATTTTATTTTACAAAATTTTAATCACTCTTTTTTTGTTTAAATGTCTTGTGCGCGACCTTTGTTTTATGTCTACGTGTTCATTTATAAAAATAAGAGTTAAAAACAATTTTATGACGTAATTTCCGGGTGCTGTTTCACTGAGCAGACCTGAGATCAGTTCTTCGACATAGGCTTGATAATAAGTAACCTTTACGATAGAAAAAAAAACTGATTCACGATCAGTTTATGTTTGCAGGTTATCATCATAATCCCGTGATGTAAAATATGAATAGATTATTTTATCGCTCCTTAAAAAGTGTGTTGTTTCTCCAAATTATGGTATTACAACCCGGAACCTGAAGTATCTGAGGGGAACTACTCAGGGATCAATGAATTTATTCTATCTATCTATCTATCTATCTATCTATCTATCTATCTATCTATCTATCTATCTATCTATCTATCTATCTATCTATCTATCTATCTATCTATCTATCTATCTATCTATCTATCTATCTATCTGTCTGTCTGTCTGTCTGTCTGTCTGTCTCATCCCGCTTATACATTTGCATTTACTCATTTGGCTTGCAGTTGAGGGATGGTATAAATGCTTACAGTGCAACAAGAGGCAATAGTTGAGGTAGATAAGACAGATAGGATAGGAGAGGTTTAATAAAAGGATAGGACCGATTTTTTGTTTGTTTGTTTTTCATATTAGAGGAGGTTATAATGGGTTATATGTCTATCCAAAATAACTGAAGCATCACTTGGTGTTTGTTACCAAACTTGTGTTAAAATGTTTTGTGAAATGTTGCTGTGACCTCCAATCTTGAGTCGGTCTACAGTTGAGTTTAAACTGTATATTTCATACTGCTACATACTTCTGTGATTTCATTCCAACTTTTCCACTCTGTCTTATGTATACTCAATCAGTGTTGGGCTGGAGCCTATCTCCAGCGCAAAGCAAGGAAAACAGCACAGACAAGTCTTCAGTCTGTCACAGGTATGGATATTGGATAGACCCCATTCACTCTCACACTAACATCTAGTGGTGATTAATGTATGTTTTTGGACTGCGGAAAGCAAAATGTCTGGAGAAAAACCCATGCAGACATAGGGGGAACATATAAACTCCACAATAAAAGGCCCATAGTTGATTCAAACTGGGGACCCAGCCACAGCATTAACTTGTCATCCATCGTGTAGGCTGTGAAATGATAGAACAGTAAAATGATAGATGAACTTAATTTGTCATTAGTCTTTACAAACCAATATTCTAATTGCGTCTTCTCACTGATAAAAAGTTGGCATTGAATATGAACAATGATGTAGCAGCAAGTGGCTTTTAAACCTGTGCCTTGAGTACATTGTTTCATTTTAAAAGGTCAAAATCAGCACACTGAGAGAACATGAGAGTCTGCCTGGACAAAATACACAAAAAAGTCCTGAGCCTCCTGATGAGTGTGGAGTATGAATCTCTAAACCTTTTTTGTCAAAGGTTATGCCCTATGGTTAGAGATCAGCCCATGCAACCCCAGAGTCAACACGCACCCAACGAGTGACATCACTTTTTCCTACTGCCTCTGAGCCACAAGAAAGTTAGTCTGTCTCATAAGCCTAAAAGTCAAAAGTTATCATGTAGTCAAACTATTTTGTATTTGTTCCCTGTGTGCCCCCATGTTTTTGGCACATGTTTATATGTGACCTGTACTTTGTATTTGTACCCGTGTGCAGGTGTACATATAATTATTTTTTGACACATTATGTGGTCCTGATCTCATCTGCAGAAGCTTATGTGTCAGTGAAAGAGAGGAAGACGAAAATGTCAGGCAGTAATCTGATACTAGAGATACAGGTGAAGTGTACACATCTGCGAGTTGAAATGAAATATGAGGTTTGGTGTGTCTCCCCAAACTAAAAATAGAGCTGAATAAAGAAAGACGTGCGCTTAGGTAATTGTAAAGACCTCTTTTCACAATGAATGGCTCATATTGCAACTGACAGTTTGATGAAGAGCAGCAGAGGTAAGTAAAAACAAGAAGGGTATCCGTCATAACATGAGGAGACAGTTGTAAAGTTTATTTATTGTGCATAGTGCTTTATCTTTGGTTAAGAGTGTGCATGTGTGTGTGTGTGTGTGTATGTATGAGAGAGAGAGAGAATGTGTGCATGAATGTGTGTGTCTCAAAGTGGGTGGAGGTTTCCCCTGTATAATTCCACTTCCTGTGTATTGAAGTCTTGGTTGCATATCTACTAGTAAAAAAAAAAGGAAGAAAATAAACAACTGCACATGCTCACATGGAACAAACACACAAGTAAGCATGCACATACACAAGCTCTCTTTACAAGGTCACACAGGTGACAGAGAGGGGGCTCCTCTTTTGCAAATGTTTCTAGGGCATCTTAAAACCAAAGGCAGCCATGGCAGCTGATATGTAATGGAAATGGAACATGTTGCTTAAGTAAAAGTTATGAAACAGCCTCAACATGAAAACTGTTTGTGATTGGAGCTTTTGTCTTGTATTGTCTTTTACCTTAACAAATTAGCACACAGTGAGGCCCAATATATGGAATATAGTGTAGTTTTTTGCTCGTGTGTTGACTGGCTTCTTGATGAAGTGTATGTAGATGCCACACCTGTGTTGCAAAGCAGATGTGTGACTTTTCACACCTCTGCAGACAGCTTGTTGATTGTTTCCTTTCAATGCTATTTAGAAACTCTTTGGTCAAATCTGTGCTATCCATGCGGCCACAGAGTTCATGGAAAATGTGATTAATGAATCAGTGGCGGGCAAGAAGGATTTCTGAGAGAATTAATGTTGGGCTGATTAGATGGATTGAACAGATGGATGGACAGATTGCTAGAAGAATGAGCAGCTCACTCACAGGAAACGCGCTTTGTTTAAAACGATGTGGAATTTTTACAACTGGTTCATAAATTCTACACATATCCTACTTTCTCTGCAACTGAATTATACGCAATTCAAGGCGTGATATAAATTGCTCATTAGCAGATGGATGGTGATGAAATCTGTAGAATCAAGTGAAAGCAAAGGATTGCAAATCTGTCAACAGCAGCAGCATGTAAATCTGTAAACAGATTAATCCTGGTGTAATTGTAGAAGACAGAGCTTATGTACATGTGGGTGAGGGGTGAAGGCCATCCCAAAAGTTGGCAGTGGATATGAGGTAATGCTTTACATAATTTGCCAAGGGCACCAGCCATCATGGGAAGAGTCTTTCACAGGAACTCACCCCCAGGGAAAATGCAAAACCTACACCCTTGGCAGGTGGTCCAAACAACAAAGTCAGTAAAGTCTAGCAATGTGAGGTTCTCAAGGTGGTAACAAATTATTTTTTTGATTTGATTTTTTTTTATATATTATAATTCCGAAAGTAAATATAAAACCCAGCACATTTAATTTGCTTCTGTCTCCAGACAGTCTGTTTATTAAGCAATTAGATGATAAGAACAGTGTTCTTGAAATAAATGAACAAAGATGCTTGCCTTCCAAAATGCTGCAAGCATCAAATAACAATGTAGATGATTTTATGTGTTTATCTCCAGTGTGTGGGTCTATTTAACCACATAACTATAGAGGACCGCAGTCACTGCTTATTTGACTTGGGATTAACCCTTCCCCAATTCAGGCCTTTACACACCTAGACACACACTCTTTCTCAAACAGGCACACATTAGTAACAATACTCATGTTTGGCCTTCCCAATGCTGGATTTGAAAGCCTGGTGGGATGATATCTCAGGCCCAGAGGCCATCATTAAAAATCATTCAAATGAACCATCCTGTGCACACAATGCTTTGCAAAGGGGGCAGCCATCACAAAACCTGCCCTTAACCTGTCCAATCGCGCCCATGCAAATGTCCTCAGCTAGGAGTCAATGGGAGTCAGGCTTCCTGCTCAAAGCACTATAGGGGGATTTGCATACCCCTGGCTTTCTTCCTTCAATTTGGTTTCAGATAACAAAATGTTGTTTTTAATGCTACCCTCTAGGGAAAAGACACATTTGGGAGCTGTAGTGAAAATGCAGGGGACACATATGTGTACACTCACACCAAATTTGATTTAAAACTGTTTGTAATGTTTCTGTAGGGCATAATCTGAGTGTACTGTAGCATTATCCAGGTGATTGATTTGGGTTCTTCTGTGCTGCTGCTGTGCTTTATAACTTTCACTGTCGCTCTTTCTCTCTGTAGGACAACTTGGTCTTGCAGTATGCCATGACAGCTGCTTTATATTTGAATAGCATGGATATACCACTCCCTGATGGTGAATAAAAAGTAATCATTTGAGTGGCGACTGTTTATGTAGTGTAGATGTGGGATTTGAAACTTACAGGCATCTGGGAAGTCATGTGGTGAATAAATGTTAATAGTAGCATAGCATTAATATCATGTCTACTTTCATCACTGGCTTATGGAAATGTAATAATGTAATATGTTTTGGATATAATTGAGGCCATAACCTACTTCATTTTGCCCATCTCCAATCATGTAAATCCTGATACTTCTTTCTGAGTGCTTCACTTCACTGAGCAATCTGTCCAAGCTGTTGAATGAAATAGTGAAATTTTCAGTCCACGGTCATGTGTCTGTGTGTGTGTGTGTGTAGCCCTTTATCAGGCCACTATTATGATGACTGCCCTGGGACAATAGGCTAGTCCAGGGTGATGATAATTACAAGTGACCAGGACAATACGGTCGCGTATGAAGGAACTAATACAATGAGAAGACACATTTATACAAATAAAGCACCAACCCCCCCTCCTCTCTGCAATGAATGGCCGGTCGAAGACAGTCCCAGAGCAGAGAAGATGGGGAATTCAACCAAAACAAAATAATCATACATGGTGGCCAGTTGCTTCAAAACAGACCAATCCACTAGTTATGCAACACATAAATGCACAGTATTATTACTAGTCTTGAGAGGGGTGCTGCTGAAAAACAGGCCCAACTTGTTTCTATTTAAATATGGATTACTTTTGAATAAATGCAAATAAATCATCAGAAAGATATTATTTCACAAACTCAAAAGAAACTTCAGGACTGACTTAGATCATATAAAGGCCGGCATGTCTCCTTTCAAGAAAGTGTTCAGTGAATTGTGTGTATGAATTTACCTCAAAATTATATATGAGTGCTACTGCAATTCTGCCTGTCATTTTATCACCAAGCGAAAAGACCAAGGGATGTTTTGTTCTATCACCGACGAACATCTGTATTTGTAACACATTACAGGCACTTAACAGTTAACACTAAGCAGCGTGGTAACTTCACTTTCCCATTCCAACTTTGTTTACTTCGGCCTAGACTCATTAGTTTCCTTCTGCTTTCCACCAATAGAGAAGTAACTCTAGAAAATTGTTGACAAAAAGCGTGTAAGCGCGGACTGGCCGGCAAAACGCGGCTTTGAATGACAAGTGGAATGGGTAATGGCCTGCTGCCTTCAGGGACACTCCGTAAATTCTGAAATCAACAAGTGGCTGAGCGAGTACCCAGCAACACGATAGAATCAAGTCCGTGCTCTTAATAGACTTGATGTAGATCTTTCCAAATAGTCAGTCGATATAGATAGGTAGACAGACAGACAGAAACACCTTTTATAGAGTGATAGGGCATTTATAGCAAGCAATTATTGCAGGTGTGCAAATGCAAAAGTACTTAGTACTTATGGTATAGGATCTATATGCACTGGTGCAAACAAAGTTCGAGACTGTGAAAGAGGTAGCAACAATTGTGAGAGTAGAATTCAAAAACCATCAGCATGCATAACTGCAGACAGAATACACACAGGGATAGCAGCAATTGTAAGTTAAGATGAACAGTCATACTGTTAATGTGCTTGTGTGAGTCAAGTGTCTAATAAAGAGCAATACGATAGATAGATAGATAGATAGATAGATAGATAGATAGATAGATAGATAGATAGATAGATAGATAGATAGATAGATAGATAGATAGATAGATAGATAGATAGATAGATAGATAGATAGATAGATAGATAGATAGATAGATAGATAGATAGATAGATAGATAGATAGATAGATAGATAGATAGATAGATAGATAGATAATCGCTGGGTGATTCCCCGGTATTTTATGTAACATCTCATTTCTATGCGTCCTTACCCGCCTGTTCAAACAGGAGTTGCCAAATGTCCGACGGTACGTGAAGTATGACGCGCACCCAAAGAGGCGTGTGTACCCAGGAGCGGCAAATTCGCCGGGATGCTTGAAGGGGAGGAGCGACCACTCTAGCTACACTGTTTAAATTAATGTCAACCTGCCTCCTCGCCTGGAGAACAAATCCAGCGCACATAGCGAAATTACGTGCTCAGCGCAACCTGCGAGCCGCTCTACACATATTAACATGACCCGGCGGCCGAGAAACAGGTAAAAAGCCATTTTATAGGAACTTTGCATGGACTCTCTCTCTATGTTTCTCTCCCCATCTCTCTACTCTATGTGCGCGCTCTCGCGCTGTCTTTCTATATATATATTTATATATCTGTATATCTGTTATACAAGTGCACCGCTTTTCTCTTGATGTGAACTGCAGTTTCTCGGGATGGTTTGTAGAGTTTTGTGTGTGTTTTCTGGCACAGTTCAAGCCCCTGTCCGCATTTTGTCTTTTTGCCCGCTGACATGACAGGTGGTGGTCATCTGGCATGTGCGCTGTCAGTGGGGAGAGAGGGAGAGAGAGACTTAGAGGGAGAAAGGGGTCTCCCTCTCTCTCTTTCTCTCTCTCTTTCTGTATTTTACACACTCTCTCACTCGTACACCCTTTAGGCGGGTAGGACGCGCAGGTGCCACGCTGTGCACAGAACAGGGTTGTAATGGGAGCCCATAGTCAATAAGAAATGAAAGCATGGTGACTATCTGCCCCGAATGTAGTTTTTCTGTTGCAGTTCTGAGCGTGAATTGCTTACGCTCTGGACGTTTCTGCAGCGGTTCCGATAGCGATCCTGTTCGGAAAACTATTTCCTGTATTTTCCCTGGTTTTCGAGATGCAAATAGTCAGTGTTCAACCACATAATTGCATCAGGTTTGCGTGAGAAGTTTTACTCCACTTTGGTTGTCAGTCATGGTTTCAGAGCAGGTCATCGCGCTCTGCCGTGTATTTTTTTTTCTTTCACGCAGATAACATGGAGAAGGAGCGACTCACACTGAGCGCTGCCGCCTGTGAAGATAAGCGCAATTATTAAAGTTTCACTATGACGTTTTGGACTGATTCACCATTCTCGAGATTAATCCACTGCTTCGCGAGCTTTATGTGATGTTCCTCTAGAGAAAAGGCAACTTGTTTGTTTGCAATTTGTATTTTTTTGTATTTAGTATACGGAGTGCTGCATATAGTACCACATTTGACACGTTAGGATTAACTTGGATTTTCTTTAAACATTAAATATATATGTGTTTATGTATATAAGTATTTAAAAATATTTATATAGTCAGTCAGTCATTTGTTTAAATGGCAGAAATAAGGAAGATAATCCACTGTAATTATCCTCTTACACACATGCATGCACACACACACACACACTCACACTCACAGATGCACATCTCTCTGTGGGGTTCCTGTTCACCTGTTGCTCTGTCTGACTACAGTCCCTACCCAGCTTCCACGTTGTCCATGCTCTCCCTTCTGATTGGCTAACCATCCACCTACTGTCTGTGCGTGTGTGTGCACATGCATTGCTGTGCTGCACAATGCCAGTGCAGGTCCCAACACGCCAGGGTCATGAAATTATGATCACATGTGCCGATCCCAGTATCTGTGGAAACCAAAAACATTGGAACCTGTTCATCCATCCTCCCTCCCTCCTTCCCTCCCTCCTACTGCTGTTCTTCTTTCTCTCTCCCCTTGTGGGTGTCTTGGCTAAAAGCCTGCACCCAAACCTTCAAGAATGACTGGTTCTGTCTGTGTTGACACCTGATGAGTTAAAGAGTGGGCTGAGTTCTTTATGCTCTCTGTAAAGAGACGATTAGGGAGTAGTTTGGAAATAAACTGGAACTCATTGTGCTATTATTTACCTTGCTATTATCTTGCACTATTCTTTTTCACACAATTTGTATTTCCTCGTCTGTCTGTCTGCAGTGTTTACAGTAGCGAGGAGGATGAGGAGGAGACCGAGATGTATGAACATGATTACGATGGCACGCTGGCCAAGGCGGGCAAACGCCACCTTGGCAAAACACGCTGGACTCGAGAGGAGGTACGCACAAAATACACTGCACTAAACAAGTCAAAACATTACAAGCGATATGAAATTTAACACAGTTGAAATGTTGAAGAGAAACTCTCTCGGAAAAGGTCACCTCCCACGGCCCTGAGAAAATTTCTCCTCATTATTGTCTGGCCTGACCACATTCACAGACTATTGTTTTGATATTAAATTGCGTGTGATACTGATACACAAATCCCTGACAAATCTCTCTTTTTTTAGGATGAGAAGTTGAAGAAACTTGTGGAAGTCCATGGATCAGAAGACTGGAAAGTCATTGCAAACTTACTAACTGTAAGTGATACAGTAGGCCTGCATGCATACAGGCATAGACAGAAGCAACATGGCTAAACAGTAACAAATGGGAGGATTTTCTATGTACTTTGTAATTTCTAATCCTCTTGCTCTGTTTCTCCCCAGAACCGTACAGATGTGCAGTGTCAGCACAGATGGCAGAAGGTTCTCAACCCAGAACTCATCAAAGGGCCGTGGACCAAAGAGGAGGACCAGAGGGTAAGAAAGCAGTCCTTTATTACCCTTAATGATAAACATGCAGGTCTAAACGTCTCATGCCCAAAATGGTGAAAATCAGCAATGAAACCATATCAGGTGTCAAAGTAAATGCACAATGCAAGAGTAACTATTAAGTTAACACAACCTTGAGATATTTCCATGAAGATACATCTGACCTTTGTCACTATTTGAGCTGAAATCCAGTGTTAAAAAAAACCTTAAACAATTACCTGATGTTCCTGTGTGATTAAAGCAACTATTCTGTGGCAACCCCCTTGGCTCCTATTGCACACTTTTAGTTTCCCAAAGAGTTGTTGTTAGCCAACAGGCAGCATGTTCAAAACCTGCGAGGTATTTATTGAGCTGGAGTGATGGAGTTATGTTTCCAGCCAGATGCCACTGTAATGATTAGCAGAGTGGCTAACGTTCCACTGGAAACTCCCTCAGTCCCTCTCGCCACCAGGTGTTCTCAATGACCTCCTCAAGTAGCAAGATAAAGGAGACGAGAGCAGAGTCACACCGTTTACAGATGTTTGAGATTTAGTCTGGGTTACTAAAAAGTTTTTTATTGTTTTTTTTCCTCTCTCCCTCTCCCCCTCATGTCCTTGTGACCTTTTTATCTTATTTTCTCACTATGTGCCCCTTTACTTCTCCCTCTCCTCCCTGTTATTGCTCCTTCCTTCCTCTTTCTTCATGCCCCTCACTACCATTTACTTCTCTTCATTTTCAACACTCTTCCCCCTCCCTTCTCATCTTGTTCTACCCACCCCCCTTCACCTTCCCCCAACCTCCCATATACACACACACAACCCAAGGTGATCGAGCTGGTCCAGAAATATGGCGCCAAACGCTGGTCGGTGATCGCCAAGCACCTGAAGGGTCGCATCGGAAAGCAGTGCCGCGAGCGCTGGCACAACCACCTGAACCCAGAGGTGAAGAAGACGTCGTGGACCGAGGAGGAGGACAGGATAATCTACCAGGCGCACGAGAAGCTCGGCAACCGCTGGGCCGAGATCGCCAAGCTGCTCCCCGGCAGGTGAGGTGGACAGTGCGCAAGAGAGAGAGACAGAGGGAGGGAAAGGTAGAAAAAGAAAAGGAGAAGCTAGATGAATCAAGGAACACTTGTGGGTCAGCTGTGCAATGTTGCGGTGTAGAGGGTGAAATGGAGGGGAGGACGTTGAAGAAGGAATCTGGTGAGAAGAAACAAGTGCGAAAAGAAGTGAAGTAAGAGCGTGACAAAAAAGTTGAAGAATTATTCAACTGATGAAGAGACAATCATCTTGATATAGAAAGGACTAGAGTCAAATGACAAAAGATAAAGGGCAAAAGAGAAAAAAAAGACAACAAGTGTTGTTCTTACATGATTAGAGTTGCTCTCTACTGATAAACATATCAGTAAGTGTGTGCCAAACAGTGCCTGTGTCTGTGCATGGCAGACTGCGTGTGTGTGTATTGATAAGGCTATCAAGCCGTGCGAGCCTTGTTCTCCCCTCTAAGTGAAGTTCTGTTTGTCACGATTTTTTTTTTGATAGGACTGACAACGCTATAAAGAACCACTGGAACTCCACCATGAGGAGGAAGGTGGAGCAGGAGGGCTACCTTCAGAGCACATCCAAGAACAACAACTCCTCGCTCTCCATCAGCTACATCAAGAGCAACAATCACATCATCGGTTTCCCACACCACTCGCCCAATCACTACCCGTTCATCCCCGACACACACAGAGTGAGTGGCCTTCACTCCCCAAAGTTTGGACCCAGACGTGTTGATCTATACGTCTGATGCTAACGTATTTATGTTCGCATCGACAGGTACTGTTCCCAATGACCTCACATTTGAACTTCCGGAACATTCCCCAGCATGGAACCGCTGCTATCCAGGTAAGGGCAGGTGCATTTGTTGGCGCACTACGGGACGAGACGAATTATCTCTGAAGTCGGACTCTCGTTTTTTTTTTTTGCAGAGACACTATAGTGAGGAGGACCCCGAGAAGGAGCAGAGAGTGAAAGAGATCGAGCGGCTGCTCATGTCGACAGAGGATGAGATCAGGGGACAGCCGTCGTTACCGGTGAGTGGTGGGTCTGTTGTCTGCAGGGTGGCAGCCGAGCTTCGAGATATTTCAGTGTGACAGCATGATTTACGTGCATGCGTGTTGAACCCTATGTGTAAGGACAGTGGTTGGATGTGTGTGTGTGTGTGTGAATAAAGAGGAGGAAACATCTGGGGGGTCTGTTTCTGCAAAAGTGATGAAATAGGACCTTATCACCATTAGCGTGTGTGTGTATGTGTGTGCGTGTGTGCTTGTGCGCACATGTCCCCTTGTGCAACCCTGCACCGAACACTTTTGTCGCTCTTAACATTTAAGTTCCCTTTCTTCTTCAACTTTTCCTCCTTTGTATGCTACGTTTTTTTTCCCACATTCTCAGGCTGACATTTCCTCTCTTTCGCGCTGCTACCACATTTGCCGTGATGATGTTCTCCGCCGCTCACTCTCAGTGTCCCTTTCTGCCCCCCAGATGAACCTGACCTATCCGAGCTGGGCCGGCCAGAGCTCCGTGGCCGGCAGCTTCAGCCAGGCGGCCGCCCCCGCCCTGCCCCTCGACCAGAGCTGCCTACCTGAGGAGAGCGCCTCCGCGACGCGTTCCCACAGTGGCCCCGGCCGTAGCGGCCACAGTCACCCGGCGTTCTCAAACGCCATTCCCGAGTACATGGAGTCAGTCATTGATTCGGTAAGTGTCTAGAAAGGGACAGAGCAAAGTCAGAAGCAGAGGGGGGTGGGGAGAAAAGACAGAGTAGCAATTAGCATTAGCACCAGTAGCGGGCCCTCACACGTATTTTCCCGCCTTTTTCTTAGAACCTCTCCTCAGTGGATGAGGCCGCTACCGGCGGGCTCCCGGATAGGAGCGTTCTCAGAACAGACAGGGTCTTATCCAATCAGGGCTCGAGAGCCTCTCACGGAGCATGGGCGGGCTTCATCTGCTCAACTCCCAAGGCTTCGCCCGCCAGAGCCCTGCCCTTTTCACCCTCACAGGTAGTTCCAATAGCTGCGTGTGATTAGATCATATCCACCCGATCACCAGCCTGCCACCTGACCATTACCAGCCAATTTAGTGTTTCCTTTCCATCCTTTTCACGTCATTTCATCTCTAATATGTCTCTAGACGCACCAATCCACCTTTCCTCCAACCATGTGCACCTTCTTGATCATTTAGATCAAACAGAACATAACCATCAATCAAGCTGCTTTGACTGATCGACCTCTTTCTTTCTTTTTCACAGTTTCTCAACCAGTCGATGAGCTCTGAGCACTCTGACAACGACAGCTTAACGATGAGTGAGCCCGTGGACACCAAGCCTCTGATCGACCACACTATCAGGCCCCAGAAAGAGAACGAAATGTAAATAGCTTTAGCCCTGATGCATTTTATCACACCCACATGTGTTGCATTTGGATGATTTACAAACAGTTTTTATCTCCTTCTCTCTCTCAGGTTCAGAACCCCAAACATTCGTCGTTCAATCATGGAGTCATCTCCGTGCACGCCCACACCTTTCAGGTCATCCGTGACCCTGCAGGAAGCCAAATACGGACTCCTCAAACTACTGGTGAGACTTTTAAAATAGCTCAAGTGATGTTTTTTTTGTTGCTCATTATTCTGTGATGATAACTTATGGTTGATGTGTGTCATTTCCAGAACTTGGAGCAGCAGATGGTAGAGTCCATCAAGCAGGAACCAATGGAGTGTGCCATTGAACAACCTCCCCTGAAGAAGATCAAACAAGAGGTAATTTCCACTCAACCGAAGCACGCAGTCATGGAATATCTGCACAGCAGTATGACATGGAAGTTTTACTTTTCGTTTCAGAGAAAACTAAATGAAAAGCGCACTGCACTTTCAGTTTGAAAGTTGTGGTAGAAAAAGTGGGTTCGGGCTTTACTTCGCACATGTCGCTTAACGTTGCATTTTGGCTCCTAGGTGGAGTCCCCGTGCGAGAGGAGCCCGTGCATGCAGTGGGAAGGACAAGAGCTTCACACACAGCTCTTCTCGCCCAATGGCCCAGCACAGGAAGTACCTGTAAGCCCACATCTGACTCATAGATCACAAAGCAGAGTTCATTAACATAGCACAAAGCTGCTCTCTGGCTTCTCTTGCTAAGATGTGTTCTCTTCATTCTCCTTCAGGACCTTCTCACGAGCTCATTACTGAGTGAAGATGGACACAAAGCCTACCACCTCCCTCAGAGAGGCATGGGCAGCCCACTACAGGTGTGTAAAAGTTTGTCTAAGTCACTAATTGGAAAAAAAAATGCTGAAATGATGGCAAGAATGAAACTCACTGTCCTCTGTTTCTGTCGCTAACAGGAGCTCAGTTCCTGGGAACAGGCAACCTGTGGGAAGACAGATGAGCACGTTTTGGCCTCAGAGCAGAGCCACAAGTACATCAACACTTACCCTACGAGGACACTGGTCATGTAGACAGGTTGATGTGGAAACGCAGACAATCCCTGCGCTGGATGCAGCAGCGCCGTGGGTTACATATTTGTTGTGGTACAACAGTTGGGAGAGGCTCGATGCCATTCGTGTTTTCACACTCACACTTGTTGGATTTCGACCAACCAAAGACTATAAAATTCTCTTTTTTTTCTGTTTTTTTTTTTATTATTGTCACATTATCTTATATAAAGAATTTGCTTTTTGGTTTTTAAAAAAGTATGTCCTGTCACTCACTTTTGGTCCTGTCACTGTATTGTTATCAATGTTGTATTATAAATGGGAAACGGTGGCTATATAATTAGCATTTGGGCTGTATTATTAATTTCGAATTTTGATATTAATATAAAGAACAAGTTAATTAATTTATTTCTGTTGCTTTGATTATGAATTTTATTGTTAATGTTTTTTTTTTAATAATTGGCCAATGGAGCAGTGTTGTAAGTTAAGTATTTAAGCCCTCCTAGCATTATTGTGAATCCAAAGGCATATTAGTCCACTCAAAACTGACTTCTGTCATGAAAGTTTTCATTTTTCTTCTTTTTTTTTCTTCAATCTCTTTTCACTGGACGTGATAGGTCTATAGAGAATTTCAAGTGTTTGGTCTGTACCAAACGCTTAACTACAAACCAAGAGCATTCTTTGACTACGAATGATCATGTTGTACACCACAGAAGGGGCCAGCCTCACTAGTATTACCCACTTACTACATTGGCACCTTGATTTTCATTTCCAATTCATTGCTGGCCTTGCATGGAGAAACAATCAATGAACAAACATCCTATTTGTTAAATTAAAGGTATGAATATATGTATTTATGCATATGTATATTTATACGTTTTAAAAGCTTATATGTTTGAAACCATGAGCTTCACCCAGTAAGAGTTCAAGCTGCACTTGAATTTTTTTTATTCTCCATAAAAGGCGAGAGTACTAAACACTGATATTTTATATTATGCTACAAACAAAAGCCCAGTTGAAACTTTTGTATGTTGGTTTTTTATAAACATTTCTTGAATAGTTTTGTATTATTTTGTGAAGCATATTCAATCAGCATTTTGTTTTCTTACTGAGACTGCAGTAGACCATGTCAAACACTTAGCAGACAATCCTTTTATATGTCAAAATGCCTTGTTTTTATACTAGCTTTTGTGCTCAAATGATTTTATAAAGCATTTATACATGCCAAGTTTTTATGTTTTTATACTTTTATATACTGCCTAGAAAATAAAGTGTGTTGCTTTTTTTACATCCCTGTTCTCAAGTGTCACTTTGTTAATATTAGTCTAAAGATCTTAAAAAAGGTCAAACGTTTCTCTCTCCAGGAGAGAAATCTACAGTTGATTATACATTTCCATATATTTAACCTGCAAATACACTTTTATTAGGCAGAGCTTCAAAGCAATCAGCCTGTAGTGCTATAATTTCCAAAAGTAAATAGCAGCGTGAACTTGCACATTATTGGATGGTGTTTAAAGTGAATGAGCTATTTGCTCTCTGGTGTCTCGATAGTATAAACTATCTCTAGTATTCAAATTCTATGCGATACTGTACTATTCAAATACTCCACCTACTGCTTCTCACACACACACACACACACACACATACAATCTGACGGATACAAAGGTTAATGGTCATAAAGTTGAGCTGTGCATATCATAAAATGCTGCCGCTCTCTGCCAATTCCTATGCTAAGGTAATAAGCAAATGTAGGCAACCGTTGCCTCTCTTTCTGTGGATAAGAGACCACTCATAAATGCTCCACGCAGGCAGCGCATGAGGGCTGTGACCTGTCAGCACATGTGGTATACTGTACACAATTAGTGCTTTAAAACAGACTTAATCCTCATTGTTCTCCAAAAAACACACGCGGGCACCACATGTATGAGCTTCACATTCAGTCTCTTGAGGAGACTTGTTTTCCTGTGAGGCCACGAAAGTCAAGGGGCCCAGACTCAGACCAGCAGCTATATTTACACCCCCCCCTCCCTCCCTCCCTGCCACCACCTGCCCCCTCACCCACCCACCTCACCCCGATACACCACAGTGCCCTCAAATATAGATTCCCATCTCAAATATGAGTCTCGGAGGGATACACAAACAGATATGACATTCATCGCCATAGACTCTGTTAACAGGAACCGTGATATTCAATGCAGAAATAGTGTCTTCGGGGAGCGCATTTACTGCAGCATTAAGCAGCTCATATTGCATGGATTCACGTGTTTAAAGGATTGTGTTGTCATTGTTGCAATAATAACGGTGTGAAAATGTCTCCTTGCTCGTCTCCAATTGGGTTGTTCAAATTCAAAGGACGCATTCAAAGTTCAACGTCAGCATTTGTAGTGTGTGTGATGTTTTGTGTGTGTGTATTTATGTGTGTGTGTGTGTGTGTGTGTGTATGTGTGTGTGTGTGTGCAAGGGAGGGGAGGGGGATCTAGTGGAAGGAGGCCAAAGCGAGCAGCACACTTTCACATTGGGAATTTCGCCATCTTCTACTACACCCACAGCCCAAAACCCCATGAGATTGACAGACACCTGCTTCCACTGAATGAGGAGGAGGCAGCTGGCTGTGTGCATGTGTGTGTGTGTGTGTGTGTGTGTGTGTGTGTGTGTGCGTGTATGTGTGTCTGTGTGTGTCTGGATGGTGGTTATTAGACAAAAACAATATACGACACAGATGGATGTAAAAAGACATTTATAGTGTGCCTATTTGTTCATCACAGGGCTGAATCATTGCCCAGAGTTTATGAAGTGATCGTACGTGAGGGACCGTTATCATCGGCAGGGCAGGGCAGCAGTCATTGGAGAAAAGTAGGAGAGGAGAGAGTGATAGTAAATAAAACATTGAGCCGCATTGCATGTGCATTGATATTGAATCCTCTGGTTCATTTGAGTTCAGAGTTTTTCTCCCAGTGCATTAGGTTTAATGTGCTTTAGCAAATCAAAGACAAACAAAATGGCACTGAGTATCTTTTTTGTATAGTGGGCAGACAATGAAATATAGAAGACAACATGCATCTGTTGTTGAAAAGGTGTGAGGCCATTGTAGTCAAAGCTCAACTGACTCTCTAAAAAGGGATTCACTGACCTTTCAGTGAAGGAGGAAATGCAAAAAATGGCTGGTGCATCTGTCACGGACCAAAACACAGCTCCCATGACGTTCCTCTTGGTATTAGTGATCGTATCTGCTGCTCTGACACCGGTTTGGTTCACGGCTGCCATGGCAACAAGGATGTAGACCGAGGCAAAAAGGTTGTGACATCTAGATGTAGCTGTTCAGCACTTCTTAAAGGTAAACTTTAGGTTCAGATTTGAACAGTCAGTGTTAATGGATGTTAATGGATCACAAAAATTGGCACACATTTTACGAAACAACCCGCCCGAAATGGGTAAGCAGAAGTCGACTCTCACTACTATATTTTTTTTTTATTTCACCCTCCTTTCCCTTTTCAAATCAAACAAGTCTGTCGCAAGCAGATTGGGCCATAAATTCAGTTTGACGTGTCACAATAGATTTATAGCCGGATGTTGCAGAAGTGGCGGGCTCCTGAACACGCGCGCGTTTCATGCTCGCGGATGCACGCACTCTGGATTCTCTCGCATTCAGGCCGGTGGTGCTCTTGGCCTGCATAGATTACATTACCCTAGCCTGATTTCCTCATTCCTTGGGCGCTGTTGTGGTCGGAGATACTCAGGCAAGAGCAGCCGCTCCCTGCTGGCAGCGGTCAGGTAGGAGGGCTGGGCTTGGGCTGGTCGCGCCTGATAACCACCCTACCCATCCATGGTACGGAGAGGAACGGAGGGCAGAGTAGGAGACGAGGGATGCAGACAGACAGAGAGAGAAAGAGAAAGAGGGTTTTTTTTTGTCATGTCTAAATTTTCATCTTTAATTCTGGGTTTCAGATCCTGCGACAAAAGGTCAACAAGCAAAAGCTGAATAGAGAGTGAACATATTTTCTGGACAGAATGCTAACTTAAAGGATAGCGAGGTATGGAGTTAAGATGTTCTCCCTGTGTTTATGTGACATTTCTCTGGATTTTATACCCACAGTCCAAAAACACACATTTTTAGGCAATAGGTTAAAATAGAATGGAAAATAGAAGATTGACATAACAGATAGATGCAGGCTGGTTTACCTCTTTCTTGCCTTTTCATTGATGAACATCAGATGATGAATATTTTTTCTCTATACGTAAGAACTATATTACCAATAAGGTTGACTGAAGACTCTAAATTGCCCTCTTGGTTTGAGATTGAATGCCCTATATGCACTGGAGCAAAAGCACCAGCAGACCTCCGTGACACTGTAGGGTAATGAATTAATGAGTGGTAAATCTGTCACTAAAAAGGCAGAAGAGAAAAGCCAATCTGCCTCTGTTAATAACAATAAAAGATAAAATAAAACAAGTAGTTCAGTGGAATTCAAAGGCTTTGCAAGATTTCTAGCCAGTACCTTCTCGCTGTATGCATTAAAACAATCTAATAATCCCAAAGCACATCCTCAGCCCATTTTTTAGATACATTATCTATGTTTGTGATGGTTTGGCCTATTGAAGGACCCATCCACACAGCCCCTCTTCCCCCCTCCACCCACAAACACACACTGGTGACACACATTCAAAGATCTCGACTGAAGATGAAGGCTTTATGTAAGAGGCCACTTTCAGTGTTTTTTTTTCTATAGTCAGAAGCATGCACATATATTGAGTCTTAAAACACATCATCACCTCATAATAAGTTGAGTAAGATATACATTAATGTACATTTGCTATATTTATATCCAGTCCAAACAGATTTACTATTGCTGTTATCAGAAAATAATAGTGCTTTTGTATTATTGGACTACATAGAAGACACAGAGCGTTTCTTTTGACCTTTATGTGTCTCAACAAAACTACTATAATACTTGGTGTAATGGAGCCTTTATGCAACCGGGATGAACAAATGAGAGTTTTGCAAAAGAATCTCAGTCGACATTTCAGTGTTTATACTATCTGACCTAATCTGTCCGGGGTTACACACTCTCTCTCTGTGACTGATGAAACATGCAGGACTGGATGAAAACAGAACCTCCTGAGGTTTTGGTGAAACAAATTAAGTGAAACAAACCTTCGGCAGGAGTTTCATCAGAGCTTAAGAAGAAGTTGCGGCACAACAATGAGCCGCTGGGTTTTAAAAGTTTAGCAGCGTGGGTAATTCCAGTATGTAGTGAGCGGGAGACTGATTTTTTTGCAGCATCCAAAAGTTGTTCACTGTGAAAAAAAGATTCTGCTCTAAATGGAAATAATGTGGGACGAGCGTGCTTTAAATCGGCCTAATCAGACCCACAAGTAGGACAGTGTAACCTATATATAACACCACACCACAAACTTTGGGTGATTTAATGTGAAGGCGACAGTTTTGGTCCCAATTCAGAAGTTGATCATTCACAAAAAAGCTATTTTGGGCCATACTCGATTGACTGTTTGAATTTCTGTACAAAGATAAGTATTACAACGACTGCTGCGAACATATGGATTGTGCACAAATATGGGTGTGTGTCACAACAGATGAGTTTTGGGACACATTGTCGTTGTTTTCGTTTGTTCCGTTTGCAGATAGAGGTAAAGGTGCAGGACCCCTGCCCAAAACGTCCCAGCGTGTCTGCAACCACGTGAGGACCATAACACATGGACTGTATACAATGCCCCACTTGCAGCCACTGACTCGCAATCACAAAAATGCACATGCATGCATATGGTTACGCACATCCAGGACACACAGATTGAGCAGATAGACCCCTGCCATGCAGAGAGAGGGGCTGAGATAGAGAGGCGACGGAGTGGAGAGAGAGGGAGAGAGCGAGAGAGACGAGGACTGTTGGAGCTGCTGCTCCAGTGATTAGACTCGTCTGTAACAGTTACTGTGTCCCCAGATTTGGCTGCCATTCGTTTGGCAGTTTGTTTGTTGTTTTTCAGGACTGAAAAAGGTATAGAGCAATGTGCCTGCTGCAGATAGCCCAAAACAATAACTGTAAACATTGTAAAGTGGGTCAGGACTGCGAAAGTAGTGCCAACGGTGTCAAAGAGTAAGAAAACAGACGTTTGGCGATTTGATTAATGACTGAAAAACAGAAGTATGGAAGGAGATCAGCGGGGGAGAAAGAATGAAAGGTGTTTTTTTTTATTGGCATCAAAAAAACAACAAAAAAAACAGCAGGTGAATGGTTCTAATGTTGTTTGAATTAGTAATGAAAATGTGTTCCCATGCAAACTAAGCCCTTTGAGACTGACACACTTCTTGAATGTCAACACAATAGCTTAAAAGACATCACTGCCAGGATACATTACATATAAGAACACAGCTGCATGCAGCATTATTATTATTCTGCTAGTGGGAATAAGGCGTTATATTAAAATCAACACAACAAAAGTGAACTTGAGGTGTTTTAAACCAGTGTTTTTTGTGGCACATATATGTATATGTGTGTGTATGTGTGTGTATGTGTGTGTGTGTGTGTGTTTGTGTGTGTTTGTGTGTGTGTGTGTGTGTGTGCTGGGATCCAGATTTTCATAACAAAAAGTAATGGAGTTACCAGTAATATAGCGACATAACGGTGATAGATGCCTCCAGAACAGAGTATTAGTACCAGAAACAGCATCTATGACAAAAGCAGACAAAATTGTCCTGCAGATTTCAAAACTTACATTGTGTGTCTATGTATATCATAATGTATATTAGTATCATGTCAAAAGTCCATCGTCGTCATGTTGTAGCTTGTCAAGCTGAATGTTTTTTTGTCGTTATTGGCAGAGGAGTGCCGCTCATGTTAAGCTCATATAACACATTATGGTCATATTTGACTGTTTTCATACAGTATATAAATTGCACAGTAACAAGAGACAATCTCCAACATAACTATGGGTTTGGCAAGCCGATGTGGAAGTAGAATATGTGGAGTGATATAAAAAAAAAAAAACATACAGTATCTACACCGCAAATAAATCCTCCTCATAGGAGGAGCAGGTGTTTAACAGGTTCTATGTGAGAAACCACAGAGACATAGACGCACATGCAGAAATGGACCGGAACAAGCACACAGACAGACATACTCTCACGGCCACAGCCTTCTGGTGCTGAGTCGTGTGGTCAGGTCTTTCACTCGCTTTCCTGACTTGCTGAGACCAAGGCCTTTTTTTCCCCCCCTGAAACAGTCACACACACATACTCCAGACACTTCCACTTAGACCTCTTTTGTCTACTTTCACATCGGTCTGTCTTGCTTTCTTTTACTCATGAGCTGACAGAGAGAAACAGAAAGAAAAGATTTTTGAGAAAGAATCAGAAGCAATTAAATCTTCCGGTGTTGCTGTGAATCCAAAATAAGTCTGGGAATTTCTGCTTTCTAATGTGTGTGTATGTGTGTTTGTGTGCATGTCACTATGTCTGCCAGTGTGTGTGTGTGATGGAAAGCTCTGGGTGGGTATTTCTATTTGGGTTCAGGATTTGGTGGGGGCAAGTCGGGGGGGGGGGGGGGGGGGGGGGGCGTGTGGCTAACTTTTGTCTTGAGAACTTGTGCATGCATACAGTCACAAGTATCCACACACACATACACACACACACACACACACACACATTCATTTACACAGCACAAAATGACATGTTTTCCCGCTCGGGCTTGGTCCAGCTTCCCTATTCACCTGGGTAAATAGAGCAGAAGGAAGGGCCTTTCAATGGAGCCCACCACACACACACACACACTTGTGCACACACACACACATGCACGCACGCATACACGCATACACACACAAACACACACACGATCACTATAACTCCACCCTGCACTGCCATGGCCGCATCTGCACACAAACACTCACATTCTTCCTCAATCTAACATCCACCAACACATACACACAAATTTGTCTCCTGAAACACTCCTCTCCTGGAATCCTCTCCTTGGTTTCTCCCCTTGAGCCCTCTCCTCTTCGCTTCTCCTCTCCTCCGGCCGTGCGCTCCATTGTTGTCCCTAAGTGATCCTGACATGTGGATTCACATGGCATGAGCACGCCTGACCGCATCGATTTAGGACACTTGTCCCCGGGGTCCCCCAGCGGGCAAAAAAAATCTGCCCTCGATCCACTCTCCACCCCTCCAAAAACACACTCACACACCCTCTCCCAATACACCCCCTACTGCCCTTGAACTCATTTGGAAGGTGGGTGGGTGGGTGTGGCTGGAGGTAATGGGGAGAAAGTGGTGTGTGTGTGTGTGTGGGTGTGTGTGTGGGTGTGTGCGTGTAAGTGCATGTGAGCAAGCAGAAGTGGGCATAATTGCACCAATGAGATAACAATACTCAGACCTCAGGCTAGTTTGTGGTCTGCAGGCCAAAACACAGGCAAGCTGAAAAGGCAAACACACACACACATACACACACACACACACACACATTCTCAGTGTGCACGACACCTGTTATGAAATAAAGCGGTGAACAGAGCAGTGACTGTCGACGACTCACATCATTAGTTCTGAGCAAATGTTCCTCTGTGCAGCCCAGGCGTTTTCTCTGTTCATGAGTAAGCATGCCTGTGTGTGTGTGTGTTGCAAAGGACATATGGGAGGAAAGAGCAGCATGAGTGACATGAAACAAAACTTAACTAAACCAAACAAAGAAAAGGACAGTGCAGCTGCCAGTGAGTGCATTACGCAGCCTTAAAAAACAGCTTTGCAGCATTCAGTGAAATGGTTATTATGAATGGCAATCTGCTCCTGACACACAGTTTGCATCACTAACAGTGAAAGACTTGAACAATACAAATGCAGGCTGCATTATGCCTCAGAAAACCTCAGAAAATTCTGACCTGGCCTCTAGGTCAAAGCTCCGCAGACTGACATGATATACAACTCCAAAAAGGTAACAAATTCTTACATTTGTGAAGCTTGTCTTAGTAACCTGTCATCAAATAGATGACATATTTGCCCATATGCTCATGCACCTGAGCAATTACTTGTGAAATCCTTTAAGCTTTACAACAGTGATGACCCGGGCAACATGGTGACTTGGTGGTTAGCACTGTCGTCTCACAACCAGAAGAACCAGGGTTTGGCTCCTGGGTCAGACAGAGGTCAATTCAGTATGTTCACCCTGTCTCCATGCGTTTTTTACGTTGGACTATGGTTTCTTCCCACAGTCCAAAAACATGCATCTAGAGGTGGACTTAGAGTCTAAATTAGACCTGGGTATGGGTGTGAAAGTGAACGGTGTGCGTATGTGCCCATACACATCGAGCTAAGGTAAATAAGACCCCCTGAGACAGCAGTTACGTGACGTGACCCAGCTGTGTTGATGAAAGGGCAGAAATTACAGTATGTTGAGAAACAGCTCAAGCTCAGCAGCAAGCAGACTGACCTGAGGTCACAGCAATGCTTCACAAAACAAGCTGGAGCTGAAAACTAGAGGTACTTATGTGGAAGTCACATGTGCGGAAGTCACACTGAATCAAGGCCAGCGTTGTTGTGCCTGCTCAGCATGCTTTCGAGGGAGTAGTTCTTCAAGAGGCAGCGATTGTCCAGCTGTGCAGAGGTGAGAAAACAGATGACAGCTTATTGTCCTCACACAACTATCATGACACTCTTCGCCCATATAAGAGAGCACGTCGATGAACGACAGCCTGACATTAAGCAGCTTTATCCCCATTTTAGTGATTCATCAAGCCTCACCCTCCTGATCCCCTTAGACATGTCAGAACGACAATTTCAGAGCTGGTTAACCTGAAACTGTTACGGCACTGTGACATCAGGAATGGAGACCTGCGGGCTTGTCGCTGTTAAAAAAAAAGCATCTATCACTAAGTTTTGCAATTGTTTGTTATCATTAAATCTCTATAAGTGTCACAACTTCCACATAAATGACGACAGGAGCGTTTGTACGTTCTGTACGCCACATACCCACCCATGACACAGTTCACACTCTTCCTCATCCTGAATGTTGATGTAATTCTCTTTGCTCTCCTTTCTTCTGTGGAAGAAGGCGGTAGGAAGAGCAATTGCTGACAAAGGCCACATTTACCCGAATATGAGTGTGTCTGTGGGGTATATGTGTGTGTGTGTGTGTCTCTGTATGAGAGCATGCAGGTTCACTGCTTAAAGACAGTGCCTATGATGCTCTCTTCCCTTAAATCTAGTTTTAGTTTAAGTACACAAACAAGTCTTGACAGAGGATCCTTAATCGCAAACACATATAGAAAACGTCGAACAGTTTTCTGAGGGATGTTTAAGGAAGCACTTTGGTGTCTTGATATATTTTATGTAATATTATGATTAAGTTAAGCCAAGTTTTTCAAGTTTTGTATCAACTGTGAACCACACCAGCGTTTCTACAGCTCAAGCATCATGTGCTCAGTGGGCCATCCATACATCTCCAGTGGCTGCAGTGAAGTGATTTTGTCAGTGGTGGGAAATTCAGAGCAAACGTGGATGTCTGAGTGTGTGTGTGTGTGTGTGTGTGTGTGTGTTTGTGTGTTTGTGTGTGTGTGTGATACATATACAGAGCGATGCAGACGGCAGGTTTTGTGCCACCTGTCCCTTTAAAGATAAGAGTAACAGATACCGTATGGCTCGCAAGGTGTGTTTCGGAGGTCTTATCTGAGCCAGTATATCTTGAAAGTAAGTCGGCATGACACACACATATGCACACACCATAATAAAGATTACGCAACAGAGAGTAAGCTACTTCTGTGCATCTATCTGCCTGTGCATCTATTTAGTGAATTGTAACAATCAGAAAAAATTATAACCAGATGATGAGATACAGACAGCGTGTTAGTGCTCAAATTCATAAAGAATGTGAAATGGGAAATAATACAAGTGTTGCGTCACAGTGTTTTCAACATATGTGCAATGTCAGCATTTAGAGGGATGGACCAGAAGTCAAGTGTACATTGTGTCCTTTCTTTTTTGCCTTTCACACACAAAAAGCTTTCATGTGCCACTGATGATAAAGAGGGCTGTTCATCCTAACAATGATTTAGCATTAATTATTAACGCGAGTTTCTGCTCTCACTCCATGATCAGCTGCCTTTTTCTAAGCCTCTGACAAACACTTTCAGAAAATGGCACGGTACCCTGCAAGTTAACACGGGCGCTTATGTTGACACGCTGTGCCAATGTATCGTCCACATTAACATCATAATAAACTGTAACTGCTCTTGTTGGACAGCTCAGCGGAGTTGAACTTTGTAACAAATCTGCAAATTTGAAAGCAGGTGGAGAATAGCGCTGTTGCCACACAGAAAGGAGGTCCCTAGTTTCCTCACCTTCTGACCATATCTGAGGTATAAAGCCGGTAAGATAATGGTGGATGGATTAAGATATTTAGAGTAGAAGGGAATAAACATTTATTAGCCCAGCTATGGGGAAATTTCAATTGGCATGAGAATTTCTTAAAGTGTATATACAATGGGGGAAATAAGTATTGGACACGTCAACTTTTTTCTCATTATATTTATTTCCAAAGATGCCATTCATGTGACATTTCTTCCAGACACTGGTATTAACTCAAATAATCCACGCATGAAAAGAAATCACAAGATTCAAGTCCATAAATAATGATTATGTGGAATTAAGTGAAATAACACAGGAAAAAAGTATTGAACACACTATCTGAGACTCGTTTAATACTTTGTGGAGAAGCCTTTGTTTGCAATGACTGCTTCCAGACGCTTCTTGTATGTATGAACTAATCGCCCACACTGCTCAGGTGTGATTTTTGCCCATTTCTCCGCACAGATTGTCTTCAAATCTGGAATATTCTTTGGTGCCCTCTGGTGAACCCTTATCTTTAGTTCTTTCCACAAATGTTCTATCGGATTTAAGTCTAACACATTAATTTTCTTTTTTTTAAGCCATTCGAGAGTCAACTTTGCCGTGTGCTTCGGATCGTTGTCCTGTTTAAAGGTCCAGCCACGTCTCATCTTCATCATCCTGGTGGATGGCAGCAGGTTCATCTCAATAATTTGCCGATAGATGTTTCCATTCATTGCTCCTTCAATTATATGAAGTCTGCCAGTACCCCGAGATGAGAAACAACCCCATGCCATGATGTTTCCACCACCAAACTTCACTGTTGGCATAGTGTTATTTGGGTGATGTGCAGTGCCATTTCTCCTCCAAACATGGTGTGTAGTATGACAGCCAAAAAGTTCAATTTTGGTCTCATCTGACCAGACAACATTCTCCCAGTATTCCACAGGCTTATCCAGATGCTGTTTAGCAAACTTTAAACGAGCTTCATCATGCCTTTTTTTGAGGAATGGTGTCTTGCGGGCTGAGCATCCATAGAGGCCATGGCGGTGGAGTGCATTGCCTATCGTTTTCTCTGTTACACTTGTACCTGCTGCCTCCATGTCTTTCTGGAGCGCTTTCCGGGTGGTCCTTGGCTCTTTGAGAACTCTTCTGACCATCTTTCTGACTCCCTGGTCAGAAATCTTGCGAGGAGCTCCTGTGCGCGGCCTGTTGATGATAAGGTGATGCTTCTTCCACTTGCGGATAATGGCCCCAACGGTGCTTACTGGAATACTCAGATTCTTTGAGATGAGTCTATAAACAGTTCCATTCTGATGCTGAGCAACAATCAGGCTGCGAAGGTCTTGAGAGAGCTCCTTGCTTTTACCCATCATGAGATGTGTCTTGTTTGACTACTTGGTGAAAAAACAACCTGTTTATACGGCCATCAATTAGTACTAACCCAGCTGATGTTGGTTTGCACTCATAGGAAGTACAAAGACTAATTACTTTCAGGTTTGAGATGGTATGGTGCCTTTCCTTGCCAAACTATACAGCTTTCCCATGGTGTGTTCAATACTTTTTTCCTGTGTTATTTCACTTAATTCCACATAATCATTATTTATGGACTTGAATCTTGTGATTTCTTTTCATGTGTGGATTATTTGAGTTAATACCAGTGTCTGGAAGAAATGTCACATGAATGGCATCTTTGGAAATAAATATAATGAGAAAAAAGTTGACGTGTCCAATACTTATTTCCCCCATTGTAGATGCCTTATGTGTAAAAGATCTGTATCCAGACTGGTTCATGTGATACATTTTTGCAAAGACAGATCCTATACTAAGACATAAGAAGGGAAAAAAAACAACAAAAAAGTGTTTACAGTGTACATCATTTTATTCAGATTTGACATCATAACAACTTGTTTAGTGACGTGGTTCACAAACACCATCTGTTGTTCAGGGGACGTTATGTAGTTCATCACATAGACTTGGATACATACCTCTGAGAACACGACTTTCATCATCGCCATATCTTATCCGAACCGTAACCCAACTCTTCAGCCTGAAGTTTGATGAGTTACTTGCATTTTGTCCCCATAAGAGCAGCAAGTCCCCACAATGTGACATTATAGAGACCCTGTGGAGTAATTCATATCTTCACACACACACACACACACACACACACACACACACACACACACACACACACACATACACACACATACACACACACACACACAAACACAAAACCACAGGCTTCACAGTGTAGTTATCTGGGCACAACACTGGGGTACTGTGACCAAGCAGGGGAGCCTGAGCTCATCAGGGGGAAAGAAGTGATGGTGGTGGTGGGTGGAGGGGGGTGTTAGAGGTGTGTAAGTATGGAGAGGGGGGAGAGGGAGGGGGAGGGGGATGCAGGGTGGCAGGAGCACAGCCGTGTACAGAGATAAGAAGCTGTGGGATTGTTGAGTCGAGAGGAAGAAAAAAAGCAGAGAAAACAGATGGATGAAGAGGTTCTTTTGTGTGCGAGTGTGTGTGTGTTTAAGTGTGTGCCTGTACCACAACCTCACTGCAGTCGTGCCAGTACTTAATGTCACTTTTAAAGTGGATGCACTTTAAAAACCAAAGGATTGTTTCTGCCCTCAACCGTGGAGGATGCAGTGACACACACACATTTCACTGGGAACGATGACTAAGATGTTGTTTTTACAAACAGAAAAACAATGTTTATAGTCAACATTTAACTTTCAAAGACGTAGTCAACACATCAAACTGGTTTTGAACTTCAGAGTGAAAACAGAAATACAGTTATCTGTGTTCTGTTTTATTTTTCACTTCGTGTGTATGGTTCAAACATTTCTTTTCCAAGGATCCACTTTAACAAAAGTTTAAAGGCTCTTTTATTTTGCAGAACACGAGTTAATAATGTACGGCCCTTATCCACTCACCACAAACCATCTGCTGGGTGCAGCGTTCTACCTTTCTTTTTTATCAAAGAAGCAGTTAGAGGGGATTCCCACTTCATCCCGGAGATTTTTTCCCGCGATCTGGGAATGAGAAGTCCAGCTGAAGTACAGGAATGGTTGAAGGTGAAAGGTCGCCGGTGGATGTAATCCTCAGAGAAGATGCAGCGTTCGACAGAGCAGGACCAGAGCCCGACTGTGGCTTCACTTGACACCGCTGCCCAAATGAGCGGTGAGGATTATTGTCCAGGTAGCGCATGCGTGTTCGCATTGTTGCTACAAACGCGCTAGTGTGCTGGAGTTCTCATACACACACACACACACACGCGCGCACACAACTTCAGGAGGGAGAGCAGTCTCACACCTGCTTCTGTGATGCATTTGCAGTGATGATGTGTGACAAAAGGTAGCAAATGACATGAAATACTTCACACCTACTCTGACACTAAGACACTATTTGCATAATCACTCACACACGCATACACACACGCATACATAGGCACACACCTGCAGCATGACTTGGCTGAGGTAAGCAAATCGTTGTTGTCAAAACCAGATTTCTGTCTGATCTGACTTTACTCAGTTGCTAACACCCCTACACACACAGGGAGAGAGACAAAGAGAGAGAGAGAAAGAGAGAGAGAGAGAGAGAGAGAGTACCTCATTTTCTTGTCTTTCAAGACAATCTTTCCTGTCTTTGATTTTTATTCCATGACGGATGTCCACACACCAAGGCAGTGAAAACCGAAATCAGAGACTGTGTGAGAGGAAAACAGAAGCAGGAGTTATGCAAAAAACAAAACAGACAACAAGGCCATGTCACCGGTGCAGGAAAAAGGTAGAACATTTGCCCTTCAATAAAAACACTGTCTGTGAATAGTTTGGTTGGTAAACACTGGCACCCATTTGTGGGGGATATCACCACGTCTGCCCGTGTGCACGCGAACACGTGTGCGTACTGTATGTGCGCATGCGCATCACCACTAGCTCGAGGTAAATTCGGCCTAAATCATGTTCTGAGAATTCTGCGTGCCTGCATCAGGTACACGTGCAAAATGTATTAGACACGCGCGCGCACGCCGCTCGCACACACACGCACGCATAAACACACGGGCACAGGCTGTCGTAAACAAAGGGTCCTGTGGGAGGAAGTGCAAGGGAGGGAAAGTACCTCGTCAAGACAACAACAACAGCAGAGGTGCAGGGAGTGACAGCTGCTCACTGAGAGACACATGAGGGATCACCTCTGTGCCATAACAACAAACATGCAGACAGGCATGCACACACACACACACACACACACACACACACACATGCACAGTAGGGTGCTGGACACACGTGACGGACCTAAATGTGAGGGACACTCTGGTGAGCAGATGTTGGCAATGCACGGTTGGGTTGATTGTTGAGGAATAAGGGTCATATATTTTAAGTCGATCACTTATGTTTATTTGTAGATGAGGATCTGAATATAAAAAGTGGTGCAGGAGAGCTATTGTATAAATATATTTGTTTTGGGGGAAGGGAGTGTGGCTCAGGAAAAGACACTGAACCTCAAATGGCCTCTGATGCTGTGTTCACAGGTTGAAATGTGTGCAATTGGTGCATGAGTGTGACAGTATGAATTGTGACATAGAGCTTTGGGTGATCTTAAAGACTATAAAAGTGTTATATAAGAACCAGTCAATTTACCATTCACGGTATGAATTATGGCTTGTTCAAATAGCCGCACCTCCATCTTGAGTTCATTTTTCAATAAAGTATGCATGTGTATTTGCTGGATGTGTATCTCCTGGAGTCAACAAACTTATTGATTTACACAAACAGCTTTTCAAATTGGTCCAGTCTGTGCTAATGTCTTCCAACATTTTCTTCTCCTGGTGCACGGTATCATCTGACAGACTCGCTCAGACACCTGAGGCCAGTGCGCTCATATTATCCAGCACTGCAACTCAAGCTTTCCTGGAATCCCCTCTACCTTATCCTGCTCACATTCATAGGCACAATAGATGTTGTAAATGCTTCTTTGTGGCATCCCATTTTCACATTAATACTGTTTTAACCTTTATCACTTTAATTTCACAGTAAAGAGGCCCCCATTCCTCTGTGGGTATGATAGGAGCAGAGGGCCCTGCCCATCTCCACCCATCCTGATCACAAACCACACACACACACATACACACACACACACTCACACACACGCACACGTGCACTCACACACACACACACTTGTGTTAACCGTGCAGTATCTGACCTCAGTGGGTCCCTCTCCTGACCACAATTGACTCCAATCAAACCTACCCCCAGCACAAACCATAGCCACACCTAGAGGCCCAGTGCCGGTCCAGCCCTGCAATTATGTAAGACCGAAGCTATGTGTGAATATATGAGTATTCACCTCTCACACTGCACATATAAATTCACTGAGCCTACAGTACTATGTGGGGAATCCCTGAGTCTCTCCTTCATTGTAGCATAGAAGCCTCCCTTAGTCATTTAGCTATCTATCAATGTGCGGTATTGATAAGTGAAAGTTGTGAATTACTTACCTCAGGGGAATTCCCAGGCCGCAGTCACTCTCACACATAAATATGCAAACAGGCACTCACCTGCGATTAAGGGAAACCACCACACACGGTTTGGCCTAGGATGAATTGATTATTCATTGTAAAAACACACAAAACGGTGGGCAAAGATACGGACAGGAAATGGAGCATGTTGCAGTGGCATCACATACAGGTATTTGGCCTGAGTCACGCATTGTAAATGAAACTGCCGCCACATTAGTCAGGTGAGTCGTAAAGCGCAGGTGCACAGCTCTGTGGGTAGATAACTGCAGGACAAGGAGGAGTTTCTATGCAAACACGAGGGCACCCACTCGCACACCTGCACTCGTAGGTGTCAACCCGTTTTATCACCCAGGATGATGTGAGGATTTCTTGTCAAGGAGTTTCTCACCTGCCATATAACCACTCCCAACTCCAACATGGAATAAAATGCAATGCAATGCAAATAAAACTTAGATTATAATCTATAATAATCTACACTGACTCTACTCATTTGTGACATTACAACCGCTTTATAAATATGTAATGTGTAGACACATTGCATTTAGATAATCTTCTTGAAATTACATTTTACTAGGAGACAAACAGGAGGCTATCGAGCAGAGTGGTCGATGTGAGTGGGGCATAAAACAGGCTGGAACTGCATCAGCCAGAGGCAGATGTTTTTCTGGGAGGGCAAGGGGAGGATTGCAAAACAGGAAACACAGGGCCTTGATAATTCACACACACGCACACATGCACACACACACACACACACACACACAAACACACACACACACACACACATATATACAAAAAAATGTGTGTGGGCATGTTGCACAGGGCACATGGTAATGGGTATAAGTACGTGTCACAGAAAAGGGACACTTCTGATGATCTCTGTGACACACCCCAGTACGTGTGTGTGTGTGTGTTTAAGCTTTTGAGGAAGAAAGTTTAAGTGTTTTTTTTAAGTTAGTGCCAAAGTGATCACAAGGTCTGATTGATGTAAAAGAAGCTGTTGGCTGTCAGTGGCTCTGCAGGACTAACAGGTACCAGAGGACCAGGGTGAAACAAAGAGAAAGCAAGGTGAAGGCGGAACATCATGAAACGAAAGGAAAAGAAAGGAAAGGAAAGGAGCAGTAACATGAGTAAGCACTCATTAAGATGGATGAGTGCCTCCTCCTTTTCGTCTCTCTATGTATCTGTTTTCTGTAAATTGCACACAAACACACACACACACACACATGTTCGTCACCATGCTGTCTCTTCTGTGAATTCTGGACAAGTATGAACATGTATGTAAGCCCGTGGTGACTTTAACAAACACACACACGCACACACACTGCACATATGTTGAACTAGTACTTAGTACGGTGTGACACTTGATCAGAAATGCGATACAGACGAGTTATTGTTGCACTTAGGATTGTGACAAAAGATCCTGTAATCCTATAAATGGAGCTGCTGAACTCTTTATAAACCTGAAAGCAAAAAGTTAGCACTGTCACAGGAAATGCTTTTTCTGCTATTCATTCAACAGAAAGGAACCCAAAGCTTAAAATTGCTTCCCCCCACCCGATGTGTTTCAGGTTGGTTTGACAATAAAAAGAAAAATAACTTGGGGCAAAAACCCACAACTCATATTTTCTTCACTGAGTAAAAGTTGCTCTACAGTGAATACAGCTGCTTCACAGTGTCACAATAACAGTCAATGTACTAGTTCTTAGACAGACGTGCTCATCACAGGGGGTTTGCTGGTAGCCATTTTTAGCTTACATAACTAAATAGGCAGGGAATACAACCTGAATGGGTCACCAATGCATCAGTCCAAACTAACTTGATTCTATATAAACTACCACAGAGGATCTTTTTTTGTTAAAAGGAACCAACCCTGAATTCAGAAAAACAACGTGGGATACATACTGGAACATACTGATTTGATGCTTCTCCTCACCTACAAGATCTGATCTGTACTGCTATGTACAGTACTATTCAGGTATTATCCCCTAAAACCTTTATCTACCCATACCCAAGAACAATATCAGGTTTCTGGCACAATAACATGGACAATCAAATCTACAGCACATTATAATTGGTTGACCCCATCAGACTTATTGAAACACTTAACATTTATCCATACTTATAACTTAATGATATTCAGGTGTTTTTTGGCCTCTGTTAGTGATGCATTAATGAATCAGATGTGCAGCTTATCAAACTGATTTTGGTGTATAGAGAGTTAGCTGTATATAGACTCACATGATAAGATGACAAGATCACTTTCATGTTGTCGTATGCCATTTGGGGTAACACCATGCAAACTGCTAAAGCATGAGAAGAATATACAGACCCATGGTTTGGCCTTCACCACTATGGGGAACTTGCATGGTATGGGTGGATGTGTGAGGTTTGCTTATGTGTGTGTGTATGTGTGTGTGTGTGTGTGTGTGCGCATGTGTGTGTATGTCTGTGGGGTTGGGGGGGGGGTTCTCTGGAACAGGATGTAGCTGTAGCTGTGCAAACGCCTAAAAGCTTCTTTTGCTTGTGTTTGCACACGAGTTGAAGCAACAAAAAAGAAAGAAAAGCAGCAGATCCTTTATAGTAAGCCTCAGGTCCGTGATGAACCCACGGTGGGGAGTTACCATCTGTCTGTCAGTCTGCCAGTCTGAGGGTGGAGACGGGAGGGCCAAGATAAAAATCTCAGTTTTGGATTTGCTGTATCATAATGCGGACCTTCAGGTGCAAACAATAAAGGTATTATTATTTTACAAATATTCACCTGAATGGATAACCTGGCACGCAGCACAGTAAGATGCAAAACTATGCAAATAACATGCAAAGGGTGACTCTGAGCTGTGATGGAAAATTTCTTCTTGGCTTAGGGACTATTTTTCAGTACAGTGAGTAAGTAAATAAAATCGGGGAAGTCTTAAGGTTTCAGCCGTGGTTACACAACAACACAGCCAGTGTGTGTTTGCTCAAGCACCGCTCACTTACTTGCTTCAAGTACAATCATGAACTAGTTGCACTCTTGGTTCTATCAAACAGAAAGGTCCTGTCTGATAATTCCCTTGAAATGATCATTTCGTGCATAAGGAGGTTGACAAGTTTCATATCTATGCAGAAGAATAACTTGTAAGGAGTAACTGTTTTCTTCTTTTCCGGAAAATGTGGCTCAGGGGCAGCACAGCCGTCTGCTTATCAGAGGTTTAATCTCAGCCCCACTGCAGCCTACATGCCAAACTATCCTTGGGCAAGATACTGAACACCAAACTACCTCTGAAGCTCAATATGTGAATGGCAAACACTACCGGTTGCCATGTTAGCGAGCCTGTGCCAACAGTGTACAAATGGTTGTGAATGGGTGAACCTTGAGCGGTCCTTAAAACTAGAAAAGCGCCACATATGGTGCGACCTGGTCTCCATCCCATTTATCATCTTGCCTGTCTCATAACTGATCTCACAGCCCCTCAGATGAATCCTGTGACCCTCGTCTATGCATTATCTTCCTTGTTCGTACCCATTGGTGACACAGAGGTCTGCAGGTGTCTATCTCTATTTGAAATAGGGTGGAGGTAGGGAATACACCTTGGACAAGTCACTATTGCATCACAAACACACCCTACTGCATACTGTGATATATAACAATATACCACTGACTGGGTCCAAACTGACCAATATGTTGGTCCTCTTTTACAGCACTATCAATAAGACAGTGTATCTTACCCCCATAAAGTGTAATGTTTGGTTGTAGGCTGCCAGGATGGAGGGAGAAATGTAAGCAGTGTGTGAATTATGCATGTAGGTTGAATTTGTAATAAGATCTGGCCAACTAGGTTGTTCCTGACAAACATGACACATCTGGACCATGAGGCGACCATTACTCATGATAGAGACAACGCAGATAACACAGAAGTGGGAATTAATTACCTGAAGAAAAAAACGGTTTCCAAATAAGCAGAGACTTTTTTTTTCTGTTGCAAAACTGAGGTGTTTCAGTTGACAGTGACGTCAAAAATCTGTCAGGGTGACACAGACACAGTTAGTAACCTGGTCTGAAGGCTTCTAAACTGAGCAGGTGCCTGTCAACACTGATTGTAACAGTAGCTCTGTATATAAACTATGTAGTATATACATTATAGACAGGGATTAAAGGTCTATTAAACTACAGGGCTAAAAATCGTCCTCTTGTATCTTCCTTTAAGGAGCAGGAAGAGGTGGTGATGGAAAGAAATCCCTCCAGATCCAGCTGATAAATGGAAACAAAGAACAGGTTTGACAGCTATGACTCTATCCTCCAGAGAAAGAAGGCGAGGGATGGATGGAGGCGTTGGGAGGAAGGCGGAAAGAAAGAGAGAAGAAAGAGAGAGAGAGAGAGAGAGAGAGAAAGAAAAAAAAAGAAAAAGTCACATCACCGGCAATTCCAAGCTCAGTAGTGGGTCACATGTGATGCCTGTGGCAGGGCCGGGCGGGACACGGTCCACACCTTGGCGTTTTGAAATGTGTCTTTATGTGCTTGCCCACATGGCCAAGGTGGATTAAAGCCCTCAGGTTGACTCACGGGTGCTCTTGGCCTCTGCTGTGCATCAGGTGTCTGCGTTGAGGCAGAACACAACCAACGAAACAGTTATGAAAACCTTGTGGTCCAGAGATGGCCGGCTGATGCCTATCTCTCTCTTAATCCCTGTGTGTGTGTGTGTGTGTGTGTGTGTATGTCTGCTGTCAGACCCTCGCCTCCACCGCCTGTACCAGACCGAAACATACCCCCAGTGTTCCCATGCTGCTCCCTATGGAACCTATCAGTGTGGTCTATCTATCCCTGTCTCTGACTGTCTCTGCCGACTGCCTTCTTTTTTTTTTTTTTTTTGCTGCTTCTACTTCATCTTCTTTTGGCTTCTACCTGGACCGAAAAACGCCCGAGGTTTTTCTCGTGGGAAACTCTTGGAGTGGTATGTTGCTCCGTGAGCAGGGAGTGAGAGTGGAATCCCGTTTTTCTGGGTCTGGTCTCACTCCCTGCTCCGCGATCCCATCCCGGCCCCGGTGTCACGATCGCCGTCGTGTCAGGACTCGCAGCGGTGTTAGGAAACTCTCGCCTGATCTCGTTCAGCCGGATCCTGAGGTTTTGGTTGTACACAGCACCTGCGCTCGCTTCCAGTCCAACTCTGTCTCTTCTCTGCGCTGTGTTGTCTCTTTTCAATCACCCTTCTTCTGCTTTTTTTTTTTCAACGAAATTATGTTTCATTCACTGCCCTGGAAATATTTCCACCATGGAGACACTTTTACATTCAGACATTTAATGTACCTGCTGCCTGAAAGACTTTGGCACACTCATGTGTGTTGGCAGACATCATAAAAAACTAGTCAGGTCAAATAATAGGCTTCTCCCAAAGCCTGATTTTCTGCTAAATGGTGCCATATTCAAAGACAAGGAGGTCAGAGAGAAATCTTTCTTTTTTATCTGCGTTTTCATCAGAAATGCATCAGATCCTATTTTATAAACCCTTTAACAATCCCATTTTTTGTTGTGAGAATATTACGGCCTTTTCTCCCACATATGTGTTTTATGTTTACACAGTAACCATACATAGGCTTTACACTGACTGGCTGTCCTGCCTGCCTTGCTTGTCACTCATATGGAGGATCACGTGCCTTCCCATTCGTTACTGAACAACAGAGCGTAGTAGCTTTCTTCCTGATCGAAGTGTTAAATGAAGCACATCCAGCATCACGTTTGTGCCAGAGTCAGAAGAGGAATCAGATATTGAAGAACCAGGAGAAGAACCAGGAGTGTGAATGCTGCAGTTCGACCAGCAACTTCACCAAAAAGCTGCCTCACAGTCGTGTGTTTTCATTCACTCGTGTAACTAAATAGAAGCACGTACAGGCCAACTACTTTGAAGGTAGGCAAGTACGGTTCATGTCCCACATGATGTTTATATTACAGTCTTTGTCTAGATTCATCCTGAGAGTATGATGATGTTTTTGGTTCTACTGTATGTTATTGGCTCTGAATAGACATAACACAGATATCGTCCCTTAAGGCAAAAAGAAAAAAAATGTGGCAATATATTCACGTAGCTAACTACCATTGCAATAGTTTTTATATGATCTGACAATGTACTTGTACTTTGGATGTTTGAAGTTACTGCTGTGAAAAATATTTTATTTGTGTTTTTTGTAGTAAATCAAACTGTCTTGAGGCACGATTAAGACATGATCTCAACCTGAAAGACTGTCAAGTCCCAGGTTCCAGGATACCAAATGTATGCAAACTAAAACAAGGTTTTTAACACAAATGTATTCATTCAAATGAGGTATATAACAGTTTAATAATCAGCTAGATCATCTGGAACAACACATTCTCAAGTTGAAGCTTTTACTGAAAGATTTGGCAGATGTTCTCAGTAAAAAGAGATATCGCTGTAACTGGAACTCCTGAATATCTCAGACGAGGCATTAGCACATCTTGATTTCCACAAAAATATGCAAATTAAGGGAGATACAGTCTCTCCTGTGAACTTCCTCATTCCTCTTCTCCTCTCCCTGTTTCCCCGAAAGAGAAAAAAAAGTGGCAAGGGTAAAAACAAGTAAAAACCCTTGTGCCTAGAAGAATACCCACCTCTGGAAGTGTGTGTTCCTATATTTGTGCTGTTATTACCCACATTTTGGCGACACTAGTATATCTACAACAAGTTACGAGTTCCTACGATGTAAATTTCGGGATTAGGACTTGGTTTAAGTGTTACTGAACACCCCTTATGGTTTAGGTGAGTTGTATACATTTTAGAAATGCAGACGGATCCTTATCTATCGCTCTGAGTCATGCGACATGGTTTCTGTTATTGCCGCATCAGCCACGAGGACATGTTGACTGACAGCCCATTGGAGAGGAAAACACAGAGCCAGGTAGGATGGCAGAGAAGCTGTGTGTCCAAACAGCTGGACCTGTGGACAGTGGAAAGGAGGGCGCAAAGCAGAGTCCAAAGAGGTCGAAGAGGCCGGGAGCAGATGACGAAAACGGACTTACGGTCAGGCGAGGCAACAGCCGATGTTCTTCTGCCTCATGAGGACTTGAAACTATGAGGAGATGACGTTATTCTACGGACGTGAGCCCGGACAAGCGGACACAGCGACGAGTAAGTGGACAGCAGAAGACAGCAGGAAGTGAGTGATATCACTGGGGGAAGAGCATGAGGCAGATCGGGCAAAGCTTCCTGGGTCACTCTCTCTCTCCCTCTCTCTCTCTCTGACAGACACACACATGTGCATCCACACACATTTGAAGATGAACACATATGATGATGCAAGCCACACGACCACAGTTGCACATCTTAGTCGCATATGTCAGGATGCATTTTCAGTTTCCGCTTTAAATTCACACGTCTAGAAAACATTCTCACACACAGACCAGCCTCGTCGATCTCGTTCAGAACTGCAGCCCTTCTCTGCTTGGTGGCTCTGTATGGGGAAAGGTCGCCAGAGGTCCCGGTGAGGTCGCGTGCGTGCACTGCGTGTTGTTGGGAAGTAAAAAGTAAAACTGAATCAATTTAAGTTTCAGTGAGAAGCAAAACTTTCCAGCCCGGCCTGAAAAAGAGGAAACACAGTTTTACGGTACTATCGGCTCACAGAGAACTTCGCCAGGGGAAGTTTAATGCAAGAGGAACAACAAAAGCATTATCCCATCATATTGAATGTATAACACATCAGCACTGGAACACTGGGTGTATCCTACTCTCCCTACACACACACACGCACTCATGCAGACAAGCACACACACCAGCATGCACACATGTATTGAAGAAAAAGGGGAAATTCTCCCACAATGAGGTGAACAATACTTGACATATCTTGACATATTTTTACTACACACTTCCCCTCTTTGTGACAACTTCCTCACAGCTTTCACTACTTGCTCTGCTTACTACTAATGGCTGCAAATGAATGAAGAAAGATGCACACACACACACACACACACACACACACGCACACACACTCACAGACACATGCAGAGAGAGAGAACTAGAAGAGTGTTGTTTTGCAACAAGAAAGAGGAAGGTACATGTGTCACTCATGCTTGTGCTCTGATGCAACAAGGGCAAGTCAATGAACACACACACACACACACACACAGATGTGCGCACGCACACACACACACATGCACATCTCTTTACCAATCGTGCACATAATATTATGTGTCGCCTGTGCCTATTTTCATGTCAAAAACCCTCTTGATTTTTAAGCCTGGGACAATGAAGGATCTGAGGAGGCAAGATAGAGCATGCAAGCAAGAATACTTTTTTTTTTACCACACACACACACACACACTTACACACACACACACACATACAAACACACAAACTTATACTGACCCACCCCGCTTTGTACACTCACCCACCTCTCCCTGCAACCAGCTCTCTGGCCAAGGTGATTTGCATAGATATTTGCCAGTCAAATGAGATGCTCGGGAAAGCAGGAGCCTAACTTGGGAAGAGCAAACTCTCCCAGAATTCCCCTCTTCTGGGAGACTCCGGTGTTACCTACCAAGGGAAAAAGGTCAGGTGAGACTAAAGGAAATCTTGCATGATTTGAAGTAGTTGGACATAGCGTACCGCACAAACAGCTCGTATTGATTCAGTGAATTTACGCCTTGCACGCATGCACGCATGCTAAACTTACATAAAATGGCTATAAAAACAGCTGTAAGCCATCAACACTAAGCTGCAGCCATTTTTATTTCAGTGTTGATTTTCTCAAGGCATCAGCTCAGCCCCAGGGCGGACTCCTGAAATAACAACACTGTCATGTTTTGCTCCTAAGTACTTTGCTCATAGAGATGGAAATGTCTGCCTGGTTCTCTGCTGATTGATGCTCAAGCAGTCAAGGCTTTGGTGACTCTGGTAGGCCTCGATTTCCGGCCATCACTCTGACCATGACCCTTATTTTCAGGTCAGGACTTAGAAAGCCCTGTGCTATTTGGAGTTTTGGGTCAGAGGTTCGAACACTATAATCAATGTCAGTCCCATCAGAGGAGCTCAAATAGTCCTAAATGGATTAATAAAGGGGATTAATGCTGTCCCCTTCGTCAAAGATGTTTCAATTCACTGAAGTTGTTTTTGTGCACATTGTCATCTGTCAGCACCACATTTCAACCACTTCAACAACTACATACATTATTTTCTCTTAAATACGTTTCACTCATCTAGTTCTAAATTACTTTCTAGCTCTTCAAGAAACTTGTTCAGATGACTTTTAAACCTACAGATGTCAGAAGTCTCTAACAATTGTAGCTGTTCATCAGCATTATTATGTTTGGCAGTGGACGGTTGCATCACAGCAAGAAAGACCTGGGTTCAATTCTTGGTCAGACCGAGGACTTTCCTGAGAACATGCATTTGCATGTTCTCTCTGTCTATTTACTGGTTATATATGTCTATATAGTTTCCTCAGGCAGTCCAAAAACCTGTTTGTTTACGACAATTGGAGACTCTGAATCGCCCCTGAGAGTGACTGTGAGAGTGAATGGTGTGTGTCCGCCCTGTAATTGACTGGCAACCTGTCCAGGGTGTTTTCCCTGCCTTCGCCCTATGTGTCTCCAGCATGAACCCTGTAAAACCAGCTAAGTATAAAATGGGTTAAGAAAACAGAGCGATGATTGACAGCGCATAATTCCACTATAATTGGTAGTCAAATCGGTTAAACATTTGGTAGTAAAATACTTAAAACACATAATGAGAGCTACATGCATATTCATAGATTACCCTTTAATGTATAGTAAATACTATTCAGCAAATATAGTACTACTATACCAGTACTACGCTATGGAGAAATGGGCCTCTTTTGAATTAATCAGGCTTCAATTTGAATATGCAAATGCAGTTTTTGCCCTGTAGCATATTCGTAGGTTAGAATACTACAGAGGAAAATTTTAATTCTGTTTTGGGTAATTAAGTGCTCCATAGGATGGCAGTATGGCCACAGGACAATTTCATGTCAGACCTTCTTTTAGATGTCAGGAGATAAAATCCTTCAGTGTAAGGGTTTTGTTTTTTTTTTTAAGTCTGAGATCAATCTGAAACTCTCCGGATTGAACTCTGTCGTATCTCTGCACAAGGCAAAGATACAGGTCAAAATAAACAGCATGCCCGGATGAATCCAAAACTGAACAGCTTGTTTACAGCAGCAACAAATTTACTGAGCCCATATAGTTGTGACTGGGATAATAATATGATTTGACTAATGATGCAGAGCCGGAGGAACAGCCCCAACAGGTTGGACTGTGCTTGTGATAACAAGCGGAGAGGTGACTTCTGGGAAGCTGCTTGTATTGCCTCAGCAGGGTTGGAAAGGAACTGCACACTGCAGTGGAGATTCATACAAACACTGGATACAGCTAAACCGGCCCGTTAGAACACTACAACTGGCCACTGCAGACACTACAGAGGGAAAAACTGAAAAAAGCATTTTGCATCTTGAATTTAAAGGATACATACTGGCTCAGTGCACAGCAGGATGATCCATGGCTCGAATTCTGATTGAACAAAGCACCTTTCTGTTTGAATTTTGTCCTTGAATCTCTGTGGGTTTTCTCCAGGCACAGAATTTCCATCCCAAAGTACAAAAACATGTGCAGGTCAATTAAAGGTTTAACTCAGTCATAAGACAGAAGGGCCACTACACCTCAAATGAATGTGAACAGTTTAACTCACTATCTCCCTTAAAACTCTGAGCTGGGTTTCGAAAGGTTTGAGAGAAGAAGAAAAAAGCCTGAACAACCCTGATGATGTCATCAAGATGGAATTCACTAATAGGTTGCATCACGGGTGCCTGGGCCACACCAGGAAATAAAAGTCACGGGAACTCTTTCCTTTTCTCTGGGAGTAATGACACGTTTTACCTCTGCTTGACCCTCACTCTCCATCCCACTGCAAGGGTCAAAGGTCAGACAGGTAAGACAGATCAGAACAATATAAACACCAGGAAGAGATCGAAAATGGCACTCGGCTCACACTGGTGCCACCAGACGACAGATAAACACACACACATACACAATAACAAGTTACTTTGTGTCTGGTTCTCTTAAAAACCCTGAAAAAAACCCCAAATGCTACATGTTCTTTTCAGACATCAGAGGCCCTCGCCTCTGCCCACACACTCTCACATATTTGCAGTATGCAAATTGAGAAAGCGGCCATTAAATCTGAATGCATATGCACACACAAATGCACTCACACAAAATCAAGACACAATGAAAGTATCAGTGTAAATGTACAGTGTTTACTGTCCATTTTTATCTCTCTCTGTCTCTGTTACACACATACACACAGACATGCACACACACACAGACTCAGACAGACAGACAGAGCAGGTGAAATGTGGCAGGTGTGCTTCTTCAAGGCCTGGGGGTTGTGTGTCAGAGTTACAACACAGGGATAGGGGTAAAGACAGGGAGATAATCTCAACACGCACACACATACACACATACACACATACACACATACACACACACACACACATACACACACACACTCACACTCACAGAGGCAAACTGGTTTTTCTCCTGGATATTGATCATGTACATATTTGTTTGCCTCAGTGTTTTTGGATGTGTGGGTGAAGCATGTCATATCTCAATGCTGCATTTCAACTTAACCCTTTAGTTCCCGTAAGTCTTCGCTTTAGTCATTCCACTACACCCAGAGCTGGTTGGAAAGCACCTGCAGTGCATATACACTCAAATGCAGGCAAGTAGTTGAGCGTAAACCCACAAAGAAATCCAGTTTACAGCTAATTTTACTGGCCTGGTTATTTTGGACAGAAGTATAAGCACCTTTTCAGTATAGGGTGCATTTTCAGTAAATGGTGCTCATAGGTACTGTAACATTTGGTAGTCATCACTGTCTAGGGGTCAAAGGGTCAAGAATTATGTTTGTATTCTATTTCTTCTACTTCTTCAGCTAATATATATATATATATATATATATATATATATATATATATATATATACACACACACATACACAAACAATAATATAATATGGAACTAGAAATTAATCAATTTAACCTGAGGAAGTTTGCTGCTCATGTTGCACAAAACCTGCACCTCCTCTGGCCATGACTACTGCACACACAGCACAAAGTGTACTGAACATTCAATGAGTAATCTTATAGGTGCAATGCTAGCAACACATTAAAGATGAAATGTGGTGAAATGCTTCCCTTATCTAAAAAGTATATGTGCCTGAATGATGCTGAAAGCAGTCATGAGTGATAAAGTGTGACGCGCTGTTGGAGACAGGGCTCATAATGATGTGGCAGATCAGGATCTGACCTTGATCGTACAATAAAAATCAAATATTTTTGCGTTTGTGATATATTTAACACTCCTCATACTGACAGTTCAAGTCAGCAGTATTTTGGGAGAGAGGATGTGTGCACCGGTTGGTATCTCTAGAGCTTCTCTGGTGTGAGTCTAAAGTAAAGACTGGAGTTGTACAATCGGGGCACAGATGCATCCTGGCTGAATAAAGTGACAAGAAAAAAAAAAGAGGACTTAAGCTCTCAGGGGTGTCCCACTCCCAGAGGTGCAACGGGGGTTCCTCCTCTGCTGAGTTTGAGAATAGAGGAGCAAGTGGCAGTCATGATGTACGACCTGTGAATGAGATATGCTCCACTTCTTCTTTCTGCTTCCAGCACTGAGAGGAGAGAACAACAGACACCACAGAAAAGTGGGTGCTGCACCATCACTGTAGCGGACTGCATGTATTCAGAGGAAGAGATGAAAATGCTTGCTTGCAGTACATCTGGGATACAACTGAATAACAACCAGAGATTAACCCTTTTGGTGCAGGGAGCACAGTAGCCAGACAGGCCGTCAGACAGCCAGCGTGAAGACACACACCACAAGTTTCATTTTTCACTTTCTTAGTCTTCAATCTTTGTGTGACAGAGGCGAGGCCAGTGGGGTGTCACCTCGAGAGTTCACTCGACATTTTCATCTCAGATGTTGATTATCTCCACTTTCTGTTTTCCCCCTCTGTGAAAGAAAAGGAAAGAAAACACATGAAATGTGTTTTCTACGTGACACAGCCCTTAATAGGTACGTGAGATAGCTGTTGGACACACAGCTACAGGTCAAACAGTAACTTACAGTGACACACACCCACTTACACACACACACACAAAGTGGCTTTTACCAAGTTTGCATTTTGGAGGGAGATGATTATCAGCCGATGGCCTGATGATGGGGTGCCTGTTTTTACAAAGGGAGTGGTTGGGTGACATTTAAGGGGCAAAGAGGGGAATAGAGGGGGCTCTGTTTGCAGTGTCAATATTTACAGTGACACATGCAGGATGAGCACTGACTGACTGAGGGGAATTGTGTGTGTATGTGTGTGTTTGAGTGGGAGACAGAAAGACGGTAAGACAGAATTATCAGTATGAGTGGACGTCAGATGTCATGCTCAGATGAACAGATTCAGGTTCCCAAAAACAAAACTATCTGTCTGGTTCGGTGCATGTGTGTGTATGTGTGTGTTTGTGTGTGTGTGGTGTGCGCGGCCGAACGCAGCCTTGTATAAGTCAAACAAAAAAAAAATTCGACTCGCTGTGTTCGAAGCAGGTCAGTAAGGTTTAGACAAGTGAAATTGTGCAACCCAGTGTGATTTAAAAGGTGACCAATCACAAGAAGGCCCTGCGCCTGTCACAATCTGCAGGAGCACTTTTTGCATTGCAAATTGGAGATATGCAAATGAGGGGGAACACTCGCCATGTGTGTACCACTTCTCTGCTCACTGCTGTCAGTATCTCTATGCACTCTGCCTCTGTTTCAGGCCCTGTTTACACCACTGTCTTTATTCTGCTCGTTTGAATACAGAGTTCCCATTAAACCTCTTATCATTGATTTCCCTCTGTCTATTTCACTTTACTTCCTTTAATCTTTGTTAAATGCAAGCTCATGCCACTTCCCCCGTACTGCTTATAAAGTGTGTGAGAAAATGAAAACACACTGCAGCTCGGCCCATTTTGTGATTCAACGGTGTGACTCATTCAGCTTCTCCATTGTTTGCCCAGCAAACTACGACCAAGTGCAGCTTTACGTTGTTTGATTTCAACCTGTCTTTCTTCTCTCTCTCTCTCTCTTAGTTTTTTGTTTACATATGAGCTCATGGCCCACAGCTATGCTTACATCACAGAAATCGTCATGTCGATTCACAGCTTGTCTTCTGTATTTATACTGCAAACAAAGCACCCGGGTGAGGCCCTCATAATGAGCCCCCAGCTAATGAGGGGTGAAAGTTGTCTTCTGCAACTACTTACCTCCTACTGGAATGCTTTTGGTGCCCTCTAGTGGCCAAATACCTATTTCTTACTTAAAATGACACTGTAGATCAGTGAATAGGGCTGTCCAACCAAATGTTTTTGTTTGTGCAGTTTGCATGTTTTTCCACAGTACAAAAACATATAAATGTCTACTGGAGGCTCTGAACTGTGCCTCATTGCGATTGGGAGAGTGTGTGGCCTGTGACAGACTGGTGACCTGCCTGCCTGTCCGTCTCATCCTACATGCACTGGAGGTAGGCTCAGACAAAAGTGACACCACTGGCTACAAAACGAGTAAAATAATGGATGAATGGAAATGCGATGTTTATTGAAAAACATTTATTGTATTGTTCACAGTGCTCCAAGGTTGGCTTTCAGAACAGAAATAATATACAGTCAAGAAGTCAGTCGATCCATCCAAACACCGACGTACAGATACAGGTTCAGTTTAAACCAGGTTTGGATCACTTGCTCGTACTTAGTGCAAACATTTCTATTCACTCAGGTACACTGTCTTCAGCATCAATACATTTTGGATATCGCAGGCTTCACTTGAAGTGAAGTGAGATTTTTTTTAAATTATATAATAATTATTAAGCAGGAGATTTTTTTTCCTCAATCAGTCTTTATGGTTCCTGGCATGTGCTGCAGCCTTGCCCTGCGATCAGTAACAATCTGCACGAGACACAACACGGAAATCCAAACAAATGGCCGAAAGCCGCCTGCTGACAAAGACTGCGTGACGTGATCGATCGCTTTGAGCCTTTTAAGCCGGCGTGGACAAAGAGTGCTTAAAGTGCTCAGAGGTGATAGAAACGTGAACATCTACATCTCCACAACAACTGGGATGAGGAGGATCGTGACTGAAAGCTCCAGGGCGACTTCTTGGAGTGAGATCTTCTTCCTCCACAGTGACACGTCAATTTAGAACAAATCTGGGGTGGAACTGCACCTCAGATGAGGTGGTACACAGTGGTTACTTTTAAACATGCATGACCCTTCAAAGGGGACTTAAAAAGGGGGAATCATGCCCACGATTGCTGTGCACAATGGAAGAAGTGTCTCTCTTTAAACCTGTCCATTTTTCATACCAAATCTTTCTCTCGGTGGAAAATACTGTACAGAGAGTTGCAGAGAAGGCTTTAAGACCGCTCTGGATGATCACAGTAAGTGTCGTCATATTACATTGAGATTGGTACAATAATCGTTAGAGTATTACTTAAAAATATCTTTCAGCTAATAGTGAAACCTATATGGCCCAGTGTCTCGGTTTCAGTGCCGTTTTTGAGAGGTATGAGATGCTTCGGGCGTCCGGTCTGGGCTATACTACAGCAGCAATATGTGACTTTCTGAGAGCAAATGGGTGCACCTTACAAGGCTGACGGATAGCGGGAGTTTCAGCAAAGCCAATGGAGTGCAAGTGAAGACACGCACACAATTTGCCTAGTAATTACCAGAGTTATAGATATAAATATGTCCACTTAAACTTTATTGCACTGCACCTCATAGAGGAGGCTCGTATCACAGCCACCTGTCATCTTCACCCTCATACGTTACCCCTGTTCAGACTTGCAAATACTATAAAAAGTACATTGTGTATACCGTGTTTTGGCTGGGTTGTGAGAATCATAAAGCTCAGATTAGTCCTCTGTAGCTCAGGGAAGACGCCTGTTAGCACCACGTGCACAGCCTCCACCGTGCCAGACGTGAGTCACTAACATTACAACCTCAACTGTACATCATCATCATCATCATAATCATCATACTTGGACCAACTAGTTTTTACAAATACTTAATAGTTAGATAATTCTAGGTTACATTAACTCCACGTGGAGCTTTACCATTAGGGTTATTGATAGAAAAGCACCATTTTGGATGACAAATACTATTGATTTTTTTTTAATGACTGACAGTATTTGCGTTTATACAACAGACGTGTTTGTTGTCTTAATTCTCTCTGTTTGATGAAACATGATTCGAAGCCGCAACAACTAAAGAAGATCTGAGGAAACCAGAATCAGCCAAACTGTTCGACTGCCAATCACATCGATTCGTTGCTGCAGCTCTGAGACGATTACGGGCATTTGCAATCACTAACCGGCCCAAGTTTGTTAACATTAAAAGACACAGTGCACACAGTGCCTGTGGCAAGTGTGAGGAGGAAGTAAAGTATAAAGAGGTAACAGAGGTGTGAGCTGATGCGTCAAACCAGTACATTGGCACCATGGCGATGCTTCGTGGGTATACAACCCAGTCTGACCCTGACACTGGGTGAAAGATGAAACAGGAAATAAGCTGCTACAGTACTGGGTGTGAGGGTGTGTGTGTGTGTATGTGTGTGTGTGTGTGTGTGCATGCTTCAGTTTGCTGGTATGGCTGGAGAGAAACAGGCAGAAACTGTAAGTGTAAGAAACCTTGTCCAGAAAAGGGTAAAACACCATTAGAAAACGTGTTTCACGTTGCTCTTAAGGCTTTGTTGTATATGAGCTTGTAAAGTGAGGTCATCGGATGAACGAATGCACCCATGAAGTCGTTACAAAAGTAACACCAGTGTAAGAGATACATATCTGCCGTACAGTAAAAAGATTAATACTCTGCTGAGATTTTGGCATGTGGAGTGCTGAGGTCGAACGTCGCTGGACGTTCACATCATCCTGTCTGTAACTGAACACATCCACGTGTGTGTTTTGTTTTTTCAATGGCTTTAACATTTGTGTTGACACCATCAATCAGTCAGTCAGAAGCCGTGTTTCTGTCAGTGTTTGTTTAGTTTGTAGTACGTTGACAAACCAGCCTCGTGCTCCGGTTAAAAAAAGCACTTCAGTGAAAAGAGAACAAGTGAGACACTTGTATGAAGGAGCATCCGACAGAAGTGCGAACTGTACAAAAAGAGGAAAAAGTGAAAAGAGCTTCATACAGTCTAAAAGGTTAAAAAGCTTAATATAGTGGATATATTTATATATTCCTTTTTCTTTCATATAGTCTAAGTCATCTTTTTCGGCACAGTCCTGCTGTTTATGAAATTTTGGCTTTTTATTTTCTTGTTTTAGCAGCATTGTGCAAATGCATGGATATTTGTCTTCATAAATCCCACTTCAGCCATCGGCAAGACCCTTTAAAATCCCACCCCTGCTTTTCTCAGATACTATATAGCAGCTCTCTCTGGAGGCATGTCTGTGTCATATTGGCATATATTGTTTTGTGTGTACTTTCAGATTGAGATTCGTCCACCTGCAGAGCTATGAAACTCTCCATCTCCTGTTGTTTTCCTGCAGTGCATCAGTCCTCTGCTCCAGCAGAGGGAGCCGTCTCTCACCAATACAAGCCAGGCTCTCACGCACAGCTCCCACTCTCAGAGCCTGCGAGCAACCAGCAAGTGAGAGAAAATATGTCGGAGGACGCGCGAGGAGGTGGAAAAATACTCCTCCTCCGTTTGGCAAAGGAAGATGAAACGCCTCAAGAGACAAGAGGAAGATTAAGGGATGTCTTCCCCCTCTTCTCCACCTCCACCACCGTCATCACCATCACCATCTCCTCCTCCTTCTTCAGGCTCCGGGGCATCAGGGTGCGTCTGTGTGTCTGAGGGTGCGTGTGTGTATCGCAGGCCGCCCCAGCGCGCCTTGTTCCTGTGCAGGTGTCCCATCATGGTCCGGCTCAGCATGCTGGGCTCCGTGAAGCGCTGCCACTCCTCGAACAGAGGCTCCACGATGTAGGAGATGAACCCTGCGGAGAAGGCAGAACGTCTCCACGTCAGCTCAGGAACCTCCTCACACATGTAGCATGGCGTTGGGGGTATGTGAGCGGGCGCTGTACCTATCTGAATGGCTGGGACGGAGTCAGCCTGCTGGTTACACAGAGGACTGATCTCCAAGTGAAACTTCCTCTCCAGGTCACCTGATCAATGAGCACCGAAGTTCAGAAAAAATATATATAATAAAGCGGTTTTAACATACTATTACAGTGAAGCAATGATTCACAAAGTCTGTAAAGTCTTAAACCTGTGATGAATGAATCGATCAGTGACAAGATGAGAAAGTGTAAGCACAGTGTAAAGCACAAAAGGACATATGTAATCCAGAATGCATTCCATTCCATTACCTAGGCCAGAGTGACTCAGGAATTGCTTTTTAAGGAAATTAACTCTTCATGGTTGTGTGTTTTAGCAATCATAAACATTTATATTAAACAGAGACAAGAGCGGACTCACCTTGCCTGTAGAATTCCTCACACACCCTCTCACTCCACTGTCTGCTCAGCTCCCAAACCCGACACGGATTGCACACGTCTGCACACTTCAGAGCAATCTGAGAGACACAAAGATGCAAACGTGAGGTGAAGATTAGATCTGAGACTCTGAGAAAAGAAAAGGAGGCGCGACAGGTGTGTGTGAGAGACAGCATACCTGCAGTATAAAGTGCCTGTGTGAGGGCAGCTGGAGGTCCAGATCCTGGTTGTCCAGATGTTCCCTGAAGGTCAACAGGAACTCGTTCTGCCTGCTGATGTCTGTCGCCAGGATGAGAGAGCCCAGCTGCTGTTCCATGTCCTGCCTGCAGGGAGAGGGGGGCGACAATGTACAAAACTAAAACGTATTGTAATTGTGGCTAAAACGTCAATGTCGGAGATTTATTTCACAATACTTACTCTGATCTTTTGAATCATGCACCTGACAGTATATGAAACACTAAAACTAGTACTAAAACTAATAAAAACCAAACTAAAACTAAGCATTTGGAAAAAGACAAAAACTAATAGTAGCTAACAAACCTTCTCTAAGTACTGATGAAAACTAACTGAATTGGTGGGGGGGTGGGGGAGTCAAGACAGATGAAAACTAAACTAAAATGAAAACCCTGCTGTGTGTGTGTGTGTGTGTGTGTGTGTGTGTGTGTGTGTGTGTGTGTGCTTACGACATGTCAGCAGGCAGGTGGGACAGCAGCCCGGACTCTCGCAGCATGCCCACCGTGGATCTCCAGTGGTGGCTCTCGAGGACGGACGTGTTCTGAACAGGACAGAGACACAGTCAGTCACACTCATCTCACACTTGCCCACACACACACACACACACACACACACACACACACACCAAGGGCTCTCAGTGTGTACCTGGTAGAGTGACGCCAGGTGGTGCTGGGTCTTGATGAGGAAGGGCTGGTTGACCCCGGGATGGTCGACATCGTGAGCGGCCGCCGCCATCAGACCCAGGAACACGTCCAGAGGACTCAGCTGCTCGGCCAGCTGCAACACGCCAACAACGTTTACACTGTGAACACTCTGAATCTGCTAGGCTGCACTTACAATATTCAGGAGAGTCGCTACAATAAAGAGACAATTTTTCTCTTCAGTTTAACGAATACAAATGGATCGCTGTGCTTTCCAAAGGGAGCAAGGACATATTAAAACAGATACCACAAACAGGATAGTGACCTCAAACTGTGTAAGAGACGAAAACAAGCACTCCAAAATTATGGATTCTAATCCCTAACAGACTTTTATGTATGAGCCACAAGGGCAGGACTGGCCATCGTAGCACGAAACGCCATATTGATCGTGCTAGAAGCAGCAGCAGCAGCAGCAGCCTTGAAATCTTATACCGTGAGTGTGCGCTTGTTACCCGTGACACACTCAGCCGTGTTGAATCCAATTCATTTAAGTGCTCTTAACAAAATAGGTGCATCACAGAGTGCTTCACAGAGCAACAAAGGACACAAAAGCAATTACTGGGGAGAGGCATAAGACACGGAGACACTTAATGTGGTCAGAGGGCTTTGAGGATTTCTCCAGGCTGCGGATGGATGTGTTGTCGAGTCGAAGCGAGCGGGAATTATCCCTGAGGAGAAGACGCTAATAGGATGTGTCAAGGAGAAGCTCGGGCCTGGCCTTGTGTTGTGTCTGCGTGTGTGTGTGAGCGTGTGCGTACAGGTTTGTTCATTACCTTGGGCTCCTTCAGGTAGCAGTACATGGCTTGAGTGACATCTGCAGCATGAACAGCATTGTGATAGGGATTCTGGGAGTGGTAGTCCTCCTGCACCATACCTGGCAAGGAAAGACAAAATCATGTGAAATCCCATCAGGCTGTCTCCGCTATGTCTCATTTCACGCTTAACAGGTGCTCGCAGTGGCCAAAGAAGGATGCTTTAAGTTACTAGAGAACGTGATGCCAGGAAGCTGCTCATGTTATTAACTTCTTTACTTGTCTGAAGTGAAGTCCACACGTAGTATCATCTATCAAATGTCATAAATCATGAATGTGATATCATTTCTCTGATTATAGTTGAGATGGGGGGAAAGATCACCTCACACAGACAGACTTCATGCACAAGTGTAAAACTCGCAGGACAAAAGGAAAAATGCTTTGGCTTCTTGTCTCCATAGCAACCCATTGTTACTCTGCCGTACCCTGGAGCAACTTTGAACCTGTTTGTTAATTCAGGATTAATTCCCACCTTACAACAACATCCCCACTGTCATTTTCCTATTATTGTGGGGAACATAAACCCTGCGTCTCTTTGGTGACGACTGATTGGCGGACAATGGACAAAGAGCGTGGAGTTCCCTGAAAAGTTAAACCTTTGTCTGCCTTCCCATACCCCGCCAAAAAGGCCGCACATTTCACTTCTATGCAGCAAACGCTCTCTGCTTTGTAGTCACAGCATAGTGATGAATTTACAAAAAACAGTGTTGATTTTAGATAAATGACAATTGAAAAGTCAAATCTGAAAACTTTGCTTTTTCGTATTGTTCCACTAGCTTCCATTTTAACTGCAGCAGGATTATTATTCTTTCGTCTCTTTGACCATGACCACAGACGTATCCTTACCAAGGAACCTGTGCAGTTTGACCATGTCCAGCTGGAAGTGGTGAATGAGGCCGTAGACATTGAAGAGATGGCACATCAGAGTCACCAGGCTGTTACCTGTGGTGATTTATACCAGAAAAACAAGGCTTGACCTTCAGATCTCGAGATGACACGACCGCACTGTAATTGTCACTTCTGTTCAAAGCCGTCTTTACCATTTGTGAGACGGTCGAAGAGGAAAATGTCAAAGTTCCAGGTGCCAACTTTGGACAGCATGTGCTGGAAAAACAAAAGCAGAGTGTGTTAGGGGACTGTGCGGCTCACACCAGGCGCAGACACGCCGCAGCTGTGTTGCGCTGCCCTCACCGCCGCCTGTCCCACGTAGTCGTCGTCCAGCAGGTGCAGCGAGCCGGGGCTGTGGGGCACCAACCCCCGGAGCAGCCGCGAGGCGTGACAGTACCTCTGGAAGCTCAGCAGCCTCTTCACCTTCCTCCGGGTGCCGGACTCTACCTCCCCCTGCTGGGCACTGGCTGCAAACACACAGCAAAAGCGTAAAACTTCACCTGAGCCACAAAAGCATTCGTGCATCTGACAGTGTAATTGCATATTCATATGACATATGACATTCATATGACACTTCATATGACAGTGTCATTACATATTCATAGGACATCTAATCTCGTCCAAACTCGTCCAAAACAACAAAGCACAGTGTTTCAGACTTGTTTCGTCACTTTTGAGTGACCTGTGCTTGTGAACTCCAACATGCACTACCTATACTTTCTAGGAAAACAGATTGGACGAGATTGGACTTAGAACTGCTGACACGAGCCATTTATGCAAACTGTGCCGCGTTCGACTTACTTTTGAGGATTCGCAGGTCAATCAGCGGGTAGGAGCCTCGTCTCTCAACCAGCAACACACCAGCATGACCAGTGTTGAGTCTGCCATCAGCTTCACACAGAGACAATGACAGAGAGAGAGACAGAGAGAGAGAGAGGAAAAGGAAAGGGTGGGGGTCAAAAAAAGAAAAAAAAGAGGAACATGGATGAAGAAACGTAAATATTTGGTTTTATTTCTGATCTGTTCTCGTTCTGCTGCAGCCGTTTTGGGCAGAGACATGCGCCACAAGGTCCGCGAATCAAACTTTCCAAGAGGAAGGACCGAGAGGAGGTGAGTGTTTAGACTACGGCGGAGGAAACGCAGGAAGAAAGCAGGCGAAAGGTTGACGACTGGGCGACGAGTGGAGCAGCCGGAGGGGACGACCAAGCACTCCCCGGGGGGCGGTTACGTCCGACATGATCGGCCTCATGAAATGGAGATTTAGAGTTGCTGTTAAATCAGACTACGAAACAAGAGGGTCTTTGACGAGGCAACGCGGTCGGGGGACATCGTGCATCTGCTCCGAGTTTACCCGAGGAGAATGGATTTCATGCCACGCCGCAGCTGTTGCACGTCCGGGCAATTTGCATCCATCAGACTGGTGCCACATTCACGTTTATTATCCTCGTTTACACTGGGGCTTCACACTGACGTTAAATGGCCGGAGAAGCTCAATGATAAAGCTATAAAGGTTAACTACAGAACTACAGAATAACTGGAAAGAGTCTCTTGGATGAGTCGAGTTGCCACAGTTTACATTTCCTTGGATTACGATGACCCTAGATAAATGAGAATCTCCAAAGACTATAACAAACTCTAACAGTTTTGTCTCATAACACATCATTTTCCCTATCGGCAACTTTACCGTTTTCTCACAGGGAAAGTGATTTTGCCCGTATTTTTCTCATACGGCGACACATTTTCTCCCTGGACTAATATCAAGCATTTTTGTCGACTGTGTGAATTTTGCGTCTGCGTGGTCCCAGAACTAATATTTTCTGTTTTAATACTTGCTGTGTAAGCCGCTTTCAGGCGGAGGAGAGAAACACAGGAGCATAATGTATCCTTGAATAGCATCTCTACAGAATGCCACATTCGCACACACCCCGGAGCCACAGACGACAGGACAGAACAAAGCTTGGTCCTAAGTCACACACACATACACACACACACACACACACACACACACACATCTGCCTACATAAAACTTACACTTGAATAAACTAAAAACTATGGGAATACTGAATAATTTACGGATCAGATGTGAGCAACTGGAGCGTATTAGGTCCCCGAGGTTGGCGAATTCGCTTCACCTCTGCGACTCTTGTTGGTGAGAGCAGCTGAAATATTAAGTAAATGGGCTCGGAGTCGCTGCGCTATCTCCCTCAGGTGACCAGATCTTACCTAGCGAGGGATGGGTTTTTAAAGGAGCGGGGTTAGGCGAACGCGTGCACGCTCTATGTAGGCTTGGCAGCTGTAGAGAAAACATAGGGTGGAAAAGCGGCATCATTCCCTATTCATGCAGCTTGTAGTCGAGTACACAAATATAAATTGCTCAGGGGATGTGACTAAGACGACTGAAGTCGGGCAGCGGAGTCCTGCTGGCCTAGTTTGAGCGAGCCAAAGGAGAAAATCTGGGGGGGGGGGCAGCTCTTTGCTGTTTTTATCCGACATGAAGGTGGGCGAGGAACACGCCACCCTCCTCCTGCCCTCCATCTATCTCTCATTCTTTGATTTCATGGGTCCTCCTCCACTCTTCCTCTCTCTCTGTCCCCCTCTACCCACCTTCCTTTATTCCTTCCTGTTAACACCCCCTCTCTCTCTCTCTCCCCATCTGATCCATCCTTTCGTCTCGCCTCCCCCTTCCCCTCCCGCCCAGCTCCTCTTCCCCTCGCTCTTCCTTTAACTCTCTCTCTGGTAAATAGGTCATTGTCTCAGCACTGTGTGGAACTGGGTCATTTAGGAGGAGAAACGTGAATCAGATGGAAGGGGCGTTCAAAGCCGCGCTCCCCGTCAAATGTGCGTATGTACGCGCGCGCGCAACATCACAGTACAGTCACACTTGCAAATGAGGTTAAATCCCTGATTCCTAATGTGAAAACAAGATCACACGCAGACAGATGCACAGCGCTGATTCAAAATGTGTTCACTCGGCTTCGCTCGAATCTGTGGGTGTTTGTGGCGCACTGAGCTTTGGGGCTGTTTGTTAGTCAGACACATGTCGCCGCCATATGCAACGCCAACACTGCAACACAAACGGTTTTAAAACACACTAGATATCGTGTCCCGCGGCCTGCGGCCCCTTATCTGGACTCATTGGAGAGATAGATAGAGAGATAGAGATAGAGATAGATAGATTTTAACATGTTACCCACATGGCTGGAATCTCCAGGTACAGTCACTTGGATTGAGGAGGCTTTCCCTTTTCTGTGTGATTGATGCATTGAGGGGAATGACATCTGATTTGTTCGCAGACTCTGAAGGTGAGAGTTCTTGTTTTGGATGTGTGAGGATCCAGCACTGGCATTTAAGCAAAGACGACTTTTGCTTGTTTTTTTTTTTTAAATGTTTATAATAAAATAAGATGAATAAGAATACTGCTTCAAATCTTGTTCCATGCAATAAATCCTGAGGAGCCTGATCCATTTCAATATTCATTAATCTCGTTTGGCACATAAATAGGAAAGCGTACAAAAGGTTCCTTTCAGAGCAAAATAACCGGTCAAAACGGTGAACTCTGAGGCGCAATCAGTCGATTCATTACCGACAAAACACTTTCAGGTGGTAAATGTCAGGGTGACTCACTTTCACCGCTGACGAGGTGGCCCGACGTCTCCGCTCGCTGCGTGCGAGGCTGAATGGCGTGGCGGGCCGATGGATGGCCTCTGAGAGGCGTCATCCGACCAATGAGGTCACCACGACGCAAAGGGAAAGTCGCAGGCAGCGAGCAGCGCGGGCCGGGCCGTTTTCCACCTGGTGAGTCAGTGCGTGCACTCACAGGTGATTCCCCAGTGTGAATCATCCCCTCGACTTAGAGAGGCACGTCACAGATCGAGGCCCTGTGTTCGATGCATGTTTATTTCATTATTTACTGTTTACCACAACGAACAGACACGCCTGGATATGGTGCAGTCTGCGACTGGATCCGGTGTCTGATCATCGGTTTACTGCCTGGAGGTCATTCCCCACACGCTGTCTACAATGTTACTTTGTGTATCTGACGTTAAAGTCCACACAGATGGACGCAGGGTCGAGTGATGGCGTCACGTCGGTGTCATCGGTCCAGCTGCTGCTCAGCAGATGGTATCAGCCTGATCTGATGGAGACTCTCGGACGTTACGGCCCAAATCCCCCTCTACTCAGCCAATGCCCGGGTGTCTGAACTGCACTGAACCCCTTTTTTCGACACGTACAAGACCACGTGACCCCAGACATACGGCCGGAGGCGTGCTTGTCAAAGATTATCTATCAGACACACACAAATGCGTGTGTGCCCAGACACACACACACACACACAGATCCTCAAAAATGAGGATGTGCAACCAGACATTGTTAAACTAAGTCAAATGTGAAACTTAATGCAGAGAACCACAGAAAAACAAGGCACAGAAACCTATATCCATGTTCTGCCCCAAAGCATAGGAACGTGTGCAAAGAAACTCTGCTCCCACAAACATGTAGCAGCGCAGTCGGACAAAAACGAAAACACAGAGCAGACATTAAACATTTAGCAGCCAGCTCCCAACAAGCGTCGCTGTACCAGAAGCATGTATGATGTTCAAGTTACCTTCCAGATGAGCGCGTCTGTCCTCTATGCAATCCTTCACCTCCTGTACCACCACTACCTCCTCCTCCTCCTCTTCCTCCTCCTCCTCCGCTCCCACCCAAGAGCTGGCCCCGCTCCTCTCAGGGCCCAGGGGACCCCCCCTACGCGCCCTCCAGGCCGCCCTCAGCTGCCGTATCAGAGCCGGGAGCTCCAGGGCCAGAGACAGGCCCCCGCACGTCACCGGGGGCATCCTGAGGGGCCCCCAGACCGGAGAGCGAGGAGGCTCGTCCGGACAGACCCCGAGTCCAGGGTCCCGCATCCTGAGGTCTGGGCTCCACAGCCCCTCCAGCACTGGCATCCCCGCTCCAGAGGTGGTGGGGTGACGGACAGGCGTGAGGAGAGGACGGATCGGAGGGAAGACGGCCGGACGGGGGGCGAAGATGAGGGGATGGTGCAGAGGAATAAAACGAAGAAGAGAGGGAGAAGCTCTACATCATGTAAACATCGGTGAGGAGGAGGACGACGACGAGGAACCGAGAGAAGGGAGAGGGGATGTGGGACAGAGGGCGAATACTGGATGCAGAGTGATTAAAATAAAAAAAAGAAAGGGAGTAGGAACTAGCCAGGCAAATGCAGCAGCGATCTGTCTCCTTCCCTCTCTCTCTCTCTCTCTCTCTCTCTCTCTCCGAGTCAGCCACTGACGATCTCCCTCCTTCTGCCGCATTCTCTCTCTCCCCTCCACGGACTCACTCGCGCCGATGTTTTGTGGAGTCTGAAAGCCCCTCCTCTCCCCTCCCCTCCCTGCCTCCCTCCCTCCTTTCCCGCTCGCTCTCTCCCTCTATCACACACTCCCTCACTCTGCCTGTACGCTGCCACGCTGACGGCAGGCCAATAGGATTTGTGAGAGAGCCCGAGGGCCCTTTGGGTTCACGGACCTGGTCTCAGCCTCCGTCCCACGGTCGGGTCAACAGGAGACGAGGAGCACGGTTATCACATTAGCGCCCAGCGATGGGCAACATGGGAGCATCACTGCCGTGTGCCGGGCTACAGCTTATTATTCCGGGTGGATGATTAATCCACAGATTAATCCGGTCTTGCTTCGGTTCTAACTGCGAGCATCGTCCTCTGGCCTTTCGGGCTGCGCTTTACACAAACACCCTTGTTGGCACACGCAACATCATGTCATGTCACGGGGGCAGAGTCCAGTGGAACAGAATGATCGACTTATTGTGCCGGAAGATTGATCCAGATGCGTAACGCGGGTCGCCCTTCGTTATAGGGCTCCACTGGCACAGAAACACTTCAGCGCATTTGTTGGGCTGAAACACGACAGGAGAGGTAAAAGCCCTGGGAGATGTTCAAACCAGTGAAACTACCCTTATGACAAAAAGTTGGCATATAAAGGTATGCAAAGACCTACTCTTGACTTTTTGGAGCAGCCATGAATCATTTCCACCATCCATTGTTTGCATGAATTTATAGACCAAACAACTGATCCAATAATCGAGGCAGTACTCAACAGATTAACCGAGTGCGGGGAATAACCTTTTGTTGCAGCCCTGCTACTTGACATGATATCAATGACCGCGACTGAGCCAGTTTCAACCCAGAAAATGTAAAATTAATTTAGAGGCACGCAGACGCACAGAAGCACACACACACAAACACACAGATATACAGACACAGACACACACACACAAAGGTTTCTCAGAAAAAAAAATATTTCTAAAGAAGATGAACATAAGATAAGTGAATTAAAGTAATTTTGACCTATGTGTTCCTCTTTAAAAATATCTAATCTGTTCTATTGCCGTTACATTATTCCTGGGAAATGCTCCCTTGAGAAACAGTCACATGCAGGCAAAAGTACCCACACACACATGCGCGCGCACACACACACACACACTCACACACAGGAGCAGACAGGCAGAGACAGTCACACAGCCTTGAAAGTCGACTGCAAAATCATGAGACAAAGAGCGTTAAGATAAAAGATTCAGGCTGTGAGAGACTGTGAGAAGCATGCAGTGATACATAGTTTAGCAGGGTGATGAAACACACAACGGCTCCGACTCAATGTTCAGCTGCTGCTGCCGTCGTGATCAGCAGCCAGTACCGTAGCGTAAAATATTGTATTTTCTTGTTCCGTTGAATGATTTCGGGCAGAGCTATGCACTTCTCCTGCTTGGCACTTGTCATTTTCTCGCTTTAAAGCTGGAAACTTGTTCAGAGCTCCATTCCAGCTCCATTTTATTGGACTCTAATCCTTCTTCCAACCGCCATGAAGAGCAAACTGGGTAAAGGACAAAGTACAATGAATATTCTACACATTTGATTATATTTTCCTAATATTCTAACTATATTTACATATATTTCAATTTCCTGCAGGATGTATTCCCATCAGACCCTGGCAACTTACAAAGAGGGTAAGATAATGGATGAGTGTAAGTAAAAGACCCCTGAAGCTTTTTTTTATCCTCGTCTACATTTTCATCTTTTTCTTTGTCTTCTCGTCTCCTTCAAAGGATAAAACCTCCGCGGCAAAATTAAGGATTTCCAGTAGGATTTCCCAGCTTTGCTAGCTCTGTCAACTTTCTCTCATGCACTATTTCAAAGCGCTTTAAAATCTGAAACGCTCGGTTTGGGAGCGCGGCTATGAAACAGTGATAATGGCACAGAATGAGAGAGAGAAATCTGACAGTCACAAGGTCAGTGGGAGTCTGGATGAGTACATTTGGTCGTGCGCCAGTGAACTGCTGGCTCCAAAGACCCCCCCCCCCCCCCCCCCCCCCCCCCCCCACACACACACACACACACCTATGCACCTAGCACCTATGATGTACTGTATATAAACTAAAGGTTTTTGGGGTTGTTTTGCACATGACAAAAAAAATTACATTTCATTGTATAAATGAATCTTCAAGACCTCACGAGGCCACGTTGTAGTGTCTCCAGTCCCGACATCGCTTCAGAACACCTGACCGTAGTCAAACTCACCATTGTTAGAGCTAGATGAACTCGTGACTCCTTTCTTTTTCTTTTCTTTTTTTCCAGTAGTTATGAAACAGGCTGCGGTGAGCCTTTCAACTGGACAGTGTATACAACGATAGCACAAGTATGCCTTCATGTTTGACAGAGATAGCACTGGTCAAAAGGTCAGCAAACAGGCCGAGTCCCTGAAACCTAACGTTGGGACTCATTCTACGCCATCGATTTACAGCTAAATGAATTCCTACACCCATTATACCAACAGCATTTCTGAATGAGGAGTTCTTACCCAGCATGCGAACTTGTATGGCATTCTGCTCCGGCCTTTTAAACGTGACAGCTCCGCACCTCTGTGATCGAGAGAAAGAAGGCGAGAGACAGGGAGATTGATATTACAAAACCCCAAAATACACACTGCTATCAAAGAGCATCAGTGGACCTCACCAATAAATAGAAACTGTGCGAAAAGTCACGCTGACCCTCTCTGCAAGACCGCACACACACGGATCTCAGTGATATGGACTAGGAGTTATGGCTGAATGTCTGTAGGTGTGAAACGAACCAACTCCTCCTGAAGTAAGAAAAGTTTCTCGGTGTAACGTATTGTTTTCTGTCCTAGGAGGCATGTGCTTAGCAACAGTGGCATCTGCCGTTCCAGCAGGACCGTAGCTCTGTGACGGCCAGCAGCACTGAAAAAGTGGGTCAGGCAGCAAATAGACATAACCAGGCAATGATTTAGCCATTAATCACCTACTTCCACATGGCTGCTCCTCATGGCCAGGGTAGTTAAGTCATCTTTTTTTCTGTTTTGATGTCATTTTCTATAAAAGGTGTTTTTGTGTCTAGATTAAGTCATATTTTTTTCTTTGTTAAGAAGGTAATTGCTGCTATGGCTGATGAAGATACGTGTCCATTTGTCAGTTATCTAAACAGGTGGTAAAAACATTTTTTACAGATAAACTCATACAGTAGGTTAAATGAGTCATTGCTGCTGTGTCCATCCTTTTTTCTTCACCTGCTTTAAGTCTATTTGTGTTGTGATGGGCAGGAGTCTATCCAGGCACTCTAAGGGCAACAGGCAGAAAATACACCCAGGATAGGCTGCCAGTCCATCACATGGCACACACACACACACAGTTCAGTCTGTAAACAGCCTAAATGTTTATGTTTTTGCACTGTGGGAGGGAAACGGAACGAAAACCTGGAGAAAACTCACACAGACACAGGGCGAACAGGCAAACTCCGCACAAAAAGGCCTTAAATCAGACAGTAATAATTGTAAATCACATTTGGTTAGTTTCATATTTTCCCAGATCCTACTTAACGGACCAATAGCCTTTATAGATAATGATTAACTCGGTAACTCTTTCACCCACGAGCCACGACGAGCTGGTCGGTCTTAACTGATCGGGTCATCTGTTGTATCACCCCAAGCCGCTGTTGAGTAAAATGACAGGTAACAGCCCTGACCTGCTTTTAAATGAACACCAACAATGCCTCTGCCCACCTCTTCCTGGTGACTCAAATTAATAAGTAGTGTGAGGTGAGGTCAAGCTGAAGCCCAATTACACAGCAAACCCGGCGCTACAGTTCAAGCAGACTCTGCATGGTACATTTCCTAATTGAGGTCATCTATTTATAATGGCTAGTAATGGCTATAATAGTTATAATGGCTCAGCCTTGGTGTGTGTGTGTGTGTGTGTGTGTGTGTGTGTGTGTGTGTGTGTTGCACAAGAGTGGACTGACTGCACTTGGCTGGTTTAAAAAAAAAAAGTGCAGGAAACGGCAAAACAACCTGCACTCGTTTGATAGAAAGCAGACCTGATGGATACAAATCATACCGGAGCTCCCACTTCATACACAGGAACTAATAAGTGTTCAGTGTATTCCCCTGTGGAGGAAGAGAGTCATAAAGGAGCATCTTAGAGTAGGTGGATTTATATCTAAATAAGCCCACTGTTGTTTACTGGCGGGCAGGAAACGGGCGGTTGGAGACGAACCAGAGGCAGTGACGCTTCTTATCCAGCCCACGTGGTTATGGCATGTTTACAGGACGCCCTCTGTCAAAAGGTTTTTTCCATGATCTCTAGCTCCACGCTAACATCATCATTCAGCTCGACTGGACAGCTCTGTAGTCACACTGTCTCTCTCCCCCCTTCGCTCGGGGCTACAACTGCAGTCAAACTGTTTACACTGGACAGATCTGCTCACTGTCTCCTCTGTCTGCAACAAAAACAGATACGAACTCCTGACAAACTGCATGCACCTCCAACAAATGACACACTGTACAGTCAAGTAAAGCTTAATATAGATTATGCTTGCGCGGTTTCCTCCCACAGTCTGAAACCATGCGTGTTTAGGTTGATTGGAGTCATAACTGCCCCCTAGGTGAGAGTGGGAGTGAATGGTGTGTGTGTGTGTGTGTGTGTGTGTGTGTGTGTGTGTGTGTGTGTGTGTGTGTGTGTGTGTGTGTGTGCACCCTGCCTTCACCCAATTGAATGTGCTGGAGATCCAGCAGACACCATTGGTTGCAAAGGGGGCAAAATAATGAGAAGGCAATGAAACTGTGAGACTGCACAGAAATAAAGACAAAGAAATTTGGAGTTTTAAAAAGCAGTCATGTTCTTGCACTCCTGCTTTACCTGCATACTTAGTTTGCATCAAGCTTTCACTATTGCTCCACAGCAGCATTCACAAACAGCCGCCTCCTCTGCACACCTGCCCTCTATGCCTGCATGTAGTCTGCAGTATCCTGGCTGCAGGATGGACTGCTGTAAAGCTGTCAATATCCAGCCGTGACACATCCCAACAGCAATGGAAATAAGAATAAAAACAACAATGATAACAATAACAATAATAATATGAATTACAATAAACAGGGAAGGTCTGCTGAGGCTATATCACTGCAAGCTTACACAAGAATAGTCACATGTGGAAGAGTGCACCAGAAAGATTATTATTAAACAACAAGGTCACTTGATACTGTACAATGAAACACATTATAACAATACCAGTATTGTCCTTACAGACAGCTTGTGCCTAATAACATAACCCTATAGAGTGGAGAACAGTCGTGCAGCCTAATATTCTTTATATATATATATATGACTCTGTGTGTGTGTGTGTGTGTGTGTGTGTGTGTGTGTGTGTGTGTGTGTGCGTGTGTGTGTGAAGTCACATACCTCCAGCATTAAACAGGACATTTAACCATCGTGGTCGCTCGCAGTGAATGCGACGGAGCCGCATAGAGCTGCAGGACGAGGGGTGACGGAGGCCTGTTAGACACTTGTTCAGGTGAAAACTACACTGTCTCATCCCTCCTCGGCTGCCGACCTCTCTCACGTCGTAAGGACGCTCTCCGTGGGGGGGGGGGGGGGGGCTTTCCGAGCGGAGCAGGCAAGGTGAAGTTACTGTTTCCGTCCGCAGCGTCTATGTCTGTAGTGAGCCGCAGAGAGAGGAGAGGGGAGGGGCTGGTCGGAGCATCCAGGGGGCGGGGCCTGGGCCAGGGGAGGCGACCAATCAGCGCAGGGGACAGTCTGATGGCGCTTTAAAGGGTAGTTTCCCCAAAGATGGGTAGGAGGGTAGGTGGGAAGGAGGAAGGAGGGTTGTTGAGTTGGATGGATGATAAATGGATTGGAGGATGGAAGGTACGAACGAAGGAAGGTAGTTTTGTTGGTTGGTCCGTTGGTTAGCAGGATGGATGGATGTATGTATGTATGGAAGGTAGGAAGGAAGAAAGGGAGCTTGGTTGGCTGCTGGGTGGTTGAATGGCTGGGTGGTGTAAAAGGAGCACTCCAGAGTAGACGAAATGGAAAAGGTAGTAACCAGGCGCATGTGCACCCTCCTTTGCCTCCTGCCTCCTTATCGCCCCCCGGTGGAGGGAGAGCGAGTTTGAGAGAGAGAGAGAGAGAGAGAGAGAGAGAGAGAGAGAGAGAGAGAGAGAGAGAATAACCTTGAGGAAGTTTCTGCACAAGACAGACACACGCATGGTACGTTGAAGACAATGAAGCTCACCCACACACTGTTCAGTGAAAAACAATATTCACAATACTTTTCACACAATAGAATACATGCTTTACGCAACAAAAGCAAAATTGAATGCATTTATCTATTTGATATTCAATGTATATCCAATATAATATTTAGCCTAATACAAATATAATTATTTCTACTGCTTTTTCATGGGGAGTTTGGTAAATCTACGATAAATTCCAGAATGGGGGGAAAATCCTTCATGATGTGACATGTTTGAAGGAACAGCACAAGACAGCACTGCTGGGGAATGCATTGACCCTTTTCTTTTAGCAGACTTGCAGATGAGAAAACCACAACAACCACAGCCGATGCACACAGTAGTCATCATCATCATTGCATACGTCTTCCTGTCTTTTTCTCTGTGCAGGCGTTGCACAGCAATCCTGTTAATCACACAGATCGGATTGCATTAGGGGAGAAAACATTAATCAGGTCCTGATAAAATATGAGTTTGAATGAATGCACTTCCTTTTGTGTCACAAAATGGATGCATTCCCTATAATCAGCATGTATGTTTCTCTGAGACCCATTGACCTTAGTGCAGTGTAATCCAGATTAGTGCTGTCAGATTAGTGTGTACTATGCTGCTCAAAATGACCAAATTAACCAAATGTCACTATACTGCATGTGTGTGTGTGTGTGTGTGTGTGTGTTTTACAGGCAGACAACGCCTTATACTTCCTAATACTAGAAATGTTGAAATGTCTTTGACATGAGAAAAAGTCTTGTCAGCAAGAAAAACCACTACATTGAGATAGACGTTGAACAATATAGTGGGCGTTACAAGACATTTCAACCCAGGAACCGAAACCACCTAAACTACTTAAATCTGTCATGCAACAGAGAGCTAACAGAGGCAACACCATACTTTGTTCTTTGCTGTGTTAAAGGAGTTGCTGTCTCACTTGGCTGTATGCCTCTAAAAGATACAGAGAAGACATTCTGCTAATAAGATGGACTGGATGGATCTCAGGACTGGATGGATCTCAGAAGAACATAGCAGTTGTGCCCGAGGACTCTGCTGGTGCATTTCCAGGGCATGCAGGGTGAAGGCAGGGAATATACCCTGGATGGGTCAGCAGTCTATTACAGGACACACAAACCATTCACTCCCGGAGGAAAAGCCTGGGACCCGCACTCAGTGCAAAAGAGGTATGTTTTTACTTCATCTTATTGGTAAACATACTGAATCATACAGTGTATAGTCACTCTATAGAGAGATAATTGAAGTAGGAACCTTTGAAATTTAGAAAGGGTGCTTACTTTCTGTAAGGTAATAAATTCGCAACATTCTGATACTATATGTACACGGCCATGCCACATCTAGAACACTACCGGATACGTAATATTACGTGCTGGTACAACACACCACGCATGCTTTCAGCGGAAGAAGGAAGAGAGTAGAGGGTGCCCGGTAAACGATGGAAAAGGTAAGAAGTAACAATAATAACTTACCTTTGAAATAAGCAGCCTTGTGCAAGTTTTGAGTGAAGAACGTCGAGATTTTGCACTTTGGGAGGTGACTTTCTCTTTCATTGATCAACACGGTAACATCTGTTCGCATTATCGAAACCACACAACTCGCTCTTAGGCAACAAAGCCACATATGCCACATTTACAGTACATTTTTCGTAATATTTTAGATCTCTGTTGAGTGCGAGGACAATCCACTTGGGCTTCAAGGAGTGGTTGTCTACGACCATGGGGAGTTCCCAATTTCTCATGTAAGAATTTAAGTATTGTTAGTTAACTTTGAATGTATAAACATGAGTAATACAATCTATACTGTATGCAATGTGTTTTTTTGTGTTTCATCTTCACTACATGCCCAGACTACATCAGATGATCGACAAGGAAATTACAGGCAAGGCTTTTACAACTTTTACACCTTTTTAACACCTGGTGATGCAAAATGCCTGGCACAACCATGGTTTACACCAAACTAAACAAATTAAAATTAAAGGATAAAGTAATTACAGTACATAGAGTAAGACCATATCAGACTGTGTGTTAATTAAGGTAACGATATTAAGTATTTACGTTTCTGTGTGCATCTGTTGTGCTGTAGCACTGTGCGGCCTTTCCAGTTTAGCAGCAATGAAGACGAGGCCATTCCTGGTTCCTCCATAGAATTCCATGGATTGGGAACCTCCACTAACCAGGTTAAAAAGAAAATAAATGTTGACCATCATTGAATCCTCTATCATGTATGAAGCATTGTCTCAGGACCAGAAGTAAAATGTGGCATTTTGCTGTTTTACAGTGATCTTATATCACTGATCACTGATATTATGCTTTTCTGTTTATAAAAAAAGTAGAATAAAGACTGGCATTTAGATTGAAAAATGTTCATTATTTTCATTCCAAACTTCTCTGCTATGACCGTAGGAGGAAGAAGAAGAGGAAGAAGAGGAAGAAGAGGATGGCTGAAGGCTGCTCCATGTTGATTCTGCACAGCACTAAACTATCTTGATTAATTTAATTTATTTGTGCTGCTAACAGTAAATCACACTCTGCATTGACCTAAAAATCCTTAACGTTACACTGGTGGATATAATATTTATAATACCTCTGTACACACGGGTGTACACTAAATCTAAATCTACACTAAATGTAATTTCACTGATCTTGCAACACAACTGTGTGTGTTCCAAGGCCAGTGAAGTCAAATAAGCTGAAAGTACAATGTGAACAGTTCCAACCCTAAATGTTTTATCTTCACATTGCATCTAAAATGAGGAATTTGGGTTTTTTGCTCAAAATCAAATTCTCTTGAAACCATCAAAACCCAAAATATAGAAATTAAAAATATTGTATGATCATTTATCACTGGCTTACTTGGATCTCCCATGTCAACAGATGCATGTTCTCTTTGATATTAAAGTGATTGAGAACAAAACTAACTTTGACTGAGTGTGTCGTGATTCATTCATCCATCATCTAGCCTGCTTTGTACCTGATGGTGGTATGTTGTGTTGGTTCTGATGCTGCCTTTGTCCAGTGCACACGGGGAGAAGGCAGGGAATACACCCTGGACATACCATTCACTCTTTCTCAGCCTGGGGTGATGAAGAATCTTTAGGAGCAAACTGAAATACCCAGAGAGAGGAAGAGAGAGGGAGAAGAGAGAGAGCTGGCCTGTATGGCCTTTTTCAGCAAACCCTCTGAACTCAGCCACCTTGCTGAGTATATGTGTTCACAACAGACTCCCTTGATGCCCATCAGAATTTGAGGGACTCAGTGGTTTGGCAACCTCTCATGGGCATTGGACAAATCGTCAGATATCATTGTATCCTAAAGGCCATTGTCCTTCCATAGTTGTCATAGCCCATGGCTGCCCCTGAAGCAACTACAGTACAGCTTAAAAAGTGGAAATGTAGGCCTGGCTGGTTCACCTACTCTATTCTACTATTCTACTCACTCTATTCAAACATTAAGTTTAAAATTTATTGAGGATAAAGTCTAATATCTGATTAGGCATTTACATCATAATGTGGGACTTTTAGACTATGTGCTGGTGTCTGTGACATCAAAACACCTGACCAGTTCAGTATTTTGAAATCAAGGTTGTGCCAAGCAGGAAGTCTACAAATGGTGTCCTAGTCTGAAGTAAACAGACTATACAGAGATTGTCACAATGTACTCGATCTAATAGACCTAGTGCTATCCTTGCCAGCATCCACAGTTGATGTGAGCAAGGCTTCAATGCCATGAAGCAGGTACATTTGCATATTGCAAACACTGCCATTTGAAGCCCTTCTCTTTGAGTTCCAGTAAAGTAAGTTCTGACTCACTGCATTTTTTTTCTGTTTTTTTTATATTTATTTTTCCATTTACATTAAGTCTGATTGGAGGTCCAGTGTGGCTCCTGCCTCCTGAGCAGATCTCCCTCATCATGCAGCTTCCCTCAGATGGTTTACTGTCCAAAGACGGATGGTTTCTTTGGGTGGGGGAAGGCTGGCGACGCCCCATTTACACCTAACAACATCTCACTCAACTTCTCACTCAGCTCCTTTGCTCCTTTGTCCTGATCTTCCACAGGACATTTTATTAATCAGAGAAGGAGTATAACCTTGATGCCCAGGATGGTTCAGCTCCTTAACTTCTGTCAAAATCTTTTGTTCTTATTATTTTATTATTTAATTGAATTAATGTGTTCATGTTACCATTAGCTTGAATATTGTATGTCAATGTTGGTGTATTAACGGGATATACCTCCTCCATACCTTTGGCAAACCTAGAGTAATATAATGAGGGTTTGGTCTAGCTAGAACCCCTGGCTGTAAGTCTGGCTGTAAGCTTTTTCAAAGAGGACAGTTGTATGCCTAACACGTCTACATATTTCTCATGGGGTTCAGTTAGTGTGATGTCTATGAAGGTATAAAAGCTTAATTAGGTCCTTTGTAGAGACAGTGAAAAAGAAAAGAGGGCATGCTGAGTTGGTTTCACTTTTGACTGAACACTGAAGTGAGAACAGTAAGAACACATGACAGAGGACCACTACCACCTCTGAATATGCTGAGTAGGATCATCTGGAAAACAATTTCAGTTTCGCGTCTAGTATATATTATATCCAAAATCAACGTGCAGATTCTCCCCTAAAAGGTGCCCTGTATTTTTCCTAGAGTGACCACCTGTGGTCACTTTCAGAAGCAGCATTAATACCCTGTTTTACTCTGTGTGATAATGCGCCTGGACGCATCACCACCGCTCCCTCTTACGTGCGCCATTACGCACGTGCAAACGCCCAAAACCTCTCCATTCATTCCCTTCCCAGTCAGTTTTGTTTGTTTCACTGTTGTTGTGGGCATCACCCTCTTTAAGAGCGTTTTGTGTGTATGCGCACCCGGGTCGGAGGGACGCGGAGAGTGCCAGCTCCGTGACAATGGAAGGAGCAATGAATGTGAGCATTAGTCGTCGACTAGTCGTGGACTTTTCAAGACTCAATGGCATCTCTGCGTTTGACCCCTACCCCATGCCACGAGTGGATGAGCTGGTGGAGCGGCTTGGGAAGGCTGTCTACCTGAGCACGCTTGATCTGTGCAAGGGCTACTGGCAGGTTCCTTTGACACAGGAGGCTCAGGAGCTGACAGCTTTTAGAGCACCCAGTGGTTTATATCATTTTACTACCATGCCATTTGGATTACATGGAGCTGCTGCCACTTTTCAGCGCCTAATGGACCAGGTGCTGAGGGGGGCAGAGACGTATGCAGCTGCCTACATTGATGATGTGGTTATCTTCAGTGCGTCATGGTCAGAGCATCTGCAGCATCTAGCGGATGTGTTTCAGCGTATCCATATGGCAGGGTTGGTGGTCAATGCCAGCAAGTGTCAGATTGCCAGGCCTGAGGTGTGCTACCTGGGCTATGTCCTGGGAGGTGGCACTATCAGGCCACAAGTTTCTAAGGTCAATGCTGTGTTGAGCTGTCTACCGCCCACTACCAAGAAAGGGGTCCGCTCCTTTTTAGGTTTAGTGGGCTGGTATCGAAGGTTCATCCCTGATTTTTCCACCAGGGCCACGCCACTGACTGAACTCGCCAGGAAGTCCAGCCCCAACAAGGTGGTGTGGACAGAGGAGTGTGCCAGGGCCTTTCAGAGCCTTAAGGACAGTCTGTGCAACAGCCCCGTCCTACAGAGCCCAGACTTTGACATGCCCTTTACTGTCCAAACGGATGCATCTGGCTTGGGGCTAGGGGCTGTGTTGCTGCAGGGAGAGGGGGAAGATCGTTGGCCTATTATATATATTAGCCGCAAGCTTTTTCTGCGAGAGACCAGGTATTCTACAGTGGAGAAGGAGTGCCTGGCCATTAAGTGGGCTCTTGACACCCTCAAGTACTATCTCATGGGCAAGGAGTTTGTGCTTGAGACTGACCACCGGGCCTTTCAGTGGTTACACAGGATGCGTGACAGCAATGCACGAATAACCCGGTGGTATCTGTCTCTACAACCCTACAAGTTTACTGTGCAGTACAAACCTGGGAAAAATAATGTGACTGCAGATTTTTTGTCCCGCCTCTTCGAGGAGCGTCAAACATGAGGTGGGGGGTGTGTGATAATGCGCCTGGACGCATCACCACCGCTCCCTCTTACGTGCGCCATTACGCACGTGCAAACGCCCAAAACCTCTCCATTCATTCCCTTCCCAGTCAGTTTTGTTTGTTTCAGTGTTGTTGTGGGCATCACCCTCTTTAAGAGCGTTTTGTGTGTATGCGCACCCGGGTCGGAGGGACGCGGAGAGTGCCAGCTCCGTGACAATGGAAGGAGCAATGAATGTGAGCATTAGTCGTCGGGCTTACCTTGCGCACCGTGTTCCTCTGTCAAAAGAGTGCGACGGGTGATCACCGCTGCTATATGCGGAGCCGCGCTCATGCGTGCGCGTCCCTGCGACTCGACATCGATGATTAAGAGTTGGCACAGCTCAATAGTTTTTTGTGTGACAAGTAATTGTGTATAGTTGTTTCCTGGGAGCCGAGGAATTATTTATTTGAAAGTAGAGTCAATAAAAACTCTGTAATTTTATTAGGAAAGTAATACTAAATGAAACCCCCTGATGCAGAGGGGGAGAATGGTACGGGCCACTTGCAGGGAGTGTTTAGGTGCCTTCATATAGAGAGCAGGGGGCATTTGCTAGTTGGTCCGGTACAGGTGCATGCTCTCAGCTCTCCAACGGTTCTGTAAGTACGCAGTATATTGTTGCCCTCTTTTTTGTATTAGAGTATTATTGCTGTATTTTTGCCTTTGGCTAGATTTTTGTTTTCATGAAATTTTGGCTTCCTATTGCCGTTTTTGTGTTTTTTTTTTTCTCAAAGACATTTACTGTAAATATTGAAATTTGGCTGTTTTTCCACTTTGGGATTTTTTGAGGGTTTTTTGTGTCACTCTTGTATATATATATTTTTTGCACCGATTCACTATTTTGCACTGTGTTCCTTAATAAAAAGAGGAACACTATCCCTGCCGTATCTGTGTGTCGTTTCCTAAAGACCCTCGACACTCTACCCATAACAATTTGGTGGCAGTGGTGGGATCAATGTCTACAAGGGTCGACACACAGTAGGCAGGGCAATGCATCCACGAAGGAAGCAAGACCTCCCAGTGACCAGAAGCAAGACCACTTTAGGTGGTGCAACAGCAGCATCCCCTGAAGACCTGGAGGAAGAAGAGATCTTCACCAGACCTCAGTCTGCGCCTCCTGATGACCGCATGGGCAGACTGGAGGCAGCATTATCATCCTTCATCCAGGCCCAGCAGGCGAGAGATGAGAGTTGGGAGAGAGCAACAAAGCGCCAGGACCAGAGATGGGCGGCAATGCAGCATCAGTTCCAGCAGCTCCAGGTACGGGTGGATGGGGAGATCCAACACCGCCAGAGATCAGGGGAAGACGCCGAACACCAGTATTCATCAGCTGCTGAGCTAGATGTCCAGCCCAAACGCCAGGATATCCAGACTCTGCCCCAATCTACTAACACCACCCCCGAGATGCACAGGTCTGCTATAGCGTCTCGCACGGCTAGCCCAATAGTGGAGACATCCTGGCCAGCAAACCTCCACCCACCTCAGTATGGCTATAGCCCTCCTAAGATGTCCCCCTACACAGAAGATGAGGATATTGAACATTACCTCACTACTTTTGAGAGAATTGCCTCTGCAAATTGCTGGCCGATGGACAGCTGGGCAGTTTTTCTAGTTCCCCTGTTGTCAGGGAAAGCCCGAACTGCCTATGTGGCAATGGACATTAATGACGCTAGGGATTATGTCAAAGTGAAACAAGCCATCCTGTCCAAGTACGAAATCGACACTGAGGCGTACCGCAACCGATTTCGGGACATGACTGTTCAGGAGGGTGAGACGGTTAGAGAACTTCAGTCAAGGCTCACTGACCTCTATGCCAAGTGGATGTGTCCCAGTACCAAGACCAAAGAGCAGATCGGAGATACCATTGTCTTGGAGCAACTCCTCCTGATGCTCAATCCTGAGCTCAAGGTGTGGGTGATGGAGCGAAACCCACAGACCTCCAAACAGGCTGCTGAGCTGGCTGAAGCCTTTATTGCTGCCCGCCGACACCAACGGGGTTATCAACTTGGGATCCAGGAGTACCCCAAGCGGCGAGCCCAAGTTGCCCAGCAACAGTCTGGCAGACTTCAAGATAAGTCTGCGGGTGGCAGCCGTGAGTCCCGTCCATCCCATGCCCCCCATTTTAAGCCTAACCAGCCCACTGTGCCAAAGCCCCGTATCGTTTGCCATGGTTGTGGTCAGCCTGGGCATATTAAACCAGAGTGCCCTCTAGCTACATCTGGTGCTGGAAGGTTGTGTTACACCCCATCTGAGGACCCAGCAGTAACACCTAGCTGTGGGGATGTCCTAGTGCCAGTAAAAATCAGAGGGAAATGGTGGCAGGCTCTACTGGACTCGGGTAGTAGTCAGTCCTTTATTCATAGCACTTGTCTTGGTCCTGATGAAATGGTCATCTCAGGTTGTATAAAAGTTCGGTGTATACATGGCGATGAAAGTGACCATCAGACAGCAGAGGTGCAAATGGAGATAGATGGACAAACTTACCTGCTTAATGTGGCAATTATGGACAACTGCCCCTATCCAGTTGTTTTAGGACAGGATGTCCCTGTGTTGGCTGACTTGTGGCAACGCAACATGCCTCCAGCCACAGGCATGGTGGTAACAAGAGCACAAGCCAAGGCCAATCCTGCTGACATGTGGCAGGAGCTGCCATTTGCTGATGGATCTTCTGAGAGTAAAAAAAGGAAAAACAAGTCAGCTAAGAGGAGGGAGAAGGTTCTTGGAACGCCAATGCAGGAATCAGTGTCTCTTCCACCTTTAGAGGAGAGGGTTATTGATAGTGGTGATTTTGAACAAATGCAGAAAAATGACCCCACACTTACTAGGTGTTTCAATAAAGTGGTGGCAGATGAGGAGGTAATTCTGAGAGCTTCTGTGTGTGGTAAAGAGTGTTTCGTGGTCAGAGAAGGGAAGCTAATGCGAGTGAGTGAAGAAGGAGAGCAGCTGGTGGTCCCCAAAACCCTTAGGTCCAAAGTGTTGGAGGTTGCCCATAGTGTCCCCTGGTCAGGTCATTTGGGCCAGCAGAAAACCCTTGATAGGATTGCCCGTCGCTTTTATTGGCCAGGAGTATATCAGGAAGTAGTAGACTACTGTAAATCTTGCCCAGTTTGCCAGCTTACTACACGCTCCTACAGAGGCACAAAAGCTCCCCTTGTTAACCTGCCTATCATTGACACCCCATTCACAAGGATAGCGATGGATGTTGTAGGCCCCCTGGAAAAGAGTAGGGCAGGCCATCGCTATATTCTTGTAGTTTGCGATTACGCTACACGCTACCCAGAGGCTTTTCCCTTAAGAAACACCAAGGCAAGGCAGGTGGCCAATTGCCTGATCCAGTTGTTTTCTCGGGTGGGCATCCCTAGAGAAATTCTGACCGATCAGGGAACCAACTTCAATTCCAAGTTGCTTAAACAAGTGTACTCGCTCTTAGGGATTAAAGGCATTAGGACTACGCCCTACCACCCGCAGACCGACGGCATGGTTGAACGTTTCAATCAGACATTGAAGGCAATGCTTAGAAAGTTTGTGAGCGACACCGGCGCTGATTGGGACCTATGGCTACCCTATATCCTTTTCGCCTACAGGGAGGTCCCACAAGCATCTACCGGCTACTCACCATTTGAGCTTCTTTACGGCCGCCAGGTGAGAGGTCCCCTCGATGTCCTTCGAGAGACATGGTTGGGAGAGGATCCTGCAGCATCAACTAGTATTGTCAGCTATGTCCTCAAAATGCGGGATAAGCTGGAGGAATTGAGTAACCTGGCACATAGCAATCAAGAGCAAGCTCAGTACAACCAGAAGACCTGGTACGATCGAACGGCCCGCAGTCGCACGTTTAACCTTGGACAGAAAGTTCTCCTGTTGCTCCCATCATCTGAGAACAGCCTCCTCGCTAAGTGGCAGGGTCCCTATGAGGTGATCCGGAAAATGGGCCCCGTAACTTATGAGGTCAACATGCCGGATCGCCGCAAGCCGAGGCAAATATTCCACGTGAACTTGTTGAAGGAGTGGGTGTCTCGGCCCGAGCCTGTCAGCAAGGGGATGTGGGCTCGTGCTGTGCCTGAGGAAGAAGAGCTGCAGGAGCAGTATTTTCCAACTGCAAGAGGTGGAGCTACGTGTCCCTCAATCGATCACCTGTCCAGTGGTCACCAGGCTGAACTCCAGAGAATCATCCCTGAGGGTCTCTTCAGAGAGGAGCCAGGCCGGACAACAGTTATAAGTCACAATATCCAGTTAATGTCACCAGGTCCCATTCGCCAGACTTCCTCCAGAGTACCAGCACGCCTGATTCCGGCACTAAAGGAAGAGGTGCAGGCCATGTTGGAGATGGGCGTGATTGTTCCGTCACGCAGCCAGTGGTGCAGCCCCGTGGTGCTTGTTCCCAAGAAGGACGGAGGACTGCGGTTCTGCGTGGACTTTTCAAGACTCAATGGCATCTCTGCGTTTGACCCCTACCCCATGCCACGAGTGGATGAGCTGGTGGAGCGGCTTGGGAAGGCTGTCTACCTGAGCACGCTTGATCTGTGCAAGGGCTACTGGCAGGTTCCTTTGACACAGGAGGCTCAGGAGCTGACAGCTTTTAGAGCACCCAGTGGTTTATATCATTTTACTACCATGCCATTTGGATTACATGGAGCTGCTGCCACTTTTCAGCGCCTAATGGACCAGGTGCTGAGGGGGGCAGAGACGTATGCAGCTGCCTACATTGATGATGTGGTTATCTTCAGTGCGTCATGGTCAGAGCATCTGCAGCATCTAGCGGATGTGTTTCAGCGTATCCATATGGCAGGGTTGGTGGTCAATGCCAGCAAGTGTCAGATTGCCAGGCCTGAGGTGTGCTACCTGGGCTATGTCCTGGGAGGTGGCACTATCAGGCCACAAGTTTCTAAGGTCAATGCTGTGTTGAGCTGTCTACCGCCCACTACCAAGAAAGGGGTCCGCTCCTTTTTAGGTTTAGTGGGCTGGTATCGAAGGTTCATCCCTGATTTTTCCACCAGGGCCACGCCACTGACTGAACTCGCCAGGAAGTCCAGCCCCAACAAGGTGGTGTGGACAGAGGAGTGTGCCAGGGCCTTTCAGAGCCTTAAGGACAGTCTGTGCAACAGCCCCGTCCTACAGAGCCCAGACTTTGACATGCCCTTTACTGTCCAAACGGATGCATCTGGCTTGGGGCTAGGGGCTGTGTTGCTGCAGGGAGAGGGGGAAGATCGTTGGCCTATTATATATATTAGCCGCAAGCTTTTTCTGCGAGAGACCAGGTATTCTACAGTGGAGAAGGAGTGCCTGGCCATTAAGTGGGCTCTTGACACCCTCAAGTACTATCTCATGGGCAAGGAGTTTGTGCTTGAGACTGACCACCGGGCCTTGCAGTGGTTACACAGGATGCGTGACAGCAATGCACGAATAACCCGGTGGTATCTGTCTCTACAACCCTACAAGTTTACTGTGCAGTACAAACCTGGGAAAAATAATGTGACTGCAGATTTTTTGTCCCGCCTCTTCGAGGAGCGCCAAACATGAGGTGGGGGGTGTGTGATAATGCGCCTGGACGCATCACCACCGCTCCCTCTTACGTGCGCCATTACGCACGTGCAAACGCCCAAAACCTCTCCATTCATTCCCTTCCCAGTCAGTTTTGTTTGTTTCAGTGTTGTTGTGGGCATCACCCTCTTTAAGAGCGTTTTGTGTGTATGCGCACCCGGGTCGGAGGGACGCGGAGAGTGCCAGCTCCGTGACAATGGAAGGAGCAATGAATGTGAGCATTAGTCGTCGGGCTTACCTTGCGCACCGTGTTCCTCTGTCAAAAGAGTGCGACGGGTGATCACCGCTGCTATATGCGGAGCCGCGCTCATGCGTGCGCGTCCCTGCGACTCGACATCGATGATTAAGAGTTGGCACAGCTCAATAGTTTTTTGTGTGACAAGTAATTGTGTATAGTTGTTTCCTGGGAGCCGAGGAATTATTTATTTGAAAGTAGAGTCAATAAAAACTCTGTAATTTTATTAGGAAAGTAATACTAAATGAAACCCCCTGATGCAGAGGGGGAGAATGGTACGGGCCACTTGCAGGGAGTGTTTAGGTGCCTTCATATAGAGAGCAGGGGGCATTTGCTAGTTGGTCCGGTACAGGTGCATGCTCTCAGCTCTCCAACGGTTCTGTAAGTACGCAGTATATTGTTGCCCTCTTTTTTGTATTAGAGTATTATTGCTGTATTTTTGCCTTTGGCTAGATTTTTGTTTTCATGAAATTTTGGCTTCCTATTGCCGTTTTTGTGTTTTTTTTTTTTCTCAAAGACATTTACTGTAAATATTGAAATTTGGCTGTTTTTCCACTTTGGGATTTTTTGAGGGTTTTTTGTGTCACTCTTGTATATATATATTTTTTGCACCGATTCACTATTTTGCACTGTGTTCCTTAATAAAAAGAGGAACACTATCCCTGCCGTATCTGTGTGTCGTTTCCTAAAGACCCTCGACACTCTACCCATAACACTCTGCAAAAGGCCACAGGGGTCTGTTGAACTCAGTGACCATTAGCAGTGTCTTCAAAGGTGAAATATAAACTCCTTGTGATGGATTGAACAGAACTGAAACAGACTAAACTTCTCAATTCTGGTCCTCAAAAGAGAACAGACACATCAGAGTCATCATTTAGCTCTTTGACATAGCAAAGGATTCATTGTTTTCTTGAGCTGTGTGTCTCTGACAGGACTTCAGATGCACACTTTCTCGTGGCAGCATTCTGCTAATCTGACTATCCAGGATGGATCATTTAAACACTTTTTTGGATCACAGGAACATGGATCATCAAGGTAAACGTACTATTCTTCATTGTCGTCTGTGCAGGATTAACATGTTTTTTGTTTTTTTTTTTCCCTGTCAGCAGATTTCTTAGGATTTTTTTGGGTTGCTAGTGGCAGGGGGTATTTACTCTATTATATTTTAACACCACTCATATTTCTTAGGATTTTTTGATACATCAAATGTAAATATTAGCATTATCACTCAATAACTTCCAGTTCATGTGACCTACAGTATTATTTAAAATCAATAAAATCAGTAAATCAGTAGTGTTACACTTCCTATATGAGCATTTTAAACATTCCTACATTTTCTGTAGGAGCAGCTATAATTAATAAAAACATGAGAATATTTTTTATAGCAGTCAGATCAAGAAGTTCAACTTTTTCTTTTCTTCAGCAAGCTCCTCCAGACTTGCTGATTTGCATATTTGGCTGAATACATTTGCCTGTGCAAAAACACACGTCATTTACTGTAGTTCTGTGCTATAGTAAGGGAGTCTCTGTCTTCGTGGGCTGCGAATACACCCTGCTGAAGTGACTTTTGAGGATGGATTGTTTTCCCAATTTTTTTTGGCATCTCAGAAAAGCTGTACACCCAATGGTGTCCTGTCGCTTCAATGAAGAATGTCTCCAGGGCACTGATCGAAGGCAGGGAATACACCCAGGATAGATCACAAGTTTACCACTGGGAACACACCCCATTCACTCCGGAAAGCCTGTAACCCAAGTTCTGTGCCAACGAGGTATGTTTTTATTTGTTTGTTTGTTTGTTTGTTTGTTTTTTGGGAAAATTAATCAAAGTTGCTATTAAGTTAGGTTTTTAGAGGAGTGTGAAATAATCTGAGTGTTCAATTTAAAATTTTCAGTGACGAGGATACGTAACGTACGTACGTAATCACGTAGCTATGACGGCGCACACATCGCGAGACATCGAGAGAACAGCCGCGCGGAGACAACAGTTGCCGACACGATGGCCAGAGAAGCACTTCTCCTTTTGGTTCAGTTGGAAAAGTAAGTAAAAAGTTCCAAATTAAATTAAATGAACAAGTTTGTGAAAATGGAATTTTTGTGAAAGAACTTTGGGACGTACGTGTTTGCATTTATTTGATCATAATGCCACAACATGCGGACAGTCATTAGGCCTCTTGTGGTCATTGTCTGTGACCACGATGTGTTTGTTTTTCAAGTAAGCAAATTTTGTAAGCATTGTTAGATTAATTTGAATATATGATCTTGAATAACGATGATAAAGGACTGGGGTAGGTACCGTGGAGATAGACTGGAATAAGCTGGTGGTGGAGACGGAACATCGAAGGTTGAAGCTAACAAGCTAATGGTTATTAGCCGGCAGGCCAAAGCCAGAGTTGAGTCAGCCTGCACTTGGTTGATTGATTGATTGATAATATCAATAATAATAATGATAACGTAGGGCTGTACACTCCCTGATTTGGGAGGCTAATAAAAACAATTTCTTTTTAATTCAAATCTAGTTTCAGAAAATAGTTTGTCATCCACCTCTTGATGTCTGACTATGTTAGCCTAAATGAGGCCTCTCCTTCCAGCCACATTAATTACCATTCTGATGCTCTGGTCATGGAGGTGGGGTGGCAGCCGTCTTGGACCGTAGTATATTAATTACCCCAAACCTAATATTTGATTATAGTTCATTTGAAAGCCTTGTCATCAGTTTGTCTCACCAAAGCTGGAAGAAACGGCTTGTCCTACTTACCACATCCTACCTACCATGCACTGAAATTAAACACCTGACCGTTTCTCCCCCTAAACCAGTGATATCTGACCACTCTTCAATCACTTCTGATTTCCTTCTAGCCAGTCATGTGAAAAAGAAAAGCAGTATGTACACAAAACACTAGACTGACAGTGTCTTAGAAAATTTTAAAGAAGTTTATTCCCCTGTCTTTCGGCACTACATCACCTCTCTGCTATGAAAGCCAGAGTCCCTCTTTCATTGATCACCTTGTTGTTAGATTTGTTAACTCCCTTCATGAAACTCTCGACTCGGTTGTACCCCTAACAAAAACGAAACTTTCTATCTTCTCCGCTCTCTCTGTGGGTGTGGATTGGGTTCACGTTCCCTCTTTCTTCTCACTCTTCTCTTGGTCTCACCCATCTGTTTTCCTCCTCCTCCTCCTCCTCCTCCACCTATTCCGTGACTATGCAGGACTAAATATGACCAGGGACCGCGCATCCCCAGAGTGTCTGTGCTTTCTTCCCTCCCAGATTCCATCCATGCTGAGCTAGATCCTTGACCTCAACTTTTTCTTTGCTTTTCCTGCTGCATGCACTTTTCTACTCTGGACTGATTAAAATTCTGATCTATATTCTAAACTGCCATCAGTACATGAGGATCCCCTCCTCTGTCTATCACGCTGAGGTTTCCCCACTTTTTTTTCTCTGTCAGGGTTTTTTTTCTTGGGAGTTGTTCCTGAGCCTTTGCAAGGGTCTTAGTTTTTTAAGGCTTTTTACTATGTGCATGATTATGTTCACTATTTACAAAATAAATGAACTTGCTTGTGTACATTTTGGATGAAGAACAGAGAGGCTTTGCATTTTGAGAAGTAACGGTTTGTATTTCATTGATCAAACTGGCAAAACAATCAGGTCATCAGAACTGGACAAACAATTTACCATTAAAATAGTAAAGTCGAGTAACATAACATGGATATTACATGATTTTTTTCAGTGTGTTTCTGATTGTATTTCAGCTTTGAACTCAGCGTGAGGACAATCCCCCAGGGCTTCATCATGTCATCGTATATTGCTATTGCAAATTTCCCAGTTCGCAGGTAAGAGTTTTGCAAGCATTGTTAGTTTCATTTGAACGTATGATCTTGAATACCAATGATAGAGTAATGGGGTAGGTATTATGGAGATAGACTGGAATGGACTGACTTGTGTATATTTTGAATGAAGAAAAGTGAGGCTTTGTATTTTGGGAAGTAACTGTTTTTCATTGATCAACATGGCAAAACGATCAGGTCACCAAAACTGGACAAGCAATTTACCATTAAAATAGTACAGTTGAGTAACATATAATGGACATTACATGATTTTTGCAGTTACATTTATGTTTCAGATTTGAACTCAGTATGAGAAGAGATCGCGAGGATTTCATCATATCATCGTCTATCACCATCGCAAATTTTCCATTTCCCCGGTAAGAGTTTTGTAAGCATTGTTAGTTTCATTTGAACGTATGATCTTGAATAACAATGATAGAGAAATGGGGTAGGTACCATGGAGATACAGTAGACTGGAATGAACTAGCTTGTGTACATTCTGAATGAAGAAAAAAGAGAGGCTTTGTATTTTGGGAAGTAACTGTTTTTCATTGATCAACATGGCAAAACGATCAGGTCACCAAAATTGGACAAGCAATTTACCATTAAAATAGTACAGTTGAGTAACATATAATGGACATTACATGATTTTTGCAGTTACATTTATGTTTCAGATTTGAACTCAGTATGAGAAGAGATCGCGAGGATTTCATCATATCATCGTCTATCACCATCGCAAATTTTCCATTTCCCCGGTAAGAGTTTTGTAAGCATTGTTAGTTTCATTTGAACGTATGATCTTGAATAACAATGATAGAGAAATGGGGTAGGTACCATGGAGATACAGTAGACTGGAATGAACTAGCTTGTGTACATTCTGAATGAAGAAAAAAGAGAGGCTTTGTATTTTGGGAAGTAACTGTTTTTCATTGATCAACATGGCAAAACGATCAGGTCACCAAAACTGGACAAGCAATTTACCATTAAGATAGTAGAGTTGAGTAATATAAAATGGACATTACATGATTTTTACAGTTACATTTATATTTCAGGTTTGAACTCAGTGTGAGGACAATCCTCCAGCACTTCATGCCATTGTGTATCTCCATTGGAAATTATCTATTTCGCAGGTAAGAGTTTTATGTAAGTTTCATTTGAATGTATGATCTTGAATAACAATGATAGAGAACTGGGGTAGGTACTATGGAGATACACTGGAATATGCTAGTGGAGGAGATGGATTGATTTATAATAACAATAACAACAACAATAACAATAATGGTCATTTCAATTCATAAAGCATTTCTCAAGCAAGGCAAAAAGTGCTTTCCAAGTAAAAAATAAACATACAGGGAAAGATTCGTATCAGGACTTGCACTCTACTTGCATGTGGGGCTGTACACTCGCTGATTTGGGAGGCTAATTAAAACAATTTAGAAAACATTTAAGTTTTCTTCAAAAGTTTTCTTCAATTGTTAATTCTTCAATTTGAGTGTTCTTCAATTTGGTTTTAGTGGGACAACACAGGGTTGCAAACTGTCAGCCTTCTTTCTGCGAGGTAACAGGACGAACCATGCCGATAGACTGGAATAAGCCAGCAGAGGAGACAAAACAACGAAGCTTGAAGCTTAGACTTGGACTAAACTTAATCATTATTTGAGCTAATTGTTGTTAGCTGGCAGGACAAAGGCAAAGTTGACTCAACCTGTACTTGGATTCATTGATTGATTTATAATAATAACATTAATAAATAGACCTATGCATTCGGCACCGAATGCAATGGATATATATCCGAACGCCCCGAGGCATGATTGAACAATCCGTGTTGCTTCATTTGCATCAAGTTTCACATCAATTGGCCTGGAGATATAAGCACAAATGTAATTCAAATCCAAATGGCGGTCGAATTATCGCGTTAACATGAAAAACAATGCAGCCGGGGGCAGTGGGGGCAGCGGGGGCAGCGGGGGCAGTGGGGGCGGTATGTCCAAAACCATAATATCCCTGAAACTTTGCATTCGTGAATATAATAATCATACATATCCTGATATCATGAAGTGAATGTGATTTTGATTGTGTCTGTGCTCCTGCCCTGGAAGGTTTCCTGCTCCACCCTTCTCCATTGGTTGGATGTTGCCCGGGGTCGCTGCCCAACTCCCACCCCCTGTGATGTACCCAGGAGCTCAGCAGTCAGCCATTCTGGTGGTTTCGCCACTTCGACTTGGGGTGTCTGCCGCATGTTCAATTGTTGCTGAGCTAATTTTTTATTATGTAATGTGAAGACATTAAAACTAATACAACTGAAATATTAAATTCATTGTTTATGTACTGTGTTTATTAACCTGTATGTATATTAACCAAAACCTGTATGTTTAACATGACACAGGCTTTGTCTGATTAAATTTGATAACATTTGATTAAAATTGGATTGCAAGGTTTAAAAATAAAATCAGTTTTGACTGACTTGTTATGGTCTATGTGTCTCAATTCCTCCATGCAATATCTTACCTGCTTTGTACCCATGGGGTCCCCAGGGTCTGCTGAAGAGTTTATGTTCATGGCACATGGGGAGGGGGGGGCAGGGAATATTGCACCAGGGTGATTTAGGATCTTCAATGGACCTGAGAGTGCATTTTAACCATGGTTGAATCCACACAGACTTACAAAAAACATGCAGTTTCAGAATGACGGGAAGTTGGGGACCTTGTGAGGCTACATTGTTATCGTTCACATATCCACCATGTTGCCAGAGTTCAATTAAAAGAAATAAAAAGATAATCCACTAGAGGGCGAGAGAGAGAAGAAGACAGAATGAGAGAGTAAGAGAAAGGCGAGGGGGGGCAGCATCGAGAGAGAGCGAGAGGGAGAGAATGCAAGAGAGAGAGAGAGAGAGAGAGAGGCCCACACGAGGCCTGGCCATATATCTTTTTTTTTCTTTTACGGTTCCATGGAACCAGGATCTGATGAAAATATCGATTTTCAAAATCGATTTGAATAGCATAGATCATAGGCTGCTCAGAACAACACATGACAGAAGGAAAGTTTCATATCCAGGACCAAAGTCGTACACCACAGTGCTAGCTAGAGACCTTATGTCCATATATCTAACCTGGACCCTGGCTGGTGTTCAGACATCAGGAAGAAATCAACCTGCAGGAAGCATGCAGAGATAATGAGGGTTTGGTCCGGCTAGAACCTGGTTCCTGGTTCAGTCAGGTCTGCCTGTAAGCTTTTTCAAAGAGGACAGTTGTATGCCTAACACGTCTAAGTGCGTCTCATGGGGTTCAGTAAGTGTAATGTCTATGAAGGTACAAAAGCTAAATTAGGTCCTGTATAGAGACGGTGAAGCCTCTCTGATGTGGCTCCTTCATGCTGAGTTGGTTTCACTTTTGACCGAATGCTGGTGTGTGAACACATGACAAAGGACAACTACCACAGTGGCTCTGAATATGCTGAGTAGGATCGTCTGGAAAACAATTTCAGTTTTGTGTCCAGGAACAAAGTAAGAGATTGCGGTGCAAGCTGGCGATATTATATCCAAACATCTGAACTGGACCCTGACTGATGTGCCTTATATGTATGTGCCCTTGAGTGACCACTTGTGGTCACTTTCAGAAGCAGCATTAATACCCTGTTTTACTCACAGGCCACAGGGGTCTGTCAAACTCAGTGACCATCAGCAGTGTCTTCAAAGGTCGAATATAAACGTCTTGTGGTGGGTATGGTTGAACACCTCTGAGAACTGAAACAGACTAAACGTCTCAATTCTGGTCCTCAAAAGAGAACAGACACATCAGAGCCATCATTTAGCTCTTTGACATACCGAAGGACGTATTGTTTTCTTGAGCTGTGTGTCTCTGACAGGACTTCAGATGCACACTTTCTCGTGGCAGCATTCTGCTAATCTGACTATCAAGGATGGCTCATTTAAATGCTTTTATGTATCAGAGGAACATGGATCATCATGATAAACGAAACAAAAGGACAAACAAAAGAGGTATGTTTTTCTATTGTTGTTGTCTTATTAACTTTTGATAATGTATATTAAGGAACCCTACTAGAAACTGGTTAAGTATTTTGGAGGTAGGTTCTCCAAGAAAAAAAATTCTGTAAAAATTAAAAAAATAAAAAATAAAAAAGCTTGTCCATTTTGACATTCTAACCATAAGACTACATTCATTCATTCAGGTCCGCTACGGCAGCCATTACAGGCTAGGCCGGTACTGCGTAATACATCCTTTGAGCGGAAGGAGGAAGAAAGTCGAGCTGTGTTTTCACAAAATGGAGAAGGTAAGAAAGAAAAACAATAATAACCTATATTTTAGGCTAAAATGAACTTATATTCCAAGATCTGAAGGAAGAACATGGAAGACTTGCATTTGGGAAGTCACTGTTTCAGTGTCAATCAGCTTACGATCGGTCACGTCTGTTTCGTCAAGTCATCAAACATCAGCAGATGTAATTTATCAATTAGCGTGTGTAGCAAATGGACATTATTGGTGTGTTTCACTTTTGTTGTACATCTTTGATTATTTATCAGATGTCAATCAAGTGCGAAGACCAGGCTTCGGGCCTTCCGGGTGTGGTCGTCTATGACAATGAGACGTTCCCCATTTCTTTTCAACGAGTATGTTTTTAAACCATTTAGTTTAAACAGTTTGTTTCCTAAAAAATCTTGAACAACATATTCATTAAGTGATTGAATGTGTTTTCTTTTCATGGCAGGGCCCAAACGCTTTCAGGGATCACCTCTCGCACAGGCAAGGCTAATAGATAAGAAGTTAAATAGACATAATACAGTATACAAGAACAACATCTTAAATGTTGTTGTTTCTTTGTTCAACTGTTGTGTTGTAGTTCTGTGAGACCACTCCAATTTGCCAACAACTTTGACGAGGCCATCCCAGTCTCTGGAGAGTCTCAGGTCGGGTTCTTCCAGAGATTTCCGTGGAGTGCAATCTTCAAGAGGTTTCCATGGATTGGAGTTGTCAAGAGACTTCCATGGATAGGTATCCTCAAAAGACAAACAAACCTTTGGATACTTTGTCATACATGAAGCCCTGTCTTGAGGTTTAGAATAAAATGTGTTTGCATTTTACTGTTTGGTGGTAAATATTCTTTGTAATTTTCTTTTAGTCAGATCATTAATTTCCATAATATATTTATCACTATGAAACAGTTGTGACACCAGTGTGAGTAGTGATAGATTCTGAACCTCTCTGTTGTTTCTGTAGGAGGAAGAGGATGAGGACGAAGATTACTGGATGAAGATTACTGTTTGTACTTTGAGACGAATTTCTGATGAATATTCAGCCAGACTCTACATTAATTTTAGAATCACTTAAGTTTGATTAGTGGTCCAGGATCATTCCTATGTGACAAGGGAAATCTATCCAGAACCATTACCCTGGAGTACACTCAATCTAGTTTGCTGTTCATTGAACACAAGAAAAGTAAAATCATTTTAGTTGATGTGCTTAAAGAATAGTTATACTATTTAATACAATTTGGATTTTTTTTAATATACGCAAAATGGAAATTGGGATTGAAATTATCATGGAGTCTGTCAATAATAAATCTCTCTTGTCATAACCATCTTACTGAGGTCAAATCATTCAAATTTCTCTTTGCAAGACATATTTTTACACAACTTATAACTGCTGGTCAATTTACATTTGCTGAAATAATCTATTCTGAGAACGGATGGTGATACAACAGTGGATGGCAGCAATACAGCAGATGGTCCCTGTGGTTGTAAAGAAGAACCACAGGGACCGAGGGGTCTCCCTCTCCCTTCCTACTCTCTCTCTCCACCTGTCTCCCTTCCTTTCCTTTCTCTCTGCCTTCTCTTTTCCTGTCTCTCTTCTTCTATAATCCACCTCTTTCCCTCGACTGTGCAGGACTAGCATATTCCACTGGGAGTCTTTGTGCTCTCTCCCCTCCCAGAACCCATAGATGCCGTGCCGGATCCAGGTTTTTATTCAGCCAATGTGAGAGCCGAATGGCAGGGGGTGTTCACTCCTCTATTTATCATATTTTAAACCTCTCATATTTCTTAGGATTTTTTAATACATCATAATGCAAATATGAGCATTATAGCTCATGTGACTATTGGTTCAAAACCAGAGTAAGATAGTCGAGCTACCCTATATGACAGCAACAATTCTCATGTTCTTTTATTTTTACAAGCTGGCCTCTTCCATGGAAAATGTAGGAGTGGTTGGCTTTAACAAACAACGTAACGAAACGATGCTCACTTGATGACAGTCAATCCAAACAAGTTCAACAAGTCCTGCAAGTCCATTTGGCTGTCCCTCCCTGTAATCAAATCAAAGTGAAAACAGCAGTGACACTTCATTTGCTGTAGTTCTTTGCCATGGTAAGGGAGCATCTGTCTTCGTGGGCTGAGAATACACTCTGCTAAAGTGACTATTGAGGATGGATTGTTTTCCTAATATTTTTAGCGCCTCAGAAAGGCTATACACCCTGTGTTTCTGGGGTCCCTGGACTTCAATGATGACCGTCTCCAGGGCACTGATTGAAAGCAGGGAATACACTCAGGACAGGTCTCAAGACTATCACTGGGAACACGCACCATTTACTCTGGAATAGCCTGTAACTCAAGCTCGGTGCGAGAGGTATGTATTTATATTTGTATGTATGTATATATGTATGTTTTGGGAAGAGTAATTACAGTAGTTATTACAGTAGGTTTTAAGAGGACTGTGACATAGCCTGAGCATTCACTTTAAAAGTTTGTGTGAGAGGACGAGTGAGAGGACATCTTTGAGGGACGGTTGAGGATAGGCCTGCTGCCCGCTGCTGAGTTAGCACGTAGCTGGCATCACCTCTCCACGTTTCACACGGAAATAGTTTAACGAGCATCGTCTGTCCTTTTAAAAAGATGGAAAAAGTAAGTAAAAACTTCCCACTGAACTGAAATGAACATGTTTGAGCAACTTTTGGATGAGGAGCAGAGTGCCTTTGCACTTTGAGAAGTACCTGTGGATTTAATTTATTTTATCTATTTTATATATGTGGCTGTTTTTTTTCCATTTTATGGATCACAGGAATATGGATTATCACAGTAAAGGTAACCAGAGGATAAGCCTATAGCCTACGTTCTGTACAAAAGAGGTATGTTTTATTAGAATCATTATTATTGTTGCCTTGTTACAATTTGATAGTATTTAAGTGTTTTAATTTCATCTGAAGACAAAAAAATCATACAGATGTAACCTTGCTAGAAACTAGTACATTTTAGAGAGAGGTTCTCAGAGGAAACAAATTTAGTTTCTCTTTTCTGTAACCACAAAATAGCTTGATCATTTTAACATTCTTATAAGTCTGCATGAATTAATATATGTCTGCCAAGGTAGCCATTATGAAACTAATTTGGCACAACGTACCATGGTCAATTGTTTGCCACTTATTTGTTAATTGTTTGCCTCTTAGTTATCAATATTTGATGAATTCTATTCATCAAAAGTAAAAGCGACTTAACATCAGAGTTTCTGCACATGCGCAACACTCATAAGAAATATGTACGTAACTGCTTACATCAATATCAGCTGACCAGAACACCTCGACATGGCAACACGAATGACTGAGCATAAGCAAAAAATGAATTTGTCTATTGAGGCAAAGGTAGAAAGTTATACTGAACTTAACTGAAAAGTAAAATAATGAAGTTGAATTAGGGTTCGTTCGGTGAATGGCTACTTATGGTACACCACGATTTCCCGAGTAGATTTGGCGTGCACGACTTGCTAATGCTAGCTTTGCTATGTTTTGATTGTTACGGATGGCCAATCTTTTAAAGCAGAGGTGGAAAGTTACACTGGACTTACCTGAAAAGTAAAATAATAAAGTTGGATTAGGGTTAGTTCGGTGAATGGCAAGTGATAGTTCATGATTTGCTGAATAAATTTGATTGGGCCACTATAACGTTTGCTTGTTCCACTGTAGATCTCCAAAGAGCCACCTGGAGCCTTTAGATGGACACTGCATGTGAGTCCAGCTAATGGTAACCAAAAGTACAACTTTAAAATCACATTACTTTACGTTACTTTATTTTTCTCACATACTCGTATAAATGATTGTTATGTAGCTCTCGAGCCAGACAGGCCTCCCTGGTGAACAGGATGAAGAGATACCTATGGAGTGGCAAGATTATGGGAGCATGCAGTTCTCCAACTGCAGGTAAAAGGCTTTTATACAAGATTGTGACATGCAAACAATTTAATTGATATTTAATCTTTATTATTATTATCATTACATTTAGAACACTCAACAATGATTTATAGCAATAAATGATTAGTTTTGCACTTGGGTGTAATGCTCCGACATAAAGTCGAAGTTACGACCAGCCTATATCAAAGAAAAGTGCACCACTCTAGTGTGTGTCTGTCAATCAAAGAGAAATCTGAATGAATTATTGTAAACGCACTTCAAATCAATTCACTATGTGGACGTAGTCACAGTAAGTCCGGCATAAGACTTAAAACGTTTTTTACACCCAGATCGGCCCCAGATGTTTTACCCAGTCAACAGATTAAGAGTTACCGAGTACTGCGCATAGTGACATGGGGCTCCCCAAAATTGGGCAGGGCATCCCGAGTGCTTGGAGGACAGGTCCCTGTCCTTCCTGGTGTTAGGGGAAGGGATGTCCTTCCCATGCCCCTGGTCACCTGTCTGCCTATGCAGGGAGAGGGGACAGTTGCTCAGGGTCGGGGGTCTGCAGCCTTGTACTATGACATGCACACACCATGGATGCATACGCAATGTTGGTAATGATATTTTTTTAATAAGTTTTGAATAATTTGAGACTCTTTTATCCCTCCAGTAATATGCCTCCATCTGATGCCCCTGAGGAAATGGATATTGATCCACCAGAGATGAAAATCCAACATAATGACACCAACCTCAGGCTTGAGACAAAGAAGTAAAATGAAGATGAATCACGTTAGTATGTGTCCCTCTTATGCATAAGATGCATTTCTATCTATCTATCTATCTATCTATCTATCTATCTATCTATCTATCTATCTATCTATCTATCTATCTATCTATCTATCTATCTATCTATCTATCTATCTATCTATCTATCTATCTATCTATCTGTCTGTCTGTCTGTCTGTCTGTCTGTCTGTCTGTCTGTCTGTCTGTCTGTCTGTCTGTCTGTCTGTCTATCTATCTATCTATCTATCTATCTATCTATCTATCTATCTATCTATCTATCTATCTATCTATCTATCTATCTATCTATCTGTCTGTCTGTCTATCTATCTATCTATCTATCTATCTATCTATCTATCTATCTATCGATCTATCGATCTATCTATCTCTGTCCATCCATCTGTCAATCAGTCTGGGCTGATTGACAGACAACAAACTTTAGGTAACTTCAATTGTACTTCTAGGCAGCTTTTTGTTATTATATGGATTCATTATTTGAGACTTATGCTCTATTATGTATTTATGGTTTTCAAGAGGAGTAAGAGGAGTTTCATCAAACCACCAGTGGAGAAGAAGAGAAAGAAGGAGGAGATGAGGAGAAAAGAAGAGAGACATCGCTGCCATGTAACACAAAGAGAACACTTTCAGAAGGAATATGTAAACATTACAAAACTGATTTATAGCAAAGCACAATTTTGTTAAAAACCAAATATTTGTGCAATTACTTACATAGTCATGTTCATTTAATGCAACATTTATGGTGTTTTGAACTTTTATATGCATATCATTTTTGTTGATAGCCTCCTCAGTCCTTTGGGTTACTCGGTACACTTTCCTAGCAGCCCAGCCAGTTGTTGACTGCCACTGACTCATAAATACATATAGCATTCACTAAATTCTATTCACCATTCATTGTCCTTAGGACAATGGAAATATTACCCCAGACTAAGTGGGAAACTGGTAATAAGAGAGCTCAAAGAAAAAGTATGATAATATGATATCTTTCTCTGCCACTTTCTCTCTTTAAAAGTCTATACCTGGCAAAAACTGTACAGTGAGTCCAAAAACATCACATCATCATCATCATCATCTTTCATTTGTTCATTACAAATTTAAAATAAAAATGGGTGAACTTAAACATAGACTGAACTTGACATAAAAAAGTGTATCTGAAAGGAGAGCATAATCAGTGCGCAGCTTTTCTACTGTCATGTGTTAAACTGCTGATCATAAAATGCAAAGAAGTGTTTGTTATTTACCCATAGAGCAAAAGTATGCTTTGATTGGGAATAGTTACTGAACAGTTCTAGCACCAAGTTTCTCGACATCCACATCACAGAGGATTTGCACTGCTTATTACACACAGACACTGCAGTCTGGAAAGTTCACTAGAAAACATTGCAGAATGGTGCAGGTGGTAGAATCTGTCCCTAGTAGCAGTCTCCCCTCTCTCCAGGAGGCACACAGCATTATGAAGGGCCACAGACAACCATGACACATTACTCACACGTCTGTATAATATTGACTTTGTGACTGTGTTAATCTGCATATGACAAGTAAAACAAATCTGAATTGTTTCCATGTCTGATTCATTTCACTGTGCAGCAAGTGTTTCAGGGTGTGTGTGAGTGCAAGATGACAATTGTGCGGTGCAGGTTCTAAGCGAGGGAACTAATGAGTGGCAGCAGCTGTCTGTCAATACAGTACATCAAATGGAAAGATATTAAGACAGCCATCTCATTCATTCATTGTATGGCACTAATGTAAACCAGATAAACTTGGATGGTTCACTGTTTTGTGCACTTTGGATTCACCGACTGGAAATAAAGTATGTTTCATTCAAATTTGAACACATCTCATATTTATTAGGATTTATTTTAATACATCGCAATGTAAATATGAGGATTATACCTCAATGATAACAAGTTCATGTGACCGATTTGTTAAAAATCAGTGTAGGACAGTAGAGCTTTCTGTATAGGACAGCATTTTGACAATGTTCATGTTTTCATGCATTTCTTTATACAAGCTAGCCACTACAAGGAATGCGGGAGCATCTGGCTTGGACGGACATGGACACGGAACAACAAGGGATGCTCACTTGGTCACGGTGAAATCAAAGTTCAACAAGTCCTGCAAACTTGCTGGTTTGCATATCACCCTGACCCTAATATAAGGTTCAGACAGCACAAAACGTTGTTGATTGAGCTGAGCTTTTTGGGAAATGAGTCTGAGACACAGGACAACGGTTCACACCTGAGGCTGGTGCAGTGTATTCAATCACGGCCTATCTGAGCTTGTAGCTTGAGCAGTTCGCTCTCCAGTGCAGAGATCTTCCTCAGTGCATCTGGAGCGACTGCAGGTCCAGCAGATCGGCCCTGGCGGATGGACTTCTCCGGGTATCTGACAGTATCCCGACTCACAGCACTTTGCTTCACTGAAGGCATGGACAGCAAACATCACCTTGAATATGTACTCTTACACACATTGCTATAAACACAGTACACATCAGCAAATATACGTGTTTCAAAGGGTATTGACAAACAAACAGCTACCAGCAGCTACAAGTAGCTTGGTAGACATACATAAACATTCACTGGCATAACCACTGTCAGCTGTTACATATACCAGCGGTCACAGCTAGGAGAAAAAGCAAAAGCTCAGCAAAAAATCACCATCCACCCACCACCAAAACTGAACTAGAACTGAAACGTCTCATCTGCTTTGCATTTTTCTCCTGGCTATTTTTATATGGTGTGTGAATGTTCATTCATTTTTCTGGCATTTCACCAGGTGGGACACACCAGGACCGGACAGTGGAATCTGAAGGCTGAAATCAGGATGATGGACCAGACTAGCACGCAGTAATCAGAGATGATAATAATCCCAAGGAAACAGAAGTTACTGTTATTTTCTGTTAGTTTCTATTGTTCCTGATTCTTTAAATAAATGCATGTATTTAATTGCAATGTTGTTAGATCAAGATGAAGTGGCCCTGATCGGCTTCTGCACCTTAAAAATAAATTTAACACGTCACTGGTCTGCGCGACTCACCTTATATAAGGAGACAGGTGGACGCTCCTCCTTCCTTTTGCTCTCCACTGCCCAGCGGACAGGTACTGTAACAGCGTTCCTGAGAAGGTCGTGTGGATTTAATATATCCCTACCGTCGTATGTAGAGGTGAGTGGTCAGGTTAGATGAGTTGTGCTTTTGTTTGATTTGCATTTCCTTCAGGCTGTACCTGCCAGCTTTGCATGAGAATGGCTACCTGGATGCAATGTTTGCGCCAAAGGCTAACGCAATAATGCTATGATATCATAGCATAGATATCATCCTGCTTCTAGTCTGGTGTCTCAGTCAATCAGACGCTGGAGTTAAAGTTCAGTGCAAAGTTTATTCTTAGACAAGAAATAAACCCAAGTCTGCCCTGAAATCACACCAAATTTTAGATAAGGAGCTTCAGTTTTTAAGACCTGGCTATACTTCCGCATTACCGTGTCGTCCATTTTGCTCAGACACGACATGTGCAACAGCTCCCCCAGGCTCTGTAATGTCCCTTGCCACCACAGGGAAGCAGTACACATAACGGTCCAAACCATGGCCAAAAGACAAAGAAGAACAAGATTTCAAATTTGAAGCCATTGCATTTGATCAATGTAATCATGGCAATTCTCTAGTCTAAACTAGTCGGCATGCCCTAAGGAGTCTCCCAGTGTTGTCGGCACAAGCCGCTCTCTCACTCACACACACACACACACACACACACACACACACACACACACACACATACACTTACACATTATACACAATGTATAAGTTCAATTAAATTACAAATGATATTTAAGGTAATTTTTTAAATCTGATTTATTCTCTCTGTGTAGGAGAAGGAGGCCCTCCCCTCCTAGGGATATTCAAGTAACACCGATGGCAGGCAAGAACGATGTGGCTATGGCCAACCTAATAGACAGGTGAAAAGCACTTTAATGACTGTGTCTTGTAAACAACTTTAGTTTGTCACTTAATTTTGTGCATACCTTCTTACTCTTCTACAATGCACTACAATATCTGGCAATATTTGTGTTAATTGACCATTGACCCACTCAACAGATGAGTGACAGTATGAGCTTTAGGTCTTGGGAAGTCTTATTACTGTTGGTGACACTGTTAGCATACTTAATTTTTGATTCATAGCAGGAACAGTACAATCATGAGAAAACCTGAATCTGAGACAATGCTTGTATTTATTATAAACATACATGAAATATATGGGTAGCTTTCTTATATAATATGTGTTCATAATACAGGCTAATAGCATGGAATCTATGTGTACCTCTGTGTAAATGTGCTTGCCAGCTTTGAGAGGATGGTGATCACTGATTCTAATGGATTGGGAACCTCCAAGGCTGCACAGGTGAAATATGAAAAGATTTTTCAAAAAAAAAATTCGAATTTTTTCAATGGAGTAATAATGATGAATGTTCAAAGAAAGGTTTAATGTTGCCAGGCAAATGTATGAAGTCATCAAATTAACTGACATTATAAATGACTTTTAAAGTCATTTTCTAATTCTGACATATTCTTTCTTCACATGTAAGAGTGGGAAAGCCTCCTCCACTGGGAATGATAAAGGCAAACGAATTGTGAATAATTGGACCAAAAGCTGGATTTCTGATGGGTAAAAATCAATTTAATGAACAACTGCATCATGTAAATGACTTTTAGCACCTGTTTATTGACACAATCAACAGTTGAAGAGTGACAATCAATATGGGCTTTAGGTTTTAGGAAATCTTGTTACTGTGAGTGGACAGTGTTATCACAAACTGTTTTTTATTAAAAAACATGCTTTGACAAACATAACATTGTCAGTTACAATCCTAATATGATCTCAAAGATTATTATGTGCTGTTGTAGATAAAACTACCCAGCAGTTTATGACACATTTAACATTAGGTCAGCTGGTAAGAACTGAAGTAGTTAAATCTGTCTTTGTAATTGTAAAGCTATTGCCATCTAGGATGTAGCACAAAAATGCATGACTTAATAAACGCTATGTCCCAAACACAACAGACTAAACTGAATATTGGGTTCAGTGCAACATACATAGGATAGCAGCTTATTGGAACTTGCTAAACAGGTTATACAGTTGTGACAGTTTCAGTGCATTTGGCTGATAATGTTTTAACTTAAAGAAGCTTTAAAATAACATTTCACTCGCAACCTAATTGTAACATAATGATACTTCTGGTTGATTTTTGACTTACTTAAAACTGTGTCATCCATGCAGACGGATTGGGAAACTTAAACAAAGGGAAGCCAATTTAAGATTTTATGGTCTAACGCTGAGTGAAATTCGCGATGAATACGGCGAAGAATTTTGGAAGAACTGCTACCGAATCGCTGAAGCGTTAACCAAGTCAAGTCAACCAAGAGTAAGTATGCTTGTAGCATATGGCTTTTAGATATATAATATGATAGCATAACCTGTTTTTGAAAAGTGCAGCTTTCAACAGGATTCCTGAAGTCCTAATCATTTAATGAACCAGCTAACCAGGTCTCAATAGAGACTCATGCTTCCGATTGGATAACACGCTTTCAGGACAAACTTCACAGGAGAAAATAATCTCTCTCTCTCTCTCTCTGTATATATATATATATATATATATATATATATATATATATATATATATATATACACATATATACATATATACATATATATATATATATATATATATATATATATATTCAAATACTGTTCTGTTTTTTCCTTTTTTGGACTAGAATTTCTTTTGGCATTCTTTCTTAGAGCATGTCAGCTGCTTTCTTTCTCAATTTTATGACCAAAGAGCATTTTATCATTTTCTTTATTTCATACCCTTTTTCTTATTTTACTGTTTTAGTTCACCAGTTTTTATCTCTAGTGTTTCCTCATGGGGGCCTACCACACTGGGAGTTACTTTCAGTTAATTGATGGGGGTCTGTCCTGTGGACAGTGCTGGCCTGGGTGGCCAGAGGTGGCCCGGGTCTGGGTGGTCTCCCTGTAGTCATGGGCCCTGAGCCCTCTCAGTGTGGATGGCCCCCAAAGGTAGCTTTCTCCTTGCCTCAGGTCTCAGTATCCAGCCATGTCCCTCTAATGACAACGATGTGTTTGTGTGTGTGTGTATATATATCTCTTTGTCTCTGTGTATGTTCGTTGGGGTGAGAGGGTCTGGTTTTCTTCTTTGTTGTTTTTAGTCTCTCTCTTTAGCCATATAAATGAAATTTGATATTAAGTATGAAATAGAGCATATTCATCTGGCACCAATGACAGTTCACAGAAAGGTTTAATGCTGTCCTTGCATGTACAAACTCATCTCATTCAGTGACATTTTAAATTTTAAACTTTCTTTTCAGAGAGGGAAGGCCTCCTCCTCTGGGAATGACGAAGAGACACCAATGGATTATGAGGATTATGGGGCCAGGAGCCAGATTTATAAAAGGTAAAAATCACTTTCATGAATGACTGTGGCTATAAGCTACTTTTAGCACCTGTCTATTGAAACAATCAACAGGTGAAGCATGATGGTCTGTGGTTTGGGCTTTATGTTTCAGGAAATCTTGTTACTGTGAGTGGACAGTGTTACCATAAACTGCCATTTATTAGTAAACATACTTTGACAAACATAATATTGTCATTTACAAACATATGATCATCTCATAGATTATTATGTGCTGTTGTAGATAAAACTGCCCAGCAGTTTATGACACATTTAACATTAAGTCAGCTGGTAAAAACTGAAGTAGTAAAATCTGTAAGAAAAAACTGTCTTTGTAATAAGTAAGTTATTGTCATGAGGGATGTAGCATTAAATGCTTGACTTAATAAAAGCTATTCCACAAAATACAGTAGACTAAACAATGAAACTGAATATTGGGTCCAATGCAACATACACAGGAAAACAGTTTATTGGAACTTAATGTACAGAGTATTCAGTTGTGACAGTATCAGTGCATTTGGCTGATAATGATTTTCCTCAGCGGCTTTTAAATAACATTTTCTATAGTAAACAAGTATTTTCAGTTTTTGTATTACATATTTCCTTATATAATGATGCTTCTGGTTGTTTTTTTGACCTACTTGAAACTGTGTCTTCTATGCAGAAATCAGATTGGGAAAGTCAAACGGAGAGTGGTCCATAGGCTAACGCTACGTGAAGTTCGCAACAAATTTGGTCAAGAATCTTGGAAGAGCTGCTGCAAACTCGCTAAAGTGATTGCCAAGTCAGCCAATTATGGAGGTCGAGCTTAAGTAAGTGGCATGCTTGAAGCGTATGGCTTATGTGTGTATATGCACTAATCTAAGCATAATCAACTAAGGTGCAGTGATTGTTTACAGAAAGGTTTAACTCTGGCCAAACAAATGACATTTAAGTGACATTTAAAGTCATTTTCCAAATTTGTCTTGCTCTCTCTTTATTTGGCATGTAAGAGAGGGAAAGCCTCCTCCCCTGGGAAGGGTGAAGCAATGGATTGGGAGAATTCAGAACCATGAGGTGAATCTCCAATCAGTAAAAAGCACTTTATTTTCTAAATAATATAAATCAGATAAGAAATCAGATCAAATCTTCTCAAGTCTATATTCCTGCTGCACTGCCTTCTTGCATGACATGACGTTGGTTTTCCTCAGCCTCAATGTCATTGGCGTCAATCTGTGGTATAATGTGAGGTGGACAATACAACAGACCACTACGATTTGGGCCACTTTTCTGGGGCTGTATAGAAGTGCTCCTCCTGAGCAGTCCAAGCACCTTCAAGCAATAATCTTTTCAGCACCCCGAATGTGCACACAACAATGTGTCCCACATTGCATATGCATTAAGGCCGAAGTGCTAAATGGCCAGCATGGGCTGTTTTCCTCACTTAGAAGATGCAGTCCACAGTGCGCACTAGTAGATCAGCTTGCACATTTTTTTGCGCACCTTTTTATACACACAAAGCTTTAGCAGGTCAGGCCCATATAATAGTAAGTCAGCAGATAAAAGTAGTAAATAATAAAAGTAATAAAAGTAGTAAAATCTGTCTTCAGAATCAGTCTTTGTAGATGTAGAGCCATTTACATACAGTATGTAGCACAAAATGCTTTCCTTAATAAAAGCTTTACCCCAAATAAAAAAGACTGAACAAGCAATCTATATAATGGTGCATTTGACTGATAATGATTTTCCTAAAGAGGCTTTCAAATGACATTACAACCTGTAAAAGAGTATTTTATATTTGTTTTTCATTATGATACTTCTGGTTGTTGTTTCATTTTTTACTTGACTATGTCCTCCATGCAGAAAAGGGCATCGACAAGGCAAATCGAAATGGTGAACTAACATCGAGGGAAATCCATCACAGATTTGGTGGTCTACCAAAGAGGGAACTCCGGTGGCTCTACATGTTGGGTGACCTGGCACAGATTTGGTGGAATGACAAGAGGTTATTGAACTTCCTCCACCACCTTAGTAAGTATGCTTATAAATTCTGGCTGATTTGTGCATTCTTTAAAATCGTATAAATTAAATATGTTCTCTAGCTAATATATCAAGATATCACAGTATGCAGTCAAAGTACACTTTTTGGAAACTGTTAAAGTTAAGTGTGAGCACGACTGCGAGCCCTTCATTTCTGTTAAAGATGACATTGTTAGGACTTCTTGAAGGCCTCCATTCCATTTTTTGTCGGTCCCATGTAAAATCAGTCTGTGTTTAGTCATTTCATCCATCACTCCCTGACACTAAGACACATTGTTTAGATTTCTTCATGAACCCCTAATACTGTTTGGATAACACGTTTTCAGGACAGTAACTGTTTCATTACTGATGTGAACTTCAAAGTGAGGAATAATAAGTGTCAACACTTGACACACTTGACAAAAACTGTTCTTTTTTGATCCAGAATTCCTTTCGTCTTTCTCTGAAGGCATAGAAAACACTGCAGGTTCTCCACTGTAGAAACTGACCTGACCTGACATAATGACACAAGGAGCATGATTTAGCAAATCCTTTTTCCAACCCTCCTCGATTGTGTCTCTCCATCTTGTTTGTTTCCCAGACACTCTGCCCAGCCATTTCCATCAACTCATCCAATGTGCAGTGGCCATATAGCATCACAGCCAGATAATCAAACCACCTCAGCTCGCTCCTCTACATCACCTGGATCACCACTGTGATGTAGATACCACCCACTCCATTCACCAGTCCTTTTGCTGTCAATAAAAGCCCTTTTAAAAAGTCTTGATTTTTGATGTCTTGATTCTATTAATGAGATCATGAGAATGAGATATACTTGTGTTTCAAAGTGTAAGCAGTTTATAAACGTTTTCTAGATGGTCTGCAGCATAGTACATGTGCAAACAGATATATAAGTGGTAACTTATGGCATCTGGATGAATACAAATGCCTTTTTTTGTGATACAATTAATGTTTTCATCTTTCAGCTCCTTTGTTGATAGATGATCAATTTGTGAAGACAATCGAGTTTTAGGTCCAGGTTCTACATCACAAGCATGACTCAGCCTGTGACTTTTGGAAAGGAATATAATGTCCCATCGACAATGACTCAATTGACTGGAGTTGTAGGAAACATTATCTTTGGAGAACGTCATTGAAATTTAATGCAAATTTCAGGTTACTATCATTTACACAATTTAGAGTCTCCAAGATGAGCTAAATGCATGTTTCACTTGAGACATATTTGTATGGAATATGCAATCACCATGTGTCAGAAGCTATAAGTTTAGACAAATCAAAACAAGAAAATGTCAGTACACTTTTAGGCTTTAATAAAATAAGTTCAACCAGCAGTTGCATAGGATAGAGCTGTGTGAAGCTCACTAATCACTGTAATTTATTTTACTTGGTTGAGGTAAGAACTGAGTCCTCACCAAGTGACATCACAGACATTAAAGCAGGCAGCTTCAAGCCACAGTCTCGGGCCCGCTTAAAAATGTCAGAACTGATTATTCAGCCGGTGTTTCACCTTTGATTAACAAACAAAGAATAAACCTCAAGAAAACACATCAGTTGCCTGACAGCAGCACCTAGTGGACAGGAGCCATGAACAGCATCTCACCATCATCCACAGTTTTTCTCCTCCTAATCAGTGCTAAACAATCAGGCTCTCTACAGGAGTAAATATGCCATGTACAAGCCAGAAAACTGCTTTCCAGATCATTGGGGTATGGTAGGACGTTTGTTACCTTATTACTTGTACGTGCTTCAACTTCAAAGACTACAGCGATGAAGCGAGTCGAAATTGTCACTCATGAGGGCCTGGTCAGCAGACAAGATTGGTGCTGTGGCTTGGCTGGTCAAAGCGCCTGTTTAGTAAACAGGAGATCCTGGATTCAAATACCAGCAATTAAGCAGAAACTGCTGCTGTTGCAGCCGCTCAAAACAGGTGGCAGTGTTCTCCTGTAATTACAGCCCCCTTGTTCATGGGCTGCCCTGGTGGTGTGCCTGTTTTCTTTTCTAATTACTATTTTCTTATTAGTATTACTACTTTATCTGTAACAAGGGTAAGTTTTTGTCATTTCTTAAATGGTAATAAGAGTTATTGTTGTGTTCAGTCATCACTAGGAAAGACTAGATTGGAAATAATAATAATGATATCATTCTAATAATGATACAAATCTATATAACAAGATTGATACTGAAGAGGTGACTTGATAAATATTTGATATGAGTCAACATGAGAAGTTGACTCATATCAAAGTGAAGTGATAGCCAATGACCAATACCAATACATTAATTGTAACATCTTCCAATTCAAATAAATGAGTGGTATCTCCCAGCAAGCAGTGTTTGGAGGGACAGGGACGTCACTCCAGGGAGATGAGTGAACTGGTCCATCCATTCATTCCTGAATGTGGCATGCAGCTGTGGAAGATGGTGAAAACATGCTTCATGAATAAGAGGATGACATGATGTAATTTCAAATAAATTATTTGGTACAATTAGATAATACACATATTACCAGTTCATTTATTGTTCACACTCAGACAACATAAACGATAGCCTGTCTTAGTTAAAAGCCCACTCACCACGGCAAGGTGCAGGCCAAAAGTAGGAACAGAAGACTTTTTAACATCTTTATGATTAACTATTTATTTTTTGGCCTGCATAGTCATGCAGGATTCATGATTTTAGTCCACTGATTGTCTGGACACTGTTTGCTTCAAGCTAAATTTCAAGAATTATTGAAACTGAACTGACCAGAGGTTGGATAAATTTGGCTACATTTTTACAGCTTTGGTACTTTCAATACTACTCTTAACAGTTCTCTTAAATAAGGGGTGCTGCATGCAGAGCGGAGCACAGGGAGAGAGAGAGATAGAGAGATAGAGAGATAGAGAGAGAGAGAGAGAGAGAGAGAGAGAGAGAGAGAGAGAGAGAGAGAGAGAGAGACATCAACTTGGAGATAGTACACCGCTGTACATCGTTTTATGTTTGTGTTGGGTGACTTCCTCCATGTAACAGCTGAGAACAGACAGATTGCTAAAATTAAGTGCTCAAAATCACGACGAGACGCTGTTGTTGATCAGCTGTTCTCCTCTCTCGTTCTGTAAAACTGACGTGCTTCTTGTGATCACACACACACATACATACTGTACACACATACGTGTTTTCTCAGGCATTTAATCTTGTGAGAAATACAAATCTCGTGGCTCCACCAGTCTGTTTACATGCAAATGTGTAAATTGTAAATTGAGTGCAGTTGATGTGATGATGATGATGCACACACAGAGCAGGTAATAAATAAAAATTTCAATGTATATAGGGCTTTTCAAAATACCCAAAGAGGCTTACCAATAACACAAAAAAACAGCAACACAACAGTTCCAACAGGTGAAGGCCTGAGAGGACAAATGCCTTTGATTTGAATGATTTCAGTGTTTCAGCTTGGTGAAGATGTAGTGGGAGCAAGTTCCACAGAGTGGGAGCTGCCACACTGACAGCCCTGCTCCCAAAGGTGCATCTGCTTGTGCAGGGGATGGTGAGGAGACACTGGTTGGCTGACCACAGGCTCCGTGGGGGATAGCGAACATGCAGGATGGCGGTTAAATGCTTAGGGGCCAGTGCATGCAGGGATTTATCTCTAATGGCCGCAGTCTGGAGATATTTCTGAGGTGGATGAAGGCAGATTTGGTGACAGATTTAATGTGTGAGTCAACTGAAAGGGCTGAGTACGGGATGACACCAAACAAGACAATAAAAGGTCAGTGCACTTTTAGGCTTTAATAAAATAAGTCAAAGCAGCAGTTGCATAGGGTAGAGCTGTGTGAATCTCACTAACCACAGTAATTCATTTTACTTGGTTGAGGTAAGAACCGAGTCCTCAAAATGTGACATCACAGACATTAAAGCAGGCAGCTTTGAGCTACAGTCCCAGCCTGCTTAAAAATGTTATTCATACTTTATGAATAACACACGACTCTGCTGTACAAAAAACAAAACAATAGTACCAAAACCTTCATTCACAGCGAACATACACAATGAAGAGTCCCCCAACACATACACACACACAAATATCGCACTTTGTTCAGAGTCAAACACCTTAGGAAAGATGAAATGTAATCGAGTAGCTGCAGTAGTATTCTGTTTGTGAGGCACAACTGTGAGAGCTGCAATCGGGATCGTAAAAAGGTGGTCTGACTTTTGAAATCTCAGAATTGATTATTCAGCAGGTTCAGCGGTTGGGAAAGCCGTGACTTGATCTGGAATGGAAAGAGACAAGAGGGTCAGGTCAGGTGATCTGCAGACAGTTCAAATCTAGTGGATTTTCATAATTGTATTATTATAAAATTATTACTATTATTACAAATATCTTTTGGGAAATCTGAATAAATCCTAACATCCTAACAGTTAGTCAAAACAATACAATTACCTGCTTTTAACTTTGAGATTATGATTATGAGTTTATATTCAGCACGACTCTTATAATGCTGTAAATACACCATCTAAACTCTCCTTGGGCCCTGAACTAGTCACATTACTCCTTTAAGCACAAAGGTCTCTCTCTCTCACAAGTCAATATCATCACAAAATACACCTGCGATCGAAATAACTATTTCTCGGTGAACAGAAGTCTGCGGGTGTCTCTCAGACCTTGGGCGTCTCTGGACTCCCAAACGGCGACAGTTCTAGTGAATTCTCCTTGTCGGAGGAGCAGTTGTGGCGGTGATGGGCAAACTTTCTCTTCAGAGCTTCTGCTATGAGAGCTGCCGGGTCACCGAGTGCCGCCGCTCCTCCCTTGCTGCGTCGCTTCCTGACGGGTGTACCGCCTGGCGATCTGCATAGAGAAGGGTTCATCGGGTCAGGCAGAGATAACTATGATCATAAAGTAAGTAGGACTTCAAATAGACAAAAAATCCTGGCACAGCTGCAGACTATCCTACTGCCTACCTTTGCACCGAACGCAGTTTAACTTGTTTCAAGTCTTTGAGAACATCCAGCATGGATGGGACTCCTTTAGCTGCTGAAGCCTTGCTGAGGTTTGGATCCAGGTTCTTCTCATCTTTTCTGCGCTTGCGGATCAGCTCTGTTACAGATGAAGTCTCAGAGGAGGAGTCAGGGCAGGGTGGAGGAGGTGGGGGAGGAGGAGGAGGAGGTGGTGGTGGAGGAGGAACAGTACTGTAAGGTGTAGAGGTGTGAGTTGGAACAGGAGCGCAGGCCTTGACAGGTGTGACTGCTGCATCCTGGGACTCAATCAAACCTGATGAAATGAAGACAGCACAAAAAAAGTTGATGATTGATCTGAGTATTTTTGGAAATTAGTCTGAGAGACAGGACAACGGTTCACACCTGAGGCTGGAGCGGTAGTTACAATCATGGCTATCTGAGCTCGTAGCTTGAGCAGCTCGCTCTCCAGTGCAGAGATCTTCTTCAATGCATCTGGATTGACTGCAGGTCCAGCAGATCGGCCCTGACGGATGGACCTCTCCGGGTATCTGACAGTATCCCGACTCACAGCACTTTGCTTCACTGGAGGCAAATGGTTCCTATGGACAGCAAACATCATCTTGGATTTGTACTCTTACACACATTGCTATAAACACAGTAAACATCAGCGAATATACTGACAATGTGAAACAAACGGCTGCAAAATAAGTAGCTTGGTAGACACACACAAACATTCACTGGCAGAAACACTATCAGCTAGGGTAACACCTTGAGTTGTTTTTGGCACAACGACGATGAAACAAAAACATATCACATACACTCTGGGTCAAACTAAGCCTGCCCTTGAGGTCATTGCAGGGCCACACCATGACCTGATAGTGAGACACTGCAGTCCCCAAAAGCAGCAAGGACAGAGGTCTACTCCATTCAAGGGAAAGGAGAGGCAGACAGTGTTATTAGCCTCTTATCATAGTATCACAAGAGGCAAGGTCAGAAAGGTGTTTGTCTTTCTGTCTGTTTGGAGTCAGATGCAACTGTAGTCAGACAAGACTACATGAAATTAATGGAATTCTGACTTCCTCAATCCACTATGGAGGAATCTAATTTGTTGTTTCTGCAACGATTTGGCTTGGATCCACAGCAAGGCGAACCTTGCATATGTTTATCAGGGGATGCTTCCAGACAAAGCATTGAGCTCTGACACTGAACAGCTCATATCTCTTGTTTCGCAAGCAGCAAATTCCATTGAGTTAAAGCAGGTACCATGATGTTTGAGGGCAAAGCAAATGTATATGATAATGTAGGACTAATCGAAGGTGCTATGATCATAGCGAATCCCTGGCGCCAAAAAACAAAAATACCCACTGAAAAAAGAAGCTCTTGATTGCATCAAACTCGCACCTGAATCTCTCCTCAAAGTCTCCTGTTTGATCTGGATGCTGGCCAGCCTGATAAATGGATATCTGTACAGGATGTGTAAGCAATAAAAAAGACTAAATCTTAAGCATCAACCTCCATGCAAAGACGAGAGACCTGAATCACTCAGTACTGCTATCAACCATACCAACCGATTGTAAAAATTGACGGATAAAAGAAAAACATGAAATGTTCTGGCTGTATTCCTTCCCTCCGCCCTCTTTGAGCTGGAGACACCCTCCAGCAGACCCCATTATACCATTATGTCCAAAGCAAGTAAGATAATGGATGGATGGAAAAAGGTAAAAATAAAAGAAAAGGACTCTGAGACTATAATTAATAAATTTAATAGTATGGCTGTGTGTGTTTTTACCGGGTCTTTGCAAAGCAGTCGCCCTCGTCCTCATACACCCACATGACGTCGGCGAATGACGGGATGGCAGGTGAATCTGTGGGGATGTCCTCATAACCATGGGGCCGATAGGAGAGCAGAGGGATCTGAGGACAAAACATTGACGAGGTGAGTGTGTTATGTGTTGTTATAACCAAGCATTCATGGGGGGGGGGGGGGGGGGGGAAATCACTTCACAACCACATCCTCTTGATTAGCCTCAGTTGAAATGAATGGGATGAAGATATGGGGCAGCGTCTCAAGACATACAGCTTTGTGAATGTGACTAAATGAGTGATTTAAAGTCTGCCGAGTCGTACAGGTACCTGAAAGTGGACACGTGGAGTGGGTGCCAGTGGGAGGTTGGTGCCGATCATCCGCACGATGCTGCGATACTGGCCACACAGCTGACTGTCCCATACTGGGACCAACTATGGGGAAGATCACACACAATGATTCTGAGATATTATTTCTTTCTGCCTTTATGTCTTTGAAACACTTGAGTTCCTCTGTATTTTGCACAATTAGATTGTTCAATGTTTTCACAATCCAAGGAATTTTAGAGTTGTGGCAACTGAACTTGTTGTGTATACACCTCTTCATTTCTGATTGGCTGGTGGGGAAAGCCAGGATTTAGCCCTTGAAGTCGTTAGTATATAGCCATTGTGACTCTCAACAAGGGCGATTTCTAGGGTGTCTATATTCATATTCTTACACAATTTTCCATGCGAATCGATTCAGAGAAAACTGACAAAACAGAGGCTTCTTAAATGTGAAAAATTATTTTTACTTATATTGCATACTTATACTTTTATTCTTACTTTTAGGGGGCCATAAAAAAAACAATCGTAAGATTATTATCCCAGCCTGGGGATGAATAACAGAGTGTGTGCGTGCACTCACCATGTCTGGATCCACTCCAAAGTATTCCAGGGACATGCGCAGCAAATAGAGAATATCCTCTACTAAAGACATTGGAAGGACTTTTTCAGGCACCTGCTGATGACTGCAGAGCTCCTGTTTCTGCTGACTGGGCCGGTGAGAGGCACAGTGGAGGCTACTCACATACTTAACGCCTGAGAGGGAACACATACAACACTATGAATCAGAGACAGAATACATATTTAATCCTCAGAGAGATGCATGTCGTGACATATGCTCCTAGAATGGAATTGTAATAGAGGATGGGAGGAAAATAAGATTGTTAAAGATAGAAAAATACAGGATAGGTTCTGTCCAAAGCAGGATATCATATGCTCTGAGGAGAAGGTGATCGGCTTTAAGTTGCCCTCGCTTGAGGACGTGCACACCTGCAGCAGTTAAAAATGGCCGACTTCTCTCATTGTGGACACAACCTATTTGAGATGCTCCCATCTGACAAGAGAATAACCTGAAAACACAACAACAGCTCCTCCTGGACTCCTGAAAAGGGACTATCATCTACTCTGTTCCCCACCCCTGCTGCACACATATTGCCCCATCAAAACTGCTACTCATCCATCACCAGCTCCAGGACCGAACAGCCAAGGATGTCCTACACTAAACTAGTGAGTGCGTATTATTGTCTTCTAGGTCTAGGTCTATTGTCCTTCTAGGTCATCCTTCTGTTTTCTGTTCCGCCAGTATCACCTACTTTTGTTTCATCAAAAGCAAATCTGGCCCTGCGAAATATAAATATGCAAGATAAAAAGGTCTGTACTGCACATGTGCACATGCACACAGATCAGATTCAAGTTTATTGCCAGGAAGTTATACAACCTGGTTTTACAGCTCAGATGAATTTGTTTTGGTGATTGATACAGAGAACAGACAAAGTGGTTGTTAGCAGCATTAAACACATACGTTTAGTACAATCAGCCAGTCCCTGAATGTATGAAGAGCAAACATCGCAACACATCAACACAGACTAGATCTCAGAGATCTGCACTGGTTTAACTATGTTGTCAGAGGATACTGCAACTTACAGGAAGCTGGTCAGGTTTCTGTCGGTTGTCATAGAGAAACATAAGGGTGTCGAAAAAAACCGAAGCAGTCATCTTCTCGATTAAAATTACACATTTCAAGCAGAATCTTCTGACTGGTGTGGGGATGGGGGTGAGGGGTCCCTGAATGCATCAGTCACCTGAACGCATCACCAGGTGCTGATACAGAGGAGACCGCTGTCTCCGCCCCTGAACTGTTAGATGCTGACTCTGCGGTAGAATCGCCACGAATCGGCACAAAGGAAGCTCCATAATGGACTTCAGTTGTAAAACACAAAGATGCGACCTTCGCGTCAGGTAGATCACACCAGAGCCGCAGTGGCTCAGCATGCGGGACAGCGGAAATGTGCGTGCGCTACTTACCGTGGACTCCGACTCCTGTCAAAAGTTCCTCAATCACCTACATCTGTCTTAAATCCTCTTGGTTATCACTAGTTTGAACTGTAGATGCTGATAAACACGATGAACTGGCAGCTTCCCTTGTCACACGCATCCAAACTGTCCGCATTAAAGTTAAAAAAAGCAAACGGGAGTACCGCGTCCTCTGATTGGCTGCAATTGCAGAAGTACCACCAGCAGCCAATCAGAACAAGCGACAGAGGACCGCAGTCAGCGGTTGGCTGACCAATCGCGTTCGGCCAAAAACAGGCACCAGTTTTTGATTTTCTGGAACCGATTCGTTTTCAAGGTGAGAAAACAACATAAAACTCCACTTTATCATATAAAGGTTTCACACCTCCGACTGGTTATGGTATCGTATAGGATTATACAATCATACGAGTCGTGCTCAAAAGCTAGAACCAGACGAAATTAAGGAAAAACTTTTTGAGTTGGCTTCACATGTCACTAGTCGTTAGCTCGTAGCCTAGCACACTAGCCACAATGCTAACGAGTTGACAGCACAACTTGAGTTGTTTTTAACACTGTGATATTAATGACTAGCGTGTTGCTGGTGAGGATTTTTTGTGCTAACTACGCATTTGTCGACTCTCATGATCTTGCCACTGCTCTGGGTTTCAGGTTGATAAAGATGATGGACGCTCTGTCCGTGGTGAGCCAGCTGCGGGATCTGGCCTCTGAGCCGCAGAACCGAGCCGTGATCGTCCAGGACCAGGGCTGTCTGCCTGGGCTGGTCCTCTTCCTGGACCACCAGAACCCAGACGTGCTATTTGCAACTCTTCAGGTAGGTTAAAGAGACCTCTGTCCCTATTTAAATGTACACGCGCTGTATTCTGGGCAAAGTCAATACTCGTTGATAATATAAAATAATATAATATAAAATATAAAATGCCGTTATAGCTGACCTGTGTAGTTGTATAACTGTATAATTGACCTGTCCAGGTTGTATTCCCTGTCTTAGCCTTGTTGTTGCTGGTAACACTGTGGTGTTTAATGTGATTCTTCCACTTTCCTCCTTTGTTGTCAGACCCTGCGGTACTTGGCTGAGTTGTCCCCCAACATACCCACCATGAAGAACGAACTGGGTATGATGGTGAGCCTGGAGAACCTGATTGTAAGGTGAGGATATGGAAGGGTGCTGGCTCAAATCCCAAGGAGTGGAATTTGCATGTTTTCCTTTTCTCCAGGTACTCTAGTTTCTATCCACAGTGCAAAAAACATAAATATTAAGGCTGCTTAGTGACTCCACATTGCCCCTAGGTGTGAATGTGAGAGTGAATGGTGAGTGTGTCCTGCACTCCCTGTTGTCCAGGGTGTGTTTCCTGCTTTCACCCACACCTCATGACACCGTTGGGTATTTTCATGAACTCTCCATAGGAGTATTATCCTTTCATGTTGAAGTGAAAAAATGCTAGTTTGATCTAAAACTCACTCCAAAGTGTACTCTTTAGTGTCACTTCCTTGACTGGACACCACTCAGAGATGTGGGTGAACCATCTTAGAGGCTGTGTTTAATTTCCTATTTGCCCCCACAGGGAGGGCCTGACTATTGACATCAAAGCCTTGGCTCAGGAGGTGTACAACATTCTGAGTGCACCGGCCAATCCTGCCCCACGCACACCCGAGAGGGAGAAGAGAAAGAAACCCCAGTTCTTCTTAAACAGCTCCAACAAGAAGGCCAAGTCTGTCACTCTCCACATCCAGGGGCTGGACAGCGCTGTGAGTAGGCTGGCTGACACACTGTCCCCCCCTGGTGCACAATAGTGGATATTATTCAGTGACAAAACATCAGCTCAAACCCTCTCGCTGCCTCTAGCTGTATTTTCAGAAAATAAGGGATATTTTACTGAGTTTATATGTTTATAGTTTGAGTGTAATGTTTCCATTACACTTTTCCAGTGAACTTGTATATTGAGACCACTGAGAAACTACATCATGGGTGCGCGATAGTTGAGGTCTCTGAGAATTTAGGCGCCTAATAATCAGTTTTTTATTGCAGTAGTTAGGTATTGCACATTTCCTGGGGTGATGGGAATGCACCTTGTTTCTCCGTCAAGGCCCAGCGAGGACTGTGCGAGGAGGCTCTTCTGAAGGTCAAAGGAGTGATCAGCTTCACCTTCCAGATGGCCTCCAAGAGATGCACCGTACGCATCCGCTCAGACCTGCCCACTGAGGTAACGAGACTCAGGATGCCAGCTCAAAACACAAAAAGCAAGTTCGTCCTCTACCTCTGCTAAACCCGGTTTATGTTTCCTCACTTGCAGACTTTGGCGTCAGCCATCGCTGCCACTAAAGTGCTGTCAGCCCAGCAGGTGGTGAAGAACGAGGCAGGAGAAGAGGTGAGCGCCGGCCGTAGAGCACTCATCTCCACTGACTTGAGCGTATCCGCAGGGGAATAAGCCACTAAATCATTCCCTTTAGGTCTTCATTTCCCTGAACCCATCCGGAGCGGAGGTGCAGCAGAACGCAGCCATACCAGACTACCTGCCTGAGGATGAGGAGAGCCCCGAGAGGGAGGTGGACCGAGCCATCTCCCGCACCACGGCCAAGGACGCTTCGAGCGGGAGCTGGCTCAACTCGGCCGCCAGCTTCCTCACCAGAACGTTCTACTGGTGAAACTGGTGCATCAGAAACCACTGCTCTGGGTCATTACTGGAATGGCCGCAAAGGGTTTTCTCCCTCGAGAAAAGCCATTCTCCATTTCACATCCATTGTGCCTAGCTCAACTGCAGCACACCCGCCTGGAAAATATTGTCTATGGACTTTCTTTATACTGTTCTTACAGTATTTTATTGTACATATTGTGACTTTCCATCATTCATTTTCTCTTTTCTGCATGTAAAAAGTCCTTTTGCCACTTTTTCCTGCTGTTATGTTTGATAGTTGTATTGGTTTATTAGAATAAATCAAAACAAGACATGAATTCTATGTACACTGTAAAGTCTCCCCTTTCCTAAACCATATCTTGCATAAAATTGAAAGTGATTGACACACCACATCAGTTCCAAAAGTTTTATTGACTTGTCAAAGAGTACGGCTGCAACAGTTGTACAGTGATTTCAGTTTTACAGTGGTTCACACGTCGCTCCCCACAGCCCCCCTCTTCTTTAGTAGAGGGCTTGTTAGTTTCCAAAGCCTCGTGGTCAGTCTTAGTAAAATATATCTACGTTTAAACATAATTTATAGATCTATCTATGTCATTTACAAGCTAGTTTCGCTTCCGTTAAAGCAAGTTATCTGCAAGCCAAGTCGAGTTCCCCTGCGGATCACGGCATGCTGTGTACTAGTGGCAGGGCCCAGCACTACGCCACGCCCACGCGTCTGACCTTTCCTTCCATTTTGGTGCTGCAGCAAGAGTCGAACACAGAGGACGCTAAGTGCAAATGTCTCCGAACCGAACGCTACCAAAGCTGCGTCGCTGGGAGGGAGAGAGACGGAGGGGACGAAGTGCAGTGTTTGAACTTGGATCCCTCATTTTGTCGCTTCGCTGTGTGAGGGACCGCGACAGCTCACACGTGGTGACACAAACGGCAGACTGACGGTTTCGTCCTAATCGCTCATACTCGTAGCGTAAATCGAGAAAGGGAAGCCACTGGCTCTTTCAGGCGTGTGGCCAGAGTAGCAACACTCATACTGGGAATGTGTGTCTTTGTTTCAGCAAGAACAAGTAGAGAAAAGTCATCTCTTTCTTCCACTATGCGGTAAGGCAAAGGAACATCAAAATTAGCAGCATATCTTCTTAAATCCTTCATCAAAATAGTCAAACAAATTAGATTCTTTCAGAATTAACATCACGAGCGGCTCAATTATTCAATCCATTTTGTACTTTGGCCAAAATTTCTATCTAGCCTCCATCACAAGGTGTCCAAGCTACCGCCGGCGAGTTCCAAACAGCATGATGGAGATGCGGGATGCAGCATTGATGGAGCAAAGGAATACGAGGAAGGGGGCGGGGCTCGACGTTAAAGCAGTTCTTCTTTCTCAATTTAAACAGAAAAAATGACGACGAGATGAGGACAAAACAAAGAATCACATTATTATCTGTACAGCAATTAAATAAAACTAAACAAAACAAAAAAACAATCAGTTTACATCCTAGCTCGGCTGTCTGAGAGAACAGTATTTTCTTTTCTTTTTTTTATCTCGTTTAACTTAAGCATCGTGACGCTCCAGGGCCCCCCCCCACCTCGCCCAAATAACAGCCCCTCCCCCACAACCCCACCCCACCCCACCCGAATCTTAAACACTGTGGACGCAGCAAGAACGTGCGAGGCGACGGGACAGCTGGCTGCGGCCGCGGTACGACTGCGCGGCCCCCGAGGCGTGGAGGCGGGGCCCGGCGGAGCGCCGCCGTCTGAGTGCAGGCCTGTGACTCCCAGCCCGCCCTGCCAGTCCCGCTTTCACCACAGCTCTTCAAGTATCACGGCTGAAGACGTTACAGCTGATCTCACTTTACATTATTAGTCTGTCATTCACACACACACACACACACACACACACACACACACACACACACCATAAGAGAGTCACAAGATGGAGTCGGCGCTCTGTGCCCTCTGATTTCTGGACATTCGTTTCAGAATGGGGGGGGGGGGGCATGGAGAGGGTGGGGGGGGTCACATTGTGACCGAGTGTGATCGGTAATCGGAGACAGAGAGGCGGATCTGTTCCCTAGAGACTTTTGAGAGCGGTAGTTGCTCTCTGGAGTTGCTATTATCTGTGTCGTTTCTTTTCTTAGGGGAGTATCTTTGGAAATTGGCTGCGGTGCTCTTCCGCTCGTGGGACAGAGTCAACCTGTGGGAGGGTCTTGGCTTTGAGGCGTCCTTCGAACAGCTCGGTGTTAACCCCATTCTGACGGCCCGGCTCGCCGTCCCTCTGGGTGCGGGATCTCGGTCTGTCAGGGCGTCAGGCAACGTCTGATCAAAAAGAAAAAAGAAAAAGGAAGAACACTGTCAGCCACAAGAGCTGGGATGAACAACCGAAGCTAAGATCCGTACAATCCAGAGGAGTTTCTGACCCCTCTGTGTGCAGGATGAAGGAGTTTACCTGGTCCCTGCTGGGCTGATATGTCCTCTATGCCACTGAGAGGCTTTAGGAGGCCGTTCTCCCTGAAGGCTAGGACAGGAGCTCGCTCCTCCTCTCCCTCCTGCTGCTGCTGCTGCTGCTCCTCTCCCTCAGGAGGAGACAACCTGGAATGTGAAGGCAGTACAATCACCTCTTCAAACTCCCCGTTCTCCCTGGAAGAGCAAAACAAGCAACACGGGGAGCGGGGATTAATGCCCTGGTTACTTTGCTACCTTGCGCAGAAATTTTGGTTATCCATTCTTGACTGGAGTAATCATTTTTCAACCTACTTTTTACTTCTACTCCCTTACATTTTCAAACAATTATCTGTACTTTCTATTCCATACATTTGTAAAGTAGAAGTAGAGAAGTAAAGTGTTTGTGTACTCATATCTAATGAAGTTTTACACCATTACAATACTTCTAAGCAACTAGTCATTATATCTTCCGCTCGATAAAACACGTTAATGCTCAGGAGTACACATACGTGGTTATATATAAATATATAAATACATAGTGCACTATATGCTACGCTTTGGTCCTTAATGGCATTTTTTCCCTTTCATTACTTATACCTTTATACTTTAAGTAGTTGTTTTGAGTAGAAACTAGTACACTTTTGATACTTGAGCTTCTACAGAGGTATTTCTAAACTCCAGCATCTATACTCCTACACCCTCCTGTACCTCTGCTCCGTGGTGACAGGGTTGGGGCTGGGCTCGCCACGGCCGCCGTTGCTGCTGTGCGTTGGTGACGCGGCCACTGCAGACGGACTAGGAGAAGCTGACGGACAACACCGGAGTCAGTGTCACACTTTAACAAAAGCTAAATAATCCAGAGAGAGGACGGGGAAAATCCTGTCACCTGCATTGTCTCCGTTCCTGTTGGGAACAACTTTCTGAAGAAGACAAAGAAAAAAGAAGAACACACGCTCAGGAACGACAGAGACGCTTGACGTTCTGACAGACAACATTTCTTTGTAGACGTTACCTTCTCAGCTGGGTCTGATCGCCTCGTCCTCTTCATGATCTCCTCCAGACGCTGGTGGAAGACAAAGAGTTAAGACATGCTCCATCCAGGGGGGAGTAATCTGAAATATCATGACAGTGTGTGTGTGTGTGTCACCTTCTTCCTCTCCAGGCGCTCAGCCTCCTCTTTCTGGAAATGTTTCTCTCGCTCCTGCCTCAGCCGCTCTGCCTCCTCTCTCTGCCGGGACTCCTCTTCCTCTTTCTAACAGCACGGACACAAAGACGGGTTTTATTGTATTGTGAAATCCTCTACCGTCGTGGCGTCTGCCGAATGTGCGCGTCGCCTCTCCTCTGACCTGCTTCTGGAGTCTCTCCGCCTCCTCTCTCTCTTTCTCCAGTCTCTTTTCCTCCTCCTTTCTCTCCTCCTCCTCCTTTAGCTTCCTCTCCTCTGCCAGGCGCTGGGCCTCCTCCTCTCTCTTGGCGCGCTCCTCGGCCTTGCGCCGAGCCATCTCCTCCTTCGCCAACCTACACACACACACACACACACACACACACACACACACACACACAGAGCTTCAGGACCATCACTCTCTGACTGGTCTCACTCAGCTGTGGGCAGCACGGCAGCCCACCTGGCCCGCTCCTCCTGCTGCCTGCGCTCCTCCTCCTCCCGCTCCCTCTGCTCGCGGGCCAGCCGCCGGTTCTCAGCCAGGATGCGGCTCGCCTCCTCCGGGTCTGTGGTGCCCGCGGAGGGCTTGTGGGCTGGGGGACTGCTGATGCTCTCTAGAAAGGAAAGACCAGATGATGAGGCAAAGTTTAAGGCCTCGTAGTGTTTTTACAGAGGCAAGGAAATACAGAAACATCAAAACACGGGTTCCAGCCCTGATTTAGATATGCTTGAACACCTCAGGTGTTCAGGGAGTTTGTTCCACAGGTGAGCACCATAGAAGCTAAATGCAGCTTCAGCCTGCTTTGTTCTGACCCTGGGGAGTAGATCTGTCCCTGACCACCCGAGGGCTCTGGATGCTTCATACCCAACCAGCAGCGCTGACATGTATTCTAAACTCGATCCTTCAGCCAGTGAGGTGATGCTGAAACATGAGACGCGTATGGGTCTGGACTGACCGCTGGCTGCTGGTGTGTGTTCGCTGCTGGGCTTGTTCTGACCCAGCGGCTGAGGTCGAGGCTGAGGAGGACTGAGGAGCTGCTCTTCCTCCTGGTCCTCCTCGTCATCATGATCGCCATCGTTTCCTTGGACTCTGGTGGGCTGCGGGCTGTCGGGCGTGATCCTGACGGGTCGAAGGTTTCCAGGGTCCTCGGTCCCCGGGGACTTGAGCATCTTGGGCGTCGGCGGTCGCCCTGGCGCCTTTTGTTGAGGTCTGCATGCACGAGGAAGAGCAGCGGCACCATCAGTCACCCTACCTTTGTTATTTTACAGTATTAAAAACCTGCTCCCCTCTTCTCTCCTTCCCAAATTCGTTAATTTGCCAGCTGCCGTGGTCCAGTCCCCTCACCTGTTGGGTAAGACGGTCGCCACTTTGCTGCTCTTCTTGCCCGGAGAAGACGAGCGTTTGCTGGGGGGCAGAGTGAGAACGGGGGCCAGGGGGAGGGACAGGTTGCTCCACGACTTCCTGACATTGTCTCTCTGCTAATGGAAACAGAGGGGAAGGGCTCAGTGGGTTGTTGGACATAGACGGCTACGTCCTCAGCAACGCACGCGGTAATCGGCTGGCACAGGAGGTGCCACCAGGACTCTGCCGCCCTCCCGACAGGAGCACAAGATGACCAGTAACAGGATTAGACGCAGACAGGCTTCCGCTGACCGCACGTAACCTCTGACACAGAGCCATAACGTTAAAAAAAAACAGTCTACCTGTTGCATAAAATCAATGTCTATCCACTCAGAGAAACTGAAAAAACCTTACACCTTCTTCTGGTTGTACAAATTAGAGCGATTTGATGCACACAGTACTAAAGGCTTAGTTATATTTATGGTATCTTGTCACTATTGCTATATCCCGATCTAGACATAGACTGAGAGAAGGTACAGTATATATGGCACAGTATATCACTGGTATGTTGGATCTAAATGAATATATTTATGAACAAACACGGGTCACAGGAAGTACAGAGGACGCGCTCCTCCTAAAACCTTAATGGCATAAAGCTGTGGCACAGCGGTAAACAGATGGACAGGAGGAAGTGTGTGTGTGTGTGTGTAAGAGGAGAGAGGAGAGGAGAAACAGAGGAAGGAGAGAGGAGCAGAGACCCAGATACTCTGACATATTGTGTCTGACTGATCTGGGACATCAGCAACAAGAGTAAAAGGAAGAAAAAGCACAGAATCGCCTGTGAGGGTTAGAAGGGTTAGAGTAGAGTAAGACTAAACCACGACAGGAGATAGTCCCCATGTCGAGCATAGACAGAACATACATATAAACACACAGAAACAATGAAAGCAGTGAATAAATGGTTAAATAACCTTATACAAACACTGTTTGTCACCATCCTCAGTTATTCACCATACACCAGACATTGCAGTCAAACTATTTAAAAGGAGTGTAAAAACAAACATAAATATCTCACAATTGAGACTTTTAAACTGTTTTTAAGGGCCTTAATTTTCCTTTAAATACTTTTAAATAAGGGTTACAATTGGCAAAGTCGCTGAGAGTTCAACAGCTGAGGTGAACGGAAGCAGACGGGGGTGCTGCAGAGAGCGGCGGGCTGGCGAGCCGACCCACCTGCGTGCTGCCGGTGGTCCTCCGGCGGACAGCCTTGGAGGAGGACGAGGCCGTCTCCCTGCTGAGGCTGCGCTCGTGGCTGCGGCAGTGAGGGAGCGGCTGAGCCTGCAGGGCCTTAAAGGACATGGAGCCCATGGGGTGGCAGGACACTGAGCGAGGACACACAGGCATGGCTACGGTGATGTACCAGCGTTTTGGGGGTTTTTGCGTTCGGGACGGGACGGAGAGCGGGAGGCGGGTCGCCCAGCAGAGGAAGGGATGAGAGGGGGCCCAAGAAGGAGAAGGGGAGGCGGCAGTTTGGAAGCAATGGAAGGAAAGGATGTTTGGAAGAAAACAGAGAAGAAGAGAAAGGAGAAGCCGTTAGTGCTACAACTGGAAGCATAACTGCTGAGACACTGCAACCACCACCTGGGAAATGTGAATGACATGACACTCTGGGTCAGGAAATCTAAGAAAGCCTTGTGGCTGGCTTTTAAATCCACAACACAATAATTTTTTTTTCCCTTTAGCATTTACTTGCTGCTGTTACACTCTAATGCACCCAGATGGGAGTGGTTTGACAAACCAGTCCCTGCCCGTGCTATAGAAATCCCGGTGTTGGAAGCACAGCTGCTTTTGGCACTCGGACAGAGTTAACTAGGAATTAGGGAAACGTTAGACGCCCACACTGCAGAGAGGAACACTGAGCATGCCGGTAAACAACAAAGCAGTACGCATGCAACACGAGCACACCCGCACACACTGGACAGGCCGTTCAGAGCAGAGGAGGATTAGTTTGATGGCGTGCACGCACACACACACACACACACACACACACACACACACACACACACACACACACACACACTCACACACACACACACACACAAATATAACACAAAAAATTACAGCAAACTCCCCTGGAAGCAAACCAATGCAAAACACACGTTGAAATATTATCCACAGCAATTGTTATGTTGCTGATTCAACAACAGGGGGAGACAGAGAGTCGAATTAATTCTTCTTCCACAGCTTAAGTGTGCACCTGTGTGTGTGTGTGTGTGTGTGTGTGTGTGTGTGTGTGTGTGTGTGTGTGTGTGTGTGTGTGTGTGTGTGTGTGTGTGTGTGAGAGAGCTGCGAGTGCCTGATACAGGCTGGTGAGGGAAGTTTCAGACGGTGTAATGCCTTAAGTCTGGTCAAATCTGATTAACATTGGAAACTGGTCAGGTCAAGAGACCAAAATACTTCTGACTGTGATTCTCGGTGCTGTGCGTGTGCGCGCTCCGGAACGTTTGATACCGGGATGGGGGGGGTGAGGGGTGGCCGTGGAGGCGGGGAGCTGCTCCCGTTACCTGTCTGCTCCCCGGTCAGACTCATGGCGCTGCGGCTCCGGGCCAGGTAGGAGTGCGTGGGCTGCTGCAGGCGGTTCACCACGTTGCTCTCCCAAGGCGTCAGCGGCAGACGACGCAGGCCTGAGGACACACGCACGCTTTGAGACTTGAGACGTCTACTAACCACCTGCCAGTTAGCACAAGCAGCCGGGCGCTGCTAGACCGACACCTGCATGCGACCGGGTGTCGACAGCCCGGAGAGAAGCCGAGAGCAACCACGGGGGGAGGGCAGCATTCAGACAAACGGTTCGCAACGAACAAACTGAATCGCATTTCAAGAACGCCTCGATCTCATTACCCCAAATCTGTAAATTAAGGAGGCAAATTGTTCCGCATTAGCACGGGAAGCTTCAACAAGCAAGCAAGTCAAAACGTTCAGGCATGCAGACACCGTGATACCATAAAAAGGTGCAGGATCTTATTGGTAACCCGAGTCAGCATCTTGGGTGCAAACATCTCAGGTGAAACATGCAGCCTCGCTCGCTCCCACACCGAGGAGGAGCGACGAGGTTTCCAGGTTTCAGAGCGAGGAAGGGGGAGGGTGGGCCAAGATCCAACCGGGCTGGAAGCTGCACGAAGGAGTCTGAGCTGCTAATCAACATAACTCAGCGGCGGGCGGACCGTGCTCACGCTCCGGCTAGCAGGTGTCTGTCTGGGTTTGTCTCAGCGTTGCCCGGAGCGCGATTACGTGCCCGTCATCACTCAAGGCTGAAATGTGGGTGCCGATTTTTTTTTTCCAGCCGGGATAAAAACAGAAGACAGAGTGTTCCCACAAAAACAAAAAGATTATCCTACAGAGGATTAGAGAAAGGGGTCATGGTAGAGGGTGAAAAAAAAAATCTTGATCCTGTGATGAAACACAGAAATGCAAGAGCATGCACATGTACAGAGCATGAAGTCGGTGAGGCCAGTACTGTACATACTAGTGCTCACATTTAACTTGTCACTACTGGAGGACTATATCTATCTATTCAGACTCCTTGAACAGTTTTCAACCCGAGATCTTCCTGCTTTGCACCGAAGCGTGTAGCATTGTAAAATGGAGGGACCAAGCTGCGAGAAATTCCCAGGTAACACCTGTGTTTTTGTGCTGGGTGGCCTTCCCCGGGTGCAGGCGGGTTTTGGACTGAGCTTTGCTAATGACGGGAGTGGAGGTGGTTCTCATCTGTAAGCCTGTTAGCAATGCATGAACATCAAAGAGGTCACGATCGGATCGTCACTCGAGACGATGCATTTCACAGGAAACTGAGCGCCGACATCATGAGAAATCTTCATCATCTTCCATTTAGTGTGAAACAGAGCCTGGCTCATGGAGGGTGGTACTCACCTTTCCATCTTACAAAGCAAGAACTAAACTGTTGGACTGTTTCGACATAAAAATCTGTTTTCCCTAAACATCGGTCCCATTTAGTCAGAGCAAGAGAACAACAACAAGCTGTTAGATTCTCAGCAAACAAAATGATATGAAGATGCAGCCACGGGGAGCCGTCACTTGGAATTGACAGTCCCAACATCTGTGTTCATTTTCCATTACCTCTGTCGGGCGAGTGCAGGAGTGTGGTAGAGGAGGAGGAGAAGCGCTTGGTAATGACAGGGTCTGTGTGTTTGGACAAATTCATGGTGGACACCGACCGCCTGTCGGCATCTAGAGGCAAAGAGTGAACACGGTTAAATCAAGCGGCTGTAAAGACAGGGGCCAGGGGAAGAGAGCGAGCCCTCCTCCCAGGGTTATTCTACTCTAGTCTGGTTAAATGTGGTTACGAATGGAAAACTACCGACTTGTTGCTAGAGGGACAAAAGACATTAGAGAATGAATTAGTGCTAAATGGGTCTAAAATCGTCGGAGCGTAATCACCCTGGGTGTTGGGACCTAAGTTCATGTGACAGACTGGACTGCTACATGCAAATAAAGGACTACCCATGCCGTCACACAGGCCTACATTTACGCTAATGCCAGTGAGCTAGTGTAACACAGTGCTGTGCAGTTACGGCGCTAGGGCCGGCGTCCTACCGCCGGCCGGCTAACCACCACAGTGCTATATAATATTCACATTGGGAGGTCATTCCGTATCTGCGGTAGAGACTGAAAGCACTCTGCATGTGCTCCAGTCCAGCAAGGTCGAGTGGATAGAGGAAAGCCGACTCGACAAAACCTGGACCAGGAGGGGAAAGGACAATGGCAGAGAAACAAAGAGCGAGAGAGAGAGAGAGAGAGAGGAGATAGGGGGAGATCCCAGAGTGGGGGCAAGGGAGAGAACGTGAGTTTGAGAATGAGAATACATCAGAGAGAGAGAGAGAGAGAGAGAGAGCGAGAGAGAGAGGGAGGGAGAGGCAGAGCAGGGTGTGAGTCAGCAGTAACAACAGGGGCAGGGGATCTGAAAAGTTCAAATGCAAACATGGCAGAACAATACTGACACGCAGAGGCAAGCAGACATATTTACACAAGAGACACACGGTCAGACATCGAGGGGTGGGGGTGGGGGGGGGTTGGGGGGGGATATCAAAAAGTGCCCTGATGCTTTCATCAGGAGCAGCACTGGCTCGACAATTAGCAAGGAGGGAAAACAAACAAAGAAAGCGGTCAAAACTGTGACTTATTAGGGAGGTGCTTTTCACGGTTCAAAGTACCGGCTGGTGTGCTGGGCGTGTTTGTGTTCAGGGCCCCTCCCCAAGACCACCGGTTGGACTTGGGCCTGGTCCTCTGGCTCCTCTCCATCGTCCGACGCATCACCGCCTCGTGGCGAGCCTTCAGTCACAAAGACAACAATGGCGACATTGTCACACGACCGGCTCCGACGACGGGCCATTCACGACTGCAAAAACCGGAACGTTGTTTTGACTGCGAGGGCGCACGGTCGCACAGGTTGACAGCCTCAGAGGTGAAAACAAAAGCAAAACCACGCCACTCACACACATACTGGGAGTTTAGACACTGCTAATCATTTCCTTAAGATGAAAGCAGATGACGTTAAAAACATTTATCTTGTTTTAACAGTGAATTTCTTATCTTAGTTAAAGTGTTTTATTTGAAGAAACCCTTTTCCTCAGATTTAGTGTTTTACTTTTTTATGTTACTACTTTTTTCTAATATACAATATCTATTTTAAATGAGGCACATTTTCAGTTTTGAGGTGTGTCTCTTAAACTAACAATGGACTCATCTCATTAGTTGCGGCCATTATGATTGCCACTTGCCTTTGCCATGTAGTTTCCAGCTTCAATCACTAAAAATCAAACCCAAGTAAGAGCAGCGAAACGTTTTCCTAACTCTGTGGGTGAGGTCACGTCACAGCTCAGACGCTACGTCCACGCTTCTATTAAGACTACGATATGGTGTCAAAGTAAAACTGGAAATAAAAGAGCGGACAGAAGGGAGTTCAAACTCCATCTGACGAAAGCCGGACGGGCCATGGCTGTGCGGCAGGCTCACTAAAAGCACGTTATTTATTAGCCGGGTCATGAGGATGAGTGCTATCCTGAGCGTGTCAGGCAGGCGTGTCCGGGACCTTGTCTTCCTCCAGCTTCTGCCGTCGCTTCTCCTCCACGGCCGCCCGTCTCCTGTCCTCTTTCACCCTCTGCTCCTCCAGCTTCTTCTTGCGGTCCTCCACATGCTTCTCGTAGTGCTGCCTGGCCCGCTCCTCACGTGCCTGCCACTGGGCCTCCTTGACAGCTGAGGCACGGTTTACACACACATACACACACACATACACACACACACACACAGAGACACAAAAACAGCGCGGTTGATAATCGCTCAGTGCACGTGCGTGAATAAGTGCGTACCAGCAAAAGTGTATGTAATCACGCACAAACGCAGCAGAGGCTTACAGCGCCAGTGTGATGGGTCAGCTGTGGATCATGTGACTGGGCATTAGCTCTCAACACAAAGAAAATCCCCCAGACCCTCAGCTGGAGTTTGACCACTGCACATCACGTCACACAAACAGGCCCCGGCCTTCACAGCACACTCCGCAGACATGCTGCCCAACCTGTCGGTGAGGTATGCGTCTCGCAGTCCCGTTCAGGAGCGCGACTCCAAAACCATTAGGCTTCCTAGTCTCCTAAACCCCTGTGTTGTTGCCCGACGCATTATGTAACACTGGTGCCATGGTAACCAGGGGGTTGGTAGTGGTGGGGGTGGGAGGGGTGGAGGGGGGGGGGGGGTGCCTGGCCTCAGCCTGGCCTTTATGTAACACCCAGGGAGACATTGGGGGCACCTCACCACAGCTACCGACCGAGTGCAGTCATGTTAAGTCAAAGAGACATAAAAACAAGCCCCCCCCACCCCCCCCCCCTCACCCCCCCGACCTGTATGCAGCTAAGGAAGCTCTCAGCACAGAGACATCGAGTGCACTCACCGTTCTGTTTCTCACGTTCCTCCCGGCGCTCCCGGGCTAACCGCTGCCTCTCGTCTATCTTGTTGAAAAGCAACGAGTCTGCAACACAAGAGAAGATCACTGATCAGCTGAGAGAACTCCACGACAACATTCACTCATATGTCTAAAGCTGCAATAACGAGTGTTCATCGATTAGTCAAATAATCCACAACTATCTAAATAATCGATCCTGCACGCCTTCACCTGCTTTGGTGGCCGTGGTGTTGCTGGGACTGGTGCTGGTGGTGGTGCGGGTCGGGGTGGGGGTGGGGGTGGGGGTGATGGTGGGCGTGTAGGTCTGCACGGAGCCCGCAGAGCTGGGTCGGGTGGTCGACGACGCTCTGCCATCCTCTGATTTATACTGGGAGTAAGATGCTGGGGACAGGAGTGAACAACAAACCAGTGTCAAAGCGTAAATCTAGGCCTCGTTCCCGGGGCCTCTCACTCCAAGTGCAGAAAAACAAAAACGGAAAAAAAAACAGTTTTTCTGAAACGGTATGGTACGAATTATTTGAATTATATTCCAGTTCCTGGAATTAAAAAGCAGCGTGGAACAGTGATACACTGCGTCGCCTGTGTGTTGCAGTGTTTCCGCTCAGCGCCAGGCTATTGATTAATGGCACTATCAGACTGAGAGTGACTCAGCACTTTCAGGTCAGCCTCGTGGACACAGACACAGACAGAGCTTAACGTTGGGGCCTTCTGCAGAAACAGATAAGCCTGTCCCAAATAAAAAAGCTGGCTTAATTAGTGCAGGAACCACGGACAAACGGTATTACAGCGGCAACATTAACACAATTTGCTGAGAGCGATCTATAAAGCATTTACGATGATGTGAACTGTGCTGTGGAAGTGCTCGGCCCCTCCTTAGCAAGCGCCGGGAAGTGTGAGAGCCGCCTCACCAGGGATCGTTCTGTCCCAGAAAGCCGAGTACTAAATCAAGTCAGTCCCCCAGAGCCGGACCAAAGCTACACATTGGGCTCTACCTGAAATAGACCAGGCTGCACTCTCCACTCCACACTTTTATATCTTCACACCAGTCACCCGTCTCAGTATCCATCAGCTTCATTCATTACCAGATGAAGCTGATGGATGCTGAGATCAGAACTTAGAAACCATCAAACACACTTATCACTGAAAAGCAACCAGCAACAATTTCACCTCTACCAACACTAACATACCCTCTAAGATGAGTTCTCAAACTAGGCTGTGTTGTGTGTATTTTTATCCATTCATCCATTATCTAACCTGCTTTGTGCTTAAACGTGCTGGACCGTATCCCAGCAAACACTAGCCTGCGGCACCAAGCCCCAGCCGTCTGTGATGTCACCCACTGGTTTATGAAGGGCCATTTATGAAGCCAGTGGTTTAACTCGCAGGGCGCCGCCATCTTGATTGTTCGGAGCCAGATGAAACCATATTTGCATGAGAGGGTGGGGCTGGAGCAAGTGGCAACCATCCATGATGTCAAAACGCTGGTTTGTGAAGGACCGTCATTGTCAATCAAATAGACACCCTCTAATTATTCTTTTTTTAAGCCTTAAGCCTTTTTAAGCCTTAATATCTAATTAAGGAATTATTTTAAATTGATCACGAGAACACCCCCCCACCACACACACACACACACCCACCCACACACACACCCTTTTTCCTCAGCAGTTATGTTTACAAATTGCTTTACTCGTCAGATTCTCTCGTTTCTGATACCTGAACCTGGTATCACTACTACTGTGGCACCTGGAGGGGATTTGTCAAATGTCTGGGGTGGTCTGTGACACCCAAGGGCACTCCCTGGACACGTCCGTGCATGACTACCTCCAATACAAATCTGCACCCTGGACAGGTCAGTGGTCTCACACTCTTACATAGGGGCAATTTAGGGTATTCAGTGGATGTTTTTAGACTGTGGGAGAAATTGTGAGAAACAGACACAAGGAGAATATGGAAATTCCACACCAGAGAAAGACCCTCAGTCTGAGCAGGAGTTGAACCAGGAATGGGATGTGAGTGCTAGCCACCAAATCACCATGTCACCTGCTATCAATCATGCCACTTAAATGCACTAGATATGATTTCCAATTCAAAGCAATGGCTCAGTGTGATGATGTTGTGAACAGCATAGAATGGCTGGTAGTCTTCCTCACCAGCACTGCACATGAAGCGGAATAATTGCACATGGTTGGATGCTTCGTTGTGCTTATTTGCTGGTTCATGTGCAGTGGCTCCACCTTTCAACAAACCATATGGAAATACACAGACAGATCTTAATCTAATCTCCCCTCGAATACAGTGAGGTGTTTTACAGTGATGCTCAAGGGACTTGCTGGACAAAGACGTGAGGTCATGGCTGCGGCGGTATTGCATGTCACAGGCTACGGGGCATCTCCAGAGGTGCATGGAAAACAAGTAGTAACAGGTTTGCCTCGCCTCAGGTGCTCCAGCCTCGGAACTGGTTTCAACGTGGCTTTTGTTCCAATTGGAAAGGTTGGGCTGGGCCAGGTTATACAATAACGTCTAGTCAATGTATTGTTGACGCCTAAAATCATTTTACAAAACAAAAGCCCGGTTCAATGAGCGAAGAGGATGATATTGTGCTGCAGTCAAATACTGCAATGGAAATTGGTGAACGGCTCTCAGGCCTACCACAGTGTAAACAGGATGCAAGTCGAGTATGCCTGTCGTACATCCAAGGGCCCTTTATCAAGCAGCTGCCACAAAAAGTTACACGACCACAGATTTGCATCTAAAAGACGCTCTTTGGTAGACAATGGGCGACTCTTCAGATTCCCAACTTCAGGTGACTGATAAAGCGGACCGTTCTGACGAGCCGAGTGGGCCACTCCACAATGAGCCGGCGGTGACAGGGCTGAAGGCTCGGGCACCTTTCCACAACTCGACAGCGTTGAGCTGCAGCACTTCACCAGCAAGAGCCGGGAACGGTCCGAATACCACAACCGGGAAACGATTCCTTTCTTTGAACAGTCTGCCGACACGGGCGACACAAAGACGCTGACGGGAACGAGAGCGACGGGGACAATGAGAGACTGCCGTCCGGCACTGAAGTTATGAGTGCTTTGCTAGTAAAATCAATATGACTCAGTGCACCCACAGTGAAACTAGTTTCACATGCAAAAGTTGATGTGTATATGAGTACACGCATAATACAGCATTAAAAACAGTGTGCCACATGGAGATTATGGCCTCATCAATGCAATTTGAATAATAAACAGGGTTAGGGTTGTTATGCAGATACAGCATGACAGGCCAGAGATCTTTGGATTTGCATGTGATGATACAACACTGGTCCTGAGAAAAACACACATGGTAGTTTCGTACACTGAATGCTTGTCTGTGATGAGAAAGGAAAAGGGAAATACCCTGGACAGGTCAGTAGTCCATCACAGCACACACACACACACACACACACACACACACACACACACACACAACATTCACTCTTACTCTTATTTTTTCACCTATTGGTTTATGGCTTATGGGAAGAAATTGGAGTACCCAGAGAAAACCTACACACATACACATACACATACAAGGAAATCATGAAAACTCCATACAGAGTGGTCTGGCTGGGACTGATGAATAATTAGCTACACAGAAAAATCCTAATGATCTTGAACATGGATGTTTTTGCACTGTGAGATAAAACTAAAGATTCTCACACACACACACACACACACACACACAGACATGGGGAGTATATGCAGACTCCACACGGCCACACTGCTGCCTGACTGGTAGTTGGACCCCATACCTTATTTCCAATGCATCTGCCCTAACAACCGTCTTTATGTTTGCTTTATCCAAATGGCAGCAAAAATCAAACACTAAATTTTGCTTTGATCTTTTTTTTTTCTCTCCAACGTCCTTTGTTTGCATGAGTTGGTGGGCAGCGTGGCATCTGTTCTCACTGGGAAATTGTATCTAAGCCAACCTGGCATGGGAGTCTTTTTTATGATCCGCGTGTTTGATTTGGCACAGATTTTTTTTTTCCTTATTATTTTCTAAACCGGATGCCCTGGCTGATGCAGCCTTCCCCATCTAGTGGAGGCTTGGGGCAGTTAGAAATGTGGATCCCTAGTGGCTCTGGAGCAAGTCAGGCTTCACCATGTCCCACAGGACACCTCGGCATGTGGACAGGAGGTGGGGAGCTCTCCCTGTAATCACTTAGTGACCCGTTGCACCTCTCGAACCGTAACCAAAGCTCTGGAATTGCCGAAAACGTTAAAAACGAGTATTCATAGTCTGGTAATACCCGGTTATGTGCAATTTGCACATAACGTGGTGAACCTTTAGTGCGGTCGTGTCCTCCTGGTACCTCCTAAAGCCTCCTCCATCTGTTGTAGAGGTCATTAAACAAACAAAGCTCAAATAGCAGTGAGCATGTTTGCTCATGCGCACTACACAGCCATTTAACAGCGTCTGCAAACACGCCAAAGACAATTTTATTCAGAGCATAGTGTTTGCCACCATTGATAAATGTCCACCGGTAAACCCATAGAGACCCTGCGCACCTTCTGTGAAACTAAACCACTAAAATAGCGTGCAGCATGACAGATGCACTGCACTTCTTTTAGTACTTACTTTAGCACTACACTGAGTTTTTGTTTTTCGTCATATTAAAACCATTAAATAAAACCGTCACAGGTGAACTGCTGTTTGTAAATTTTACAAACCCGTTTCATGCCAGAGCTAGTGTCCTGTCTCCTCTCTTCAGACTATGCCATACTAGTCGTATCTGCAGCTCGCCTGTGTGAGGACTGATCAATAAAAGATGCAGAAGCCCTGGGATCAAATCAGAAGTCTTTACCTGGATTTTGGCTCATGATTCCAGGGGTGTCGGTCCCAGGGTGAGACCTGTTTGACCCCCTGCTTGGCGTCCCGCTCTGACTAGCCGGATCGGAGGGCCAGAATCAACACTCCTACTTCCTGAAAGGATCCTGCACAGTGGATGATAAGCTCGAATCCAAAGTCCATGGTGCAGGCGGAGAAGACGCGGGAAACGGCCGAAAAAATGACAATGTGACACTTTTCTTTTCTTTTTAAAGGTATAAAGGGGGAAAGCAGTCGGGGAGTAAGAGAGAGGGGTCAGCTCTGGCCGGTGTCACTGTCGTTAAGAGCCGATAGACAGGTTGTGGCGTCGGTCCAACCCCCATCCTTTTGTCCATAAGTGTGTGTGTGTTTATGCGTGTGCAAAAGAGACAGAGAGTGAGACGTAGGGAGAGTGTTGTGACTGTTTAATCTCGCCCTCCCTCTCGTAGTGCTGGTGTTTATGTGTGTGTGTGTGTGCGTGCGTGCACAAGAACACACTCCCCACCCCCAATCTATCTGCATTCAGATTAAATGGTCAGAGTTAGCGATTAATGCTGTGCTGTCCGCGCGAGTGGGTAGCAGGCAAGCATGCTGTGCCGCTCCTGCAGCCTGAGAGGATTAGCTGCTGCTAATGCTAAGCTAAACACTAAGCTCCAGCCGAGCAGAGAGGCAAAAGGGGATGGGAGTCCTCCTTTCTCGCCCCGAGGCAGGCAGGCAGGCCTGGATAGCAGGTGCCCAGGAGGAGGGCGTCTGGGCTTTAGTTGCCCATGGCAGGTACAAAGTTTGGCTTAAATTATAGGAGAGGATGAAGAAAACGCCACAACTAATGCAACAGAAGATGGAAAGCTCGCACCAAGTGTCCATCAAAACCCCATCTCATGCCCATTTTGTACACCTCCAAAATAACATAAAAACACATTACTCTCCCTTTATTTTGTCTTTTTTTCTCACAATGAGATAAATAAGTCAGCCCCATAAGAACACAATGCTGTCCTTAGTGTGTAAAACATGTCCTACTCTAGATGGAAATATGAATATTTTGTCTCGTAGTTTTGGAAAATAATCTATTGCAGAGAATACCTAGATTTAGTTAGAGGTCACAGGATATGTTAATGGCATCATGCACACAAGCAGAATTTCCATAAATCTTCTTTCAGTTCATTGAAACAATTCAATTGATGCACTCCTCCATTTCCCAACACTTGCTTCTCTTCATGAAAAATTGTATATTTGCAAGTCTGTGATTTATTTATTAACCACCTATGTTAAACCTGTATTTTGCACACATGTATCTCTAGAAATAAAGATCTTGATCACAATGAAACAACTTGTTTAAAAAGGGGTTTATTAATGATTTTAAACAGATCAACTTCTAGTTTTGCCTCCTTCCATTTATATTGTAGGTGGAATGTTCACTGCTTTGTTCTGTGTGGTCAAGTGGACAAACATAAAACAATACTGAACTCTGTCGCATTCATCGGAACATATCTTCCTGAAATCACGAGTCAAAGAACAATCAATCAATCAGTGGAAAAAAACAGTGGAAAGTGGACCTGTCAATAGCACTTCAAACACAATGATATTATATAATATTGTGACACAACACTGTTCCTAAGTGAGTCAGAAACTGTCTGCTATGACCAACTGTCCCTAGCAAAACACAGCGGGAGCTCATCTCATCAACACTGAATGACAATCAACTGTGAAGCAAATCTATGTTGTTTTCTAGTTGCGGAATAAAACCCAAATTGGCCAAAAGAGTTAAAAGCTTAGACTTTTATACCTGCTGTGACTGCTGACACACGCTGTCCTGTTGACTGATCGCTCTGCCTACTGATGCATTACATCCACGTGCAAAGTGGACTGCACCTTCACTCTCATCTGTTGCCCTTGTGCTGACCCAATCTTGCCTTGTCAGCTGATTTACACTCTCTCTCGCTTTCTCTCACACACACACACACACACAGTCACACACTAGATGCTTTCTCATCAGACGTGTCAGGCACCAGTCTCCAGATGGCTGAGCTTGAAGGGTTAAAGAGGACTTTTCCTCTACAAGAGCAAATACTGTACACGCATACAAACAACCACACTATGGAACGTATACACAGCAATAGATCACAATGCACGTGCACTTTTGTCTCCAATGCTACTCTACTGTATCAATCTATTTTCTAGTGGCTCTCCAGAGACTGGCTAAACATCTCTCTGCCCCAGTTGCCTCTCTGTCCCAGATATTAATACCCTCACTCACTCACTCACTCTCTCTCTCTCCCTCTCTCCATCTCCCTCTCTCTCTCTCACACACACACACACACACACGCGCGCACACAAAATTAAACAGTATAAGGGAAGCTTAAACACCATAAACAACTAGGGCGTGCAAAGTCATTGTGCACTACACTTTACACCCATGTCAACGCTCCCTCCCTCCTTTCCCTCCGTACCTCTTTTTTTCCTCCTGCAAGCATCTGTCCGTCTCTGCCCCTCCTCTTCCTCAGTGATGGTGAAGAGTGCCGGGATGGCTGAGCGGCTGCCTCCCTTCTTGAGCTTCCGCTTACCCCGCGCGCACCTGCCTCCACCTCCTCCTTGTTCCCGGCTTTTACTATCTGGCATCTCCTGCCCTGTTGCTAACCCTCCAGCCCGTGGCTAACTCGCCCAGCCCCGGCCCATCCCACCCTGCAGTGGAAGGTGGGGGCGGGTGGGGAAGGGGAAGGGGGGGCAGGTCAGTGGTGGATGCGGGAGGATGGCGGTGGACTGGGTCGACCCCGAGAGCCCACTTGGAGGTAGCTGCCAGCTAATGTTAGCGGCTAATTCCTCTGGCAGAAGGGAGCAACGATGTAGGGAAAATAAGCGGGACAGATGGGAGATGAAACGTGGAGAGGGATCTTGGAAGGTTTAAGAAAGAGGTGTGGAGAGAGAGCGACGATGAGAGACAGGGTGAAAGATGGACAAACAGAGCTGCTCACTGTGCCGTGTCCACTGGCAGCGCCGGGCATCAAGGAAGAGTGAAAGAGACACAGAGTGAGACAGAGTCTGAGCTCTTGTAGTCTGGCTTAGAAAAGGAGATTTAATCCACGAGACTGGCTCGGTGGCGACACACGAGCTTGAGAAGTTGTTCTGGCTCCCTCTCCTCCTCAGAGATGCTGCTGCTGCTCCTGTCACAAGTTACTGCAGCCCTCCCACCCCCACCCCTACACTCCTCTTCTCTCCTCTCGTGCTGGGCCTACTCTATACATGCAAACTTGTCAGAAACATCATATCACACAAGCGCAAGCTCCTGCACACTATATAGCCACACACTAGCACGCAGAGTTAGAGCGGGCACCAGGGGCTGTTAAAATATTCAGTGCGAATTCCAGCAAGGGAAGGTGAGCCGGTACCGGTATCTCTGACAACAGCACCACCCCGACCAATGACAAAGTAGGGGAGAGAATGAGAGAGAGACGAAGATCCAGAGAGAGAGAGAGAGAGAGAGAGAGCAGGGGACAAGGCATGATTTAATGGAACGTACACGTACACACACCTAAAGGCTGCATACTTATGCACACACCAGACAGCACAATGGAGTGCTGGAGTGCTGCCTGTGAGAAAGTATACGTCCCCACCCCATTCTACACTTAAAGAGCCATAACTGTAGCTCATCTACAGTAACTCTATAGCAAATATGGGAATTAGAAAGTTTCTCTGTGGGTAGTTTAAAAAAAAAACTGCACAAAATTACTACTACATCTACTTTTACCTGATCCCATTGAGTTTTCCATGAATGCAAAATATTCTGAAGACACAAGTAATAACACACCGAGTCTGACTGAGCCACACATTTTGATATATAATTTGCCCGGTTAAGTTGTGGTATGGTATGGAAGAAAAGGAATCAATAACAGTGATCAGTGCTTTGAACTGTGTATCACTAATAATCTGGGTCTTTACGGAAACAGGAGCAACGATACACCTCCCATCCCTTCCATTCACTGAAGCTTCGGAGGTCTGTCCGGTCACAGTGCAAATATCATCATGTCACATGTGCTTGTTCATGCTTATCTCTCGGGAGAGGAAAACACACACACAGAATGAACCAGTGTGACAGCTTGGAATCGTCATGCCACCAACACGCCGTGGGTCAACACGGCAGAGGCAACAAAATGATTAAAGGAGCAGGCGTCACCGTCGCTAAAGGACAATCCAAACATTTCCTCAAAGCGTGTGAGGGATTTCAGACTTCCAAGAGTTGCTGGCTCATCTCCGTTGGGAGCACGGGCTGTACAAACACCCATACAGGTATTCATGAAAGGGCAATCTGATCTTTGTCCCCGCGGGACAGAGTAATGCTGTAATCTTACACTGGGACTTAAACTAGATAGGCCCGGCTACACACCCTTCTCACACCCACAGGGCATGTGTGTACACACATGCATGTGAACAGATGAAATATTTGGACTGAGGAAGATAAACAGCAATTGAGCTGACATGGCTCGTCCGAGTAAACAAGATGATTGTCTTTAACGTAAGAAGCTAAAGTACAGGGAACAGTATAAAAATATAGATAAATAGACAAATCTTTAATGCTAGACTTTTTTAATCTTTTTTATATCTTATCTGTCTCCACCTCTAAGTGCATGAATTGTTCAAAGCGTGCAACACAGGACAGGACACCTTTAATTGGCCTATTTATACTTTTTTCCCTGTTGCACTGCAGCAAAGCCGTTACTCCTCCTATGCGTGTTTAGACAGTACAGTTGGGACTGCTTACAGTGCAGGTGTCGACTGCTCAAAAGAAAGATGGCTGCAGGCCAATACAGAGCGTCGAAGGAGGAAAAAAAGGCGTGCAAGGGACTACAAGCCTTTCAATCATGCAACAAATGCCACTTAATGAAGTGGTTAAAATACACCCATCATCTCACCCACTCTATACCTTATCAGTGTCACAGGGGTCTGTCGCAGTAAATATCCAGTGCTTGTTCATTGCAGAGAACAAGCATACACCATTGACTCTCACACTCACAGCTAGGGGCAATTAATGAGTTTCCAATTGGTGCAGAAATGCATGCCTTGTCACAGTGTTTTGGACTGGGAGAAAGCCAAATCCCCACCCTCAGTGAAGCCGGAGGGGAGTGAGGACCGGGGCTAACTTTCTGACCATCTTCAACACACCCACTTATCCATATGATCCATACTGGCTACCAGAAAAGTTCCCAGATGTACGAATGAGGTAATGAGCAAACACAAACACAGTCTGTGCGTCTGATTTCAAACTGACCACCAGAGCAAACTCTGGCATGAAGCACCTGAGCCGTTTAAATCATTGAAACCTGAGTTTTTTGCCCTGGTGGATCTCGCTGGAATTGTAAGTAAAATCATTCTGCATTGGCTTCACTTTTTAGATCAGAGGACTTTGTCGATCTGTTATAGAAGTCTGTGGAGAAAAGCTACACAAACAAAGGTGGGACAAGCAAACTACACAAAAAAAGGCCTTACAGGCAACAGCGGTTAAAACATCAGAAAATAATGTCTGTGAAATGAAGAGTACAGAGAAAATTGCTATACATTTAAACTATCCAACATGGCCAACTGTGAGATATCTTAAAACTAGTCACACACACTGAGGACAATAATAATAACAATGATAATAATAATAACAAAACCTGCATTTGTTGATGCTAGCAGTGAATGATTGATAAAAAACACCAGGAAACTGTATAACACTAATACGTGATCTGAACATCACAGTCAGCTTCAGCAGGACTTAAAGCTCACAGCAGCATAGGAATGTACACTAAATAATGCAAAGGAGTGGGGGGGCGGGGGTGACTATGAGGACAGGCCGGCAACAGAATTGGAAAGCTACGGCAGGAAGCATCATGTTGTGGGAAATGGATGCCAGGGCTAGGTCATATTACACACACATAAGCAGACATTCATGGGAAAACTGAGAGGTGATGACAATGTTTGAGATAGAGAGAACAGATTAAAAATAGTAACCAGATGTTAATATGCTAGATGTTTTTTTTAATTTATGAATTATAGGTTGTTTAAAAGCTTTTTAAAACCCTTTGTTTGTAACTAATGCAATGAGTAATGCATCTTATTGTATCACCTCAAATAATTGTATTCAAATTTTGGGGTAAAAGTGGGAAATGGGGAAAGTTATTTGTGTCACGAAATGCAGGTGAAGTTACATCATGGGTGGAAGATTTCTGGGCCAGCACAGCTGATCCTCTGGAGGTGTAGACGCATTACAGCGTGTTAACCTCCAACATCTTTGTCTGGGTTGTAAGCGAATAACAGTGCTTGTATCACAGCATGAAGTACACTGCGTGGTGTCATACTGTCATACTTCTCAAAGGATCCTCATATATTACTTTTCCAAACCTTGAGCTGACTAGTACACTTCAATCCCTGAAGCAAACCTATCCTCATCAGGCTATCTAAACAAGTGCCACTATAGAAGCTAAACAAGCTGTACACCTTCTCAGAAAACTTGTCACGCCACCTAACCAGGGATGGGTAACAATACACTGAAAGTAATGCACCTGAAGGATTTCATAGACTGCACTTCCTGAGCTTTTCTTCATCTATATCTGCCATTTTTCTTGATTCCACCTCTGTTTTGACAAGACCTCAAAACAGTGTCTAAACCACAACACAGACCAGCTTCCAGTGAGATTCCTAGGCTACATTTTTTCATATCGAAGGTTTGCCAAGATAATACCTGCATGAAATGCCTTCAATGCTACTCTCCTATCCTCCCATATTAAAAGAAGTTGCATGTAATGAATGTGAGAATAATGTTTAGCTAACGATGTTTTGTGTGTGGTGATCTAATACTCACATTAACTTGAAGTTGCAGTAAGTGCTTGACAACTTTACAAAGTCAGCTTCAAAGTTACTCAAACCTTGGGGCAATTTAGAGTCCTTAATGTTACTGGACTGAGGGAAGAAACCAAGCTAAAAAGGCAATTGTAAATAAACTGAGGCCTGCGAACATACACATATGCTCTTTTTTGTCCACACAGAGAACTGTAAATAAGATATTTTATCTAAATTAGGGGAAAATGATTTCGAACAACACGTTTTTGTTTCTTCGATTTTGGTGACACTACTGGCAATTAATAGCCATCACACCTTATCAACACCCAAAGGCCACTGTCAGTCCTGGCGAACATGGAAAACCACAAATTTGGGTCACAAGAATGTGAGATATCCAATTTTAAGAGTGTTAACAGTCCATCTTAGTCAGATTTTTTTGTGTTGTAGTCACAAAACTAGCCCAGTAGTCATATAAATTTACCTCACTTTTAAGTCAAGACATAATGTCAGCAACAGGTGTCTGCCAATATGGGGAGGCGGTGTAAAAATGTGGAAAGTTTTACTTATGCACTGATTTGCAACATCCTATCCTTGCATGATGATATATTAAGTATTTAATCCCAGCATTTAAGGTTAAAACAAAACCATCCCAACCATTGATTGCAATGATTTAAGTTGCGGAGGAGGGGGGAAAAAGCCATCACCAGCTGATGGAAGCCATGATTCTCTACAAGTGAGGTGTAGCCACAAACCTTACCATTAAGGTTTTTTTTTTAACCCTTTTTATGTCCAAACCCAGTATATTGCAGCAGACACCCAAATTGGGAGGGTTTATATTAATGTTAATATTAATCAACAATTTTCTGTTTATTTGATTTTGGCGACACCGCTGGCAACATGCGGTCATTGCACCTTAAACTAAACGACAGTACATTATTACACTGCCTTAAACGCCTTAAATGTTTTCTTTTCTCTTATGATTTTAATGTGACAAATTTAATGGAAAGTACACATAACTAGCCTAAAGTCAAACAACGCTGTGGAATACTTTTTGGTGAAGTAATGAAAGCTCATTTTAAGTTCTGGCAGACATATAAAGCCACAAATTTGGGTCACAGGTGTGTGGGAAATCCATTTTTTCGGTGTGGTAGCACCACATCTCAGACTTGGTAGCTAATAAAACAACTGTCGTTTGTAAATAGTAGCCTGAAGACACAGTCACAATCCTAGTCCCATTAATTCACCTGTCACTGCCAAGTGAAGGGGCATTTCGACGAGTTGAGAAAATGTCAGCAACAGGTGTTTGTCCAGCAGGACTGATGAGGGGAGGAGGGGACGGGGGGTCGTCAAAATGTCTAACAAAAGCTCAAACCTAAAATTAAACATCGTGCTTTAGATGAGCACGTTTGTTAAAGTGTAGGACAAGCTGCAGGGTGAGTCCGGTTGCAGAGTTAATCCCACTCCCGTGACCGAGCCGCGCAGAGCCGGAGCAGCTCCTTGTGATTCAAACTTTCGCAACTAAAAACTCGGATGAAACGACAACCACGGCGGCGACGACCCGCTCTCTCGGGGAGAGTCCCAGCTCTCCCCCGCTGACGTACTGGGAAAGTTTGTCCCCGGTGAAGTTTGGTGTCGGTGCGAACTCACCTTGGGACTCGGGAGGAGATGCGTCGCTGCCGTCCAGGTCCGCCATGTCTGCTGACGTCAGAGCGGAGGGATCAGCTGCAGGAACCCGCAGCAACCTGGAGCCTGTGATCCCGGGACCTGGGACACCCTCCCCAGGCCAGGTGGGGCACAGCAACGCCACACACACACACACGTACACTGAACAATACGCTCACAGTTGTGCATTAGGAGCGCCTGTTAGTGGCAGATTAAACTTTTCTCCACTATGTTAGTCTCAGTCATCCCCACATTTGCTTCAGTTTTTGGCCTCAGATGCACCCTGCAACATCCAAATAGCCTCACACATGCCCATCTGTGTTAAAAACCTGCATACGTTGCAGCTAGATATTTCTATTCAATGAAGTTTGTGACACAAACCTTTTAATTTCCGCTGTTTTGTTGCTATTATTTTTAACCATTGTTTTCACGTTGTTTTCTGTGTACCTATCCCGTGTACTTATTCACTGTTATTTAGTCATTTTTCATAGTATGTTTTTATGCCTCCGAATCTTACAGTTAAAATGTTTGTTTTCATGAAATGTGCTATACAGATGAACTTGCCTTGCCTCACTAGTATTACAACGTCATCAGTCAAACTTGAGATGGGGCAAGGTGCACAAGTGATACTGCAGGCTTTCGGGTGTAATAATAGTAGATGTGCTGACATCTACTGGTGAAATCATTGCAATGCTGCCTCTAAAACAAACAAAATGGTAACATGGCACTTATCTTTTTAGTTTTAGGAGGTAACGGGATCAGATCTAAAACATCTTAATCGCGATTGTACAGTAAAATGATATGCTACAGCTTCAACTGCATCTCAGGAGCCTCTTTGAGGGGCAAGATAATTAATTAATTAATTAATTAATTAATCAATTGTAGAATTTGCATGGTAAACAATATTTATGCAGCAAGTCTGTTACAGAACAGACTCAAAGACAATAGAAAACGCAGAGTGAAATATAAGGTATATTTCTTTTCACCGAGTAATATTTACCTCCTATTTTCATGAATGTCAAGTTCAAGGTTAATTACATTTTACATGTAAGTGACATACACTTTATATTGCAGCAGTACGACGAATGAAGCTACACTTTAACAAGTAGATATCCTTTAGGCCTATTCAAAGTGTAAAAATACAACAGTAAACAGTATAATTGTTCTATATATATACATGTGGACACAGTTCAGCAACAGTTTACACAGACTTTAACTCAAAGTAGCAAAAGCTCAAGTGACACTAACACCATTAACAGTTGCTCTGGTGTTTTTCTCAAGTGTCTCATGACGGAGTGACAGTGAACCAACACAGAGGCATCTGAATGGAATCCAGCCATTACAAGTTTTATTACTCACACCTGTGCTTGGCAGACACTGTACCGCATCAAAACATCTTGCACAGGGGGAAAAAAAAGCCCTCTGTAAGGGTGTAAACACTTCCCTGCTCGCAAAATAGCTCACTTTTCCACTGAGACAATTCCACGTCTGCTTAGTTTGGAACTGTTCATTTCCATGGCCAAAGATCTGCCTCTGACCACAAAACACTGGTTCCTATTGTGGTCCTGACCATATAAAAAACTGCTGGACAAACTCCTCCCCAGCATCTCCACTCCATCATCTCAGAACCAATTCATCCCAACCACTGGGACACTATGCTGAACCCTTGATCTTGGTATTGCCTTAGGTTTTTGTTTTGGGAAGTTTTTCCTTGTCAGTTGGCTCATAAGTCGGATTTTTTCAAGATTCTGTTTTGTTTCATCTCAGCTACGAAAAGTGTCTTAACATGGCATTGTTTTTAAAGGAGTAAATCTTGGAGAAAATCCAGCTGCGTCTTTTCTACACAGTGCACTTTTTTACCCATAAAATAGTTTTATACTCTTTTATATACAGTCGATGGCTCTGGTAAAACGACAACTAAGTTAAAGAAGAAGTTAAAGAAATACTATAGGGACCAAAAACTGTCGAAATGGCAACAAGCAGCAAAGGAAAAAATCACACATGGAAGCGGTGCTTAACTGACATAATTGACAAGTGAGGACGTTTGAAAGCGATTATTTTTCCACTGGTTTGTCTGTCAAACCCATAGACATAATAGCACCAGCCTGGAACCAGCAGTACCGCAACGTTTTGAAAGGATAAGGGTAAAATAGCAGTCAATTATAGTAAGTGATAGTGAATATGAGTGTGAGAGAGCTGTAATTGCAATGCCATTTATGTGTAATACCAATGTTTTGAGTTGTATTTAACTGAACTATTAGACAGTCACAAAAGACCATCTTTGCTGATTGATTGACTATGATCCCTTGTGACCAGCAGGGGGAGCTCTCCACTCACATGACTCTGTTGGACTCCATGCTCAATCTTCTCAATGGATTTCAATAGCTTTCCCATTAGGTTTCATTGATACATCAATAAGATGCTTAAATCACCGTGATTAACTAATTGCATACCCGTTGTAAATTGGATAAGGATTGGTTGATGTCTGGAATATCTATGGTTGTTAAACGGTCATTTTGACATGTCCATTATGTGGTTTCGTAACACATTTACCAATTCATTAAACACTAAAGCCCCAGGTTTTGGCAAAAATGTTAATGAACAGAGCAGCATGGAGAAATTTGAAGGGCGTCTCACCTCACCATCCCCCTTTGACAAATACACATTTCAATTACACAAAAGGAGACACGGGCCAAAAATAAAACAGACCAGTGTTATTTCAACTAACCCAGTGATATTTGAGCGAGGATTTACTGTTCCTGGCTGAATGTATGCTAATCTCCTCTCATATCGCTCCTATTTGCCAGACTGTGCAGGCTTACCCCCCCCTTCCCGGACCCCCAGTAAAATGGCCACCGATTGGTGCACAGAAAACTGCAACCATGGCAACCAGCTGTTTGGCAATTCCTCTGATGGAGGAGGTGGATGGGGGAGATGCTGCCCTGCAGGTATGTGCTTAGACACTGACAGACACACACACACACTTGTGGGTGTCTTGTGTCCCTCACAGGGTCAGAGAGGATGGAAAAACGCTGATTTGAAAGATACTTAACTTATTCTTCCCTCTGAAATACATCTTAAGCCAAGCTCCTCGACACTTCCCCATGCTTTCAGAACAAATCCCCTCCAGACTTAGCCACCCCTGGCTCTTCCTCTCTGGTGTTACTGTCTGTTTTTGTGTCTTTGTTTGATATCCATGTTTCATTTTGCTGTGAAGCCGTGAGGGTTAAGCTACAGGGTTGATTCGGCATGTGGGGTTGAAGCCTGCAGTGACGTTCAGGTCGAGCACGTTTGACTGTGTTCACATGTTCATGATGAAAGTCTCCCAAACCTCTCTGTAATTGGTTCCCGAGGGGGGGGGGTCCTGAGATTCTCCCCATAAAAATAAAAGTGTTTACCTGCTGAACTGAAGAGAGGGGAGAAGCTGAGCTGCTTGTGTGTGAGACACAAGTGTGTGCAGGATTTGAAGGCAATGGATGTCAGGCAGTTCCACTTTGGGATGTTTATCCTCTGTTGATTAACACCCAGGCCTCCTTGTGGAAGATCAACCACGGCTGAAGGGGTGGGCTGCCGAGGAATAAGCAGATCCAGGAAATGATTGATTTTGAGGACAAGCGGCCTCTTTGCTCCTCACGAGTTTATTTGGATTAATTTGTGTGCAAATGCATTGTGTGTGTGTGTGTGTGTGTGTGTGTGTGTGTGTGCTCGCACACTCACTCGAGGGGGATCCAGAGCGTACATCAGGGTTGAGGTCAGATAAGTTTCCAGATTAAGCAGTCTGGTTTAACGAGCGGGATCAGCCGTCCTGTGACACACTGCATCTTTTTATATGAAGAGGCATGTTGCTTTAAAGCTTTTTTTAAAGCTCAATCTGCTCCATGAGGGTTGTTTAGGTCTCTCTGAAAATAACTTGAATGAGTCTTTGACCCTGAATGGAGCAGAGCAGTACACAACATTTGTCTTTCCAACAGAACCTCACCCAAAATCACCACTGGAACACAGGATCATCTCGAAGGGAAAATTCAAGTAATACCTCTGATTTACATATCTGAATCATCTGAGCTGACCTCTTTAGCCAGTTGCTCCCGGCTTGAACTCCTTTCTAACTAAATTCATGACAAAATGTGATTCTTGGTTCACACTGTCTCGCAAAGTAAGCACTCATGTTAAACCATTTTGTCATTAGTAATCATAAATATACAAATCTGTAATGTGACGGTGAGATTCATTTTCTCTTAGATCAGAAGAGAATATATGAAATAGCCAAACTCAATGTTGTTACCAGAATTGAAAATGTATTTAGAGTAGCGTTTTGAAGCAACATGGTGGATGGGTGGTTAACACTGTCATGGCAAGACAGTCTCAGGTTCGACTTTCTGGGGAGAGAGACTGACCAGGATGTATTCCTTTTATTCACCATGGGCTGGGATCGTCTTCAGCAGACCTCTGTGACACTGTTAAGGTACAAAGCAGGTGAGATGACGGACGGATGTAGTGATTTGCGACAGTCTCAATGCCAATAACATGACCGTGATATTGATAAAACCTTATTCAAGCCCGGTCTGTAATTCAGCCTGTGTTGCGATGTGACTGACAGCAGTATAGAGGCCAATTCTGCCGACTTGACTGAGTTCAGAAAACATTTGGGCGATAACGAGGTAAACAATGCATCAGCTGCGACGGTTCCTTCCAGACCGGCTTGCAGAGGCGTGCTGCCGTGTTGACGCGGTGCAACCTGTTTCCAAAACATTCATAGAGTAAGCAGATGTCTGTCACTTCAGCGGTGGATATTCAGCTCAGCTGCACTTTCTGTCAATCCTACATATGGCGCATCACGTTACAAGAATACGCCTGATGTTTTGCAGATTAGACCACGGATACTCCATTAATAACCGAGCAGCTGTCATTATCAACCGTCATCAAAGCATACAATATCCTAACGTTTTTCACTTTTGTTCCCGAGTCGTCTCGCTTTTCTTTTAATCCTGACCCCGTCTGACTTTTTGTGTCTGTTGCTACTTTTGTCTGCATCGCCTCCTCTCTCTTTATCCTCATGTTACCTCTAAAGCAGCAGACAGATGCGACCATCTCTGCATAGCAACACATGACTCCAGACCTGCGAGCCACACTGCTCCTCTCCCAGATCACGTTGCTAAAACAAAGCAAATCAGCGCATTACTGCTGTTTTCACCGACCCCAGGGCACCATTCTCTCTTGGTCATCATTGTTGTCGTTGTTATTATTATGAAATTTAGGTCATTATTTATTTATTTATTTTCATGATTCAAGGTCTCCATATGAATCAACTGAGTCAGGGTCTTAAACCTTGTTTCTCTACTTTCAGACATTTCTGTTGCTATCCATAGGCTTACAGGATTGCTAAGCATGTCTGTGTTGTTTTGGTAGCACAATGATAATAGCCTCTTTAATTATCTCTGTCTCTACATAATTCACTAGAAACAGATGGCATAATGGAGAATGATCTGAACTCACCCCCTGCAGTCAGACAGATCCCCCACCAGGACTCTCCCCCCCATGTTGTCTAAATAGACTGGCTTTGCCTTGGGAACACACACACACACACACATGCACACACTGCAAGCCTTACTAAGGTATGAGATCCTTTAACACAGCTCAGTCTCATCCCTCTGGGCATGCAGAAAAAGGGCCAATTGCAACAAAGAAAACAAAGCTCAAAAACAAGTTGTTCATACACAAACAGACCAGCAGACATATGGCAACGTGACCCAAGTAAATAGTGCTATTAATTCTAAATCCCTGAAATTAATCCCTCCGGTGGTAGCAGTCGTATTGTCTACACAGTGTTTACTACACCCGAAGTGACTGCCTGACATCCAAGGTTTGTTATTGTTTTGGGCAGCAACATATACAGAAAGTATTGAAAATGACAAAACAGTACTGAACTGAAAGAGGAGAAAGAAAGACACAAAAAAAACAAACATCTATTACAGTGTTATTGCTGTGTGAGGCCATTTGTTCTTTCTTGAATATGCATACATTATTGGAGCTGCTGGTAATGTATAATGAATTATTAATCGGATGAAATTAATACGAAATCAAACAAATGGGGGGTTGTAATGCAACTAAATGTAACCAGTACAGAGAAGTATTGTAATCCTGTGTCTCAATCCCAGAAGATGCAAACTAGTTGTCTGAAATCGGCACCATGATGCATCTGTTCATCATATTTGATGTTTCATAATGTCATAATTATCAGTAGGATGAGAAATTTTGCATAGCACACACTCCCCCTTCACACTAGCATTGTTAATGTCATTTAGTCTCTATGTAAACAAATCAAATCAAATCTTTCTCCAACCCATCACCACACATAGAGGCGCTTAGTATTAGTGAATCAATAATATCTTTGAACCCAGTCGCATTGAAACTGCTGCGGACTGCTGCTTTGAGGCAGTTCCCTCACATTCAGCCACATCTATGCAGCTATCTATTCACCTCCAGTTGTAGTGGTGGTGGTAGTAGTAGTAAAATAAAAATGGCCAGCGCTGGCAACAACGTCTGCGCAATGTTGTACACGCCTACATCTTTTTATGCTCGAGGAGTAAGAGTTGTAACATTTATGTCTGGAGTGCTGGAAAATTGAATGGGCTCAGTGTAGTGAAATTAAAGAGATTTCCCACGAGATGGACTGCACTTTTAGCTGCAATTGTGGGCCTGCATAGACAGGGAGTGAGAGAAATGTGCATGCGCGCTATGGAGTATTTATAGAGTCAAGAAAAGAGGTTGTTCCACGCTGAAGAAGAATGAAATATTCAGTAAGTTCTGGCCACGTAATTTTTACTCTGAATTACTTGGATTTGGGAAAATACCTCTGGCATTTTCACAGAGCACTTTGTGTGTATAATGGTCGTGTTACATATGACGGTTTGCAGGGGTAAGAGGGGGATGTTAGGGGGTAAGACTGATGTGCCACATCCTCTTTTAGACTTTCTGTGTCATGGAGGTGACAGATGAAATCCTCCCCTCTCCTTCCTCTCTGCCTGGATGACATGCTATGAGGCTGAATGGCCTGTCATGTGAATGAACGAGCAGGCGACAACAGCGTGACACGCGAATGCCCCGGCATTCGTCTGATGCTGCTGTTGTGCTCCACAGTGGAGGAGGCAAGCCGGGATCCATCATCCCAGCTGAGGGGAAACCGTTGGGGGAGATGCTGCCGATGTCACCCAGTCTCTCATCTCTCTCTCTCCCTTTCCCTTTCCCTCTCTCTCTCTCTCTCTCCACTGTCTCGATCATACACGCTGTCTGTCTGCTTTTTATATTCTCAATCTGCTCCCCCATCCCTCTCAAACTAGTCTCCCTGAAGTATTGGCATGATGGATCACTGCATCCACAAGGGAGAGAGGGGTAAAAATATAGAGAAGTAGAAGAAGAGAAGGGGGGGAGGCGTCGTATAGGATCAAGAGAGAAAATGAGGTGGGGGATGGGAAGACATTAAATTTACAGTAGAGTCGGTTAGGCTATTTCGCATTACGAGATACAGTTTGATCTGAGGCGTATTGTGATTCTTCACCAGTATAAATTGATTACAGCCCCTGAAAATGGCACTCTCTGCCTCTTGCCACTCTTGTTTAATCTCGCGCCTCCTTACGGTCCCCTCTTGTTCTGTCAAAACGCCGTCTCCACTTCAACGCTGTCCTAATATTCTGGCAGCACCATGACCGAGAGAGCGGCTGGAGGACAGTGTGCTGGTGTGAAGATGTGCTGCTGGTGTGCAGACAGCTGACTGAACAGGCCACGCTGGCTGGCTGGCTGGCTGGCTGGCTGGCAGCAGGGAGGCGGAGGGGGGGGGAGGGGGAGGGGGAGGGGGTGGGGGGGGCTCCCGTCTTTAACCATTCTCCTCACATTCACCTTGCAGTCCCAATTATTCAAGGCAGCGTGCACGAGCACCCCCTGCCAGCCCCAGCTGTGAAAAGTGGGTCATAGAATTTAAAGGCACACGCTGCCTTGTTGCTCTGCTCAGCGCCGCTCTGCCTCGCTGTCCCTGCTGACATGCAGCAGCAGCAGCAGCAGCAGCAGCAGCAGTGCGTGTGCACATTTCTGTTTCCTGCAGTCAAATCCACCAGGCTGTTTGAGAATGTATGTCAGTGTATTAGAAGATGGTCATTATCACTTTCTCTGTGTGTATATGCATGTGTGTGTGTGTGTGCGCACGTGGTTTTTCTTCCCTCTCTTTCTGCCTCCACTTGTACACTGGCCTATATTCTTCCACATGACTTCCCCTTCAGAGGATAAATAAGAATACTCGAGCTCTGATTTGCAGTGAGGTCGACTTGCTCCCCGGCGGATCGATGATCATGCAACTTTGACTTGTCATTGTGACAGTCCCGTCGCGAGGTCCTCCAAATCGTCCACCCTTGAATCCGGACACTTTTTACCCAGCAACACCGTACAGTAGGACAGTAGGCCAGTCCCATATGGGGCTAGACGTGCCGCAGAGAAAGGCTACTCATGCGCACATTGAGCAATAATGTCATAGCCTGATGAGCGCTTATGGAATCAGACAGCGCACGGGACTGTCCTACTAAGCCACCGCCTCGACTCGTGGCGCCGAGATGCTCCAGCGCTTCGTGAGCAGACCACAACCCACGTGCAAGCACACACACAAGCACACACACGCGCATTCACAAATGCACCTACAGAACTTATACACTGGCTTTGTTGTTGAGAATTGAGAGAATAAATATATATACATGGAAAGTGCAACCAGCAGCTACTTAGCTTAGCTTTGCATAAAGGCTGGTGTCATATTTAAAAATAACTAAACACGCAAGTTATGAAATGTTAATTGGTGAGCTTCAGAGTTCCTCGCTGGAGGATTTCCCTCAAAAACCTGTCAGTGTGGTTGCTTGCCATCTGCTTCCAGGCGTTAACTCAGGCTTTGCTACCCTGCTACAGACTGTTGACTTGGTGATGTATTCACTGGAGAGTTGTATCGTTCAATGTGAAGAAAATTTTCAAAAGTCAAAAGAAAGTACAGAGAGAGAGAGAGAGCTATCTGTTTAAACAGTACAGAGTCATTCTGCATTTTTATTATCAGCAAAAACAAATCACACACCACATTACGTTTTAAAAACAAGAATGCTTATTGTGGATGTACAGAAAAACAAAACTGCAGCTGAAAAACCAAATATTTTTGTCTTGATAATCGTAATTATCATAATAATAATAATAAAGGTATAAAAAAGGAAAGTGTTTCATTTAGTGAAATAAAAACCTTTGGGCCAACAAAATGTTTCCCTCGACATGCAACTTTAAAAATACATGCAAACGTAAAGCTTTCTAGTATGGACACTTTCAAAATACTCTCCACATGAAACCCCATAAATTATAAAATATCAGCCTATTGCCCCTGAACTGTTTCTTGAAAGAGAAAATCCTATGGAGTACCTTGAGTCCTGGGTGCATGTCACTTGCCTATACTGGCTCCCTCTTTGACTTTTTCCTTCCAATCCACTGATCCAGAAAACACGTGCTCTGTCTCAAACAGATCTTAGTTCTGCTGAGAGCGGTGACACCCATCCAGCCCAGCCCAGTTCAGACCGAGGACAGGAAACGCAAAGAGGACACCACTATAGACCTGTTTGCACCGCGATCGATACAGACAGACACATTTCTTTCAGACACGTTACTCTGGCATCGGTCGACAGTGAAAATGCATCTCAAACGACCAATACCTGGGAAGAACATCAAAAACAGCACCATTTTTAAAATTTTTCCTGGATTCTCTCCAACGTGACTGTCACGTTGTTTCAACACAAAAAGAAAAAAACGTCTACAAAGTCAGACATGGCAGCTAAGTCAAAAAAGTATTTTTTGCTTGATTATTAGTTCATAATATCTATACTCTTTATCAGTGTTTTTAATCTGTTGTTCGCATGCAAGACGGGTGCTTTGCAAGTGTTATGTTAAAATCAAACATCGCCCTGCTTTTTGTCTTTGGCAGCTGAGGATAGATACCATACGGCAGGTTCAGGTCTGCCCCATTCCGGATGGCTGACGATTAACTGCTTGGACGTGAAACTTGGGCCCAACCCCATAACACGAGTCATGATTGTACCAGAGGTTTTTCGAGTGTGTTGGTGCGCAAAAGTTCATTAACAACAATAAATAACTAAATCCACCTCTTAACCCCACAATTATGCTGTTACAACATATTTTCTGCAACCTGGAAAGCTTTTTTTTTTTCTTCCTTTTTTTTTTTTAACATTCCAAAAACCGTTTTTTGGGAACTCAACAAAACTACTTCCGTGGAAATGCTGTGTCACGCTAATGCCTCCATGACGTACGACATTTACGATGTAATACTCCCAGTTTTGGCACACCTTCGTTTACAGGACCCGACAGGTTTCGGTGTCAATGGCTCACGTTTCTGACTCAACCGTCTCTGCCTTCAGGTTGTGAGTGTTTAAGGTTCAGTGCTGAGAGAAAGGTTATACTGATCCTGAATGTCCTTGAAGGCAACGTCAGCCGCTATTAGAGAGGCAGGTTAGCAGAGTGAAGTGAACCAGGGTGTGAGAAACAACCACGATGTTTGGGCTTTGTGCTTAAACCTAAACGACCAACTGATATGTGTTGGGATGAGGGACAGCGATGAATGACGCCACGTAACATGACAAGGCTGCCAATCATACAGGTTTTGTAGTCCCATACAGAGAACTGCAACACCCATCATGCCTTGCTGTGGTGAACGGTATAATAGAACATCGTTAGAACGCAAAAAGTCTCCGCACTATTTTAGCCTTGTTCGCTAAAATGTCCCCATTCTCCCCAGAGTTTACAGATCACAACAAAAAAGGACAGAACTGATGCCTTGTGCTAAAAACAGAAACTACAGAGCTCCCTCACAAGCACTGACAGAGTATGGGATCAGGAGGTCAACTTTAAAGTAATGGACGAAAAGAAAAAAACGTTGAAGACCACATTTCAATCACATGAACAATTTATGGCAACATACAGTACATTTCTTTAAAAGAAGTAACAGCAAAAACACCTCAGTAAAAAATAACTAAACCATGAAGCACTGTTTACATAGTGCCGCAGCTATTTTCACACCTACTGTAGTACAAACATATTTTTACCACCTCCCTTTTTTTTTCAGATTCGTCGGTGTCTTAGTCTGTATGGCTGTCGGGATTACAGCATCAGCCTCTGTAACATGGCTCTGAAATGTGGAGTAAGGTGGCGTTCATGTTAAAGCACAGTTTCAGTTGTAGCATGTTCCACGGACTGACCTTTTACTGTGGCGGGATGCTATCGAGCCACGTTGGCTCTCGTTTTGCGCAAGTACCGTTCAACAGTCAAATATTATAATACACCTTGTTATTCTATGTGATTGTGACATGAATTAGTGCTGAATGCATGGAGATCATGGCGCGTGTTTGCAGGTTGCAGAATAGTTACTAATGCGGTTTATGTTCGGATAAGGTTATTCTTTGTGATGACAGTCCATGTTGAGTGGCTTAAGTAGGTGGAGCTGAGATGATGGGAGTTGATGGTCGGTTGATGGCTGACATTACGGCCATTATAGGCCCTTCTTGTTTGGCGCACTGAGTTTCCTCATTCCCCTTATCCTGCCCAGCAACTCACGGACAAAGTCCTGCAAGGAGAGAAACCAAGAGTCAGAGGGAATAGCTGCACACTCACACACATTCACCTTCATTCATACAGATGTGAAAATCTTTACTTTTTTTTATAGTGACAGTGACTAAATAAACACTACTGAGTGAATAAATAGTTCATGGACCAGTTCTTAAATATAACTTTTTGACCATTAAAACCACTTCCCAGGACAAGTCCCAGTCATGTATTCATACCCATTCACACAATGGTGGCAGAGGCTGCCATACATGGTCTGTGTGCTGCTCCAGGATTTGTAACTGGGATCGGACCATCATCTTAAAACAACATAAATCTTTTGCTCTGTTGCTTCTGAGAGTTAAACAAGAAGATTGACACCACTCTCTCTGCAATATCTACATTAAACATGAAGCTACTCGTCAGCTGGATATTTTTAGTCTAGCACCAAAAAGAGGGACTCTTTAATAAAACATATAGCTCTTGTAAAACAGAAAGGGTTTTGTAAGGATTGAACGCACTTTGATAGAGCGCCTGTAAGACTTTCTGTCGTCTGCATTAATTATGTTTTGATTCAAATTAAATGTACAGACAACATCTTACATCATTACATCAAAATGGGCAAAACAAGCATCACCTGATTTTATAGTTTGGCTGTTTTTCTATAGTTTTGCTGTGAAGAATGTTATCACATGGGAGAGGTGATAAGTATCAAAGCTTGTCAAAACCTGCCATGTATGTAATATACATCCTACATCATCACTTCAGGTCCGTCAGAGGGGCTCTGTTGCATGCTGTGTCACGTTTCCTGCCTGCCTCTTAACTATGGGCAAACAAAGTCAAAATATGATGACACGACGATGATGACATACTCGTTAATGATAATACTGAGTCGGTAAGAAAGGAGGACAGCAGGGGGTTGTGAGGTCTGTGAGCGTGTGGCTTTGCTGGAGAATACGCTAGAATATAATCCTCCTCATTATACTTGGGGTGACACTGCTCCTGACCTAATTACAGATGCCTCCCACTCCTCTTATCTCCCTCAGTACCTCTCCTCCTCCTCTCCTCTCCCCTGTCCCTCCAGCCATCCTCTCATCTCTTTGTAATAGCTCCCCAGCCCTCTCCTCCTTCCCTCCGTCCCCGATTATATCAGCGATGTGATTTTTTTTACGGCGTGCTCATGCTCCTGCCCACCCGCCCACCCTCCGTCACTCACGACCTCTGTCACGTTCACCTTTTCTCTGCATTGCCCATCTTGCCCGGTTTATCCCCAGCTGACGTCTCCTTTGCAGGATTGTGTTCAAACTGGCATCTGTGCTGCTTCACTCTTAAGGGATTATAGCGTGTTTCCCCGCGTGTGCGCGTGTGTGTGTGTGTGTATGTGCGTGAGGGCATGTCAGAGGCTCAAACTGTCAGACTGGTCGCACAAAATCTCCGTATACCTGTGACCTTGTAGTGATTGTAACAGTCTGACCTAATGCCAGACACACACACACACACACACACATGGTCACACAGATGGCAGATGGGGACTTCAGGCTGGATGAAATCGCCGTATGTGAGAGCTAATGTGATTGGTCTGTGCTATCTTTAATCACCAAAATAGCTTAACCCTTACTCACCTGAAGTCACACACAGAACACCTCTGTGCGCACACACACTCACAGACAAGTTAACCTCGATATATCCCTTAACTGGTAAACAACCCTTATGTGTGTGTACACATTGTTAACAATGTCACACAGCTTGTGAGGGTGTGTGTGACAGTTTCACAGTGGCTTCTAGTCCTTTTGACCCTTTGTCCTATTTAGGTCAGGAGACCTAATGAGTGTCTGTGTATGTGTGTGTGTTTGAGTGACATTAATTAACTTCACACATACGTATCTGGGGCGTTCAACATACAGCGGTCCATACACTGCTAATCGAACGTTCCATCGATAATGTCTGTCCACACACAAATTGCGCGGACATTGATATCGAGCACTTTATTGTATCGCTGATAGACACGCTAACACTCACCTCTGTGGGTTTGTAGCAGTCTGTTAGTGATTCCTGTGTAAACAGAAAAACAAGGTCAGTGGCTGTCAGCTGTTGCTTTGTTGCGGCATTTGTGTGAGCATATGATCGAGTGCTGGGAACACATTGTGGTAAAAACGCAAAACAGTGTTGGTGAAACACATTAGGGTTAGGAGAACAAGACAAAACATGTCATTAAACGTCACATCAATACAAAAAAAAGAAGACATGCATCACGAGTTTGACTACAAAGAGAGAATGATCTCATACTCTAGAGTCATAGGCGTGTATGGAAAGTGTAGGGCACACTTAAATCAAACAAGAACGCAAAGTGTCTTTAAGAGGAAATTAAAAGGACACAGAAGCACACTTAAAACACGGTTTCTATGCTTCTAGTAAGCTGCAGCTACATAAGTTATGTTCAAGATATCGGCCATTTGGGATTAAACTGCACAAAAAGTCTGAAAGTCACAGAGAACCTGGCTTTGCTTTGTGATGTCTGAACTGCTAAAAATATATGCGTAGGCACAAAGACACACACACACACACACACACACAGACAGTCATAGGGGTATACCTGCAGTTTGCTGGCTCTCTCGTCGTCACTGTTGACCTCCAGCAGGTCATCGATGTCTATCTCTACCTCTGGCATCTCTTCCTCCTGAAACACACACAGACAAAAAAAAAAACTCAGTTAGTGAGATGCTGACACAGGACCGGGAGACAACAAGAGGAAACAAAGAACACAGAGAAGAAACCTGGAAAACATTGGTGTTGGGATGCTTTTTACATCCTTTCATCAAATCTAATGAACTCTCAGCACGCCTCCGCTCCGAACAGCCTGCACATATATTTGCCTGTCAGGAGCCGGCATCATATGGAAATGTCATTGTGCCGTCATGCCGCGCTGCCGGGGCTGGGCCGTTTAGCGGCTCCGTGGTTCCAGGCTGCGTTCTGCTCAGCGCCACTTCAAAGGTCCTGTGCTCCTCTGGTTCATTTTATTTCACCGCGAGCCTTGTGCAAAAGAGGCATGAAGGGAAAGGGAGGATCAACCCTTCCTTCCCAGCTACCACATGATCTATCTTCCAAACTCTCCCTTTGGGAAATTAAAGCCGAAGAAACCGTGTGTACATGCGCAGCTTCTCCTTCGTCCTTCACCAGCTACTGAACTGCTCATTAACAACCAACTGCGTCATTGCGGCTCCACTGCCATCGCCTCGCGCATCAGGTTAGGTTGTTTCTTACCTCACACTTCACATCCACCATCAAGGCTCAATGTAAAAACAGTGAAGAGCGTTACTATTATGGAGTGAGAAGGAAGGCCTTATTGGCTATGACGACAGTCTCTCACAAAACTTATTCATGTACTTTTAGTCCCTTAACCAAAACCAATCTCTCTCCCAAGCCAGAGAAAGCCAGTTTTTTTTACTTTAAGAAAACTGAAGAGTGTAGGTGGAGCAACTTTAGATTGAAGACAGTTGGATCGAAAAACAATTACGATACAAATACAGGTACAATATTTAATTCAAAAGTATCGTAAACAATCTTCCCTGATCACAGTAGCTACATAACATAAAACTGGAGGATGATGTCTGGTTTCATTTACCCTGGACAAATAATAAAACAAATATAAAACTGTTTCCAGTTTTACATCGTCTTGTGTGTGTGTGTGTGTGTGTGTGTGTGTGTGTGTGTGTGTGTGTGTGTGTGTGTGTGTGTGTGTGTGTGTGTGTGTGTGTGTGTGTGCGCCTTCTTCATGCTTGGCCCAGAGCATGCACTGGTATTCAGAAACAGGAGCACGGAGAGTATGGAAGGATGATTTGATTTTAGCTCTCAGCATTAAAACTCAGTCACCGTGGTTTTTTGCGTGGGTGGGTTGATGTGCGCAGAATACAATTAGCTCACGATAATACCTGACAATACCCGGTACGAGACCAGCAGAGTGCAGTGTACATTGTGTGCTCTGTGTCTAACAGAGTCGCTGCGGATGAACACTGACGTTTTTTTATAGACTCGGGATGGATATCAAACATGAGGCACACCGGTACATGAGCAAGGGTGAGCGAGAGAACTAACCTGGTATTTAGACAGTGAGAAATTCAACTTGACATCACAGATTCTCAAACCCAGCTTGCTCTTATCTCATTTGCATGTGCACACACACACTTGACGTTTGCACACACACTTGCACACAAGGCTACCTCGCCTTCATCCTTATTCCCGAGCTGATGAGAGGCATTTACACAACCAGCATTTTAAGCATCTCAGTGTCTCTGCAGATGAACGTCCCCCTTCAACCTCTCTCTCTGAGAAATCTCTCCTCGCGCCTTAGCAAGAGGGTCTCGCACTGAAATCCCACACTCCTTGTTAAGGAAACGGGGTGAAAAAAAAAGGGAGGCCAATCGAGGGATTGAGGCAGCACGTATCAAAGCCTGTCATCTGTTCATATGCAAGCTGGGGAACCAGAACACGCAGGTTACATGCAAATGTGAGACATCAGTGGGTTGCTCCAAACTTATGACGAGAGACAGACATGGATGGACAGAGAGAAGAGACAGAAAGAAAAGGGGAGACAGAAGCGTTAAAAATGGGTAGAAATGATAGATGAAGCTGCTGCCGTTTGAATTCACACACATTGGTTGTTGTAGATTTTATTTTCATGCTTAAGTGCTCATCGAAACTGCCCCACAAAGCCAGGTTGTCAAAGGTACTAGAACTAAACTGATCTTCAATTCATCTATCATCTATCACCCACCCATCTGTCACCCATCTATCTATCTATCTATCTATCTATCTATCTATCTATCTATCTATCTATCTATCTATCTATCTATCTATCTATCTATCTATCTGTCTATCTGTCTGTCTGTCTGTCTGTCTGTGAGTGTTTGTCTGTCTGTCTGTGTCTGTTTGTCTGTCTCTCACTCTGACTATTCCTCGTGTCAGCAGGCAGTCCGTCACCCTCTGTCACTGTGATCGGTGATGACTACAGGCCAGGCATGGCTGGTGTGTGAAGCAGAACTGCAGGCAAACACCAGCTATGTGCAAATCTTCAGAAACACACACACACACACACGCACGCACACGCACACGCACACACAACAATTTTTGCCAGCATCAATCTTCCGCTGTGACGCTCACCACAGGGCTTTGTTTGTTGTTTCTCTGCCGAGTTGGTGAAAAAAAAGCATCTAAGTGTTTCAAATGCGCTGCATGGTATGACAAGAATGGGAGCGCGCTCGCACAAACTAACATGCAGATAAACACTGAATGTGTTGTTGTCCTGCCGAGAGGCCAAAAAAAGTCATGCCCAATACCTCTAGGGAAAGTAAATTTCCGTCCTGCCAACAGTTGAAGGGTAACAAAATGACATGTGCATGCAGACAAACAGGACCAGTGGAGGCGCACGCGTACACGCGATATGTGTGTGTGATGAAAATAATGCCAGAATGAGAATTTGTGAGACAGCACATAGAGACGCAGCCCGAAAGGGCATTCATATTTGAATCTCATCCCAAACACAAGGCAGACAGAAATAACAAGACAACCTTAGTGTGTCAGACAGCCGGCAAGAGAACAAAGGAGACACAGAAACTCTCACACACAAAATCTTCCTGTGATGCGATTGTGCTGGATATTCGCTTGACAAACTGTGTCCCTCCATTTGCACCGTGTATGTGTTGGATAGCACTGTCGCCTCACAGCAAGAAGGGGCCTGGTTCAAATTCTGAATTGAACCAAGGGCATGAGTGTATCGGCATGAGTTTCCTCCCGAGAGGAAATTGGAAATTGGTTAATTGGAGACTCTAAATATCCCCAAGGGTGTGAGTGTGAGAATGAATGTGTGACTTGTGTGCTGTCCAGCGTGTATTATCTGCCTTTGGAGAAGAGTTGACATGTATCCATTGCGTGCATTGAGGAAAACAAGGCAAGCTGTACTTGTTGGAAGGAGGTGACTAAGTTAGAAAGGCACCAAAAAAACCCCAAGACTTAAAGGAAGAGGTGGAGCGTGAAACAACCCGACCGGTGTGTTGTCTTGTCCCGCTGCGCAGAGAAAGTGTGTGCACGTGCGTCAGACTTGTTTTCCCAGGCAGCCGAGCAGCACTTTAGCTCTGCTTCGCCTGTGACCAGGTGAATCAAGGCTAATGTAAGCGGCCCGACCCCGTGACTCACCACAGGCTCTATTCAGACTCTGTTCAAACTCTCTCCACCGACAAAGAGTCAAACTCCTTGTGACAGGGAAACACTTCACTGGGCCCAGTGAGTCATGTTTATTCCTATTCATAGCCTACTTATATGAACTCGACCAACCAGTTGTATCAAACAGCAGCTTAAATGTCCTGAGATGAAAATAGCTTTAATAATTACATTGGGTAGGTTCAATATAGTTTTCATTTTCAATGTGCCCTTCACTGAGGTACACAAGTATGAGTAGGAGCTTGTAGCTGCAAATAGCTTCATAGTTAGCTTCGTAGTTAGCTTCAAGTTGCTGGTTATAGTTACTATTAGCTGGTGGTAGCTGCTAGTTGCTGGCTGTTACTAGTAGCCAGCAGTAGGCAATAATAGCTAGTGGAAACTACAAAAAGCCAATAGTGACTCCATTAGCTGCTAGTCAAGCTCCTAGCTGACAGTTCTACTAGTTGTTAGCTAGGGGCTTTTCAAGTTGATAGTGGAGCTTTGCTAATACAGTCTGTGGGAAACAGCCAGAGGTGTCAGTGGTTTTTGATAGTGAAGTCTGTGTGGTTTTACAGGCCACATACCATAATACAAAAGGCAAAAAGAACTGTGAGTATAGTTTCAATGGAGGTCTGATTTCAATGTGGTCGATAAAAGAATATTATATTATGCTGACAGAAAAAAAAAGAAAAAACCTCCAAAGGATGTTCCTTGGATATCAAAAGTACAGGACGACACAGGAGATTGGTGGAAAGTGCAGCCAAAGGCCTCTGGTTTGAATCCCAGTTTAACCGAGAGCCTTTCTGTGTGGAGTGTTCTCCATGTGTCTGCGTAGGTTTTCTCTTGTCTAATCTGGATTTCTCCCACAGTTCAGAAACAAAGCAGGTGATAATGGGTTGGATGGATTTCTCCCTAATTAAATACATGGTGGTAGTTATACAGCTTACATAACACTAATAACAGCTTGCAGGCGGTAAACATGCAATCAGATTAGTGTTTTACCCCCTTCGGTTATAGGATATGAAACCCGGCCTTGCACGACTCCCACCTCTTAGCTCACTTGGCTGTGAATGTGAGGTTTGACGTGCACATTAAGGCCTCCGTGATGAACCGCATCCATCAGGTAGAGATGCTGAAAATGGAGGCTTAGTTTTTGACACCACAGTTGATGACTTGTCATTAGTGTGTGTGTTTGTGTGAAAGAGAGACAGACACTTTGTCATAATGCCACAGAGAGCACGGGAACATTCATTCTCTCTTCCATCGCCTGTAATCGTACATTTAATATCTCGGTTGTTTTGCTCTAATTAACAGATCCCCTACGCAACTTAGGTAATATTAAACACAAGCACGCGCACATACACACATGGTCTGACCGGATTTTCGATGTATCCAGTAAATAAGATAATGACACCCATGCGTCTTTCAGCAAAGCTCTGTTTACGAATGATTAAGAGAAACAAGATTATAGAAAAAAGAACAGAGAGCTGGCAGTGATTATCAAGAGAAGCTAAAACATTTAGATGTTGCAAACAAAAACATGGTAAAAGTGGAGGCACATGGGAGGGAAGGGGAATAACGCAAAGTGAAAAAAGATAGAATTCAAACAATGAAATAGCAAGTGTTGTTTGTTAGAGGTGGAGGGAGAGAGATGGAACAAAGAGAGGAGAGAAATGAGCTACAGGAAGATGGGGAGCGTGCAGATAAGGGGGTCTCAGTGATGACGCGGCAGATGGGAGGAAGAGGAGGATTGTGCAACACAGCAAAACCTCCCAGCTCAGCTTCCTCCTGCTCTCCACGCTGCCACGCTGTGTCACATCAAAGCGAGGAGGAGCTCAAGGTGGGACGCGTTCATCTCATGTGGCCCAGCGAGAGCAAGGAGGGAGAGAGAGGGAAAGAAATGGAGGGCGAGGACGGGTTGAGTGAAACAGCCGAGAGGCCTGGAGGACTTGAGTGAAGCAGAGGACAAATACAGAGGTGAAAAAAACAATAAATGAAGGTTTGACATGAGAATTAAAGGTTAAAAGATTTAAACAGCAACACCAGAAGGAGCAAAGTGAGAGAGAAGTGTTTCCACGGCTCCTTCCCCCCTCCATCTTTCCACTTCTGAGCGCCTCCCTCCTTCCCCCTCGAGCCACGCAATTTGCTGAAACCATACAGAGCGGATGATGTGACTTCACTGGATAAAGTTAGCTGCTGCAGCAAAAGCTCTTTCCCACGCTGATTCAGCTGTACTCCAGAGGACACCGTATATCAGAGAAAGAGAGAGAGAGAGAGAGAGAGAGAGAGAGAGAGAGAGAGAGGAACCAGTAGAAACAGAGGCTCGGGAGGGAGACTTAACCCTCAAAGGAGACCTGCAGTCAAAAATAACAAATGATTCTGCGTGCCGTGCTTGGGGAGCTAATTGTGATGTAAATGTGTTCATCATTTGTTCGACCCTCGCAGGGCTGCAGTGGCCCTGATGTCATTATCCTTCACTTAGAGCTTTTATCCAAAGATACAGGTCAGTTAGGTAGTGGTTTGTGGCTCAGCTCTGCTTACACCGCCACAGTGTGATATAATGCACACATAATTGTACACTCTGAACAGTATCTGTATCCTTGGAAGTTGCTGAATGGTTTGAATAGCTTCAGGAACACTTACCCAAAGACTGCGACCAGTGAGCTGTGCCTCACATTGAGGACAGACACCAAATATATCCACAGCCATCCCCATATTTGATTGATTTTGTATCGTCTCCACCCGCATGAACTGGCCTTTTAGTCCACTTTTCAGTATTTGGAACATCTATAAACCCTTTTAATTTCCAAAGTGGTCAGACGGCACACCGGTCAGGCTTAGTCTGATAGCCCAACCCAATTTTGCACAACCCAATTTCATGCAGTCCTGGAGTGACACCCAGGTGACTTCTATTTAGCCTTTACCTCTCGTAACTGAGATAATTGCTCCCCTAATGTTGTTTTATCTGGTGTCAAGTCATTGACTGCGAGTTTGTGACACGTTTCTCCAGAGGGCAGTTGGCCACAGTGTAGCTTCAGTTGAAACAAATATATGTTTAGAAACTATGCAGTCCCTTAATACGCATCTGTAATGATGTTGACCAATCTACAGCTGGAAAAAACATCATCATCTCGACCTGCAAGCCAAGGATCCAAAGACAGAGACCCTCTTTCATCAAGCGAGCATAGGAATGGATGAAAAAGAAAATAAAGATCACACACTTGGGTCCGATAAATGCAGAAGTTTGTGGGACAATGCGCACACATACCCAAATGCATATTTGATATATAATGGCAACTGTCACTAAATTGAGCAATCTTCTAGTAGTAGCTTGTCATATACACGACAGACAGAAGAGGCGCCCTCGTTGGCATCTCATAACCCGCTTGAACAATTCTTCCGTCTTGCAGCTCTGTGTGTGTATTATGAACCGGTGTGCAGCAGCTGCTGCTGCTGACGCACACATGCTGCGCTATGTTGCTGTAAAAAGTCAAAATCCTTGAAATTGTCCCCTCCCTTGGTTCAAATCCTGATTTAAAGCCCGGGCCCAAATGCTCTTGTGGATTCGACCGTGAAAATGCAAGCATCTGTCTTGTGACTCCATTTCACACTTTTGTGATTCGGGGTCCTCGTGATTCATTTCGCTGTATTTACCAGGCGTGCGGCTCCTCCCCGGGGCTGACGTATTGACGGCCGAGGCCCATTCTACGGACCTCCGCCCACACCGCGCTCAGAAAACACCCGGGTCAAGCAGCCGGTCGAACTAATGGCTTCATTCAAAGTCGGAGACCATTAGAAAACTCTTTGTTGTGCATGAACCAACTCGGTCATTCAGCGTGTGCCAGCGGAGACACACAAGTACAACCAGACACCCACATGAACACACTCCGCTGGCTGTGGAAGTCAAAACAATCTTCCTCCTCTCCGTCTTCCCCTCATCTCCAGTTGCAGGCTCCCTCTGGCAGACACGTGTGAACGACGGCAGTGTTTTGCATCTTTTCACAGCGCCGGCCATGAAAGACTGAGTCAGTGTTCGTACACAGCCGGTTTATAGACCGCGTCGGGCCTGCTGACAATGAAACCAGTGATTAACTGGATCTTCTTGGGTTGGGAGGAGATGTCATGGGGAGGACAAGAAAGTCAGTGTGCGGGCGTCAAAAGTCAACATCTCCTCCTTTCACAGTCCCGGCAGCTTCTCCATTTTTTGCAGCTCGGCTTGCATAATTTGCATCTGGTTCTCTCATTATTATTCTATCAGTCTTTAATTACGCCGTGGATCCTGTTTGAAATAGGTCTGGAGATTTATTCCTTGAGCAAACATGAATTCAAACAGAGGGTCCAGGCAGCAACAAATTACCATGATTAAAATGAAATTCACATCGCTGTGATCGTCAATTGCCCTTGCCATTTTAAGATATTTTCCCCTCATACCGCTCCCTCTGGACTTGATTGCTTTATTTGTAAGACCTGTAATTCAACTTACGAATGCTATGTTCTTTTCAGATCATTTCCATTTTCACCCAGGCCATTTGTTACTTTTCTTCAATGTAGCAGGCAGTGGGAATATCTTAACAGCCCCCTGACAGTGTTATGGTACCATAGCTAAGCCTCTAACCACAGCATAGAGAGGTAATACAGTAGTATTGATAAACGTCATTTTGTAAGTTTCGTAATTTTGATAAATCCCTCTAAAGATTTTTTGAATGCTTAAATTGACTAAGTAATTTAATAGTTAATTATTCTATAAGTCAACTAAAAGATGACTGATTAGTCACAGCTCTAATAAAGTTTCTTACCATGTTTCTAGTCATTAACGATTCCTGTTTTTCATTTTATTTTCATCACTCTTTATGAGAATGTGACTGAATATAGACATAACTTGGCCCATCGACATGTATGTGGAGGCCCCCGGGATCAAAAGAGAACAAAGTCACAGAAAAGAGGGTGTCTAACAGTGGGTCAGAAGTTGAGAGGGGGAACAGGAAAAACATTAGGATAAAGTGCTCAGAGAGCAAACAGAACGGGGTGGACAAACACATTGTAACCTTTGCATCCCCATTCGCTTTTAAGATGACTCTTTGACACCTCCCCGCTGCGCGTGTGTTTAAAGTTGATCCAGCAGCTGGTGGCTATCTCCCCGCTAAAAGGCCTCGTTGTCAACACCTCCGATTAGTGCAGCGGCAGATGCGTGTGTCCGCAGGTGCCCGATGAAACGTGTCAACATGGGCTCGGACGCGGGGGCCCGAGCGGAGCGTCTATTTTTGTCTGTGCAATTTAAATGGCGCAGAGATAAATGTCTGGCTCCCCGAGACACAGATAACAATGACCTTCCCCCGCCAGATCCATAAACACATCAGGGTCACCTGTAAAAACAAACCGCCCCATTGACTGGCTAAGTCTCTGTGTGACAATCTGTCAGCTGGGCTGTAATTATTAAATTAATGGTAGACCACCTGTGTATTTTTTCTCCTCTTTCATTTGGTTTAAGTCCTACATGCTCTTTTTGCTCACATTTCCTATACATATATATATCTAGTTTTGACCTTCAGGAGAGTGTGCACACTCATCTGATTGGGGTAAAATGGTCCGGGAGCTGAAACAATGAGTAACCGCTTTCTAAACAACAAGGCGATCGAGCTTGGCTCATTCCCCTGTCGTCAGCCAGAGCGAGATGTGTTCAATTGATCACCGGATTCGGTCGCATCCATCAACTGCCAGAGGTGATAGATGCACATTTAAATGAAACAGAGACGGGGAATATGATGTGGGAATACCCAATGTCATTCAAGAACCTCCTCTCTGAAGAACCACAGCGTTGGGATGGACTGTATTACTAAATCCAACCTTCAGGTTTTCTGCGTCAATACGTGTGTGTTTATCCCTAGTATGCTATTCCTAAACCTATTGAGCGTAGCTAATGACTTGGCTTGAATTGCAGCGTTTACTCCTTGTCTGCTACCCTCTAAGGTTCACATGATACTGGGTCGTTCTCCTTCCCAGCAGAAAAAAAAAAAGTGAAATGAGAGCGAAGGGGAAACGTTATTGACAAGGTCATTGGAAAATGCAATGGTGGGGGGAGGGGATAATGATACCTACAGAAAAACATTATACATGTATATGTTTTTTTTTCACTTATTGTAGATGCAAGGAGAGAGAGGGAGCGAGGTCAGCAATGAAATCCAGATTCCTTTGTCCATACCACACACACACACAAACACTGCCTTGAGACAGAGACAGCCCTCCTACACAAAACAGTGCGGAAATGAACCAACCCCCCCTTATTGTGGTGATTAACCAGGGAGAAAGAGAGCAGCGGATAGAAGAGTTGGTATTATCCAGGAGATGGGCCATCTCCTATACGACTATACTTCCCCAGGCTCCACTTGGTCCATACTGACCTGTGAGTATGTTATTGTGTGTGTGTATATGATTAAAAGGGCTTGTACTCATCCATTCATGGAAAAGTACCCATGATCACTTGCTTCTCCCAATCCTGCCATAGAGCAACAGAATATTATTAACCCCCTCATCCCCCCACCCAAAAAAAAGCATGCTAGACCTTTTACAAACGCCCACTCACCCCAATAGACACATCCGACCCCTTAAACACAGACATAACACACTAGGCCCGAGGGCAGAGCGCAGTATGTCTGCAGTGTCTGTACTCATACACATGACTGAACCTCACCGAGCTCTATTGATGCCCAGCAATGAGAAAGTAGGCCATTACAGTGTCTCCCTCCCCTTATTCTGCATCATGTACCCCAACAACACACACACATATACACACAAACCTGCAGCGCCTGCAACAGATCACTTGCCACTCTCTGACACACACACACTAGGTAAGGAAAGGCTTCCTCTGAACAATCACCACCGGTGGTTGTGCTGAGGTGTTTCCAGACGGACAGACTCGTCACCACGCTGACACATTCTTTGTGTCTTTTAATCACCCAGACTTGACCTGAGCACTAATCTGCTCTCTAGTCCAGGCTGCTACAGCTCAGGATCTCTCATTGTGAGTGCAGGGGTTTAGTATGTGAGTCAGTGGGTTTTTTTTCTTTTTCTTTTCTATATTTCTGAGGAAGGAAGTTAGTATTCCATAGCAGAGTCTGCCCTCAAGAGCACAACTCAAACAGCCCATCGGGCTATTATCTTAGCCACTTTGGTACCAAATGGTGTTGTAGTGGGTCTGCTAGCACTTATTTCCACCACACATAGGGGAAAAAGCAGGGATCACACCCCGGACGCATCTCGAATCCATTGCAGTGCACACACACGTACTATTCACTCTCACTCTCATACCTAGGGGCAATTCAGTCTTCAATTGAGCTAAAGGTGCATGTTTTTGGACTGTGGGAGGAAAGTGGAGGTCACTGAGAAACTGAAAGGGATGAACATGCAAACTCCTCACAGAAAGACCCTTGGTCCAACCCAGAGCTGAGCCCATGTACTTATTACTGTGAGGCAACGGTTCTAACTGCTAATTCACAGTGCGGCCTCTTCCCTTCAGAGACATTATTTTTAGCCTTACAAAATGCCAAAAAAGCCTCAAACAAGAGGCTTTGTCTTTTTCTTCATCTTACGTGACTACAAACCATATATCTTGATATCCCCTTGACAGATGCCTTGTATCCAGCACATTTTTCATATACATTTGATTGAAGTTGTTGATGAAAAACCAGCAGAGAAAAAATGTTATTTACCCAGACGAAAGTGTTGCTGATTTTCAACTATGAATTACAGTGTCTGTTGTGAGCAATGGCTTTCTGGGACACCAACATAGCAGAGAATGTCAAGGGGAGAATAATAAACTATAGTCAAGGCCTCGACTGTATTAAAAGCTGCACTAGGAGCACTTGGGCCCTTGGCTTCTCTCTCACCCTCTCTCTCCTCTTTCTCTCTCTCCTCTATCTGCTCTCCCCTCTCTGTCCTTCCAACAGCAAAATGAACAGAGGCAACAGATCCCGGGAGGGCAGAGGGGAATCCATCTCTGACAGGACTCACCTTCTGTTATCCTGTCTCCCAGAAAGTGAGAGGAGGAGCAGGAGGTTCGGGGTGAACTGAAGCCAATGATTTCTATGAGTGCTTGTTTCAAGGTTTTCAAGAAAACTGACATTTAGAGATTTATGGTAACACTTCCAGTTTTCATTCTCTGGAGGGTAAGAGGAGAGCACTGATGTCCCTCATACCTTGATACCTACATCTGCTTACCTTCATTTCACTACATATTCACTTACAGCAGATTAACATGAAGACATTAAGCAAGGGGAAACAGCTGGCCTTGCACTGACTCAGCACATGCTAATAATTATAATCATTGTCAAGTTTGCATATTTTGCGCAAACAAAGCAAACTAGAGATACTCGCTGGTTGCTGGTACCTTCATTTTGTCACCTTAAGCAAAAAATAATTCAATTTTCCATAATTGCTGAACTATTCATTTGAATGATATCTTGAGTAGAGGGTTATGTCATTGCTTTGAACTGATGTACATGCTATCATGACTTCCTTTGCATCTCCTATTGACTCATGATCAAATATCAATGGAGATACTTTGCAAAATGAGTCTGAGATGGAGTGAGCAAGCAAAATATCACTGACAACACATTTCATGTTTTTCACCAAATTAAGTCATTAATCTCACAATGCTCTAAGGCTGACATAGCTAAACTATTGTTCATTTTGTCATAAAAGCACCAAATTTGATACACTCATTGCTAAATATATGCTCAATATGCTTCTATCCCAAACTGAATGACTGCTGTGACAGACTGAGCTAAGCCACCCTACTAACTTTCTTATTACAGCAGTGGAGATTTTTTTATGATCGTTAAAATGAAATAGTGATCCCTCCCTCAACTCAATCTAAGTTCTGGTCTTAGTATAACCTACTCTGAGCACAGACTGGACGGGACATGAATCCTGGACGCCCTCATCCACCTCATCCATTTTCCTGCTACTCGTGCACAGCACATAAATAAAGTGTTAATGACTGTGTCACTCACATTTCCACAATATGCACAGATGTTTTGTTGTTATTGTGTGTGCATTTTTCCCCAAACCATACAACCTGAAACATATTGCTGAGCTGGAGAAATTCGAGACTGGAATTCTCACCTTCTTGTTATTGATAACAAAATCCAATTCTGTCTGAGTTAATCCTTTCTGCACCTCATTACGTTCAGTATCAGCACACAACCGCCACCACCCCCATACCAATGCACTCTGTAATGGTCTGTAGTATCGGGTTCGCTTATGAAACCGATACAGACGCTGACCTTTAGGCCTGCCTGACCACATCAGCAGTCCGTCCCCTCTCTTTATCACACTCGCACACGGTCGAAACAAAACACAGGCACGCCTGCGTCCGTCCCAGGTCCCGACGACGAAGTGTGAGCGGGCGTGGACGGCGTACGACTTCCTGTTAGCCATCATGTGATCAAACACCGTCGGCAAGGCTGTAGAGCCCACCTGCTCAAACACTGCCATCACCTCTCTATTCGTGGATCCGTAGACAGACGCACGGTTGAAAGGGAACCCAGAACAATGCACCAAAGTGACAAGGTGTCAAAATAATGATGTGCCGGTTTCATTACCCTCTGTCCTCTGAAATCCTGCCATCTGTCACGTCTCTCTAGCGCCAGTCAACACTGTGCTTATTCCAGCAGCCGGCGTGATGTCAGACTGGCAACGACGCCAGCGAGCCAGGGGATTATCATGTGATATCATCCCATTTGCTGCGTGAATGAGGAGGTGCGGTGCAGCTGGGAGTATCTGCGGTGAGGTCTGTGCTGCAGAGTTGCCATCGCTTGATTGAAGGCGAAAATAACGCCTGCAAACAAGAGCGTGACGACTGCACTGGCTATTTTTAGGTGTCAAAATATTAGTCCATTTCTGCACAGATGTGAAGCCCTTTCATGTCCATATGGCAACCACACATCGGCTTTATGCTGATTGGTTGTCTTGTGACTTAATGTTCTTTGATAAGCAATGATAACTTGGCAACTTCTTTCCCCAGACTGTAAGGTACCAGGAGTGATACAGCTGCGGAGCGTGTCCAGCCTTATATTTTCAAATCAGACACAGATATTCAGGAAGAACGCGGAGCACGTACACTGACATTTCACCAGAAATGCCACCAAACCGCTGACTCACACTCTCACTGTCTGTTCAGTGTTCAGTTTCACTGTCTTTTCAGGCTTTTCAGGTTTTTTATCTGAAATTTACACATCAATGAGGACCTGACGATGATTTGGGACCTGCCGTACATCTTTGGGTGGGTGTCGATATTCAACACAGTCAAGGTAAAAACAGTCTTCTGCTTTCGTTCAAGGTCCTTTAAAAAATAAATCACGAGCTGAGAGTAAAGCAAACACTGCATGACTGAGGCGTGAATGAGGACATGATGATGTTTTTGGACCTGCTGTTCATCTTTGGCTGGAAATAGACTGTTGTTATTTGACACAGCCAAGGTGAAAAATGGTCTTTCATTGGGCCCCTTTAAAAAAAACATCACAGGCTGGGAGTAGGGCAAACACCACATGACCGTGGTGTGACTCTCAGAGCTGGTGCACTCCAGCCCTCTTCAGCACATCAAACACGTCGGTCGATGCATGCTGGGGAGAGCATCATGCGACTTGTAGATCAAGCGCACCTGCTGACGGCAGACTGACACACAGCCAAGGGCTCTGCCGGCTTTGAAATGTAAACCAATCCTCGCTCAGGCACACTCTGCAGCTCTTTTCAACTTGGGCAAGAACCACAGCAGGACAGTCAGAAATAGAGAAAGCTTGCAAACAAGATGACAGGCGTAAGGAAACAGTAGCTCAGGGTTAGACATCCTGGGAAAGATGCATTGTTAGTGACGTTCGAGGAGGCAGAAGCACTTTTCTGTGTCACAGGAAAGAGGTCTGATGGCTTCCCACACGTGCTGACAGTATATTTGCATTCAGTACGGGAGAGAGATATTTGCATTGCAATGCCCTGTCAGCAGAGGGACAAAGTGGGACAGGCGCTCAGCATCCTGCTGTGATTTGTGCAGGTGTTTTCCCTCCGCACATGCGCACACACTGCTGGCTGCCTCCACAATAGACATGCAGCATTTTGTACTTCAGATTATCCCTCCCCGACTGACATTCACACACATGCACACGCTACACAACACATTTTCTCCATCACATTAAAACTAAATGCATCTCCCACAGTGGAGTCTGACGGGTTTGCGTGCGCACACACGTGCGGATGCACGCTCACACCGCCTGTCTGGCCACTGATTGGCTGAGTCGGAGGTGACAGACTCACCGTGTGCCTGCAGTGTGCATATGTGTGTGCGTTTGCGCAGACCCTCTGTTGCAAGGAAGGGGGTCAGAGCCAGAGGGGAGGTGATTGGCTGCTGAGGAGAGTCACAGCATCAGCACAGCCTTAACCCACTGCCCTTCTTTCCTTTCTCTCCAATGCATCCCCCTCCCCCCTACTTGGCTCTGGCAGCATACTGTGAGTGGCAGGGGGCACCCACACACACACACACACACACACACACACACACACACACACACACACACACTCACATATGCACATGCACTTAGACATCACCTATAGAATCACTCCTTTTGACACATTGGTGGAGAGCGCTCTCGCCACAGGAAAAAGGTTCCCGGCTCAAGGACCAAGATTCCCACTCAGATCAAGGACATCTCTGTGTGGAGTTTGCAACACCAGACACTCTAGCTTCCCTCACAGTCCAAAAACATGCATGTTTAGGCCAACTAGAGACTCTAAATTGCCTCTAGGTGTGAGAGTGAATGATATGTGATGGATTGGAGAACAGTCCAGGGTGTATTCCCTGCTTTCAATCCTTATTTTCACTGGTACAAAGGATGGGATAATGGATGCATCCTTCTCCACCTGCAGGCACCCCCAACCACCCATTAAATATCTTTAGCATGCGACTTGTGAACAAGGGGGCGCAGAATAGATCAATCAATACAGTCTGGCGACAGATTCTTCACAGACAGGTTGAAAAGGTCACTCATTTGCCACACACAACACGGTTTCATGCCTCCTGCTGTCGAAGACTACCAGGTTTCAACATGAATAGCGGTAACCCGCAGCGGAATGCATGCAGTTTCTCATCGCAACTTAAACACAATGGGAAACCATAAACCATGCAGATGGTTGCGGCCGGTGCGTAAAAGGCGCAACCGTGCGCCTTCATCCTCCCTAGCCTCACCTCCCTTGCGGCATCCTCTCCATCACTCCCCAACCTGGATCTGAACGATCCAGTGCACCTGCACACCTAAAGGCACCTGCGAGGTCCAAACGCACCTGCAGCGCTACTCACCTCGCAGTCGTACAACTCGCTGAGCTGCTCGATGATCCACTCCTCCAGCACCAGTCTTTTCCGCAGCTCCTTCCTGTCGTACTTGACCGTCACTTTGCCCTGTTTCTTCTGCACCGGGTCGTCCCCGGTGCTGATGGGGCCGGAGCCCACGCAGCCCACGCCGGTGGAGCCCTGGAAGAAGACGCGGCTGCCTGCGGTGGGCAGCGGGGCGCTGGTCTCGGTGCTGGCGGCCGACATTGCGGGGATGCTGCTGCTGCTTGTTCTGGCAGGAGAGATGTGTGTGAATGGGCTGCGGCGGTGAGTGAGACTGGGAGCAGACAGGAGAGACTGGAAGGAGCTTTTAAACAGCTGCTATTTAAAGCGCAGCGCCGGAGACAGCAGAGTAGGCGGAGCGCACACTGCAAGAAGTGAGCTGAAGCCTTCAAAGAAAAGGCACGCTTTAAAAAGGAGAGAAAGAAAGAGAGCATGGAAGCCTGTCATGAAAGTAAGATGAGATAAGATAAGAAGGGATACGATATGATTAAAATGGGCTGAGACCAGTTGATAGATCCTATGTATTTTGCATGCAATGGTTTATTAGATAGATGATAGATAGATAGATAGATAGATAGATAGATAGATAGATAGATAGATAGATAGATAGATAGATAGATAGATAGATAGATAGATAGATAGATAGATAGATAGATAGATAGATAGATAGATAGATAGATAGATGAGAAATTAGCCGCTTTACATAGCATTTACAATTTACTTGTGCATGATCGTTTGCCAATGATCATGCAAGTAGCATGTGTCCAGTGGTACCCATCTTTTGCAGTGTGGGAGCCAAAAACCTTCAATGGTGCTTGTCTGCGCACCAAAGAGAGAGAGAGAGAATCTTTCTCTCTCTCTCTCTCTCTCTCTCTCTCTCTCTCTCTCTCTCTCTCTCTCTCTCTCTCTCTCTCTCTCTCTCTCTCTCTCTCTCTCTCTCTCTCTCTGTGCCACCCTGTCTCATCAAAGCCCATCTTCACTGGACCGAGTCCTCATTCCATTTGTGTGATGCACAAATCTGTAGCAGAGGCTAACATCATGCACACCTGATACTGGATCACCGGCTTGTTTGTACATGAGAGCCGTTCTTGCACACCATTTGCCATGGTGGGAGACTTATTTGCGCCACCTGCCGGTCACATGAGGGAACTGTATATTTCTGCAGCCGCTGGTTTATCAGTGGGGACGTCCTTTGAGGTCATATGGATGCAGTGTTTACATGCTGACCAAAGGTTGTTCGTTAAAGTTTCACATGTTGCAACACGCGAACCCTCGGCACGCTGAAAGCACTGCAAATGAAATGGCCACGTCGTATGACTGGAAATTACCCTGCAAAAGTCTCAACAGGCCACACCGTTGATTATTCACCACCTGAATACATTGAGACCTGACATTGATTCCTTAATGACTTCTGATTATTAGCTTGCATCTGTGACTCTTTCTCTCTCCTGCTGAGAGCTGTTGGGATGTCTGTCGCCGACACATGCTCTGACTTGGCCCAGCCCACAAAGTTTCATAACAGCAGGTCCGAGCACACAGACAGGCACTGCGGGGACTCATGGCTCTCCTGTCTGTCCTCACGCCCGTCCTGGTGGCGGTGCTGTGCTTGGTGATTGGCTTCCTGCTGCTAAGACCCCGAGACCCAGAAAACACCTCAACTTCCCCAAGGGAAACAAGAGGGGGGTCAGCAGTAGCAGCAGACCACAGACCATGGGTGGACCAAGACCTACAGGACGACACAGAAACAGCAAAAGAAGACGGTATGGGCCTGACCTCTCAAAACCTCGCATTTGTATTGATTTTTGGCTTTGTTTCTTCTTGGTACAATGATTAAAGTAAGGGTTTTTTTTTACAAAGAAATCTGGCCATGTGTTATGGAAAATACACATATGTGATGTTAAAGTATGCTACTTCTGCTTCACCAGATTATTTCTGCTCCACAACATCTTTTCCTTATGGAAGTTTTAATTCACGGTTTACTTTAATTCTTATCAGACCGCCATCATAAATGTACACTCTAAATCATGACTATGATAAGATGTTTATATACAGTTCAAAGTTCAACCTGATAATATACAGGCTTCCATGCCTCCAGTGCTACACCACTGGAGCTGTAGAGAAAGCAAAACAGCTGTCACTTCAGCTTTTCAGAACCTTATAAATCAGGAAAAGCAAATCATTGAGATTTGAATATGCCCATCAGTGGCGCTTAAAAACCAGAAAAGTAGAGGCTGCCATGTCACAGTCAGGTGGACCATCAAGGATTTCAGTCACAACTCTCTACAAAAAGCTGTGGGTGTTTCAAGATGAACAACAAGGAGGTTCTTCAGCAAAAGTGGGCTGCACGGTCTAGTTGGCAGAGAGAAAAGCTGTTCCTGTGGCAACGCCACAAAACACCCTGCTTACAGTCTGCCAAACAGCTCTGAGACCAGTTTCAAAATTCCTGGAACAAAGTTACTTTGAGCGATGAGACCCAAACTGAACTTTGACCAAATACAGTGACGGTGAATGAAGATACGGCTTTCTGATACGGACCCACCCAGAAATTTCTCTGCAGTATCATTTGCACTCAACAAACCTACTCCTATTTCTTCTTCTATTTTTTTTTTGTTTTTACAAGAGTTTTCATGCAGGTTTATTCACATCATTCAAGTTATGTATTTGAACCTTGCTTTATCCAGAGTAGGAGGAGCGGTGGCTCTATTTTGAGTCTTTATGCTTTAGCCACTTCAACAGTTTTCAGTCAGAAATCCACTGGTCCTGGATTTCTATCATGTCCTTTCAGAGGATGGTGATTGGGTAGCCGACGATGAAGAGGAGGACCTTCCCCATGTGCCCTACACACCACCCCGTTACTCTGAGGAGACCATGCTGCAAAGATCCAAAGATCTGCACGCTCTGTTGAACCAGCGGCGGTCTGTGCGATTCATCAGCCCAGAGCCAGTGCCACGAGAAGTCATCGATAATGCCATCCTCACTGCAGGCATGTGCACACTCAAAGATTGAGGAAAAAATGAACGTTCAGTTTGGGTTCATAAGCAGCCACGTCATCTTTTTCTCTTTGTCTTTCACATCTTGCCTCCTCTGTACAGGTACAGCTCCCAGCGGGGCACACACAGAGCCCTGGACGTTTGTCGTGGTGTCAGATCCGGATATGAAGCACCAGATCAGACAGATAGTGGAGGAAGAGGAGGAGATCAACTACCGTCAGAGGATGGGGGATAAGTGGGTCAACGATCTGGCCAAATTAAGGTGAGCGTCTCTACTTTCTCCCCTCACACAGATGAACTCACACACACATAGATACACGTTTGTATCAATATATGCAAAAGAGTTTTCTCATTTTGTTTTTCCTCGTGCAGGACAAACTGGATAAAGGAATACTTGGATGTGGCTCCATACCTGATCCTTATCTTTAAGCAGACCTATGGGATTCTACCTAACAACAAGAAAAAGACACACTATTACAATGAAATCAGTGTCTCCATATCCTGTGGAATCTTGCTGGCTGCCTTACAGGTCGGGTATAACGTCACTGTTATATCCATAGAAGACAAGTATAAGCACATTCAGAGGACTATATGGATCTTCCCAAATATAAGAAATACCTGTGTAATTAAGGGTGCACTAAATAAATGTTTGTTTCTGTCCATTTCCTAACCAGAACGTGGGCCTTGTTACCGTCACATCAACTCCCTTGAACTGCGGCCCCCAGCTCAGGCTCCTCCTCAAGCGTCCAGCCAATGAGAAGCTGCTGATGTTACTCCCTGTAGGTTATCCTGCTTCAGATGCCACAGTGCCGGACCTGAAACGCAAGCCTCTGAAGGACATTATGGTGCATATATGACAGAAGGAACTTCCAGAGGAAATGAAACGCAAAAATCTCCAAATGGTTGTGTTCCATCAACTTTTCAGTCTGGAATTGCTGATAAGTGAAAGCTCTTTTTGCTGTCAAATCATCATATTTTTGCTGTCAAATCATCATATTATCATCGCTGCATTTGCACTATATCCTAATTATTTTCATGCACTATTGAAGCACTGACTGAATCAAGCACATATCGTCTACCACCACCAGAATATGACATGAATAAAGTACAATGTTTTCACTGGTTTTGGGATTGTTTATTTTTATCTTTAAATATAACTTTAAATATAAGGTCAACAGTTTGAAGCATTTGTTTTTAAGTAAACACTTTTCCCTGTGAAAATATAGATTTGTAAGTTTTGCATGTCCACAGTGTATAACCTATATGTGCACCAGAAGAAGGTCCAGCAGACCCCCCCACAATAAATTTAGTTAAATCAACAGACTGATGAAAATCAAATATTGACAGTGCAAGTCTGAAACGCAAATATTATACACAAATATCCAAAATTCAAATACTGTATCATCATTGTACATTGTCATTGTGGAACCAAAAGGTCCATGCATTCTTCATATTACAGTTTTATATTGTAGGTTTAGAAGTATCACCCAATAAACGAGCATACAACATGCAGCTCTATATGTCTGATACAGTAGCCTAAAAACAGTAAATAGTAAAGAAAAACAACAGCAAAATAGATTAAAAAACTGTGTATAGATAGATAGATAGATAGATAGATAGATAGATAGATAGATAGATAGATAGACAGATAGATAGATAGATAGATAGATAGATAGATAGATAGATAGATAGATAGATAGATAGATAGATAGATAGATAGATAGATTGCATTCCCGCCGCTAGAGATCAGTAGCGTCCGGATACGCACTCCAATCACCACCGAGGCAGAGGACGGAGCACATTGCGCATGCGTAAAACCACGTACACCATACACCGATGTATCCGCTGCTGCTAGCTGCTAGCTGGCCGCTAACGCTCTGACAAGTCGCTCACATTGGCTGAGGCTGAAGCGGCGGTGGAGGAGAAGAAGAAGAATCAGAAGAAGGGCGACCGAAGCGCCGCTGCGAAATGCCCGGCCAACAGTTCCAGTACGATGACAGCGGCAACACCTTCTTCTATTTCCTCACGTCCTTCGTGGGACTCATAGTGATCCCGGCCACATACTACCTCTGGCCCCGGGATCAGAATGCAGGTGAGGCCCGCTGCTCAGCGCTAACTCCAGCTAACCAGCATGAAGCTTTGGAGCAGTCCTCTGGCTTCGAAACATTTGCTACTCATGCCTGCTCGTCTTACTACGGAGCTGAAGAGTCTTGTGTCATGGATTCAACTCGCAATTGGGAGTTAGCAGACGTGACAAAGATGGTGTGCATGGCTGTTGCACTATGCACAGCTTAGTGCGATTCAGCTGCAGTTACCTCACCAGCTTTACCAATTACTTCCCACTGGCTCTCCATCTGCTGGAACTTAACATGTGGAGCCTCTGTCTCCATACCAGAGCGGTAACATGGAGCTAAGATGGAGCTCTCACACCATAAACCAGATTCGCACCTGCAGCCGCAACCCTCTGTGGCTTTGTCAACCTCATATCCTAATATTAGCTCAGCTGTGTGTTTGTCAACAACAGATCATGTCAGACATGAGTTATGTAACGTTGGCCAGCCAACTTTACTCAGCGGGTCTGCATGGAGATCACAGATAAGAGTCTGAGATGGAGTTATTATACTAATATCCTGTGTTAAGACATTGAACTGATAGCAGATGTTGTTGATGTCATTAATCTCACCTTTTATTGTCCTGGCTGTGATGTAATTACATAGACCACAGTCCGATCCTATTGTGACTGCACTGATGGATGAAATATTTACTCTGATCTCTTTCCCAGAACAACTGCGGTTGAAGAATCTGCGGAGGGTACATGGCAGGTGTCTATGGTACCGGCTCAGGCTGATAAAGTCTCAGCAGAGCATCGTCCCAACACTAAAGTGAGTCCATTGTCGACATTTCAGTGCTTGATGGGGGGGGGGGATACACGGCATGCGTCAGGTACAGGGAAGGCTGACATGCACGGACTGAGAGGTTGCAGGTGTCAGGATGCACAAGCAGGCCGCCCGTTCTCAGAAAACCTTCCATAGCTGCGGGTCACATCTCTGAAAGCCGATCGCGTCCCGTTCTTACTTTAAGCGTTCTCTGAGTTAATTAAACTACTGAATTATTCAATGTTGGTGGTTATTTGAGGCATTTTGTTACATAACGCCTAAATACAGCTCCACTTGGATTACTTTCGCAGAATTATCTTGACACACACGACTGCTCGCGACGTCCTCCCTCCGCTCCTGTTGTTGACGAAAACATCGCTTCACTCGAATGTTAGTTTGCTTTGGTGTGCCTGTGCCGAGTTGTTTGTTCCCCTACCTCCGGAGCTGTCCCTGATGGCTTAGTGACCCAGTGTGTGTGTGTGTGTGTGTGTGTCTGTGTGTCTGTGTGTGTGTCTGTGTCTCTGTGTCTCTGTGTGTGTGTGTTTCCAGCTGGACAGAGATGTCGTCAGTGAATGTCTTGCCGTCCTGGGCTTGCGTAAATATGTGTATGGAAGTGTTAGCTTTGGGGCAGATTTTGGCAGGAGTCAGTCCTCTGTTGCCTGTATGTATAAGATCGGTGTAAACATTGCACAGTTTGTTTAACATTTCTCGTCAGGTGATTCTGTTTTCTTCGGTGTTGTTTATTCTGTGTGTGTGTGTGTGTGTGTGTGTGTGTGTGTGTGTGTGTGTTCGTGGAACTGTTCCCTCTCTCCCCACGTCTGTTTAATCTCCCTTTGATTTCCACTCAGTTTTTCAACATTTCCACTTCTTCTCTGTCACGAGTTCTACTTTCATCTTTCATTTGAATAACTGAATGTGCATCGTTGCATCTCTGACTGAGGCCAGCCTTAAGCGTCCGGCTAGTTGGTTATTATTTCCCCTCGTTAGTTGTTATTATCCCAGTTATTAAGTGCAGCGCATCAAAATGGTCGTCCCGGCCCGTGTTTCCACTTCTCAGCTGTGTAATAATCATGGTGTCTATTACGCGAATCCGACGTCTTTTTTTTCGTGTTGAACCGCTCAGAAAACTTGGACCAGCGAGTCGTTGTCATGGTAACAGATGCTGCAGAGCAGGCCGTGGGGTTTTGCCATTGCCATGGAAACAAGTTCCGTGCATAAGTATCAAACAACAACAGTGTCGGAGCGGGTCATGCCCTTCCCAATTGTCTGCAGTGGATTAGAATAAAGCTTCTGGGAGTCTGTCACATCACACCTTTAACCGCTCAGAGCTCGTTTGCATTGCAGATTGCCTCCGCAGAATATCTTGTCTCCACAACATTTGAATTGTTGCAGGCTATGATGTGAAAATGGCATTAGACATGCTTGCGTTTGTCTCCGGAGAGCTCAAATCTTGTGTGCTGTTTCATTTTCAGGAAAGCTGCCTTGTTGGTCGGCTGGGCCGTATTCCTGCTGCTAGCTTACAAGGTGTCCAAACTGGACAGAGAATACCAGGAGTATAATCCATATGAAGTCCTCAACTTGGACCCGGTGAGTTAATACACATACATCGAAACGGCATCTGATGTTTTTTGCGCATCTTCTGAAGTCCTCAAAAACATCTTTTATCTTTGAGGATTTTATGTCAGCAAAAAAATTTTTTGAAGCTCTGTAGTACTCTCTCTTTTTCTCTATCTTTGTGGTATTCTTCTATTTTTATTTGTCATTCTGCACTATATTTAGTGAGGTAGGGGGGTTGCTCAAACTGTTGTCTGTGCCCAGGGTGCTAAATTGCCAGAAATCAAGAAGCAGTACCGTATCCTGTCACTCAAGTACCACCCTGATAAAGGAGGGGATGAAGCCACGTTCATGAGAATCGCTAAAGCCTACGCTGCGTAAGTGTGGAAGGCTTCGCAAGCCACAGACACATTACAATCCGCAACATGGACAAATGGAAGAATCCGCCCGAGGCGACTGATTCATCTCCCACCCCGTCTCTTCCCGCAGGCTGACCAACGAGGTGTCGCGACAGAACTGGGAGTTGTACGGCAACCCAGACGGGCCAGGAGGTGAGCGGCCCTGCTCTTAATCCCACGTCATGAGTCTGCGCTTTCATGTGTGTGACACACGGCGCGCCGCCTCGTGCCGATGACTCAGCCCCTCCGCGCCGGGGGAACGCCAACAAAAGGAAGATGAAGCGAGGCGGCTCGCTGTCTCCGGCGGGAGCTCCCGCCCCGGGCCGGCGATTAGGAGAAGTTTCTGTCGCTATCGCGCGCTCCTCTTCTGCCGCGGGGCGCTGGCAGCCGATGAACTGCGTGGATAATGTGTTTATATGGATTTCGGTGGCTTCTTAAAAAGGGATTACGTGGTTTAAATAGCCGTTGCCAGAAACACCACACAACTCTCTGCGGTGCCGATATGGGGGATTTTCCTTTCATTTTGGGCCGCTCTCTCTGTCTCCCTGTGCAGCGACCAGCTTTGGCATCGCGCTGCCCGCCTGGATCGTTGACCAGAAGAACTCCATGCTGGTGAGCGTTTGTTTGGTGACTGTGCGGCTTGGCTTTGAGCTAGCGCGGCGGCCTTGTGTTGCCCGGAATGCGTCGACGTTGTCGATGGAGGCGCGCCCCTGACGTGCCCGTTGCTCCCTCTCTCTGTAGGTGCTGCTGGTGTACGGCCTTGCCTTCATGGTCATCCTCCCCGTCGTGGTGGTGAGTCCCGAGCGCGGTTGAAAAGCAGCCCCGCGCCGACGAGCATGTCCTGCCGGGTGTCTCACCTTTGCCTCTGTGTCCCAGGGAACGTGGTGGTACCGCTCCATCCGCTACAGCGGGGACCAGATCCTCATCAACACCACGCAGCTCTTCATGCATTTCATGTACAAGACGCCCAACATGAACATGAAGCGTGAGTTTCCTCCTCTCCTCTCCTCTCCTCTCCTCTCCTCTCCTCTCCTCTCCTCTCCTCTCCTCTCCTCTCCTCTCCTCTCCTCTCCTCTCCTCTCCTCTCCTCTCCTCTCCTCTCCTCTCCTCCCCTCCCCTCCCCTCCTCTCCTCTGTATTCAAAGAAGCTCAGCCTCCTACTCAAACCAGACTTTTGGCTGACTGTGATCTTGTGCCACGCGTCCAGGGTTAACCATGGTGTTGACGGCGGCGTTTGAGTTCGACCCGCGCAGCAACAAAGAGGCCACGATACGACCAACCGACAACATCGTGGTGCCGCAGGCAAGTAACCGGCCTCGGCGCCGAGTGTGTGCGTGCGAAGAGTGCGAGAGGCTGGAGGACTTGAAAGAGAAACACTCAAAGAAGGGCAGAGCCACTTCAAGCATGTGTCACAGCCGTCCTCCTCTGTCTCTCTCTCTCCGGCAGCTGATCCGGGAGCTGGGAAATATCAACGTGAAAAAGAAGGAGCCTCCATTCTGCTACCCCTACAGTCTGAAGGCCAGGGTCCTGGTGCTGTCTCACATGGCCCGCATGGACGTGCCCGAGGAGTTGGAGGAAGGTGGGACCTCTCACAACTGTCAGATTTTTGTGCTCTAAAAGGGGTTGATGAGTAAGCATCCTGGTACTGTAAATATCATGTGGAAGCTTTCGTTCTGAGGCGGACTTCCAAAAAAATGGGGAAATAAAACTGCTGATCACGTTGTTGGTTCTGACGTCACTGTGTTGCATAGAAGTGATGCGGCATCTTCAAGCTGTTTAGAATAGGGGGGGTGGAGGGCGTGAGGGGGGTGGGGGGGCACTTATCTTGGAGTGAGTCAGAGCTGCAGTGAACACTTCGCAAGTGTTTACCGGTGCCTCATCTTGGATTCAGAAGGTTTTCTAATCATGTGATGACCCATGTTGACCTCACGATGCGTTTTTGGTTCCAGATCAGAGGTTTGTGGTGAGGAAGAGTCCCGCTCTCCTCCAGGAGATGATCAACGTAGGCTGTCAGCTGACCATGATGGCGAATAGCCGAGGAGGTACACACACACACACACACACACACACACACACACACACACACACACACACACACACACACACACACACACACACACACACACACACACACACACACACACACACACACACACACACACACACACACACACACACACACACACACACACACACACACACACACACACACACACACACACACACACACAGAGTTCAATCATCAACCTACATCACACCCACAACGTCTGTGATCCCTTTTCACGTTGGCAAATGATTTATTTCTGAATGCCGCAGGCTTCCACGCTCCTCGCCTGCTGACCATAGAGAACTGCATGAAGACGACCCAAATGATCGTGCAGGGTCTGCAGGAGTCCAAGTCTCCGCTGCTGCAGCTGCCTCACTTTGAGGAGGAGCACCTCCGCTACTGCATCTCCAAGAAGGTAACTGCCACCGAGTCTGTCCCCCTCCTCTCAAAAACAGACCAGGAAAGTGTTTGTTTCCCGACAGCTCGATGGACAATTTCTGTTCTCCTCCGCAGTATAAAGTGCGGAGCCTCCAGGACCTGGTGAGCCTCAAGGACTCGGACAGACGCGCCATGCTGCGTTTCCTGGGGGAGGAGAAGTACGACGAAGTCATGGCTGTGTTGGGCAGCTTCCCTCACATCAACATGGATATAAAACTACAGGGTCAGTCCTATAACAGACGTACACACACACACTGTGTGTGGGTGCTGCCTGTGCTCCACACGCTGCCTCCGTCTAAACTTCGCCTCAGTTTTCGTCACCTTAGCTTGCCGACTTCACCCTTTTATCACGATTCAACATCGTCAGGCTCGTGACCCGAGTAAGAACCTCATGTGTAATAACAAGTGTAAAGAGAGAGCTGAGCGACCGTCTCCCTGCACAGCTGTGTCACAGAGATTCTGTCCACTGTTGATCATGGTGATACTGATCGGCCCTTTCCTCCTCTCTGTCTCTGTGCAGTGCTTGATGACGAGGACAGCAACAACATCACAGCGGGCTCCATCGTCACAGTGACCGTCACCTTAACCAGAAAACGGATGGCGGTAAGCAGAGTTGTAGTTTTACTGCATGTGTGCAAATTATTTGTAGTTTATTTCTCCACCACGGGACAAAGAAAGGCCTCTCCTACATACACCTGTTGGTGCGGCACAAACTTGGATGGCCACTAGATGGTGCTGTTGCTTGTATGTGCTTTTGAAAACCAGTGGTTGAACTGCCTGGGCACTGTGTATACATGTGTGTGTGTATGTGTGCGTAGGATGTGTTTGAAAAGGAGCAGGAGTCGTCGGCGTGTGTCACAGAAGAGGCTGCCACCACAGAGGAAGCAGTAAGGACAACACACACACACACACACACACACACACACACACACACACACACACACACACACACACACACACACACACACACACACACACACTCTGAACCATCTGATTCCCATTTCTCAGGTCTCCCAGTGGCTCAGAAGATGTGATTTCACCTTCTTCTTCTTCTTCTGTCTGTGTGTAAAGCAGGGAGATTCGAATAAGGCCAAAACAAAAGTGTGGCAGAACAAGAATAAAGGGGCCAAGAAGGCAGCCAAGTCCAAGAAGAAAAAATTAACCAAGAAGAAGGCGACGCCGGCCCCGGCGAAAACCAAGCAGGCCAACGGCAACGTGGCCGGGAACGTAAGTGTCCAGGCAGAGCTCAGTCTGACCTGCTCTGTTTGTTCCATGTTAGCAGCTAAGAATCGTGACCTAAGATTTTAGAGGCCAGTCGGACTGTGTCACCGACAGAATAGACAGGGCATCTGCAGGAGTCCTTTGGTTCATTTTAACACCTTTTTTCAGACTCTTTAAAGACCTTCCAAAAAAACCCCAAAAAACCTTAAGGCTACCATTTCCAGCAGTACCACACCAGGCTTTTTACAGTCAAGCTATATGGCTACAGCTTGAACGCCGATAAATCGGAATGGCTCATAAAATCCCGATTAAGACTTTCTAATAGAGACTTGTAAAGGGAACTCCATGAAGTAACCTCTTGTTTTTACCTGTGTTGACGCCTCAGGAAGTCGCAGCCTCAGCAGCAGCAGCGGCGGCGACGACAGCGGCGGCGACCGCGGCGGCGAAAGAGGAGGATGACGAGGCCTCGGACAAAGGCAGCGAGTCTGAGGAGGGCGACGGCCACAAGGACTCTCCCAGCGAGAGGGACGAGGACAGCGACAAGCAGAGCGACACGGAGGTGGACGAGATGGGCGGAGACGACGAGGAGGTCAGAGAGACATCAGAGCAGGGATTACTAAAAGAGGGAAAAGCACATAGCTTAAGTAAATGTGAATATTTTCCACTGATCTGTGTTAAAGGGGCATTTTCAGTATAACTACACGGTTTTGACATTTTATCAAGTACAAATTGCCAAATCTGAGTATTTCATGATCAAATACAGGGCAGAAAGCCTTTACAGGAGCATTTGTTATACAGCATGACTCTCTACAGTCTACATAATGTCTTTCATGTCGGTGTGAGAGAACTGTTCCTGCTGATCATACAGTAAAGGGCAGAGAGAAGTCAGCAGGTGAGGCAGGCCTTACAGTACAGTATAGTGCAGTACAGTAGGTGAACTGACAGGTGCTTTCCAGCTGCATTGCTGCCTTCAAAAGAAGGTCGGTGCCCAGCTAAAGCCAGTAGGTCAAGAACAGCCTGTTTTTTATGCTCTGCCTGATCTGACTAGTACAATGCTGATCGGATGCTGATGGGACATGAAGCCTTACCAGCGCTGTTAGGTGAACAGCGAGGTCAGATGTTCTTTTTGTACTACTGTAAATGTGACTGGAGACCCGCTCCCCTCCCGTGCCAGGAGTGGGAGGCGCTGCAGCAGAGCATCCAGCGGCGGGAGCGGGCCCTGCTGGAAACCAAGTCCAAGGTGACGCACCCCGTCTACAGCCTGTACTTCCCCGAGGAGAAGCAGGAGTGGTGGTGGCTCTACATCGCCGACCGCAGAGACCAGACCCTCGTCTCCATGCCCTACCACGTCTGCACGCTCAAAGACACGGAAGAGGTGGGCGCGCCAACCAACCAGTGCAGTTGATCCCGACTTGATGCTTCAAAATCACTCCCGAAAAGGTTTAAAGCAAAGGAGTAGTTGGTGATCCTTTTATTGGTTGATTAAGACAGTCGAGGTGAACTTGTACAGCTTACTTTGCTCAATTTGAGTGTTTCAAGTTGAAATTCTCCGTTGTCATTTGTTGTCATATAGTTTCGGATCAAGTGGATTAATCGACTCCAAAAAATAACTGTTTGTGGGTTTGTTGTCGACCCAAACGGATGCTTCAGCTTTAGCCTAGCTCTTCACGTCTCCACCAGTGATTTGTTGCTCGCTGGTCCAAAACAAATGTCTTTCAACTGGGTCGATGTCCAGAAGGATCAGAAAGTCACCACCGTCTGTGTTTTTACTGTTTACCACGGGGCCACGACTTGTTTACCTGTTGTTCCCAACACTAGGTGTATCATGCGGCCTGCCCAGCGTGTGTGTGTGTGTGTGTGTGTGTGTGTGTGTGTGTGTGTGTGTGTGTGTGTGTGTGTGTGTGTGTGTGTGTGTGTGTGTGTGTGTGTGTGTGTGTGTGTGTGTGTGTGTGTGTGTGTGTGTGTGTGTGTGTGTGTGTGTGTGTGTGTGTGTGTGTGTGTGTGTGTGTGTGTGTGTGTGTGTGTGTGTGTGTGTGTGTGTGTGAGATTTACGTCAAAACGCTCCGAGGGTATGTTTTGGCTTATGCTGTAATCCGTCTGGAAGCAGAAAAGCCTTAATAAGTTTAGTGTGTGTGTTGGCATTTGTTTCCAGCGCACTGTCGCTCCTCGCACGTCCTGTTGCTAGGCAACCCTTTTACACTAGCGTCATTATTTTCTCAGAGGTGTCTGTGTGTGTGTGTGTGTGTGTGTTACACCTCTGATCCCGGTGTTCTGAGGAGTGACGGTGGGGAGGTGAGAGCTTAATGAGGCGGCGGTGCGTGTGCGGGAGCAGCTGTCCCCGCTCCGCAAGAATGTGACGGCGAGGGGCGACCCGCCCCAGCTCGGCCGGCCTTCACTCAGGCTGTCACTCCCAGCCGTCTGACAGACTTGTTGTTTTTTTAAAAAAAAGTGTGTGTGTGGGGAGGGGAGGGAGGGAGGGAGGGGGTGTCCGCGGCTGAGGCGTTGAATAATAATTAGCTTCATTGTGCTGATAATTAGATGTTTGCCGTGTGTAATGGCACAACGTGGCAATCAGCAGCCCGAGGTGGAGGTGACGGCGCTCTAGTGTTTACAGCCGGAGCCCGCCGTCACGCCGCCCTGCCTTTGATTGGTGGCCGCGGGGGGCCAAGGTGGCGCGCCAGGAGCCGCGTCTGGGCTCTGCGGCGCTCGGCGGAGGGCTCATTGTCCGCCGCTCGGCCTCCCTGCTGCGTGCCTCTTCATGGGAAGAGAAACAGTCGCTGTGGAAGAGAAACAGTCGCTGTGGCAGTTCTGTTTTTTTTTGTTTTGGTTTGACGTCATCAGCCGACAGTTTTACTCTCATATCACAATGCAGTCGTTTCCTGGGATTGGATTTGACTTGTGTGTGTGTGTGTGTGTGTGTGTGTGTGTGTGTGTGTGTGTGTGTGTGTGTGTGTGTGTCCGTTATCTTCTTTTCTAGGTGGAGCTGAAGTTTCCAGCCCCCTCTAAAACAGGAAACTACCAGTATTCTGTCATCCTCCGTTCTGATTCCTACCTGGGACTGGACCAGATCAAACCGCTCAAGGTGACTAGAAAACTTCATGTTTGTGTGTGTGTGTATATATGTGTGTGTAAGATGCCACCACTTGGCAAAAACACTTGGCAGAGCTCGCACAACACACTCGACAGCAGCTCACTGAGCGATGGCGTTTTTGCTGCCAAGCTCCCGTGAAGAAAGAAACAAACGGCGTGATTTCCCCCCTTTTTGTTTTTACTGGCCACCTGATGGATATTAAGCTACAGTCCGTTAAGGTGTGCACGTGTCTTAGAGGTTGTAAAACTTTTTAAAGGCTCAGCCTTTAAAACGTGAATATTTCCTGCTTTTTTAATTCCTCCATGGCGGAAAATTCAATGTTGTTGAGGTGAGGGCTGAAGACGCATTTAAAGACCTCATCTTTGTCACCTTTGTCAAACAGGCATGAACTGCTGTTGCTCCATTTTGTCCACCAAACCATTTAATCAAGAACAGACTCATTAAACAGACTCATTAAAAACACTAGACCAATCAATGTCTGGCAATGAAAATTCCCTCTTTTTCATATGGAAAAAGCAATGGTTAGATGACCCCTGTCCATCAGTGGTTTACAGTGCCATGCTCGGCTCCTCAGCAGAGATTCCACATTGTGCTCTGCCTCCTGTCTGTCACAGTCACAAATGGATATTAACAAATGAGATCCACCGTCAGGCTTGGACCTGCTAGAGAAGCACAATATCTTTATGCAAATCACCCCCTACGTAACCATAGAAACGCATGCTTGTGAGTGTCGCATGGAAAATGAAAAGGAGTTAAAACAGCTTGGCGTCGCGCTGATTGACGGGCCTGAATTAACGACAGCTCTGAGAACATGAGTGTCAGCCTCCAGCTTTGTTTGCTCTGTGCGGCTGGAGTTTTGGGGGACTCCTTCGTTACGGTCAGTAGGTGCTTTTCCATCGCAGGGTTTTTTTTGCAGTGGAATTAAAAATAATAATAATTGAGAAAATAAAATTAAACTGACATTTAAATATTTCAGTAAGCCTCTTACAGGTGTTTCCATTGAAGGGTGCTTTGCACATAAGTGGTAATTAAAGTTCATTCCAGCGACATCCCATCAGTACTGTAAAATCTCATCCAAAACATTCCTAAGAGTGTAAAAGCCTCGCTCTATACCAAACTATTTGGTTTGAAGCGAACTTGTCAGGTTGTCCTTTGTCATGTCCGGTGATGTGTAAATGCAAAAGTCTTTCCATTTTACATTTTTGATAAAGTTTCTTATCGACACCTCATGACTGCCTAACATTGTTCTCAGATATTTTACAGGTTTTCAACATTCAGGTGTTTCATTACCATGTTTTTGTGGAAATGCGCGCAATGGCTTAAGAGCACAGAGGTTGTCCGAGCTGAAACGTGTTGCCCTGGTGTGTCTGCAGCTGGAGGTCCACGAGGCCAAGGCCATGATGGACAACCACCCGCAGTGGGACATCCCAGACACGGAGGAGGAGGACGAGGAGCAGGAGGACAGCGACGGCATCGAGGAGAGCGAGGACGACGACGAGGACAACGACTGAGCGAGGGGACGACTCCGGCCGCACTGCTGCACCCCCTCACCCCTCCACACCCCTCCCTCACTCCCAGACCCTGGCTCTGCCCCCCACCCCTCCCACCCAGCACCCACCCCCGACCCCTGACCCCTGACCCCACAACGACACTCAAGCAGCGAACAAGGAGCAGCAAAGCGCACACGGCAAAACACACACACAGTGGACAGTTTCTACCCACAGAGCCTCCTCCTTCCTCCTCCTCCTCCCCTCCTCCTTCTCCCACCTCCTCCCCCTCCACCTGCATCTTATCTTTACAGTGACACGGACTGTAACCCCGCCCTCCCATTTCTCTTTTCTACGGAGACTCGTTCATTTACTTTTTCCGTTGCTGGCGGAAGAGAATTCTGTGAATAATTATCCAGGCCCGTGTGGGAGAGGATGAGCGTGTGTGTGTGTGCGTGTGTGTGTGAGTGAGATGAGGTGTATGAGTGCAACGAGTGCGTGTTTGTAATCTTGTATGTGTTTGTACAGGTATGAAAGCTCGACACACTGTGGACTGGAGGACCTATTATCTTGTTTTCTCGAGGTGGGGTATGGGGGGTGGGGGGAGGTCGGGTTCCATTTGCAAAGATAACAAAAACTCACAGCCTCTTCTGTACTGGCGCTTGCTCCTAGTTTAAGAACCCACCCAGCACCGATATTTTTCCGCACCAATGATACTTTCTATTGTACTCTTAAAACTGCAGACGTGTGAGCTTTAGCCCTGTTAGTCAGGGATCGAATCTGAGGAAACCCATTGGGACGTTGGCTGCTTTCGCGGCAACAGGGGCATGGTTGAGTCGAGTCTTTTTTTTCTTTTTTAATTTTTACCACCACCCCACCCCCCCGTCACACCAGCCAGTCACTCGTACATCTTCGCATTTGCTGTCTGTGACGAGGAGATGTCTGCAGAACCATCCCCGGTCAGTCCTGTCCTCTGGAACATGTCGGACTGCGTCTTTCTGAATGACTCTGAGTCGCCGTCGGTCTGAACACAGGAATGAACTGCAGCCCCCACGTGTAACGGGGGCAAAGGGGGGCGATGACAAAACTTGCAGTGTTAACATTTGTTTGAATCCCGAGTACTTTTTTCTTGTCCATATTCTACATAAAAGTTGTGACGTTTCAGTCTTTTCAAGGGGCTCAGATACGGATATATATATATTCACATATATATACAAACCTACACATACTCTTGGTGATGCAGAGAAGTGATTTCATTTCACTTCACTGTCTTGATTTTCGTCTCTTCTCTTTTTTTTTTTTAATTTTACAACTTGTAGCACATTCCAGTGTATACTCATTGTTCAAAAGAAAAAAGGCCTTATAAATACAACTGACGTACCACAACATACAAGTCTTTGGGTGCTATGCACCAGTAGTTTTTGGGAGAACATAAACAAAACTTTTGTGTCACTTTGTGTTTGTAAAGAATCTTCTGTTTTTTTGTTTTTTTTTTCCTTTTCTCTCATTTCAGTTCAGCTCGCCTCTTCACCGTAACCTTTACCTACTCAGACATGGAATACATATCACTGAGCTTGCCACGGCAAAGCCTCTCATAAGTTTTGTCTGCTGAAGAAGGATTAACAATTGAAGGTGACGCGTGCCTGGCGCTGTGTCGGAGGGATTCCCGACACGCTCGCAGACGAGCGCTTATGATCTGAAAAGTGGCTCGAACAAAAAAAATTCCGGTCAAATTAACTTCCTAGTGGGAGACTGACTCGATCCTGTTTCTCTTCTTCACTCATCAAGGCAGCACTCATTTAGTTGCCATTTCCGATAGGGGGCTTTTTATTCCTCCCATCACGCGTTTTATTTTTCTGTTTTGTTTTTTTTTATGTCAGATGTCAGTCTGGCTAAACACGAGCCCCTCTCCTTTAAGACTAGTTGTTTTCTTTTGGCCCCAGTTAAGCCGTAGTTCTAACAGATATAACCTGTATGTCTCGCTCTCTCTTTTTTTTTTTTCCTCTTCCATTCTAACCTCTCTTTCTACTTGCGTTAGACTCATGAGTGCAACGACGACAACCACAAAATCTGAGCTTCCTTGTATGGCTCCGCGGGCTTGCACTGTATGTCGACGACTTGGCAGTTCTTAGGACTAGTCTCTCACCGTGAATATACACAAAGGACTCAAAGGACAGTTGATTCAGTTAATTTCCATGCCATGTAATTCTGTGTTGTGTTAACGTGGGGGAGAGAGAGAGAGAGAAAGGTATGGACATCTGTGGGCTCTCCTCACACCACACACACACACACACACACCACACTCACACAAGCTCACGTGCACGCACTCCACCTTCCTGTGTTCGTGTGCAAGGCAGGTGTATGCTAACAGGTAACATTGTACTCTCGAGTATTTATCGCTCTGCAATAGAATGTAGCATCAGTGATTTACGCTGTGTGGAAAAGAACAAACAAAAAAAAAACCTAAAACAAAAAACTGCAGTGAGGTTAAATACGACACCATCTCTTCCGCGACAGACCCAGTCTAGGCGACTGGCCGGCAGGCCGCCTCGGTTTGGACAAGCAACCCAATGACTATCTGCCACTTTTGTTTACAAAGGAACTGTCATTGTAAATGGAAAAAAAATTATATTATTTGTATTTAAAATCATTTCAAATAAAAACTTTTAAATGAGATGGTGTGTGGTGGTTTTCCCACCCTTTGTACTGCAGGAGGCTGATCATAAATTATTCCAGATTACATCTCACGTTTTAGGGAACTGCAACAAATGTGGTTCCTGTACTGTTGCATAGTCTGTCTGTCTTGTGGAGGGCTCCAGATCTAAGATAACTCTGTGGTGTGCATGTGCCTGTGAAAAATGTAGAAGGGCTAAACAAGCACCCTTGCCTGGACTGGTGTGGAAGCTAACTGCCAGTAAAACTTGCAAATTTTGAGGTCAGTTTCTCAAGATAATGTCACAAAGTGCTAATCTCTACTTTGATAAATTAATGTGCTACTAGGAGAGCGAATAGACAACAGGGGGAAAAGTAATGGGCCAAAAGTGTGGTGACAGTGGTGTCCTCTTGACAAAAGGTCCACAGTTCAAACTCACACAAAGTGTGTGTAATTTGCATGTTATCCTATGTGTGCTGGAGATGGACAGCAGCAGACCCCTATGACACTGTGGGGCTTGTATCCAGGTAAGACAATGGATAGGTGGTTGCCCTAAAAGCAAAACCTGTTTTCTATTATCAAGATGCAAAATGGGACTTGGGCCACGTGACGGACTGTTTTCCAGCGTAGGGTCACTACTATTAGGATTACTGTCCCACTGAAGTGAGTGAAAACCAATAGATAAGGTGTTATAATTGCTACTAGTTAAGATTATTGCTCTTAAAATACACATATTAATCCCATGGAATAGGGATATTCAACTAATGAGGTGCATATTGCTATGGGGAAAAAAAACGCATAGATTATAGACCCTTTTGGTTTATGCACTAAATAGTTTATATTTGAACATGTTCAAAGTTCACAAAAATAAACCAAAGAAAGTGGTTAACCCTTAAATGTCCATTGCCTGAAAAAGAATAGGGAACTACAGATTATATTTAAGCTTTACAGGAGTCAAATACAAATCTACAAGGAATACATAATACGAATCTAGTAGCTAAATAAATGAATCAGTCATAGTGAACTGAGACAATAGGATTCCCTATGAGGCCGTACTTGGCAAGTTTGAGTTCGGGCTCATAAAGCTGGACCACTTTTGATACAGCCTGCGGTTCACTTCATAAAAAAAAATCTTTTAAGAGCTACAAGCACCATCAAAAATATATTATAATAATTATACAGGTTAAAATGCTGTTCAATTATAGGTGGGGTTCACCCTGGATAGGCACTTGGGCCACTACAGGGCTAACATACACAAATGGTAACAAACCACTCTGCTTTTAGTGAGAGGACAGAGGCCAGGGTCGGCCATGGAGAGAAAAAACAAAAACAAAACGCATTTTGCGCACACCGCTCATTTTCTCACTCCCAATAATACCCTGCAAAGTGGGCATTACATTTCTGAGTAAAGCTTCTCTGTCCATATCCAGGTGTGGTCTGTGGTCCTCTATGTATGCCAGTTAATAAACGACGGGAGTGTGTCTGTGAAACAATTTAAGAGCAGGAAGGAATTGTGAAAACGTGCGAAAAGAAAACAAACATACATTTCTTTTCTCTCCATTGCTGCTCCTGGGCACCGTAAGAAGACATGTCAGTATGACGCATTTGTAGAGAAAATTTGCACTTTTTTTTCAGACGTTTTGGTTGAAATCTTCCAAAAAGAGAGACAGTTGGTGCTGCCATTTTCCCATCAATGAAAAACTCACCGGAACAAGTTTGAACACCTCTGCTTTGCACGCATTGGTGCTCCCCGGTGTTGTCAGGACGTTGAACCAGCCGGAGGAGCCAGACAGAAGGAAAAACTCCTCCTCGGCAACACCTCCCCCTCCACTCACATTTTAACACACACCTCCCACCTCTCCCAGTCCCCACTGACCGGCTCGCAGCTCCGTGGACGAGGTCTGGCGTGAAAGTCCCTCGCCGCTCCGCGCTCTCGCCTCCCCCGCGGCGGATGTGAGGGGAGGATCCCGGACTGCTCCGCTCACAGACGGGCTCCAGCTGCCGGAGCAGCCCCCGCACAGACACAGGTACGGACCCCGATGCACTGATGCCTCCACGATCACTGGTTACTGCATGCACAACTGTGCACTGCCACCTCGGTCATATCTGTGGACTATGGGCTGACCAGTGTCATGAAATATTTGCCTCACTTTCCTCATATCTAGCTCATTTTTCTCACAATTACTTTTCTCTGAGAGAGAAATTCACATACAACGACCACAATAATACATTATATTGTTAGATTATAATAGACTATTGTAATGTAAGTATGAGTACATAATCATAAATCAACACATTTTGCTCGGATTTAGATTTTACATTTAGATTTAATTATTCCGTCAATCGAACTTTATTGGTATCACCAGGAGAAATTCCTGTTGTTTACCAGCAGTGAATAATAATATGATAATAGAAATGATTATATACCAATAATGATTAAAAAACTGTTCTAAACAGTAATTAATAAAATGTCTGTTACAGATATAGGATAAGAAAAAAAATCTGTCTGTGAACATGTGGGCACTGACAGAAATGGACTGGTCATGATGAAGCCAGACTGGCTTTGAAGAGTCTGGCAGCTGTTGGGATGTATGACCTGAGCTAGTGTTCCTTCATGCTTTGTGGAACACATTTAGACTTAATTTGTTTTTCTATGTAAACACATTTTAAACAATTTAACACGTCGTTTTACATAAATTTCTGTCCCAAATGACAGAAACATTAGCTAAATGGGAGTGACTAAATGGGCCTCTTTAAACCACTATGAATTGTGATGTGTATGAATGATGCCATCAAATGAATACACCTAAATATACTTACAGTATATCTTTGTAGATCTCCTGCATGCCATAGGTCATTTATTATTTGGCCAAATGAATTGTTTTCTCATGACAGCCTCATCGCATGATAACAATGGGTAAGTTCACTGGTTGATTTCATGAGTTCATTCCTGTTACCTGTTATCTACACACACTCCACAGCTCTGTGCATAATTACCCAGCTTGAATTTGAATACACTGGCAGTTAACCGTTGACCCTCTCCAAGCCAGGCTAAATTTGCCTCATGCTACAATGCAAGCATGTTTTTTTGGGGTTGTTTTTGATTCTGTGTGTATGTGCATTTCAGTATAAAAAGTGCATGAATTAGTGCAGAGAAAAACAATTTCCTTCATCTGTGAAGAAGGGTTGTTGCACCTTGGCTTGAAGAAAATGCAGCGAATTCAGTTGCCACAACTCTACATGCTTATGGGGATATTTTCTTTCTTTGGTGTTTGCATTCAAGCTCAGCCTCATGAAGATATCACTTTAGGAAATGTGATAATAAATGGTGGGCCAGAGGTTGAGGGGGTACACATTTAAGTAAAAAAAAACATTCAAATTAAACCATTAATGACTGTTATACTATAAAAAATTAATTGAGCGTGCTATGTATGAATTATGAAAGCACGAGGAATGCCTGAATGAATGGGTGAAGCCCTCACAGCACGTTGTCTCCAATAAATAATCCAAGACTGAAATTATTTAAGTAATTGTAGTGAAAAGCAGCCACTCTTCCCATCTGAAAAAGTGCACCTATGGCATATATTCGCTTAAAAAGGGACTTCACATTCATTAGGAGATGCTGAATGGTTTCAGCTGTGGTTGTGTGTTTTGCATGTAATGCGTTTCTCTGCACAGTAATGAAGTTAACGTACCAGTAAGTTACACTCACTTGTTTCCAACAGAGGTTGGACAGATGTCAGTGCCAACAGCATTTTCAGGAAACACATTCAGTTTTCCATTGAGAACATGTCACCCTGGGTCATCTGCCGGGTGGCATCCTTAGCACGATTTATTAACTTGATTTCTTCATCCTAATGAAGCACTGCACTCAAGAGTGGCAGAGAAGCCCGCAGTCGCTGCTGTCAGGCCACAACCACAAGGACATTCCACGGTTTGTTTTCAGCTTCGTCCCCCTTGTGAGCCAATGTTTGAGAAAGCTTTTTTAATAAAGAAAAGATGGTCAGTGCCGAACTGCAGAGGGAAACACTTACTACTGGTCCTTTCACTGAGACTGCATGGGCCTAAAATGATGTGAAGAAGCGTTCACTCACACACACACACACACAATTGTGGCATTGTGCCGATGAAGGTCAGCGTTTACAGCGAGAAAGCAGCTTCTCTGAGGCTGAGTACCACATGATTTTCTGCCACTTCTGACCCCAAAGCTAAGGCACAAGCCAAGGCCTTCTTACACTCTGACACACAGAAGAAAGTCTTTCTTTCCACGGTATTCACATTTGATTTAATGCAACCCAGACAGATTTGAACTAATTGCTAAATTACAGTTATTACTGCTGGTAACATCCGCTTCTTCGCTTCTATTTTTGTATTTGCATGCATGTGTAGTGCGAAAATGGATCTGAAATATTACAATTTGATTCTATCAGGTTTTATTCATATTTTGTGCAGTGATTCCAAGTGCACTATCCATCCTTTATCTTTCCCACTTTGCACCTTGACAGTGTTGCAAAGCACGCATAAGGTAATGAATCCAGGGCAGGTCACCAGCATTCCCTCTCACTCAATTTGAGTGGACCTATAATATACACGTTTTATATGTTAGGGCGAAACCGTGACATCCAGAGAAATCCCACGCAGACGCAGAGAGATCATGCAAACTCCCCATAGAAAGGTCATAGAAAGGTCATCAGCCTGACCTCGAGTCGAACCCAGGATCTTCCTTCTGCGAGGCAACATGAGATACATATGTAATAGGGCTGTTTCCATGGCCAGTAACAAAAATATGTTTTCTGTATGATTATACACAAATTGAGTCATACATAAGAATATTGTAATTCATTTTCCACTGGCAGACACCCCTGAATGTGACCTGCCAGCATTTGCCAAATTGAATTTATAATTAGCGATTTTTTTTGTTGTTTTTTTCTTTGAATCAGTCCAATGAATCGAGAGTGCTATAATCGACGATGAAAAGAATTATAAGCAAGATTTATTGTATATCTTCAAACTGTGATCACAACACGATTTAATTGGCAGAACAGCCTTGTGCAAACAGATTGCGGCCGCCAGTTTTCTTATTCCACTTTCTCATTTAATTAAAGCTCGTGTCAGCTTGTAGACAAAATTAAATCCAGAACTTAGAGGCTTAATATAGCAAGTCTATGATTTTTTCTCAACTGTTATTTACAAATCTGATCGAACAGCCTCTGGCTTGTTCTAGTTTGCAGACCAGTTTGTTGCCCGCACAACACCTTAAACCAGGAGAAAATAGAGGCCATAGGGCTCTCGATCTATGCAGGTAACTTACTCTATTGAGTGTCATTCACAGCACATGAATAAAAAAGACCTCTCGCTTTGTGTGTGTGTGTGTCCTCCACCAAACTCCTTGTTGGCGGGTCTCCAAGCCACAAGTATTTTGTTAGAGTGGCAAGATTAAGTCGTTTTCTGCTCTCAAGGGACTCAGAGCCTTTAGAGAGAGACATTCGCCTGTGTGTGTGTGTGTGTGTGTGTGTGTGTGTGTGTGTGTGTGTGCTGGCTGGGTTGCACTGAGTTTCATCAAATCTAAGTTCTTTCATTGTGGTTGTTTCATGGTGCTGCAAATTGCAATTTTGTGCACATCTGTGTGTGTGTGCGTGTGAAGCATCTTTCATGTTTTCGAGCATCGTTGTTTGATGTTTTTGGGTGTTTCTGCTAAATGCAAAATACTGGGGTGAAGGGCAGATTTTATTCTCCAGATTGATCGAAGCCGACAGTTGAAAAAAAGAGCTTCATCCTTCTTATATTTCTCACAAAAACGTGATAGTGGAAGGGTCCCTCATCTTTTTTGTTCATTTAGCTGGAAGGTTTGCTGAAGCAGTCAGATGTATTAAATCTGCAAATTATTCAGGGGAATAATAATCTGGAATCACACACATCTATTATTCCTCTCACCTCTAGACTGGTCTTTCTCATTCAATTGTTTATTGAACAGTTCATTTTAAGTTTTTTAAATTATTATTTAATTTAGGCCATGTAACAATAGCAAGGTGTGTTTTGATCACATATCTTGTGCAAATATTCTTGGTCCCAGAGTTGAAATCCTTTTCTTTTTCTTATTAATAGTAGTAGTAGTAAGATTAGAAAGATTTCCATCTCCCTCACTGTTCATAGCTAATACATCTCGCTCAGAAATTTTGATTTCCCTGGATACTTTTGTGCAAATTGTGATGTTTCCAGCCTTTGTCACCTTAGTCTCAACAAAATCCATGCGACCTTGCGAGGACAGTCTGGCAGAGCTGTGTGCGGCACTTGGAGATCTCAGTCCTGTTAATCACTGGTTTAGACTGATAGTTGGTGGAATATGAAACTTGCCATGAATAGAAAGGACATAAGGACATATAGAAAGGACATGTCGGTTGAAATTCAACACATCTGAAATGTTGTTTTATTTCAATGCTTCTCTTTCATGATATCTGATTACAATTGATTTTGTCAAGACATTTTATACACCAGATTTTTATGGAAAGTATTAGACATTAGGTTTGAATGCCGAACCCATATAAATAGATATAATTAGAAATAGCAGGGGATGGTAATTACCAATGCTGCCTCACAGCAGGAAGGTTTCTGGTTTGAATCCCAGTTGGATCGAGTTGCATGTTCTTCCCATGTCTTTGTGGAGTTTCTCTGGGTACTGGCCTGGTTTCCTCCCACAGCCCCAAATTCATGCAAGTTTAGGTCATTTTGAGATTATATTGCTCCTAAGTGTTTGTGTGTGTGTGTGTGTGTGTCTGTCTGTCTGTCTGTGTCTGTCTTGTCTGTCCTTTGATGGACTGGTGAACTGTCTTGGGTGTCTTCCCTGCCTTTGCCAAGTGTGAATCCTGGAGTACCAACATACAAAGCAAGAAATGGGTAGAAGTATAAGTATATACCTTTAGAACTGATACTTTAAATTAAGAGGGGAAAAACAAGATATGAATGTATACGTGTTTGTGGTGAGTAAAGCCCTGGGTAAGCTGTCAACAGTACTGCTCAGCTAACATCCAGCAAACAGAAAACAGGATCTGGTAATGAGGTAATAATGTGCACATTTCCATCAGCTCTAACAAGTTCCTCAGCTCCCCCCTCTCTCCCCTCTACACCCACCTTTGTTCCAGACAATATAGAGTAAACTGAAGGCTTAGTTCAAGTTAATCAGAAAATCCAGCACCCCGGAGGCCAAATTGCATTCACTTCACAGCACAATAGACACATTGTTCCCAATACTTTTATCATTAGCAAAGCCATATTCTCCCATTAGCTGCCCGTTTATTTCTTTGACCTCTGAGCGCACACACTGGTAATTAGAGAGCTGCCTCCCCCAATTAATTTCTCCTCTTTTAATGTTCCCACCCGTCTTCTCCTTTCCCCGTCAGTCCACTGGCTCCTCGCTGTCTCCACACTCGTTTTTGTCTGCGGATTTGAAAGGTCTGAAATTAATTTGTAGAGGAAAAGATTAATGTTGGGAAATGTAATATTGGGGAACTTCATCATGAGTCGATGCTGATTAGTAAAATTCAGATTGATTTAAAAAGAAAAAAGGAAAGAAGTGAGCTGCTATAGTACATTTGCCTTGACAGCACAACTATGGACCTGTCTGCCACTCTTTACCTCACAATTGTATAATTAGATTTATACTTTGAATTCATCTCTGCAGCGTGATGTATTTCATACTCAACCCATGAGACTGCGAGGAGGGCGACACCTCAACCCTGATGCACACCTGGAACTGGCCTCTCCTCTTCCGCCTCCTCCCGTTGCCTGGTTACCGGGCGTCCTCACCAAAGGCGTGCGCCTGCGTCTGCGCCTGGATCGCCGTGACGACAGTGGGAGCGGCTGCTGGCAACTGGTGGACCTGGAGGCGGAGCAAGAGCCGGAGCCGGCCGGGCAGACACGGAGCGGGCAGGACCCGAACACCTGCGCTCAGAGTAAGAGTCGACCCTCAGAGTCAGCATCGTGTGTGGACTGTGGGTCAACATCAACGTTCACATTGGGCGACTGTGGCTTGTCCACACAGATTGGAAGGGCGTTGGTTCAAGTCTGGCCTATATGTATAAGTATCTATGGATGAGATACTGAATCCCACACTGCCTCTGACGCTGCATCGTCAGTGTGTGAATGGTTGTGCTATGGTAAAGTAAAGAGACTGTGTAAGGTGATCTCTGCTGCCAGTGTATGAATAGGAGTGAATGGGTTCGTGTTTCTTGTGCCTGTGAAGTGCTTTGAGTGGTCATGAAGACTGGAAAAGTGCTATTTAGTAACCAATCCATTTACCTGCATGAGGGAGAGGAACTGCATATTCTTAGGCTCTAAATTCTCTCCATTACACGTAAATTCCTCACTGGTGGAGTTTTATCGAAAGCAATTCAGCGTATTTTCAAGGTTCTCTTACATTTTTAGGCATCAAGTAGAAGGGAAATACTTAAATAAAATGCGAATCCATCAGCCAAGTAAATAGTGTATCTGCGCTTCACTATTAAGTATCATCACGGGGGAGTAGAGCTTCTGCAGAGGTCAACTTCAAGTACGTGTTGTCTGTTTAGCTTTGTGTGTGCTTAGATTTCATATTCCGCATTACAATTCATCAGATTTTCTCATTTTTTTCCCCCCTGACCCATGACTGATTAAAAGACTAGCACTCTCCTTCTTCACAGTCTTCTGGAGAGTGTTTTCTTACGAAGGGCTCAGAGGAGATATAGTGTGTGTACGTGCATGTGTGTGTGTGTGTGTGTGCGCGCACATGTGTGTGCGTGCCTGCCTACTTCATACACGCATTGTTGTTCATGCATTTATTTATTCCCACCTTATCACATGACTGTGGCGCAGGATCCGATTTCACTGTCTGTTGCCATGGCGACGCCCTGCCTGAGCTGTAAATAAATTCAGGGGTCTGTTTGCCACATTGATTAAACAAAACACACACATATACACATTTAAAGCCACGGCAACTGACTCCAGGACCAGGTGGGAGTGTATTCTATCTAGTTAAACCGCGATCATGTCATGCATGCATTTTGTGGTGTGTATGTGTGTGTACGTGTGTGTGTGTGTGTAGCTATTTGTTTATATATGCGTAGGTTTGCAGTTTAGTGATGCATAGCTCACTTCCTTGCAGTTTTCCCTCTACGTGAGGGAAAACAAATAGAAATCTCCATCCCCTTGAGCTGGCGATTAAGTTATGCTAATCATTGCTGATCACTGCTGATCACTGCATCCCTCTCTAGCTTGGGACTGCATCCCTATGTCAGGGAAATTGGGCGTAGGGCTTCGCTGATCTCTTAATTGCTTAATTAGCCATAAACAAACTAGGCTGCGCTCCCAAATGTATTGTGTTACTGTGTGGTGCAGCGGTGCAAATCTTTCCACTTTGGCAGCATAAAAATCGTGTTGTCTCATGTCCTCAGCCCGTGTTAATGCACACACACACACACGCGTGCACACACCATGCCTCATATCCATTTCTTCTTAAGTAAAAGATGATTATCTGTTCCCTCTCAGTCTGTCTCAGTCTGTAATGTGATGCACTGTAATGGGACAGGACTGATTGAGGAGGGACATCAGGATTAATCTCACTGTGTAATTACTTTTATGATTTATGGTTCCCTTCCCTACACACACACACACACACACACGCACATACACACACACACACGCCCTATTCCCCCCTACTACCATCATGTTAAAAACCAAAGTGTGTGAGCGTATGCCAGCCCTCAGCATCACAGCCTCATTGTCCTGACCTTGCTGTTTATCGTCCCTGTTTTTATGATCGTGTACAGGCTTCGAGTCACGAAACAGAGCAATTTGTCTGAGCTGTCACATCCCGTGCTAAAAAAGCCTCTGATCAGGCCGCTTCCCGGCTGACAAATCTCTTTACACAGCGGCGACGGCGCCGTGTGAAAAGCGAGGCCACGCAGGCGTTTGATCCTCCCTGCGAAAGGTTAACCTGATTTGGAGCGAGCGTTAAAAACCCCACCGGCGTGGCATCTCTGACCGCAACCTGAGCGTAGCTAATCGATACATGGTAGAGAGGGAGGAAAAAAAACAAAACAAGCGGAGATGTGCTTCGCTCACACCGCCAATAAGAGAAAATGAGAACTCTGGAGCCCTTTTCTCCTTGTAAGTACCTGCTCCTTGGCGGGTAAAACACGCACAGCCTTGCCCTTGGCTGCTCTTTTTTTTTTTTTTTCCCTCTTCCATGTGTAGATTTTTTATTATAGATGAAACAAAAGCAGCGTACACGGGCTGACACAAAGGCGGAGAGAGCCTGTAAATAAAAGGGAGTCAGTAGGCTTTGACGGCAATATGATCTCTTATCACAAACAAAAAGCAGCGAGAGAGTAATCCTGACGGGCTCCTGCGCGGGAAAGCCTTTGATGTGCACACAGAAATTGATCTCCTCACCTGAAAGTCAGTTTGAGAAAAGTTCAAGCATTTAGGGCTGATTGAAACAGCTTATTTTAAGACCTTCTTTCTTTAGAGATGGGGGTTATCGAGGGGAGAGATGGTCGGGGTGTTGTGCATATTCCTGTGCATATTTGAATTTCCTCAGAAATAATTTGAGGGCACATTACAGTGCTTGTAGCGCAACACAGTGCGCAGCTTGAATCCCTTGTCGCCTGCTCTGAGCCCTTTTTTGAAGACTGGAAAAAGAAAAACCCTGAGCTGCGGCAACTGTAATTACATTACAGCCCCACACAGCCACACGCACACACACACACACACACACACACACACACACACACACACACACACACACAGACATCGTTTTGAGCTCAGCAGGTCTGCCTGCTGCCGCGGGATGTTAGAGGCGTGTTGCTATGACGACTGCGAGGGGACACAGAGGAAGGGGGTTAGGGTAGAAGGGAGAGGGAGGAGGAGGGGGTTGTTTCGGAGGAGGGTGCTTGGAGATTGAGGAAGAGAGAGAGCGAGAGAGAGAGAGAGAGAGAGAGAGAGAGAGAGAGAGAGAGAGAGAGAGGCACTCGGAGAGAGTTGCCGGTGTCTTGACAGTGTGTAGCAGCAGAGAACAGTGGAGGCAGATCCATTGGAGATCCATCAGGGGAATATTGAGGAAACCTGCTGCTGGAGTGAAGCGTCACACAGGCAGTGATTGCCAGACGGCTGCGTGAATGGTAGGCAACGCTGCGAATGTTAATTCTGTGCACATTTTATAGCTTCTTTTTTTTTTTTTCCTTTGGGGTGTGATTTTTTTTTTCTTCTTTTTTTAGTCTGATGGGATGGAAGCCTTCATGCATATTCACGTGCACTTGCCTGTCTCTGTTCCTCTTTTTATCTCTCATTGCAATGACCAATCCACACAGGGAGGGTTTTATTTTTCTCTGTGCTGAAGTGAAGCCAGTTCTGCGTCTTGTTCAGAAACAGATATGATAGCTGTGTGATGGCTAATTAGGAGGAGCGCAGCCAGCCAGCCAGTCAGTCAGCGAGCAAGAGCACAGCCACTTAGCTTTCTCATTCAAAGGCCAAGTCAGGTGAGCGCCTGCGCTGCATGAATGAAATGATAGTGATTGATTGAGAGAGGACTGCACTGTGAAATTCATTGTCATGCAGACGAGTGGTACCAGGACAAAACACTTGAAACCACCGATGTGTGTGAATGCACACTTGATTCATTGTTTGATTACGTGAGTGCTGTGGGTGTATATTTGTGCTCTGCTTTCACTTCCTGTCTGTGTGTGTGTGTGTGTGTGTGTGTGTATGTGTGTATGCGTGGGTGTGTGTGGCTTTGTCTCTCTGTGCAGTAATGATATTTATTGCAATCTTTGTGGTTGAAGAGGGGGAGGGGTGTTTTGGAGTACAAAGCTTTACGTGACTGTGTTTCTACTATTTCCCATGGTTTCTGTGTCCGTGTGTGTGTGTGTGTGTGTGTGTCTGTGCGTGTGTGTCTGTGCGTGTGTGTATGTGTTTCTATGTGTGTGTGTGCGTGTGTACCAAAGGGGCAGTCTCACATGTACATCTGAGTTTCCGCTCCAGTTTGAAGGCAGCAGTGCATGCAGTTAAAAGCTGACACTTCCTGTTACTTTGAAATGGCATTCAACAGTGGCTCTTGTGTATCCTAGGTCTGATGAGTTCTCTGTCTGCCGGCCCAGAGATGCAGACTCCCGCTATCGGCCCCCAGTTCGTGGCGGGGCCCCCGGGCAAGGTGCCCGGCCGGAAAAGAGGACGGCCTCCCATCCGAAAGCTGGAGTTCCAGAGTCACTACGTGGAGCCCATGTTGCCTCTCAAGGTCCCGAAGAAGAGGGGCAGGAAACCCGGCTTTAAGGTCAGCCCGGCACTGTGGTTGAATGACACTCTTCTTCTACTTCTTCTGTGTGAAGGAGAAGCAGCACATTCTGCTCACCATGCAGGCATGCTCTTCACTCTGGTCGCATTCAGACTGAATTGTTTGCTTCCTTGTGGCAGAGCAAATGTGCTGAAAGCGTTTCCTTCCTCATCAGATGTTCGCAAGTGCAGCTTGTTGGCATGTTTAAAAACCATCTTTAACATCTACAATATGCATGGTTATCTCTTCTCCTCCTCCATGTCTTTCCATGGTGCTAGGTTTGTTAGCACAAAACTACCAACACCTGTGGTAGTAGAACTAGACTGACCAACATTTGCCGTCTCTTCATCCATGTTCACACACACCAAAACACTGCAATGTGGTCATGACTTAAATAAATAAATAAGGGTGTTCTGCATGTTTTCACCTTGTTTATTCTGAAAACCCTATATGTTCTGTCTTCAACTGGATGGCAGAACATTTCTAAAGCAAATGACCAAATCCCCACCATCTCACATCAGGTCTCTAGTTTGTCTGTCAGTTGGGCCAAGGGTCTGGGTTTTTCTCTCCGGCACTCTGGATCCAGAAACGTGCATGTTTAGGCCAATTGGAAACTCTAAATTGCTCCTAAATGTGAAAGTGAGAAATGGGCTGGTATCCAGGTGATACAGCATGTATTCCCTGCCTTCCAGCTATGTGTGCTCGAGATTATGGATGGATGGACTGAGCTGTGATCTTGAAGATCTTGAAGCTCTTCTATCGAATTTTAATTCAACATTTTTTCAAAGTACTTTCTTCTCCTGCCATGACACTGTTAAGCTGCAAAACTTCAAAGATACTGTAATGGATTGATGAGTGACCAAAATAACCAGCACCCATTGGTTAGATGTCATATCTGCTGCCCTAATGGTGGTAAAACAAAAAAATAGTCCTCTTAAATGTGAAATAAGTGCTTTTGGGGAGATGTGATTTTTCTGACATACCCTTTTGCACTGAAACACCACTGAGTTTATGTGTGTGTGTGTATTTCTTTGTGTGTGTGTTTGTATTTCTTTGTGTGTGTGTGTGTGTGTGTGTGTGTATGTGTGTGTATGTGTAGCTGAAGCCCAGGATGGTGATGTCCCCACTGGCTAACTCTCCTCCCAACAGCACACCAGAGCCTGAGATGGGCTCCCTCCCACAGGACGCTGCCATCGTCCCCCACTCTGCCACACCTCAGGTCCTAACAGGTAACAACACACACTGATTATTTTCAGCCTTCACACATGTTTCAATCCAAAGACATGGCCATGAATGATAATGGTACAGAGCTAATTATGCTTTCATTTAACCCTGAGACCTGGAACCATTCAGCATGGCATGAAGACTGTCCTGATATTCCTGCATGTTTCACACACAAGGATGTTGTTGATGCTTTGCATCTTTTCATCCCTCTGCTGCTTTGCTCTGACTATGACCTCAGTTCAGTGCTACAGTGCACACTTACGTACCGGTGTACACGGCGTGTCTCTTGTCTTTGTTCTCTAAATACACTAAATATGCTCTCTGTGACATTTTGTATTAGAATGTAAAACATTGCACTCATGTGTAAGCCTGAATCAAAAGCGTTGCTGAGGGTTTGCTCTGTGTGTTTACATACTTTATGAAGATATCTTCTTCTTTATTCCCTTTTATTCTTGTCTGGCTTCGCTTTTGTGCTTCGTTGCCGGAGAAACTCAGACGTTTTTAATGCTTTTATAAAAGGAAATACGTTTTAGACCGACATCCTCTCTGTCCCCTTTCATCCCCTCTTTTTTTCCCTCCCTGTCCTGCTCTGAATAAGCTAATATTTAAAGACTGGCTTTAGTGTATTTGAGGTGGGAATAGAAGTCTCATGTGTCAAGGACCAGCGCTTTGCTCTTTGTTCTTGCAAATCACGAAAAATTGTTTGAAGTCAGACTGTAGACATACATAAGCGAAGCCTACACACACACACACACACACACACACACACACACACACACACACACACACACACACACACACACTACAAACCAGTGTGCTCCCCATGGTGCCACCCAAACAAATATGTAAATCATTTCTCTGGCGAGATGGAGAAGCATTTCAAAGGAAGTCAATGTATTTTGGGGATCATTTGCAGTATGGTTTATGCTGGGTACATTCCCTTGCCACAGCTAATTCATTTACATTCATTTATAAATAAATTGTTCTTTTGTCCTCATCTATAATTTTAATATCTGAGAAGCTGAGACGTGTTTCTCAGGTATTAAAGTATTCAATGTTTACTGTACTGCAAGAGGGAAGCCCTGTGCTGCGTGTTGTGTGTGTCGATATATAAGCACATGCTCAGATCTTATCACATAATTGATTTTTTTCTCAATATGATACAATACGTTTGACCTTTGTGTGAGCACAAAGGAAAGGTAATTGAGAGGCATCTCAGAGGAGTATTTCAGTCTTATAAATCTGTCATTTGGTAGATCCATAACTGTCCGTCTCTGGCATAACCAGCAGGCATCTGCATTATTGACAAGCTGAAAAATGTCTGGCACAAAGGGAGCAGATTCAGAGGAATTACTGACTACCTTTCAGCTGTTTCACAGTCAGACAGTTGCAGGCTGAAAGGCCTGTCTATGTATTCATTTAACCTGCCATTTAAAGCATATGAAAAATGTAACCGCTTACTAATACAGTCCCACTGCCCATGTTACACTGCTCTGAAAGCAGGCTAAAATATTTATATTTTAACAGATAGAGGGCTGCCCGCAAATATTTTAGTGTTAAATATTGAAGAAGCCATTTTAGGAGGCGACCGCTACAGCATGCTAGCAAGCAGTTTTTAGCCACAGCTTTGCTTTTAGCAAAATGCTTACCACATCAATGCTTTTTATATGACACGTTGGAGGAGGAGCATTAGCACTGTCACCTCACAACAAGATCTATCTATCTATCTGTCTGTCTGTCTGTCTGTCTGTCTGTCTGTCTGTCTGTCTGTCTGTCTGTCTGTCTGTCTGTCTGTCTGTCTGTCTGTCTGTCTGTCTGTCTGTCTGTCTGTCTGTCTGTCTGTCTGTCTGTCTGTCTGTCTGTCTATCTATCTATCTATCTATCTATCTATCTGTCTATCAAACAGTCTGGGAATTAGCAAAATAACTGGGATGAACCCCTGCGTGCAAATCCATGTGATATATTTCTGCTGTTACCACACCGCTGCATCTGGCCAGCCTGCTCTCTGACCCACAAGATGATTTGTCACAATGACCGAGCTGCAAAGTGCACACAGTCTCCCCACCTGTTCTAGGTCACGTGTTTTGTCTAATTGCTTCAAAGATTGTCAAGAAGGTCAAAGTTCAAGACACAGTTCCACCATAAGGTAGTCCCTGTTGCACGTGTGCGGCATGCAAAACAGTATGCACTGTGTAACAGCAACTGCAGCACTTTGTGAAAGTCAGAAGAAGAAGTATGAGTTTTGGAATGCAGCCAACATTTCCCAGATGGGCTCGGCTTTAATGATGCCACTTTCTGTCCTTCCTCCTCCAGCGGAGACGCCCGTAGCTGACGACTACTTGTGCGACCCGCCGGTGGACTCCAAGCGCTATGCTGTGGATCCCAGCGACTCTGCCTTCAATATCATGACTTCGCAGTACTCCACTAAGCACTCCTATGGTTACCGTGGCAGTATTTGCTCGACCCCGATAGGCTTGTGCAGACAGGCCTCAAGTCCGGCGAGCTTCCAGGACGGACACAGGAACGGTGAGGGGGAACACAAGGAAACTTATGCCCTTGTCAACTCTTTCTTTCTCAGTGGGGGTGAGGTCTTCCTATAAATTTCTCGGCAAGAAAGTAAATGAGCATAGACCCCAAAATGCAGTGCTGTTCCTTTAAGTCCACTTTGGGTCTTTTCAGCTATCTGATATTTAGCATTGATATGTCTTGACGGCACCTGTGCTACCCAGCCTACAGCCCGATGCCGGACTCAGGAGAGAGCAAGCGTCCTGCTGGTAAGGACCCATCCAGCTGGGGCGTAGAGGAGGTCGTGTGGTTCATCAAAGACGCTGACCCGCAAGCCCTGGGACCCCACGTTGATGCCTTCAGGAAGCACGTGAGTCTGGACTGCTTTATGACTTATATTTAATGGTATATGCATAAATCAGGGCTTTCTACTGCAGTATGGACTCAGGGAACCCCTGGCAGGAGATTGAGCCCACTTTAACTTAAGAAATCTGTTATGAGACAATAGCTGCTTTATCCGTCATCTAGCTCCCTGCAGTACTGAATATAAATCAGCAGATATGGAAACTAAATGAGGATTATTACAGCATTTTTAAAGCATAGTAAAGTCTGGCCCGGAGCTATATTTAACACCCCATAAAGCACAGTGCTGCATTTGATCTTCAGGCAGGACAGTGTCTGAATATTTAAAGTGGCTGCACTTCTCTTATCGCAGCTGTGAGGCTCTGATCTAGAAATAAAGGCAGTTTTGCTTTTGTAAAGTTTCTTATGTTATATATTATACATCATATGGATGTCTGATTGTTAAATGCATTTGTAGACACAAACAAACGAAGTGGATCATTTAGTGGATTCTTTTCGTGATGTGTTCCAGGAGATAGACGGAGACGCTCTGCTCTTGCTGAAAAGCGAGATGATGATGAAGTATCTGGGACTGAAGCTGGGACCTGCACTTAAACTCTGCTACCACATCGACAGGCTGAAGCAGAATCGTTTGTGATTTGCCGCAGAGGAGCCGAACGCCCAAACACCTCCCTCACAAATTGTGTCGGTGCAGAATCTCTCAATCGTTACCAACCATCTGCAATACTTCACAGGCTCCTTTTGGATTCATATTGCCCACTTCTTCACTTGTGGAGTGTCTGCACCATCTTTTTTTTTGGGAGTTTTTACTGCTGAAGAAATGACTTCATTTCCATTGTTGTTTACTGGGTTTCTGAATGGCTTTTGATTGTAAATAGCATCCACTTCGCCGTCTGCACACAGCTTACTGTTATTTGTGCAGATCTTGACGCTCAACACCTCTGGAGACACCCAGAGAAAGGGTGCTTAACAACATGTCTGGTGCTTTACCTCATTATATTAGACAGATTTTAAGAAGTCTGGATTAAGGCACAGTGCTGCTGCAGGTTTTAACAGATCAACAGGTGATGACTTTAAACAAGGTATCACCCCTAGACACAAACCATATATTATCACCAATCTCTCTAAAACAGCAAAGGTTGAAGTCTTTTGGTTTTGATCTGTAGCTCTACATCAAATTGAAGAATTAGTATTGATAATATTCGAGCAAATGACTGATTAATGGATGACCTTTTCACTTGTCCTAAGTTCACTTTGTTGCGAGGTTTATCTGAATGTGAAAACACATTATGATGTTTAAATGTATTGTTACAAAACGATGTGCGAGCGTGACAATATTTTACCACAAACTGCAGCAGTGCAGCGACAAGGTGCAAACGCAGTGTAGCACGTCGTGCTAAAAAAGGCAGGAAGGAAGGGAGACACAGGCAGATGCTGGGGTTTTTACCACCATTGTGCTTTGTATGTCATGTGACATTCAATGGTGTTAAAATGACAATTCTGAATCGCAACGCTGCTTTGCGAGGCTTCTGTTTCGCTAGAGGTTGCCATGGAGTGTGAGACAAAAATGATTTGTAGCAAACCTGGTGCTCACTGAAACCATTACTGCCACTACAACTTCCACATTCTCCTCATACACCTCATCATTGTCTCTTCTAGTCGAAGGTACAGTGTACATTCCTCTCATGCAATACCTCTTCAACCGTGTTGAATAAAAAACACCTCTGAAAGACGTTATTGTCATTTTAAAGCAGTATTTCATCTCCCAACTGTAAAAAGATTAAAAGCTATTAAGTTAAATGTTTTTAGCATTAATATCAGCATTTTTTACAGCCACCAAACACAGTTTTGTCATATAAAAAAAACAACAGCCTGTAAACTGTCATAAATCACATGCAGTACACGAAAAAATTGTGTGACTCGTGGTTAAGAAAACTGTACAGTACTTGTTACTTACTTTTAATATTTTATGTTCCTCGTGTTTTGCTCCTACTTTGTTAAAGTCAGTGTGCCACAGACTTGTGTGAATACGACATGTGTGTCTATGTATTATCTCTGTATTTTATGACTCAAATGCTGGTGAGTGATGGGCTGTTTTGAACTTTTACATTATTTTTCCAACATTTCCAATCTACTCAATGGATTTCAATCAATTCAGGAGTTTTCTTCTCATTCAACCAGCTCCGAAGGGAGGCTGTCTTGGTCATGTCATGGTCAATGAATCCCCTTAGATGTGATGATTTGACATGTTTCCAATTTTACCTCCAAATTTCCAAATTTCACCTGAACCTGGATAGTGCACCTGGACATCCTTCCCCCCCCCCAAAAAAAATGCCAGTGTTTTATATATTTTGGTTTTATCACGCCAAGAGCCATAATTAACTCCTTGCTGACTCTGCTTTTCTTTTTTGATATAGGTTTTAAAGTTTTTAAAGCATACTTTTTCCAGACAAAATAAACCTTCTTCTACATTGAAGTCTGACAACTTCTTCTGCTTATGCTTCATCTGCAACAGCACATAGATCACAACAGATACAAGCGTCCGCTCGAAAACGCGGCTGGACTTTTATTTTGAAAACTCCCACGAAGTCTCGCGATAATTAAGTCTTTCACTTCCAGTATGAGCGCGCCACGGGTTTTGCTGTGAGATTCTCGCGTCTGGTCGCAGCTGTACTACAGAGGTGAACATGGCAGACGTCTCGGAGAGGACTCTCCAGGTCGCCGTGGTGGTGTCTTTCGCTGCCGGGTTCGTGGCAGGTTGGCAGGCGAACAGGATGAGGAGGAAGTTCCTGGACTGGAGGAAGAAGCGACTGCAAGACAAGCTGTCAGAGACCCAGAAGAAGCTGGACCTGGCTTGAAGGGTGGCATGGACGGACCACGTCTTACTGACTTTTGCAAGGTAACACACAGGCCTCTGGTTGCACGAGTCTGAATTTTATACTTAGTTTTTAATAGCTTTCAACCTCACTGCTGTTTCTTATCCGCTTAAACATTAAGTTATTATTTAACATGTTGCTCAGCAACTACTACAAAGGGATAAGAGTGTAGTAGTATTAAGTACTAGGACAAGTGCACAGCTAAAGTACTATATCTATCTATCTATCTATCTATCTATCTATCTATCTATCTATCTATCTATCTATCTATCTATCTATCTATCTAATAATGGATAACAAACTATTCTTTTAGTGTTCAATGTGACTTTGTGTTTCATCTATACTTCCTCCTCATGTTATTGTCGTTAATTTTTGTGCTTTCTTGTATTTATAGGTTGACATTAGCATCTCTGTGGATCTGCTGGGTCCTGGTCATGCTGCTGGTGTGGCAGAGAGGAGTGTGGAGAAGGGACTTGAGCGTGACCTACCTGGGTGTTTGGCTCCTCCAGGTGGAGCTTGATCTTCAAAAGTGGTTATGCCTGGAATGCAACTACAGCAGCTCCACCCTTGGACACTAAAAGTGGAAGAATCAGGGGATCTGACCTCAGTGGTTTCTGCAACCCCTTCTGAAGCACCTGTCAGTTCCTATCGGTTTCATATATGGTCAAATAAACTGTGTCTTTTTTATTGTCTATTTTACAATGTTGTATTTGCCTCAGCGTTTTGCACTGAGGTCACACCTTCTTCCAGGTTTATGGGGTGAATCATGTATTGCACCTGTCACTATTGCGTGTTGCTCAAACATTTTCTTCCTCACTGTCTAACATTTAACAGATTTAAGAGTTTACAAATGTATGCACTCACAACCCATTCACTACCCAAAACATAATAAAACAACATTCAGTCAGATGATATGAAGTAGCACTGAACTGCACATGTATGTCAATGAGAGAGGTTCGATTTGGTAACATAAATTTTTGGGCTTAGTTGAGGCACCATCTACTGGACAAAAGTGAGAATTACAACTTAAGACATCAAAGTGCTGCATGTACAAATCTGTGTTTTTGGGTAATCACGTAGTTAAAAAAAACAACAAAAAAACAACAACACACAAACCAGGCAAAATAAGTGAAAATGTTGAATGGACAGAGCTCATGTTATATTTTTCAAATAAAAAAATGACACAAGTTCAATGTCATTTGTTATTTGTCTTGATTCTCCATAGTTAAAGTCCCTTCTGCCAGAAAAAAAAACATCTGAATCCAACAAATAATTAAACAGTAAATGAATACTATTATTATGATTGTTGGACGATATGAATGGTGTTTGGTTTTTGCATGCATACAACTTGTCTACAGGTGGTGCTAGTGCACTTTAATACTTAATGAACACAAAACAAGGCTTTTGCCTGCAGCAGTCTAGTCACTTGGTCTGAAATTAGATCCTGTGAGAAGATCTCTCTTTTTTCATTATCATCAGTCTAGCAGGCCTTTTACCACCTTTCAACAAGCGTCTGATGAGTCCCTTTTCCTGTAGCACTCCATCATTGGCTTGATGAGAGACAGGAGGTGGAAGGAGTGCTGGAGAGGGATCAGGGAAAAGTTATGATGACGGATGTATATTGGGGAAAAAAAATCTTATTTTTGCATGTCTCGGTATATTTCCAGGGAGCTGTGTGAAACAGCTGCATGCCGGTGTAGCTGTCAGTGCTTACAAGCAGCAAATCTCTTTGTAGACGTTATGAGACATAGATACAGCATATCGTAGTGGGTGCAACAGAAAGACAACAAACAGTGTTTAACCTGCATTGAACTGGGAATCTAATGTGAAGTCAGTGCACACACTTACTGTTTGGGTCATACTTTTTGAATAAATTAATGTGAGGGTATTACAAGACATTACATTGCATCATTGCAAGTTGCATCAACATTTCTCATCAAAAATCTGGCTGCACGCACACACACACACATACATACACACACACACACACACACACACACAGATGCCTCTGTGATATCAAAACCAACCTCGCTTTTAATTTTTACCAGGGTGGAACATAAAAATACAAGCTTATCCTCACAAATATGAAACTTGAGAGCCGTCATTATCCAAGGAGCTGTAGAGTCGTGGCAACTGGACTTGTTGTAAATTCTTGAAAATGTGTCATCCTCTCATTCAAGAGAGTCAATGGCTAATAATAGCAGCCTGATACTCACAGTGGCTATGTTAACAACCTCACAGAGGTGACATTCTGGACTTTCCAACCAGCCAGTCAGAACTGAAGAAAACGTCCAGTTGCCACGACTGCAAGTCTTTGGATAATGAAGACCTAGACGAATGAGAATCTCCACAGACATCTTAAGAGCCGCTGATTAGGCTGCGGTTACTTGGACACATGAGGCTTAATCATTAATATCTTCTGAAAAATAGACGTTATGTGTAACTATCGAATTACCTCGTCAAATACCATCTGAGTTTGTCTTTATTCTACAACCTAGTCACATAACACATGGATTATAGGTACAAAGTTCTCAGGCATTGGTCGGTTTCATCGGCTTTCTCTTTAAATCCACTTGAATGGCCTAGCCTAGTTTATAAGGAAGAAAAAAAGAGGGATGACAGACAGCTTAGCAGGAATTAAAAAGTGTGAGAGAGTGTTGACAAATGGAGGAGAAAATGAGTGTCATGGGAGGAGAAGTGTGTAGCCATTTGTGTTCTGGGCGTTATTGTCCCTCAATGTCTAACGCTGTGGCTAAATTGTGATGAATTGCTTGCTGGAGTGTGTGTGTGTGTGTGTGTGTGTGGACTGCGACTGTCTATTCTCTGTTTATTTTGTAACAAGCTGAGCGAGATTGTGTGCAACAGCAGTCCTGGCGCGTACAGCCAAGAAGTATTTTTAAAGCAGATGAGAGGAGATGGTGACTAGAGGAGATAATGTGTAGGGGAGGCTAGAAGAGAGGAGCAAAACCAGACACTGAGAGGGAGAGAGAGAGAGAGAATGAGAGAGAGAGAGAGAGAGAGAGAGAGAGAGAGAGAGAGAGAGAGAGAGAGAGTTCACATTGACTGCTATGATTGATCAGATTTCCCTAATTGGCACGTAGACCTCCGAGCCTATGTCCTTCGCCTATATTGAGTGTGCTCAGTGAGTGTCATGTTTAATAAGCCTCCTGACTGGCTTTCTGCTTGTGAGATTGTGCCCTCTGGCTATGGAGTGGCTGCAAAGCAGGGAAGGGAGAGAAGACAGGGGGAGAGAGAAGTGTAGAAGAGGGAGGACAACTTGATTTAATTGTGCAATAGAAGGTGAGCTGAGAATGAAAAAGAAAAAAAGCCTCTGCTATTTACAGTGCTTTTAGAGATTAAGACGGTTGAGTCATGCCTTCATTTCTGTGCTTTGCAGTTCACCATGGTTGGACATCTCTGCCGCCTTTTTCCACCAATACAGTTCCAGTGCCCCGGGCAGGTGCTCAGTTTAGAACCGTTCTGTTTCCACTGACTCCAAATGACTCAAACTGGCTCCAGAGGACTACCACTTCTTTTCTGGACCAGGAAGCTTCATCAAAGGTTGGGGCGCGGTTATTGATACCAAGGGAAGCCATTTTAATTGTTTTAAATTTTATGAAAAACAGAGATGATGAAATTGCAGCTAAATAAGCTGAAGAAAGACTACAGAAACCAGAAAAGGGCAGCTTGTGGCTCTGGAGCTGTGGAGAAGCAGCTGATTCTCATCTGCTTCACAGTTTGAACCCACACGAGCACCCGTCCAAAATCAGCATTGGAGCTGTTCTGGTGTATAAGGGGCATATGTGTAGAGTCTCTATTATCTCTCTGTGTATAAGTGGCCTTTTTTCTGGGTACTTCAAATAGATCTTATGTTCATTTAAAATTGTTTTTTGTTTGTTTTTTTGTTTGTTTTTAATGAATTTTCTGGGCTTGTTTTTACGTTGTGCCAACTGACAAACAAACAAACCTTTTCCTACAACATATACAGCAGAGCAGCTCTGGACCAGGCTTTTTTCGTGTACACAGACCTAACAATCCCCTCACCAGAAAGCACTTGGCGACAACAGCGAGGAAAAACATCCTTTTAACAGGTGGAACCCTTGAACAGAACCAAGCTCAGACAGAAACAGAAAGAGAGGGATTTGCTGCCTTTTTAGCCAGAATGCTTTGCAGGATGAGGCTGTATCCTTTGGGAAAAATGCATGTCTACGCTAAATCCATCCAATAGTTGTTGATATCTCAAGGCTAAAACAAAGAATAACATTAAGCCACATTGCTAACATGGCTAAAACCGCTATGGGCGTTTGATGCAGCAAACAAGCAGGAGAAAAGTCTGTAAAACTTGGTTGTTTATTACACTAGAACACATTGGTCACTCATAAAATAACAAAAGATGCCATAACTGAAGAAGCACAATGAAATCCAGTCATCACTGACATCAAGGGCTTTTCCTGAAGTGACAACAACTGATGCACATCCTAGTGAACCAGAAAGTCCCCCAAAGTTTTAAAATATTTGTGCGAAATATCTCCTCCCATCAGTGAATTCACAGGGTAGAGTTGTTTGCATTTATGTGTAATGGGGTAGAAAAACATGCCAGTTCCCGATGCTCTGCACACTTACACAAATATAAATATTGCATGAGTACACACACACACATGCACACACACACACACATACACAAATGCACCTGAGGCTTTATCAAACCTCCGTCTAATACACCTCACACACCAGTGAGTGTTTGCATGTTTGTTTATGGATGACTAAGACCATGTCTCAGATAAGTACCCAGACTGTGGGTTGGAGTAATAGGCTGCAAATACTTCCATTCACATGCTGATGTGATTATGTGTCTTTTCATTTGATGGAAGATTATTTTGTCGCATCTTTTTCAGGAGGCTTTTAAACCAAACGGAGAGAACAGCACCACCTCCATGCTGATCAACAGCTCAGAAATAACAGCGCGCAGACAGGTTTTATTAACAGCATATGAGGTCTGAAACCCCTAGAAGAGGTGCTCGGGCTAGACAAACTAATCCATCTCTATTATAATTATTCAAAGGAGACTGTGAGTAAAACATGGATTTGTTCTGTTCTCAATCTGTTGACAAATATCCAAATAAGCCGTTTCTCCTGGAGGCTTTGTGAACGAAAACTTTTTTGACAGTTAATAAAAAAACGAAAAGTAGTAGTACAGTAAAAGTAATGTAAACATTTGTTTGTCACATTACCACATCATAAAGTTCACACGTCGGCTTACAGTGGCCTATTTACACATCCATCAGATGCAGCGATCATTAGCATTTTTTTGGAGTTGGGTTTCAGGGGAGTCATTTAGTCTGAAGATCTGTTCGTTGTGCTCATGTATGATTCATGCGGTGGTGACTGTGGCTCAGGGGCAGCACGGCCCATGGATCAGATGCTTGGTGATTTTATCATAGCCCCTTGTAGACTGCATGTCGGGGTATCCTTGCAAATCTTACCAAATCAAAGCAAATCTGCAACTTTGTTTTACCTGTGCAAGATATGAATTCCAAACTTTGCCAGAGGCTGCATCATCACTGTGTGAATGAGAGTGGCTAGTTCAAGCTGGGCTTTGAATGGGAGTGCATGGGTGGACGTGCCTATAGCTTTCAGTGGCCATGGAGACTAGAAAATTGCTATATAATAACAGTCCATTCATCATCCATTTACCATTCATCAAAGTTACAGAGCTTTAAGAGACTCTACATAAGCAGGTTCTAAGAATCCAGCTCTGATCAGAGATCGGCACAGAGAAAAGCCAAGGATTAAAAAGAGAAGAAGAAAAATAAAACTGTAGACAAATTCACACTGATGCTAGTGGAGGCCGAGGTGTGGGAATGTGTTTTATTTGGTCGACTAAATCGTGTCTGGACAAACACAGTGGAACACACAGCATGGGAGGGTGTCGCTGCGGCCGAGAACAAGGTGGGTCAGAGAGGCAGAAACGTGGCTGACGTTCAGAAGCAATGGTCTGACCTTGAACTACAAAGGAAAGCGGAGGGACTTGAGATAACCTCAGCCTCGCTTGGCTCTCACATGGACCAGGGCATGGCAGACGCTGCTGTAACACAAAGCCTAGACTATGTTGAGACATAAGGTCAAGATTTTATAGGTGCTTAAATAAAAATCAAGAGTTTAAGTGATTTAAGTTTAAGTGAAACATTTCTGGGCCAGTGTGTGAGTGGTCGGCACTGTTCCAGCAGACCCAAACAAGAGCGTAACGGTGCAAAGCAGTTGAGATGATGGATGGATGAAACATTTGAGGATGCCTTAGTCCTTGTAACGAATGTCTAAAATGTCTAAATGTCTCAAATTTGTATTCTGTCTCTTTTTCACACAGATTTGGTCTCCACCCAGGGCAAACATCTGTTCCGTTAGCTGCTGAAATTCTCCATTTCTTTTTACAACCTCTTTGCTTAATTAGTCTTTCAGCCATTTGGTGCTGGGGAGGCTGCAGGTGGTGGTTGCATCAGAGCGTTTTATCCCAAAATATTATCTTCAGCTGGACAATCCTAATGGGAGCAGTGGGAGCAGACCCCTAAATAGGTTGAACATTAACTTTCTGCCTGCTTATCACCACTAGAGCATCACTTCTTACATTACGTTACCCATAGCTCACCTGCAACATTGATTTGTCCCTTTAGATTTCCCTTCACACCTGAAAAACTTCAAGCAAAGGGTCAGTTTGATTACCCCGATCAATGAATGTTTTGGTTCATCTGTTTCCCACTCACAGGTGATTCACACCAAACGTGTTCTGCTCAAATGAATACAACCTTCTGTTTCCAGCACGTATTCACAGGTGTAATGGGTTAGAGAGTGGTGTTGGTAAGAGCTACATTTCCCATCGGGAGTGCCCACACTGAAAGGATGCACTCAGAGATGCTCTGGATAAAAGCACCAAATGAATGACAGATGTGGTATGAAGCTATATATGGTACTGGTACAGGCTGTCCATCCCAATCCCACCCTCTCGTCTCTGTTTTTAGTAGCTTGAGTACACTTGAGCGAGACAGACACATTCAAGGGAGTGTTTGTTGTGTATGTTGTTTAGTTACGACTTAACAACATGCAGAAACAGTGGAAGCCCTGTGGCTTTGCTGTTCTTTAAAGCAGAAACTCCACCTCCAGAAATGTTTAACATACTGCCTCAAACATAGACTGTACTAGTAAACCTTCCACTTCAATTCATTTTTTTCTTTTTTTCCTCATATGTTGAATATAAACAAACCTCTTATTTTCTCTCTCTATTTAATAGCTTGGACCGAGGCTCTCTAAGAACAAACATTTTCATCTCTGAAAGCCATTAAGCACTGCGTTCTTCAGACTGTGGGAAGCAGACTTGATATTAGAAGAGAAAAAAAAAACCTAACTATAAATTCACAAGAGAGATTAAACACGTTGTTGAAGGACAGAGAGTTTTGAAGTTCACTTGTAAATGTAAACTGATGACAGAACTGAGTCTTGTTCATTTGGGGACAACTTTAGAAAGCACAAGGCAGCGAACTTGAAGAGAAAGAGAAACACGACGAAAGGTCTACGGCCAAGCTAGCGGCCCCATGACAATGCAAAGCCTGTTCCATAATGAAAGAGACAATAAAAGTGCTGGATGGATGAAAATGAAGCATATTTTCAATCCTTTAAATCCGTACCACAAGGGGCGAAAATGTAACATTTGGCCTGAGGGTGGTGCCACAAATAGACTGTGTTATTATCCGTATCCTGCAGCGAGAAAGGTGTTGAGTCACAGAGAATTGCACAGCAGTTTTCTATATTTTCTTGGGTTGAGGTCTTGGAAAGTGGAGTTTCTGGTGTTCTGATTCACTTAAAGTCACACATTGACGTAAAACAACAATCAGCCATGACTGATCGTCATTTCGGAAAGTTTAGATCAGCACTAAAAACCTTAACTTTCCTAAACCGTGTAGATATCAAAGACAGGAACACAATCATAGTTATCATAAACCTGTCAGGGAGAGACATGAATTTAAATACAAGTGTAGTGTGGTGACAAGCTTTAAATTTGACCTGATAGTGGCACTAGAGGAGAGGTAATAGAGTGACCAAAACCCGCATCCCCAGTACTGCACAGAACCTGATAGTGCTCTGACTACTATCATAAAAAACCTCACTGACTGAGTGATAGAATTCCCTTTATCCATACTAAATGGAGGATCCATATTATTTTACACTATCATGGTTATGACTTGATACAGGTTAACGTGTTGTGTTTCCAGCTTTAATCAAAAAGTCGTTGGCAGTAGAGTATGCTTGTGTATAATTTTTGTTCAGTGAAAAGATGTCGTTTTTGTACCAATGTGTAATTAGTGTGCATACTTGGATACAAGTCGGTGAAGATGCTATGTTTTAATGAACCAAGTGCTTTATACCATAGGTCAAGAGCAAACAGCAGAGTACAAATATGAATGCAAATTGGATTGAGAGCAGGCAAGAATCAAAACACAGATGAAGAAAAACAACTAAAACCCAAATCACAGAAGATTTAAAGCAAGAGACTAAAATGCAAGATACGCTGGGCACCATTATGACCGGGCAAAGAGGTCAATACACCTAATGAAGGAAATGGAACTAACTGAATGAAACTGATAAGTTAAGGGCAAAAATACCAACTGGAATTCGAATGGCAGAAATGATAGGAAAACATCAAGATGAATGGTGCAAACATGATAACATCCCATGAGGATAAATGTATGTCAGAGCAGTGCTGGATATGACACATCACTAACTTCTCAATGGCTGTCATTTATCTTACACTTAGCAAGTGTAGGAATGGCTGCAAATCCAGGTGCAAAAATCACACTGAAACAGCATCATGCTGTGAGTCCATGCACATTTTAATTAACAGAGATGAGATACAGGAGTTGATACAACAGGAAAATGTGCAAACACCCATGTCTGTGCATATGCATGCACGCTAAATTTAGGCAATACGATGCTGCAAATGGACAATGAACAAAGATACAGCTAGTGTCCATCTCTCAGTTGCACATACTGGTAAGACTGCAGCACAGGGACAAATCAAACCACACGTGTGATGTGAGATGCAGAGGTTTCAGGTGACTTCCAGTTTGTCTTTAAAAGCAGAGTGAGATGAAAGGACATCATCCAACATGGAACCTCACAGCAGCACACCAGTGAAGTATTTGATCTGCCGTTACTTTCTAGCATACTGTTTCTCTGCGGAGTCGGTCCCAATTTAAAGCAATGACAGGACACCTCCTGTTCCTTTACATTATGGAAAAGTCTGTAAAATGATGACACGGTCCTTTCTGTAATGCAAATCTGCTGTGTGACAAATACAGTACGGGCACAGCTGGCCAGGGACAGATACAATCTGAGTGAGGTGTCCAACTTCCGTTCCATTCAAATTAACATGATCCAAACAGGCAGACACTCCCCAAGGAAAACCCATCACATTTAGGGTATTCAGTATTCATTGTTTGTCACGTAACACACTTTTGCACTTTTGGAAATTACTCCTTTGCATTTCTGCACGGGCAATAACCTTGCCATAATTACTGTGGGCCTGACAAATTAACCTTTTAATGTGAGAAAGTGTGCACATATGTATGAACGCTTGTCTTTGTGTGTTTTCCCCTCATAAACATGCCATACACATTCACAAACACGCGCACACTCACACACACACACACACATACACACACACACACACACACACACACACACAGTTGCAACAAGGGCAATAAGCACGCACAAAGTCGGCTCATTGGTGGAAACTGCTTATTCCGGCTGATGGAGTGTATAATTCCAACATTGGAATAATAATGATGGTATTGTAATTCAGATGGATAGAGCAGAAATTAGATTCTAGGGCTTTTGCATATTGTCATTATTGGGTTCTGCACCATTCTCCTCGTGAAAGTGAAATGAATTGACAGATGGGGTGGGTTTATACGTCCAACTTCCCTCAGCGACCCTGTGAGTCTCACCTTGCAGCAATTTGTGAGGCTGAAGTGAATCTAAAGTGCATCCTAATGACGTCCAAAATGAATAAGTCACACAAACATGCACACGCATGTGCTCCCAAGTTGAAGTTATGCACTTGATACACAGAGCCACCTTGTCGGTATGCAACCTGAAAGTAAATGGCTGCAATCACATTAAACACCCTCGCAATTACAGAGAGAACAAACAGCATTTCTATACAGCATTTCTCATAGTGCCACTTTGTGGAGCGCCCTAATTGTGCTCTGTTAGCTGCGGAAAATAATCGACGTCGCACTCGTTTTGCCTCTGCTTTTGCATCCAAACAGCTAATCAAAGAGCTGAATTTCCCTTTTTCTGCCGGGCTCAGAACTCTGATGTGTCTTTGAATGAATACTGAGCGTCTGCAGAGCCATCTAAGGCCTTCTAAGAGAGGAATACGATGTTCCTTCTTCTCTCTAACTGTCTCTCACTCGAGGCTGTCGGATGGCCTGTGGCGAGGGTTTAGCTGAAAGAGAATATCCCAGTGTGGATCAATAACATCTTGTGTTATGATTATTAGCACTTAAGGGAGTCAGCTGCCTTTGTATTTTTATTTCTTTTGGGGGTGGGAGTGGGGGGGGTTGTTGGTTGCTGGCAAGCAGACCGAGAAGAAAATGTTCCTGTCAGTCGAGTGAATTCAGCTGTACAGGGACAGGGAGGATTGTTGTCATTTAAGCATTTATTAACCATGACACCGTTCTAAAGCCACAATATAACATCCAAGAGCTCTGGGACACACACCAGCTCAGATTCTCTCCATGAACTTCTCCTGATGTTCACAGATGTCCACAGATGTTCTCTGTGGATGCAGGGATTCATACAATATATGTGACAATGGGAATCACTCAGCAGACAAGTGTTGCCACTATAGAGTCGTAAACAGGTTTTAATCATTTCACTGCAGTTGTACTGCGGTTTGAGAGACACTGACTCAGACCAGGAATTAGTTTTTGTCTCCAATCCAAACCATGATACTACCCTAGGTTTTTTATATATATACCAAAAGATTACACATTTGACACATTTTGAGATTAAAGTATGAGCATCACCTGGCTTGTTCATACAAGGTTGTGAAATGGAGAGTCTGTGAGCTGCAGTGTTACATTGTGCTGGATTTCCATTAGAGAATTGAGGGTTGACTCTGATGGTTATGATAACGATGATTAGCTGGAGATCAGATTTACAAACAGCCATTGGCAGACACCCAAACAACCGACCTTATCAGCCTGTGCAGTCGCGACCGTTCATGCTCAGTGTTTCCAGCCGTGAAGTTCATTCTTGAGCGTCGGGAAGGGGAGATGTAATTCCACTTCAAACTGGACCGTCACAATGGAGGGAGGGCTTTGGTGTGAGCAGCACTGTGCATGAGTAAGTGTGTGAGTGAATGTGTGTGTGTGGCATAATGCAACACAATGGTTATACTTTCGAGCTGAGTCACTCTGCAGATTCGGGACTCATTGCTGATATTCACTAAATTTAAAATGCAAGACTGATTGGCACAGTGAGGGACAGAGAGGTGAGATATGCTCTGTGAGGAACTGCTGAAATTCTCTATACAGTCCTGGGTGCAGTACACTGTATGTTCCAACACTTGTCATTGCATCCAGTTATTGAATTCCTGTGTTAACGACTGCATTGTGGACATTGTCGACAATCACCAGTTATGGCCCGATCCTCATCCCCTACCATCTGCCTCCCACAAAACAACTATTGTGATGAGATGCTTTTGTGTTCTGGTCTTTTATGCCTTTAAGAGCGCTGTGTGTTTGGAAAGCCTAGCTCATCCCTTAGGGGGGACTTAGGGGCATCGCATACCTCCAACACATCTTTATCTGTTTGTGAGGTTGTTGTAAATCAATTCAATTCAATCTTATTTAAAATGCCAGTGCATAACAACGTTATCTCAAGACACGTTATATGAACAAAACAACTAAGCAACATAGACAGAGCAGAACCCAACAAACCTAAACAGGACCCCATGAGCTGCTGTAGCGACGGAGATGAGAAAAAACTGCCGACTACTGGTAGGATTGCAATAGAAGTATGCATATGTAGTACCGGGTCAGTAATAATATGAAGGTCATCTTCATGCTAAACGCCTTGGTTCCAGTGAAGCTTTCTGTTACATGACCACAGTAGCAGCAGTAGGTGGAGGGCCACGGTGAGGGTCCAGGATCCAGCACAGCATCCATGGGGTCCAGGAGGGGAGGGGAGCAAGAGGGGAGAAAGCACCAAGACTCTGGGGATGAGGGGGTCCCCGGTACAATATGTTAGTCCTGCAGGAAATCGTAAGAATAGGGAGAAGTAAGATAGATAAAGAGAGAGAAGGGAAGGGAATAGAGAGGAGGCAGGGGAAGAGAGAAAGGGGAGGAAAGATGAAGAGACAAGAAGGGAGGGGAGGAGAGAATAAGAGAGGAGAGAAAGAGAGAGGGGAGGAAAGAGAGTGACACAGCACTGCCACATTCTAAAGATCCAGCTTCAGTTGATGTGAGCTCCAGGTAGTGACCAGTGCAGATACCCTCACACTGCCACATTCAACTGGCCCAGGGTTAAGGTCTAATTATAGTCTCTTTCACAGAGGAGGGTTTTAAGTCTCTTCTTGAAGGTAGAGAGGGTGTCTGCCTCCTGCACTGAAACTGGCAGCTGGTTCCACAGCAGAGGGCCTTGCTCACCGAAGGCTCTGGCTCCAAATCTACATTTAGAGATTCTTGGAGCCATAAGTGGGCCTGCATTCAAAGAATTCAGTGTCCTAGTAGACCTAACAGGTCTGAGATATAAGAAAGTGCCAGACCGTGATGAGTTGTGTATGTAAGGAGAAGGATTTTTATTTAGATCGTGCAGGGAGGCCAGAACAGGGGAGATATGATGTCTTCCTAGTGTTTGTCAGAACACAAGCTGCCGAGTTTCAACTAATTAATACAAATTTAAGTTCTTTTATTTACCCTCCATGTTCTATTGTCTTGTCAGACTGCTTGTTTTTGCCTTTGTTTAGTTGGGTTTGTGGTGCATATAGAAAGGGGGAACTAGAATTAATGAGCCTCTGAGTAAATAAATAGATTTTGGCATTCTGCTCTCTCTTTTTCCTTGCTCCCCGTTTCAGACAGTTTAATCAGTTCTCTGTTTAACGATTTAATCAACCTTTAAAAAGGTATTTTTTTGTACCCAAACCACTTCACTCATCGAGCCCCTCTCCGGGTCCCAGTCGTAATAAAGCAAAGCAATTCTGCTTAACAGCGAATTAGGCAAAAATGACTTTGAGCAAGGATACGTTATAGAGAGAGAGAGAGATGAAAAATGCCAACCTCAAGAAATCCCTACAAAACCACTTTTGTGTCCCCAGTGTGTTCACCTGGCCCAACATTCAGACACTCTCAGGTTTTTCTTAGTTCAGGCAATTTGTAAAGCTAAAACAATCTCCACCTGGACCTCAAGGGCAACCCATTTTGGAGAGATAAAAGGTCGATCACGCTTGGCCCTTCGCACATTTATCCTCAAATTTGAAGGAGCTGCGGTTAAATCAGACGTGTAATCGCACTCAGCTATTGCTGCGCTCGCCTGCGGGATGAGAACGCTCTGCGCCCACGTCGCCTTTTGTAATTGACGCACAAAGCAGTACTCTTAATGGTGTTTAGGAAAATGTCCGAGAGCTGTCATCACCGCTCTTGCTGCCGGATCAGGGACTCTGAGCTGAAAGTTGCTAATGCTTCCCCGAGGTGTCAGAAAGCAATGCCGAGACACATTGAGCCGTAGCCAGCCTTATTGCCCTCTTTCATCTTCGGTCCCTCTTACCTGTACCTTTGATCTTGCATTTCTGACTTCCCGATGCTCCTGCTCGGCTGCAGCACACAGACCTGTAGACAAAGAGGAAAGGTAGAGTTGCGCTTTTCAGCAAAAGAATTGTAGACACGCACCCACGTAGGTGCACGCAGAATCTCTATCGTCTGCAGAACATCTGCTTGCCATCAAATGTGGCATCAAAGGCCGCTTGTTACTTGGATTGCATTAGCTTCCCGATGTCTCCGCTTTGATACGGTGTGGCATTATTTCCAAGAGTGACACATCCTCCCGCTACGCTGCCTGAAAGTCCGCGAGCCTCAGTCCTTCATGTCCCAACAATAGCGGCAGTCTTTCTGGCTGTCTGGATAATCACATGGAGGCAGATGATGCGCCAGAAGTCCTGCAAACACTGTCTCTCACACAAACTCGCCCAAAGTTACAGCTGCACTGAATCATGGTGCTTAATGTTGCCGGCTGTTACAGTTTGTCCCGATTTTCGTAAAAAGAGAAGGTGAGTTAAGGCGCGCTTATCAGTTCTGTCACTTGAGCAGCAGACATTTTGTTTGTCTCCTCACTCCAAGCAGCTTAAAGGTGTTCGTGGGAGATAAGTGGAGCTGGATTTTTAGTCCTCAGGGAACATCCCATCATGTCTCTTTATGTTGAGCGCATCAGTAATCTGCTGGCATCCTCTCCTGGTTACCATTATCTAAATTAGTTTGGTGGCTTTGTATTTAATGTGAAATTAGCAACTGATACCTCTTTTATAAGACTGAATGCGGCTATTATACTCTGATAAGTCTTTCATAATTAATGTGCAAATGGGTAGTATCCACATGACTCACACTGTTTGTGTGTAATGTGTTTTTCTCTCTTTACTTTTTCTTGATTTTAGTTTCTGAAGAAAGTTTAAAGAAGGTGAGAATGAGTCTCCAAATGTTTCAAATTATAATCAAAGAGGTAAAGTCTGGTGTGGAGAAAACCCCCCATGGGCTGAATAATTTGAAGCAAATCAGATATCTTTGGATATTTCATGATTGAAGTCTGTTTTAATGTCCTTAATTTTGGTAAGTGTGCTATAACTTTAATGGGACAAGCCTCTTAATTCACACACTCCTGATCCCCATCGTATATTTCCATATACATATACCATAGTCATGCACACTAATTTATGTGATGCAATCAATATGAAAGCCGGTTCACTGATATTTAAGGTTTAAGGGTTTCCCATAAAAGGTTTATTGAAACTATACAGTGTTAAATTCTAAGCCACTACAGCATTTCAGTTATGAAGTTAATTTGAAAGCCCAAAACATCTTGCGTGTGAGTTAACTCGGACACATCTAAAGTAATGGAGTTCTGTAAAGGTTAAAGTAAGTAAATTAAAGAAAAATAGGGCAAATAAGCCTTCGGGCAGAGATTATGATGAGACACCATATTTATCTGGACACCTGTGAAGCTACAGCCTGAGGATGGTTAGCTTAGCGTATCTTAGCCTAGCTTTGCTTAGGTTAGTTAGGTGAAACAGCAGGCCTGGCTGCAGCAGAACATCTAAACCTACCTTATAAACAAGCTGTTGGTTGTTGGTTCTTGTTTGGGGTAACACAGTGGTTTTTAAATCACGCCTTGTCTCAAGGCAACATGGTTACTGGTTCGACTCGAGCCTTTCTGTGATCGAGGAGGGATATTCCTCACAAAAGTTGTGCTTTGAGGGGAGGTTCTGTGGTACATCTTTTGGCCACACAACTTTGAAATCTGTGTCAGAAATCATATTTGTAAAGCTGTGACAACATTTGGGGATCACGAATATGGAGATATTTAGCTTGCAAAACAAGTTTTTTTTTTTCATTCATCTCACCCACTTCATCAGCTGTCATTTATCCACTTGTGCGATTGTAGTATCTGCAACTTAATCTGTTTAACCAGTGGTTGGCTTGTTCTCAGTATTTGTTTATATTGATTTATGATCTGAGTTAGCAAGTGACTTACTGAGAAAACTAATCACAAAGGGTGTTATTTATTCAAGGAGGGGCTCCAAAGAAGGACTGTCACATTTGCAGCTATCACACAAATATTTACACACAGAGCTGATATGGGAGCCCATCAAATACCATCGCCCACAGGGATTTTTCTGAAGAGTTTTTGGTGCATGTGTGAGTATGTGTGTGTGTGTGTGTGTGTGTGTGTGTGTGTGTGTGTGTGTGTGTGTGTGCAAGTGTGTGTAATATATTTCCATCTGCACAGTGGCACGGACAGTGGGTGTAGCTTGATGGAATAAGAACAGATTCTACATGAAACTGCGCTCAGTAATGTCAGTGCTTTATTATTATTATCATTATTATTTTCCACAAGAGACAGGGTTGTAATTTCTGAAGAGAAACATCGCTGTTAAATTTTCAGGTATGTGTGTTTTCACCACTTTGAGAAACACAAATCTCTATTGTTTAAAAAAAAACCACTAGATGGATAAATATCAGGTACAATGAAAAAGAAAATACTGTGTATTATTTCAGGCTGATGTGTCCCTTTAAACAGTTGTTACTCAAACCTGACTTTGTGCACGTTTTGCTTTTTAAGCCAGAGCCTGCAGCAGCATGCTCACACTGGCAAAGGCCCTTGTGTGTTTTTAACACTCTACTTTCTTCTGAAAACCCACTTAGCAGGACTAGATTACCAACGGGGCAGAGCGGGCGTGCAACCTGTGGCCCCTTAACTCCCAGGACACCTGTGTGTGCTATTTCAGTCGCATACACATAGAAGCACAGGGCCATGTGGTATTATTGAGCACAGGAGCGCTCTGTGTAAATAAAGCTGTTGTTTGTCTTCCCTCACTTCCTGCTTTTGTGCCTCAACATTTACAGCCTTCAACAAACCCAGTCTCTGCCGCTGTAGTCTCAGAGTCTCACACAGACAAATTATGTAAATCTATTGTCAAAATGATTCAAATGGTTTCTGTTCCCTGGCACATTATCGTCCTTTCTGACAGTTCCAAACAATAGCTTTACTGTTTGGATATTTGGACTATCTTATTCCTAAAAAAGAAAGAAAGAAAGAAAGAAAGAAAAAGTAATATTTCAAAGCTCTTTTCAACGTTCCACAAACAAACTGCACTGATGAGGCAGAACAAAATATTCACCAACACACAGCAGACTATTCTGCTCCCTGGAGGTGGGGTGCCGCCTGCAACATCAAGCACCGGAGCATCGCCCAAAGAAATGACAGACAAAAGTGAAAATGATGAATGCGGCGCAGAAATGGAGGTCTAATTTTCCCCCCACTGTGCACTTTGTTTGCCTAATTAATTTGCCTTGGTACAGGCACTTTGCCCATGCACGGTTAGAGAGAGAGTGAGGGAGAGAACAGGAACGAGAGACGGAGAGGGAGAGAAAGAGAGTGCGTGTTTACTGGTTTCATTGTTTTTGAATACCCAGGCATGTGAGTCTGTGTGAGATTGTATTTGTACTTCACTGACTCCACTGAGTTTTATTTCTGGCCCAACAATAAAATACATGGATTCATTGATAAATCTTTTTTTTTTCCAGACTTTGGTCTAGGTTTTCATAGAAAAACAAAACAAAAAAAAACATACAATTCTGCCTCAGCAAATTCTCATTTTGGATTCCTACTGTTTGATATTTTGTGCTGATTGTTTCTGTTCCATTGAAACTAGTTCAGGATTTCATTTCTTAAATGGGACAAAGGCAAAGACCAAAGGAAAAACCCAAATTACACCACCCCAAAAAAAAAGCCAAACTTGCCTCGTCATCCTACCACCAGTACACAATACAAGTCTGCTCGCAACTTTCATTTACTAAGAGTACAAACTGCTGGTGGGGCAAACAGTGTAATGTATATATAAACCATCAAAGTGCATGCAGCTGTTGAGTAGAACAGCTCAGAGCAGAGTCAGGCAGCTTCAGCTTTTCAGTCTCTCAGGTTTTGCTACTGACTGAATGATTCTACTCTGGCAATGCAGGCGGTGTCACTCACTTGCAATAACTTAACTTATATTTATCATTAAAGGGGACCTATTGTGCAAAATTCACTTTTTTATTGTTTCAATGTGTATATTTGTGAACAGTGACCCCCTAAAAGCAAGTTTAGTAAACCGCTGTAGTTAAAAAATTTGTCTCTAAACGGTCGGTTTGATTTCAGTTTCCTTGTTGCATAACAAGGAAGTCAGTTTGCACAGTGCTGACCTCGCCCCCCTCGGAGGAGAGGGATCCTCATGTTTATCATATTTATCTCCCACAATCAACCTTTGCCATGGTTATGGTACACCATCCTCATGTCTTCTGCCTGGTAGGAAGAAGTGGGTGGAGTATGTGGAGCTCATTAGCATTTCAAAGAAAGGCACTGAAACCGAGCATTCAGAGCAGGGCTGTCAAACTGGTGCATAGAAAAGCTGTTTTTTAGAGCCGTATCGTACATTAAATTTAGACATCAAGGAACCTTGTCAACAAAGGAGAAATGATCATCCTACATCTCCTTTAAATCCCATCCATCCATTATCTTACCCACTTTCTCACGAGTTGCAAAGGTCTGATGGAGCCTATCACCAGCAATCACAGGACATTCACTCTCACATTCACACCTATTGTGAAATTTCCTCAATATGTGTGCATCATTTGAATTTTTTTACCCATCTAAGTAAACAAAACTTCTTGCAGTAGTGAGAGCAGCATAAAAATAAAATCCCAACATCAACATGTGTAGAAATGCAACATAACACTGAAGCCACAGAATCCTAGCTGGCCAAACTCTGCAGATAGACTCTCTCTGGACCTCTATGAATCAGGAATTGAGTGAACCGGTTTCCAGTACCTGGATAAATATTTCAAGAGCGGCCCTCGCTGCAATGAGCAGAATTCACTGCTCAGTGCAGAAGTCCACACTGCGAGTTATCAGAACAATACACCCAAGTGAATCAGGCAGCACCATAGCAGAAAATTGTCTAAATGAACATTTGTACCAGCAGAATCATCATCAGTGATGATTTGATGAGCACCACAATATGGAGAAGCAACACAAGAAGTAAAATGTGTTAAAATACACTTTCTGTCGGCAAGATTCTCCCTTCTGATTAATTTCTAAGAGTCCACTTCACACCACGATGGCAGAGTTTGTAAGGCTTTTATTTCACTGTGTTAAGATGCCAGAGGAAGATTTATTCCTTTATATATTTTTTGAATGCAACCAACTTTAATTACACAGTTTATTTGTAAATGCTTTTACAGCCACAGTGAAAATTCATTCAAATCAGTGAGAAAATTGCTTTCACTTTTAATGCTATTGTCAATCGGCCTTTTTCACAGTCAAAGCAAGAAAACCACAGGTATTACTAATAACATCAACCACAGGTCCCTTATACTCAAGAGCCTCAGTGAACCCCGGACCCTGGAACTGAGGCAGATGATTGAAAGTCAGCATCATTTCATGTGGTGTTTGCTCCTGTGCTTTTTATTAAACAGCCTGAAACATTTTTATGTATATGTGATTTTAGAACTAATAAGCTCAGAGCAGCTCTTAAACTGGTTTCTATTTCTCACTTCATCACCACGCTGCTAATACAACGAACAAGCGTCCCTGCAAGAATACATTCATGAAATTCCTGAATTTCTCAAAGGGAACTTCCCAGAGGGATAAAGAGGGGTAAAGATTCTAACTACTGGATTTATATATCGATCTACAAATATAAGCATTATAAATGAGATATCCGGGAGGGGCTGGAAGTAGAGATGCTGCTCCCCTTCACTGAGAGGAGCCAGCAGAGGTGGTTTGGACATATTGCCAGGATGCTTCTTAGACACCCTTGGGCAGATGTGTTCCAGACATGTTCATCTGGGAGGAGACCCGGGGGCAGACCCAGGACAGGCTGGACAGATGATTTCTCTCAGATGGTTTGGGAATGCCTTGGGATCTTCCCAGAGGAAGTGCCCAAGGAGTGGATTGCCTGAGAGTTTGTCCGATAAATGGCGGAGAACAAAACAAAATGAAATGCAGTGCAAGTTGATATTTTCACCATCTTTTCCATGAATACAAACCAACAGTTGCCTGGACAACACTTTCTCTCTCCTAATAACAGATGTGCAGCACCTAGTTTTTGCACAAAATAAATCCATTCACTCTTGATTTCAGACTTTACATGTACATTACATGTACCTCAATCTCTGGCATGAAAGTCTTGTTCCTTGGCCAATGAACCATTAACCTCCTCTGTACATTCTTTCTCTTTCACTTATTTTTGACACATGAATGATGGTGTAAAAAATGCCACTGAAAAGAAACACTGGGCTTAAAAAAAGAATGATGCCTGCCAAGACTCTGCATGCGTGGAGCAGTGGGTGTGAACTCGCTGGCTCGAGAGCAAAGAAGTCGATCTAAAAATGAGTTTTAGCAAAGTGGTTGGCAATAATTAGAACGACAACAAAAAAGCAACAAACATCAAAACAAACGTCATGTTGCTCGAACAACACTTTGTGCTGAACGCTGCTTACCCCCCACCCCCCACACACATACACACACCTCTCCTATCTCCACTGTCCCCCCCTCCTCCACCCCCCCCTCACAATGAATGGCGCTGGCTATTGATTCTCCCGCAGGGGGATGATTAGCCCTAACCTGTGTCAGAGTGCCAAGTCAGGGCGGTGATAATGCCTTCACTCAATGCACAATAACAACTCAGGTGCCCCAGGAGCAGCGTTGCTCGCCGCTCGCCTCGTGCCCTAGCATGCTAATTTGCACAGACTTGTGATAAATGCGCGCTGTCATTGCCGGCGAACAAAGTCGGCCTCTCGGCAGCGCGGCGCCAAGGCCGATCCGATAAGCCACATCAAACAAACAGGAGGGAGTGGGCTTTATTTATGCAGCGCTTCCGTGTGCCGTGCAGCCTACATGCGACATATGGCGTGCGTAGATACATGTGTGCGCTCATATCTGTCAACGCAGCTGCAAACAATGCGACGCCGGTACCGCGTTGCTGTTTCCACGCTCCTTAACAGCCAGCGCACAACCGACATACCTCTGACACCTCATTTGTCTTCATGCGCCCACAGGAGAGTCCTGCTCAGGCCTGAAATCACAGCTCCGGGGTAACCTTCCTGGTTTCACATTGAGCCTGAGCTCTGTACCCAATCCGAGCGTCCTGACGGTAAAATTCTCTCCTTTTCCCTCGCTCACACACGTGCACGGTGCACAAACTTGTCACAATCTCAAAATGCACTCAGTGTAACAATGCAATAAAGACGTTGTTTACTCTGCCGCAGTATTGGCATATCCATCATGATGAAGAGGCTCGTCAAACAGCAAACATGAAGACGTAAACAAATGGTGGCCGCATACGTGGCTTTCAGCGAGTTTTAGTTAGTCAGCCGCGACACGTGTGCAGACACGATGCGTAAACCTCTCCACTTTGATAGAGCATGCTCTTAAAGACTCATAGCGAAGGACAAGAGAGCAAAGGCTTCATAAATCAAAAGTGACTGACCACCGCAGCTTGATGGGAGAGGTGACAAAAAGCAACCTGACAAATCGTCACCAAATCTTTGCTCCCCCTCGCCCATAAACCCTGAATAAAACTAGACAAATGGGTTTTAAATGTGCTATTTATTATAGTCAGTGTGTGACGGTCAGATGCGCAGCTGACATGTTAAGAGGGAGGAGGAGGAGGGGGAGGCCGTACAGAAGACAGATAAGGTAAGAACAGCGTATCTTTCTGGAAACATCATGCTCAAATGTCTCAAAGCACTCCATCGACGGGTTAGGTCAGGTGGTTTGTGATCGTGGGTATCCTCTATAGGGCAGATGTACTGTAAATAACCATCAAACCAGTCCTGGAAAGCAAATTTACTCGTCTGGTGTGCAGTACAGTACTTAAGCACTTTGTTGAAGTACATCACTCGTCATCTTTCTGTCTGATGCTGCTTTGCATTTCTCCTCCACTTCATTGGTGTGATAACTTCAGTTACCTTGCAGGTCCGGCTTAATAATACAAAACACAGTTACAGTGTGGTAATATTTTTTTTATTGTCATTTAATTATTAATATATAAAGTATTTAAAAGCCCTCCTCCATCTGCTGTAGCATACATTCTTTTGGGCCATGAGCGATTCAGCATATGAAGTTCAGTGTTATATTTTGATGCTAATACCCTAGAGGAACATGTTCGGGCCTTTCTGTGTTGAGTTTGCATATTCTCCCCATGTCTGTGAGGGTTTTGTCCAGGTACTTTGCTTTCCTCTCTAAAAACTGAAAACATGCATTTTTACTTTGATTGGAGACTCTAAATTGCCTCTAGATGTGAGTGTGAAAGTGAATGCCCTGTATGCACTGGTGACCTTGTTTATGGTGTACTCTCCTCAGTTCCTCCTGTTACTCATTACATCTAGTTCAACCCCAGCAGCAGATAAATGGAACAACATCACGGCCACGTTATTTTCTCCTGTTGGGAAACGGCACGGTGGCTAATAGTGACACTATCTCAAACCACTCTACAGCTATCCTAGATCTCCTCTTCTACACCCGTCGCCGTTTCACAAAACTAGGCACTTCATTACTGCACGTTTCCCAGGTGAGCTTTAACACATTTCTGACCCGCTGAAAAGTGCATCCGGCACTTCGACAGACTTTGTCCTGTTTCTTTCTGTCCCAGTTTTAAATTTCAAAGATTAGATGACGTTTTTGGGCACGTCTGTCTGTCTTTGAGAGCATGCACATCTCCGGCAACCTCCGCTACAACATCATCCTTATAATTCATATTTAAGCCTTACATAAGAGCACACCGCCGACCCGAAGGACCGAAAATCAAGCATAAATGTCAAAACCTCTCATTTTTTGGCAGCTCCTCAAGTTAGAGCCACCTGCTGCCTCTCTCAAACGGAGCTGTCTCCCTGACTACCCAGGAGCCAACATGCTACAAATTAGAAAAGAAAATTGGATAAATGAACACAGATACTTTTGCACCAGGGGTCACTGACAGCTTTGACGAGCATGAAAACGGTTTACACGCCAGGTTCTGGTCTCGGTCACGTTAAGCACCATGTCTGGACGGCGGTTACACAACGGCCTCCAATAACGAGGAAATACTTTCAGCACTCTGTTGTTGTCGTTCCCTTTAGCTTGTCGCCCACAGTTATTTCAACGAGTCTCAGCAGCTGCCATCAGTCATGAGGTGATTGCTGCAAGGCCGCCGCGAAATACAGCGCTTCCCTGTTTACTGAATTTGGACAAATGTGCTCGGTTGCAGTACAATGAAGTCGCAGTGTAATGGGCAAACGCGGGGTGTGGGTTTCCACACAAAGACATACAGTACAAAGACGATCTGCTGGCAGCGCTGGCACTCGCCGTCAAAATGAGACCGCGCAGCTAAAGAGGGAAGGGAGCTTTTGAGGGGGAATTTGTGATCCTCTTGCTCTTACAAATAACCAGAATTACCCACGCAAACACACACAGACAACAGCGTCTAAGAGGGCTTTATTTACTCTAGCCGAACGACACACACACACCAGTGTTGACTCGCAGGCTGAAGCACATGTATTTCCCAACCTCTCTCTCTCTCTCTCTCGCTCTCTCTCACACCCACATAAACACATGTATGCAGAGTATTGATACGCACACACCTAATCAGCGATCCTCTTGGAATGGATCGCGCATCTGAAATGAGACAAAGGGGGAGGAGGAGGTGGAGGAGGGGAGTGAAATCAGATTTACAAGGCCTGTTCCAGCACCAGTCAGCAACTTCATTCTCCAGCTTCAGTGATGCTCTACAGCAGTGACGCACACGCACACACACACACATATACAGACAGACAGACACACACACACATACACTTTGATGTCTTTTTCTCAGATGTAAAGAAACAATATGCAGGCTCGGCTCTGTGTTTGTGTTGGGAAATATTTTTTTCTTCCCAGAGTACGTTGGGATGCGTTTAGTTGCAACTGCAGGAGAGATGCACAGATGAATGATACCAAGCGATTTAATTCAAAGCTCTGTTTTCTTTTCTTTTTTTCTGATGCTTAGTCATTATTCAAATGTGCAAGCTGAGGGCAAACACACAACGTGGGCACAGATTGGTTGGAACATGCACCGCAGCATTTACATCTCTTGATTCTTGACAAACGAGCTTTGTAGGTTTTTTTTTCTGCACGTTGACCTTTACTCACTTCCCAAGTGGTACAAAACAACAAAAATGTGTTTTTAATTCCCCGCATTGCAGATCCCCCCCTCTCTCTCTCCCCAAGCTGCAACAGACAGATGTTAATAGAGAACTTGTCGAATGTGTTTCATTAATTCAGAGTCATCTGTAAGACACGAGCAGCGCGGCATCTCTCACCAGAGAAAAGTCAAATGCTGCTCATTCATCTTACACATACACAGAACTAATAAATTAAGATTGCTTTGATTCCTCCCCCATCGTTTTCATCTCTGAGGCCGAGCATGTACTTCTGTCTGATCTTTGAGGCCCTCGCAGTTTGAAGGTCTTTTTTTTTTTTCCTTATTTTAATCTTTTTTTTTTGCGTCTCTATTTTTGTGTATGGGCTTCACTCCGCTTGCTGCTATTGGGATTATCGTCTCCCCTTTTCGGAGTGAAAGATTGAATCGCTTTCTTTGAGACGAATTTGCGTAGCACTTTCTTAAGAGGCTCGAGACATGTTGCGGAGGGCGTTCATGAATAAATGAGCAATGTTTATAGTTGCGTCGCTGTAATGCAATATTCATCCAGCACAGTTGGGGTGTCAAAATAAATGTCGCTGACAAATGTTATGTGAGATTCAAGCAGCAATATTTAGCACAGGGCTTTGAATACGTTTCATATGGGGATGGTCAACACAAAACACATATCAAACGCCACTGTGCCCCCCACGGCCATTCAGGCTAGAGCAGAGCTGAATACCAAACTTCTTAAACCTATCATGTTGTTGTAAGTGAAAAACAAAATGGTAATGTCTTTAAACAGCCCATATATATATATATATATATATATATATATATATATATATATATATGCATAGATCTTTCTAGATGCTGCAATGGCCCGTCAGGAAACGAAACACTGGGAAATGGTCGTGTTACAACTCGTTGGACTCATTTAAACAGCATGGAAAAAGATGTATCTCTTTATGGTGGATTCGGCTGACTGTCAAGAATTATGCCTCGATATGATAATCACTGCGGGCACACGCTCAAAGTTTATATGATGAAATAAATATTTTAATAAATAAAATCTCGCTGAGAAATGGTCCAGGCTCAGTGGATTCCATCAGGAAAATAAAGATGTCAAAAGGACATAAAATGTTCTGTGTGCTGGTCGCAGAGAAACATCTAAGTATCAGAGTGAGTTCTAGTAAATGGTCCATCATCTATTCTAATAACAGATAAACTTGCAGTGAATGTTAACAGCCCATCTATTATTAACAGCTAAAAATGCTTGTCACAGATATCACAGAAAAGACAACAGAAGGCTGTTGAAAGCGGCAGAGTTTCTTCCTCAGGTCCACTATCTCTTTATTGTATTTGTTTTTAATTTTTTTGTTTGAAGTATTTTTGTCACGAGTCACCTGAACATCTGATTTGTCTCAATGAACAATTTAGCACTGTACCTGTGTTTCAGAGCCGACCAAGTCTACAGGTCTGCAAAATCATCAGAGGAAACATCTGTAGCACATAATAACTCCTCATTTTTAAGCATTTATTAAGCAATAATTAAGACATTTGTTAATCATTAGTAAACAGTTGACTCTTAATTATTTCTCATCAGTTAATTACTCATAGATGTATGCGTTAATGCTTTGTCCATGGTGAATAAGTCCATCTAATAGCCATTAGTTAAGCGTGAGGGTTAACCCTAACCCTAGCCCATTATCTAACACATTGGTTAATCATTTGTACAGATTTACCTCTTAATCTTTTCTCACTATTTAATCCATAATAAATACTTTATATACTGTCTTTAGTCATCATTAGTACATCATTACTTATTCATCAAAACTCAAGTATTAATATTTAAAAGTGTTATGTTATACGCACCAAATTCTTAATACGCAATTGCACTTATACGTGACCACGTACTCGACTAATGATTTGTTACTCATTTGTTAATGGGGTTAGTTCCCAGTATTGATCAGTTACTAAGCACTTGTACATAGTAGTTATAGAATATGTTAAGCAGAGGGTGTTTATGGTCACCACATGACTGCCACCCTACATGGATGCAATATATGTTCCTCTAAAGGTTAGGTTAGACTTCTCAATGCTTTCCTTGCCTTAAATACATTAAATAAAGTATTTGCTGAGGATTAAATCATGAGAAAAGTAAGAGGTATGTGTGTACAAATGATTAACCAATGCTTAACTAAGTATTAACACATACGTCTACAAATAACTGATGACAAATAATTAAGATCAAATGTGTTAAATAATAATGAATAAATAAAAGCTAATAAGGAGGAGTTATTCTAAAGTGCTACCGAAACATCTCAAAATCAAGGGGATCAAAAGTGGGATTCATCTTCTAGAGAACAAAAACAAAGGAAATAGCTCTTAATATTTCTTTTTGCTTTGTAGTATGCACACAGTATAAACACAATATTCAAACACGTCTTGTTTTTGCACTTTGCCTGGACAGAACTTTAAATTGAAACTCTTCCAAGTTCACCATTATTCACCCCCAAGTGTTATTTAGTCCAGGGGAAATACAGCTCAGATCTTTTCTCACTGTCTCTCCATCTCTGGCTTTCTCTCAGTTTTTTTTCCTCTCTCTCTCTCTCTTTCTTTCTCTTTCTCTCCAACTGATTTGGCCTGTAGTTGTTGCAGGTCTGCGTGAGTGAATAGACCCTCGCCTCGTCAATAAAGCAATCATTAGAAGCAGATTGAGTTTGTGCTGGTGTACTGACAGTGCATTGGATGGGGGTGAATGCAGGAGGGGGAGAGGAGCGAGGGAGAGATGGACGCTGATGTGAGATTCGATATTTTGATGCGTGTCGGCTGAATCTGTCTCAGCCAATTTAAGTGATGGGAAACACTCATATTGGTTTTTTTTTACACACACACACACACACACACACACACACACACACAGAGGGGCTTTTGTATCTGCTTTCTAATCACACAAGCTTGTGCATAATCACAGATGTGCACGTTTCTGAAGTAAACAAGTCCCTTCTCCTTTGTCTTTGAGCCATTCTCTTAAACACCTATACATCTCCACAGCCGATTTTAATTAAAACAGAACAAGCAGTTGTGGATATTCACACTCTGATTCTCATTCCCAAGCCTGTAACACTTAAATACTTTTGCTTTTTGTAAGTATAGTACACAGTAACAAGAGTGCAATATATATGAATCGACTAAACAGACGAAATGACGACAGGACAGGCTTGTTTTTTTTCCTGGATTGCTGACAGTTTCTGTATGAACTAATCACAATAATGTGAACACACAACACAGTTCTGTATTTTCAGTTCCTCAGTCCATTATAGCACAGTTGAAGTCTGATTGCACTTATCATTTCTCTCAAGCATGCAACACTGACTGACTTTGTATTCAATAAATTCCCTTTGTAAATGAAGTACTATTCTCAGCAGTACACAGGTTAAATTATCAGCTTTCATAATTAATGGAACATGAAAATAAGATAAAATAAAATGTTTCTTAGCATTCAGTATATGGTACTTTTCTCTGAGTTTCTGTAATGATTACAGGTCACTTGTATAAAAAGCAAAATCATGTTCATGAACTTGGACCTGGACCTGGACAAGGATGCTACTAGCATACAAACGGCATACAATTAAACTAATTGTACTAATTACTGTACTTCCTCCTAGATGCATACGATGCCATCATCAGATCTTATGAAGCCAATTTTTATGAGGACATAAATCTCAACCACCTTAGAGACATTTATTTTCACTGACTTCCTGTTACTGAAATGAGTTTGTGTTCTCCATCCAGGCAGCCACGTGACAGGCTGCATGACCTAAAAGACTCCGGAGACCCAGTTAGGACTCTGCATCAGTGCTGGAGCTGGATGAAGGTGTGAAAAAGCAAATGCAGAAGTAACCAAAACCCACAAGATTGTCTTTTACAAAAGGGATGCGGAAATCATCCCTATGCAGGCATCATGCGCAGAGATCCAACTCAAACCGTGGAGTCTTGGCATCTCTCATATAATACACACATCAGTTACGGTTTATACAAGAAATAAGAAAAAGAACAAGAACTGAGAGAAGAAGTCTTGAGTCTGTATTTATATTATGACCTTGCCTGTTATAATGGCTTCATTTTTCTTGAACTAAACATAAACAGCACTCCTGACAGCAGTTATTCTTTCCATTGAGATTAGTTGCTTATTGATAATGCATATGAGAAAACTCATGTTTTTTCCTTTCTAAACAAATATTGATATATGTTTGAAATGCCTGTTGTTGTTTCAATTTGTTTACTTCAACCTGTGACAGCCTACATTACAGTTACATCACAGGACACTCCACCAGAGTGGAGTGTCCTCTATTCCAGGGACAAAATCCTTACCGTGCGGTTTCATAACAAAACACTTGTAAGTTGGAAACAGCAAACGAATATGGAGCGACATAAAAGACATTGTGGCAGTGGATCAACACCTCATCAACACCTCTGTAGGGAACCAACATTGAGCAAAATCCTGGAGGAGTCCTCAGGAGGATGGTTCCTCCCAAGGTTTCTTCTTCTCAGAGGGAGTTTTTGGAGAACAGCATCTTGTAGTACCACGGCTCAGAACCACAATCCACCCAGGTGTTGAACTGACCTGCTGCTCAGAGGATTTGGCTGGATTTTAGGTCTATTTGACAGTCTTTCATCACATGTGATATCAGCTCAGTGTGGTAACAAATGAATTGGATGGGAGCTTATCTCTTATCATCTGTGTTTTGTATCAAAGCTATGGAAACAGAAACTGCCCACAATGTTTTCTTCACTTAAAATCAGAACCAGATTAAAAAAGGTATGCAATCTAATTCCAGCTCCTTTGGTCGCTTATCATTTTAACACGAGATTTTAGAAGCAAACTCAGGAGGCTTGCTAAGTTTTTGTTTCATCAAGGGTACTGCTTCTATTTATTCACTTGCACTTCTCCTTTTGTATTATCACTGTGGTGAGAAATTTAGAGAGGTGCGCTCATGGTCAGACCAAGTTGAGGAGGTTTGGATTTTAATAGAACATCTGCTGATGAATCCGTCCCTGGTCTCAAAGCCTACGCTTCATTCAAAGCAGCGGCTGAGACAACAATGGTCCCCTCTTTAGAGCTGGTTGCAAGTGCATATTTGAGAAACACACACACACACACACACACACACACACACACACACACACACAGTTAATATTTGTAACACATCTTGAATAGAGAAACAGATTGAGCTTGTAAGATAGGTTTGTGTAATGCAGTGCAGTGGAGTAGGAAGTACATATATCTACTGCAAACGTGTAAAAGTAGTGTATAGTAAAGATGCACTTGAGTGCAGTAACAAAGTATTTGCACTTTGGTACATTTCACCACTGAGAACAGGGGCAGACAATAATCAGACTTTACAGCAATCCCTCCAACCCCCACTCCTCCCCTCCATCAATAGCCTCTCAAAACCCTCCCATCTGTCTTTCTGTCTTGGTCTGAGCTGTGAGTCCCTGGGGCAAAGCTCGGTCAGTGATCAGCTGTGATTTCTCCATGTTTGAAATGCAATCAGCCCCAATTGTCTGCGCTCTCTCTCTCTCTCTCTCTCTCTCTCTCTCTCTCTCTCTCTCTCTCTCTCTCTCTCTCTCTCTCTCTCTCTCTCTCTCTCTCTCCTGACCCTCTGGCAGGGTACTAGCATCACCCCGTCGCTGAAGTCTGTACAGTCGAAGTAGAACAGCAGGGCTTATGAGGAAAAAAAACCCAAAAAAACAGGGAAGTTTTGGCAAAGTTGGATGATAAGTGTATTTGTATGGCTGTTGCGCTGCTGCTCCCATCTGCAGAACCATCATGATTGAGACAAATGTGTGAGAAGACACAACTTATTGCCTAAGAGAAGGATTCTCCTCCTCCTTAATGTGAGTTAATGCCACTCTGCAACAGTAGCAGGGAGTAAATATCAAACGAAAATGGCTCTTTTGCTCAAAACTGCAAAGTTTGTGGCTGAAAAATTGCTCTGTTACCGGTAGATTATGACTTTCCTTCTGGAGACATCATAAGCTCCCCTGCATACTAAAATACCACAAAATAACCAAACTGTGTAGCAAACAAGGTCATGGGTCAACACACCCAAACCATTAAACTGTTCAATTATCTTTTTAATGGACCATTGATTTTTTTATTTATATATATGTATGTAAACCCCATGCTGAGGTCATATCCACAGTTACCAGAAATGCACATACAAAGTGTGGGTAAGGTTTCCATTTTAGAACCTCCTCAGGATGAAAACGCCAAATTTTTTTATGCTTTTTGGTCTGGCAACTTATTTTATGAAGATATTTAATCTGACATTTTCTTTTCTGACACATTTTGAGTGACAACTTTTTGTTGATGTCTGACAACTTACTTTAGGAGGATTTTTAGTCTCATACTAAGCTTTATACCAGAGGATGTCCTAAAACAAACACCTTAAGCAAGACCTCAGTTGCATCTCTGCTATTAGTTACCAATTACCAATGCATCATCATTTAATTGAAATTTTATACAGAATAATGATGAACTTGTGATTGTCCACAGTCACTGAAGTGACACCATGTAAATGTCAAATCTTTATCAAGCTTCATCGAAAATGTATTTTTCAATCATAAATCCTCCTCAGAGGAATTCAACTAAAACTACACAAAATATATGTAAACAAACTATCTGTCGCAGTACCCTGTTATTATTCATCGCTTCTAAAATCGTACTCAGGAGACAACCAGACAAGGTCTGTGAGAATTCACTCTATTACAGAAACAAATTCAATATTACTGCAGTGAACATGATGCATCAATAGCCGTCCAATTATATTACCATATACATTACTCTGTAACATATCTGCTTGTATAATGAAAAGTTTTACCTCGGGTACTGCAGGTGCATTTCGACGCCAAAACATTTCTATAGTGTATTTTATTTCTCCTCTCTGCTCCGCTTTCCCCCCTCATCTGAAAACACATCCCGACTATCGGTTGTTTAAGGCTTTGGGATACAGTGGGGTTTCTGAGAGCCTTTCTGTCTATAACAATTCTAATGAGAGCAGTGACATTTAACCCAAAAGCTCTGGGCTGTAAAGCCAGAACAATGAGCTGAGGGCTACACTTTGGACATTTGGCGAATTATCCGTGGGTTTATTTCCAAAAGCAACACCTCTCTGGCTATTTGCTCTTTGGCTCATATGAAAACATTGATTACAGCTTTGTGGAGCGGCTGATGCGGTCTGTTAACGCATGAATCAGATCATGGTGCAAATCAGCCTGCGTGGAGGCGTGGATGCAAAACGGGTTAGACAACCTTCATGAAATGTCAGACGCAGCAGGAGGGCAGAGCAAATAGCTCTTGTTCTGCCAGTGGTCTAAAAGCTCAAAGTCTGACGGTGTTTCACTTTGTTCAAGTCACATAACAAATCTGACTGTTACATCAGAGTGGGCGAAACAGCCTTAAGAGGGGAGTTGTAATAGCTGCAATGTATTATTCATGGGCACGCACCATAAAAAAAGTTGCGCTTTAAAAATATTTCAAACCGAGGGGAGCGGTATTTCTTACAAATGATCTCCCACCATTTTTTTTTCCGGTGAATCTGCCATGTTAAATCAAAGGGGATGATGCCTGTAACTGCGACCGGTAAATTCTGGTCGGCGTTTATCGTGCACCTCGGGTTTCGCTGCATCTTTAAAGTCGACGGAGAGCGTAGAGGGTGCTGTCATTGTCACTGTGAGCGATGCACGCCTCTTGTAGTTGCGTTGCTATCATGCTACGTAGCGTGTCATGCTTCAGTCACTGGTATGTGTCCAATATCGGTGTCTGGACTTGTGCCATTTCTCCCCTTTGCCTGTTTTTTCATGTTCCATTTAACGTGAATCCAATTTTGGTACTTGTGTACAGCGATCTCGTGTGCATGAATAATATGCCCCCTCAAACGTAGTAATGCGTGTCTTTGTGCATGTAATAGGCTTCGGAGGGAAAACATCCAGCACACTACAGCGGTCCGGGGCAGAGACGTGTTTGACGTGTTCGTTTATTGCCTGTGCAATTGCGCTATCTGCTCTGCACGTTTGCTTTGGAGTCTCAATGTCACACAGGCCCATGGCTCCTAATCTCTGAGACGTATATATGTGTTTATTGTCATGGATACCATGGGCGAGATGTGAGGAGGGGAGGGCTCAGGGAGTGCGACAATAATGGGAAATCACGGCTTTCATTCTCACATTGTCTATCTTTTTTCATTCCTGCCCCTTGTGTTATTGTATTTCTTATATTTTACTATCATGTGACAATCTCTTGGGCGCTGTGCAACACCCAATTCAGAATGATGGACTATTGTAAGTAGCACAGTTATGGCGGGAAACACAGAGGCCACGCTGATACAGATCTACAAGTCTGTGTGGCGAGCAGCACCATTCACTTATCACCTCATCTCTAAATGCTTTCTGGGAGTGCGTGTTTTATCCACAAGGCTCATTCCCTCACCAATATTTCACTGAGATATGACCGTGACACCAACAGCAGGCTCCATTAATACGTCGTGGCTCTTCGGCGATCACGCACGCTGCCCCTCCACTTTGACTTATAAAGCTCGTTCGCACAAAACTCCATAATTTCTGAAGTCGCTACTGGTCTCTCGACAACGGGCTAATTGGATGGCTGACCCCGCTGATTGAAAAAGCCCACTCAGCGGTTTAGAAAAAAACCCAAATTCTATCAGCAACTACAAAGCCTAACCAAGAGCTGTCAGCTGTCAGTAATTTACAGAGGGGTGACGGAGCAAGAGGGAAACCCTCTGCCAGCATCCGTCCACAGAGCAGATTCAAGGTCTTCAAAGTCCCTGGATGAGGAGCAATTTCACCAAACGTACCCACTCGTTTGGCGAATGAACGATGTTGGTGGAGAACTCCGTCCAATACGTTGCTACAAAAATCTTCCATTGACGCTCAGGACAGTTAAAACCTAATGGCAAGGAAAGCCGTAACATATCTCATGCCCTGCAGGAAAGCATTATACCTGCTTTTATTTCTAACCCCATCTATTTATCCGAGCGTTTCATTACCTCGATTGAGGTAGAGAGGAAGAAAGACTGCATTTAAACTACCCAGATGATTTCCATTAAATTTGGTGGCTGTTTTTAAGCACAGGCTGAGAGGGAACACCTTAACTTTGGAGGTTAATGCTAATGAGGAGGCCAAGTCAGCATATATTTCTTTCGGCTATGCTAATTTGAATAAGCATCACCTGCCGTATTAAAAGTCAGCCGGGGTTACAGTATTTCAGAAAAGCAGCTGTGACGTGAGGCCCTCACAGAGATACCAGATCTTCTTTTTTTTACTTTTTTTGCTCCAGCCCTTCTCTTCACAGGCATCTCATTAGCTCCCGTCACTGCTTTATCTTCTGCTGGAGATGACTTTGCAACAATCCAATCTCGCCACACTGTAGCCTTCAGACCCTGCTGCTCCACTTTTTTTCTTTTTTTTTTTACTGCACACTCAGTATTGCTCAGAATTTCCTTTCATATAACTCGTCCACTGTGTCCCTTCATGGTACTGTGAGCTCCAGGAAATATTCGGTCGGCTGCACCTCTGACAACAACAACAACAAGGCTGGCTTTAAGGTGGTGCTCACTATTTCCTCCGGGATTATCAGCTCTTTACCCCAAAATCTGCCTCTTTCTGCCCTCTGCCCTGCTGGGGTTCACATAGAATATTTCGCCTCGAAACGCTCCGACTGTAAAATATTCCTCATCTTTTAAGATTACCCGCAGCCTGAAACTGACTGAATACGTGTATCCATTAAAGGCAAATGGCAGCAGCATGGGAAGAAAAAAAAATGGCATCAGTTTCCTTTTCTGTCGCTGCTACTTCAGATGACAACTGATGGATGTTCTTGTACACTTTCCGAGACCTTTAAAAGAACTCCAATGTGGCAAATTCCCAGACGGTTTGGACCGAGAGAGAACTGATCTGCAGGGGAAAAGGCATTTGTGCGGGGATCAACTGTCTGACATCTGTTCTTTTGAGTGCGTTGGCTGGTGAATAGTGTCGCCGCGAGGCTTTATGTCGCTCCCCCCATCTGGAAAAACACCAGGGTCGGGCACATCTCAACTGATGGCACCATTATGCTCACCAGTCTTTTGTAACAAGGCAGCGGCAGTTGTTCCACGGCCTTCCTCTACGGCTTTGCTTTTTCGTTTGGTTGGCAAATCTGCCTCGCGTCGCATGGTTTTACACAGTTGAGATCTGTTTTTATCCGGCATTTATAAAGGACGGTCAGAGGTTGGATTAGTTTGAGTGTAGTTCAGGTTTCAGATAAGTTTTACTATTGTCCGAACACAGGGGACTATTATAGCACATCTTAGACTGCAGGTATAGATAGAATATACTCGTGTTTTCATTATTTTGATTTTGCTAGACGAGCCAAAACAGTTTCCTCCGTTAAGTGTCTTCTTCTCCACTTACTCGGGTTATGTACAGCCTGGTCTACCTGAGAGATAAGCTTGGTGCATAATGCTTTTTCTCTACCTGGTGGTCTGTTTTTTTTTTTCATTGTCATCTTTCTTATCCTCAATAGATTTTTCTTTCTGACTCCATCAAGTTTGCTGTACACCGAGCCTTAAGCCTCCCCTCCCCTCTCCTTTATTGCATCTGCCCTGCAATATCCTCACGTCTGACTGTGCCAACGAGTTTCCCTCTACACTCCGATGAGTCTTAAGATTGTGCCAGCTTGTACTTCAAACTTGAAACATGCCTTTCTACCTTTCTAAGCTTTTTTTCCCCCTTTTTTATTTATTTTCTTTGGTATTGTAGGATTTGTCTCAGATTTGGGGAAAACCTCCCTTGCCTTTCCCCCCTACCTTACTATTTTTTGTGTTTGCTCAGCCTGACATTAGACCCATTACCGAGATCAGGTCCTCCAATCCTAACATTTCCTGGATCTGAGATTCAACAGTATACACATTGTCTGCATGAGTATGGCCTGACTTTGGGCCTTTGGCCTTTCTCCACCTACACCACCATCAAATCAGTTTGATGGCATAAAGATCGCTTCTAGTACCAGAGGGAAATAATGCTCATCCTCTGACCACATTTTTTAATGATGTTTGGAACTTGAAAAGCCTCCCACAAATATTATTTGGAGTCATGCTGAATGCATTAGTGGGGTCCAAAAAAAAACCCAAGAAAAAACACTTATCTCCTGCCGGGCTGAGTTTGAAGCACAATTACACAAATGTACTCAACACAATCTTATTTTCTGTGTCTGTGAATTCATGTTATTCTTTCCATAAACATCAAAATCAACAAACATTTTGAGGAGCCTTCAGTGTCTTTATCCTCTCCTATGTCACCACTTAGCTGAATGCATAATATCTGATTTTACATGCTAATTGCAGTTTGTCCCATTTTGTTTGGTTCATGCTGTCTGTCAGCTCTTTCCCAATTCAATCAAACCAACCAAACAAACACTTCTCTATTCAGTGGAGTTGAATGAAAGGATTGGATGTTCTTATCACAGGCCTTGAACAGTCACGGTAATTTCTCTCTCTATTTTTTTTCCTATTTAGTCAGAGGATTTGATTAATTGATTGCTGCAAGGTTATAAAGGAAACTCCAACAAATAGCAAAATATTCCTCTAAAAACATTATCAAACCTGCTTATAGGCACTCCTCCGGAGCCTGCTTTGTTGCTCTCAGGCTGCCACATATCTTCCCTCGCTCAAATGAGTGTTAAATGACCCTGCGCTATCACACAATAAAAGCAGATGATACAAGGCTGGTGTAAGAGACCGTCTCTCCTGTACAACTTTACCTTTTTTAAGCTTGTAACCCGAGAGAAAGTAATGCCATTTTATTGCGAAAACACAAGGTGCATCATTGCAGAAAACTGTGAACGTCTTTGTTTATCCGTAGTTGTTATTTTGAAGAAGGGCTCCAATTATTCTGAAATTTCACTCCACAAGTGTGAGAATATCCAGGAGTTCACACCGTCACCACTTCTGAGTACTGGTGTTGAATGTTCGAGTATTCTTGTCTCTGTCTGTGAAGTTCCAATGGGCAAATCCAGACTCGTAGGAAACATTGCAGCGGGCTGATTTCCTTAACAAATCTTCGTCATTCATAAACAAGCTGAAGACAGAGAATCGCAGAGCTCAAGCATCAACTGTAATCATTGTACAAAATGAGGTGAACTGCTGTGCAAGAACGTATTTAAACTAAGCAAACTCGATTCTGTAAATAACACCCTGGTGTGAGTTGTGTAAAGAGAGTGTTGTGTAAACAGTATGTGTGTGTGTGTGTGTGTGTGTGTGTGTGTGTGTGTGTGTGTGTGTGTGTGTGTGTGTGTGTCAGCGTTTTCATCCAACCTGTGCAAGAACAAAGCAGCAGGTGATGTCCAACACCTGGCACCAGTTGAAGCCACAGGCCGGGCGCCCCCGCTGGTCCTCCATGTGCTCCTGGTCCCGAACACGGCACACGCACATACACACACACACACACACACACACACACACACACACACACACACACACATGCACACACATGCACACACACATGCACACCTTGTCCTGGCTGTGAACCACCAGTCGTATATGAACAATAACCAAAGCTGCCAGACGGGGTGCGGTTAGATTGGATCTATACTAGCTGTCAGACTGACAGTTGCCCCCAGCAGGGAGATGAGCATCACTCTGCACAGCTGCAGCCGGGCAGTGCTGCACTCTTAGATCACACTCTTGCTCCTGACTACTCTAACTCTTAGAACGCATTAAATTTAAGGAATTGGCGTGTCGAGATGTATATCAACCAGTTTGCTTTGTCCAGGCAACTTTTTGCTTTTTGCTGAATCATGAACGATGTGTATGTGTTTCCATTGAAGGATGTTTTGTGCATGAGCTGTGAGTCTTTTAAAGTCTGTTTCCTCAACATCCCCATAGTTTCCGGAATTTTGACATTTTAACATTTTATTGGATATTTTACTTACATTTTGAAAAAGCTCTGTCTCACCCCAAACCATGTCATCTTATTTGAAGCAAACTGGTCATGTGACCCCCTGCACATGGCATGTAAATGTAAAAAAGGTGTTCATGACACTATCGAGATGTTTGAAACATCACCTTATAATGAAAATGAAAATGTTTGTCGTGAAAATGTTTTAGCCATATTTGAGAGGATTTCGGAAATGTAGGTGTTTCTATTTACAGTTTTTTTTTGGTGACTTCTGATCACAGTGGCAATGTGAAATTATTTTAATTTGATAAAGCAAATAAACTTAGGTCAGAAATCTGAATAAAGAAAACAACAAACCAGATGAATCAACAAATTTATGTTATAGAGTTATAGAGTAAAAGCAAGGAATACAGCTTACCAGTCTTCTGCAAGCCACACACACAAACATGCTTGATTTTGGACTATGGAAAAACCTGTGTATATGCACAAGGGGAGAATGTGCAAACAAAGTGGGGACAGAAAGACCCTCAGTTCAATCTTGGAGTTATGCCAAGGGCCTCCTCTCTGTGCAGATCCATATTCTTTCTGTTTGCAATGAATGCAAATATCTGTAATCCTGAACCTCAACACTGTCTCTGTTTCTCATCCCAGAGTTTCTTCCTTCGGTTTCCTTAGTTTTTCCATAGCTAAAGGGTATTGTGATGTGACGGTGAAGCCTTCAGATGCAAATGTGTGATCTGCCGAGTTGAGCCACATGAATTAAATTGACATAACTTGACTTGACTAATGCCGACGGGGCTGGACACACCAGAAAACCGTGGCCGGAGCGCAGGCACAGATGTTCAATGATTCGCATCGACGTTCCCGATGGCTGACTGTCAGGTCGATGTGCCAGAGTGTCATCTCCCTCTGGACCATGTTATTTCTTTAATCCCTACTTCCACTCTTCTCCCCTGTACTCACTTCATGAAGTCCTCAAGAAGGCTTATAGTTTTTAAAAGCGTGAAAACACTATCCGAGCACATGTCCTCTTTACGTGATTTCCTGTGGCCTTGCCTCATTTCTGTCTTCGCCTGACTTTATTTATTTTCTTTCTCACACCTTCTTCATTCTTGCCCTCAGCTTTGTTCTTCTCGCACTGTCAGTTACAGGGGTCGATAGGCCAGATCTTCCCTGCAGGCCCCTACAGACTAATATCAATCTAGTTATTAATAACGACTATGATGGAGATGTGCTGGGAGGAGAAATTGATCACTACCCCCATCCACTGGCTGAACCAAACCAGTCAAAGAAGCAACATTTTCCAAAGATCTGTTGTTTTTGTGAGAAAAACAGTGAAAAATTTACATTTACATTTACATTGAACATGAAAGGCTGCAGAGAAATCAACAGCAGTCTGTGTGTGTTATAGAAAGCAGAGCATCCAGGTAGAATTAACTGTCTCACAGTAATAGCTGTGGATGAGGGGATGGCAAATGACTAGGCTCACAGCATGGAGTAGTGTAACCATGAGTAGTGCCTACGCCGGTGCCTTCTCTGATGCAGTGCCAGTGACTTTCAGTGGAGAAAACACGTTATGCTATGATAAATGTTGCCCTAAATACAAGAAAATCCATCTTTTTGTGCCTCTAAATTGTGTTTTTCTCACACAGGTGCAGTAGTTCCGACCAGAGTCTGTTACTGTTACCTGAAACAGAATCTGAAACAGTTTTACCATGAATAGGTTTTGACTGTGTTTCACTGCTTTCAGATAGCAGAAAGCAGTTTAATATCAATTCCACTTGACATAAGAACCTGATATCCATGTTACATCGCTGGTCTATTCGGCATAACTGGCCCGAGGGTTGATTACCATCAGCTCCTAAATCACCTTGAGAGCAGAGCCGTGATGATGTTGAAATGACATGATGTATATTCATGTGTGTGTGTGTGCGTGTGTGTGTTTTACTGTCCGTCTTAATCCAACCAGTGCTTCCCTCAGCTTTTCTCATGGACCATGGGCAGAGCGGGAGCAGGCGATGAGCTTACAACACGGGAGCCGGAGGAAACATTCATTCATAATCCAACAGAAGTATTGGTGTGGAACCTCTCCCGACCGACAAATATTGCACCAAAAAGTGATTTCGTTCTGCATTCGCGAGATTAGATAGGAGGGGCGGCGTATAAAGCGGGAATCCCTTTTCCTATTTTTTCTTTTTTTTTTTTCTTTTTGGTTTCGATACGTCCATTTGAAATGTATCGGCCATGACTTCTGTGCCCGCGTGTGAAGGAGAGGGGGCGATCGATGGAGAGCGACAGAGATACAGGGAGAGAGATGCGGCACTGGTGCGTGGCAGGCGGGTTATTACAATAATGAGGATGGATGTGTTCATCATGGGTTGTGTATCCCCATTCCAGGCGTCCCCTCTCTCCCCCTTCTCTTCCTCCCCTCCATCCCTCTTTCGCTCTCTGGCTCACTTGAGTAGCCCCGTCTGCGTTCTACATCTGGCGGACCGGGACCTCATCTCGACGCTTCAACCTCACCGCTACAACTTGTCTCTAGAGGAGGGTGTGTGTGTGTGTGTGTGTGTGTGTGTGTGTGGTCCTCTTCCTATACCACCCAAAGCAACCCCTCCACCTTTGTGGCTAAGGCCAGGTGTAGCTGTGGGAAGGGGTAATGGGCTGTGGAATTTGGGCAGGGGAAAAAGAGCCACGATTCAGCGCTTTCCCCTGACAGGGCCCTGCGGTGATAGCCCTCCATCGCCTGCCGCTCCGTGTTGTCAGACTCTCCTCTGCCTTCCTATTGTTTTTAGCCTCCCTCCTCTCAGAGGCGAGAGGTGAGAGAAATCCAATTTTCGGGGCACCTTCTTTCACGCATCCTTGTGCACATCCATCCATCTGTCCGTCCACTTCTGAATCCCAGGCCATTGGATTTCCTCTGCAGGTCACTGCATCCGCAGAGGATTAAGACATTTGAGTGACAACAACAGACCCAGAAATAGCCCCGGGTAAATGATGGAAGTTGTAAAAAAAAAAAAAAAATGTGGCAGACTTTTATGGATAAACTGAAACTTTCTCTTGTGGGAACAAAGAAGGAAAGAAAAAAGAGAGAAAAGAGAGAGGAGTTCAAGATGTAATCTAGAAAGTTCCAAAATGCATCTTTTTGAAGCTCTGTTTCTGTCAAAAGTATGACACTTTCAGATTTGTTTTCATTTTGTGAGATCAAAAGAATCAATCCGTCAAGCATCTGGCTCAGAAAAAGCTTTCACTTTGCCCTGGATGCGCCTCACGGAGTTAATGTTGGTTGTTTTTGAAAAAGTGTTGCAGAGCGTAATTGAACAGGGTGGAGGAGCCGGTCGGCTGCTTTAGGAAAGCAGAGGGAGACTCTGATCTGCAGCGACACATGAAATCACCTCAATGCTCCTAATTAAATCATGAAAGAGAGTGACACTAAATCAAAACGATCCTGTGGATCAACCGATCGATACGGTGCAAATCCACCATGTAAATGGCCTGTCATTCACATTCTGCCTGTCTCTCTCATACGCAACCTCTTCAAACTTTCTTTTTCTGTCCTTTATCTCAAACTTACAAACTTCCCTCTCCCTGTTGCTAACCCAGGCTTTAACCCTACACTCTGTCTCTGCAGATCAATTCAGTCGGCTTCACTGGTTCGAAAATAAACATTTGCTTAATGGCACACGAATGAGGGGAAATGCCATGGTTTCTAATGAGTAATTGATCTTTTTTCTTTGACCTTCTTGTCCTCCCCCATATACACAATTGGTTTGCAATGGCGGTGTGCTGCACTGTTGCTCTCACTTAACTTCTGACACCTCACAATCAGCCTGGCTGATGCCTCAGTGTCATAGAAAGTTCATGGCGAAAACTGTGCTCATCTCTGTCACTACGTTCGTTTTACGACTCAACAAGATAGTTGTCGGTGTGTGTGTGTGTGTGTGTGTGTGAATTTTATTGGCATGAGTGTACGTGTGTGTTTTCTGGGTTATTTTCCCAGAGATGGCCTCATTTTAGGAAATGAGCGCGACCAACCAAAGCAGGTGCTGAAGTGCTAATCACCGCCTGTGTGATTGGCTTTGGGTAATCGGCACAGCAATTTGCTTTGCTTGGCTTTTTTTTTTTTTATTTGATGAGTCAGGAACTGACATGCCCTCAAATAAATTGTTGGAGATATGAGCAGAAGCAGTTTGTTTACAGCAAAAATATCTTTACTTTGTGATGCTGTACTTGTGTAAATGGGTAATCTGTCACAGAGCGTTTCTTTACGACCGACTCAAAGAGGCATATCCTGCAATCAAGCCTATGCCTATACATCAAGCTGACATCTTTTAAAAGTGGGGAAAAAGGATTGTTATCATAATGCCACACAACAAAACCCTTTTCTCTATATTCAAGAAAATGGGTTATTTTTCTAAATTGTAAACTGAAGATAAAGATGTTTCTTGGCCACGGGACTGATGCCCAGTCGAAGGTGTATTCCCTTCCTTTGCTTCATAAGAGCTACAGACCATCATGAGGAAACAAAGTTGGTAAGAAGGATAATATCTCCATGTTTATACATGATGCAGAAGGACACTACTAGAAGTAACTCAGGGAGCATTTGCACAGTGTAACCCATAAACTTGACAACACTGAAACTTAATATTTTGTTCATTGTGCAATCACAGCACAACAACTTGCCAACATCCAAATGGAGTGAGTCCATCCAGCAGAGTGCCCACTGCCCTAACCATCCATGTGAATAACCAATTTTGTCTCTGCATGAAGTTTATTCTGAGGTTGTGCACAACTAAAGCACCAAACAGACACCAGATACATGAGTCAGCCACATGCTGTTAAAGCCAAGCTTGTTTGAGAGTGCTTCATATGAGTGAACAGCAGGTGGTGAAAGATTAAGAAACCTCTACAATACCACAAAAAAAGTGACAGTGTCTATCTAGAAAAAGTAAAAAAAAAAATGTGCCAGGGACCCTTGAACTCAGCAGCCACTTGTCCCTGAGTAAGAGAGTAAGTTAAGTCTCTGAAAATATTAAGTATGTAATGGGGAGCCTGTTGTGCCTGCAGCTAACAAGTGCAGCCTTCCAGAGACTTTTGCTGTCACGGCATGATGCACCATGTAATCTTCCCCTTGGACTGTTGAGTTATTGTGATATGTGAGTGTCATGGCTGACAGGGAAGGTTGGCCTCCTCGGGGCCATGACAACTGATAGGAGATAAGTCAACTGTAAGTCGGCAGCACACATGGGAGAGGCGGCTCCACGTAGGGTCTGACAATCTCTGCAAGACTGCTACTGGTCAGTCTGGGCTTCTTTAACAATTTCTACTTGTTACGGGTTTGTGATGGCGGCGCAGTGAGATCGCTGGTAATGTGAGGAAAATACAAAACAAAGCGGTTGGATTAACTTTGCAGATGAGCTCAACTGTGTGTCTAAGCCCCAGCCTCCAGTGCCAGGAGCAAACAACACAGCTTTTTGTCTTTCACAATAGTCATGTGAGATTAAACAATCACAGTGGCTGAAACTGACACCAGACCACTCATCGATCACGGCTGGTCACGAACCTGCTGGAGTTCATGGGTCATTGAGTAAGCACCGTGTGTGATGCAGGTGGTTTTTAGTGCAGACATGAAAAAGGAAACACGATTATGGACCCGCTCCTCATCTCTCAAAGAGGACAGCACGGACTGTCTGTCCTTCAGACTCAGTTTCAGGTAAATTAACAAATGAACGCCTCACAATCGTTAACTTACACTGCGTAAATGAAACGAGCTTAATGCACCTTCCCTGAGTCTAAGCATGGTTTAGTGGAGGAAAAATGTAATGGAATTTATATTTCCAGGAAAAGTTGACACATATCTCTTTTTCTTCACCATGATGAATCCTGTTCAGTCATATACTCTGTCATCCCGTTGGTCAATGTCATGGTTCATGTCGTATTAGATATGCAGTGGGGCAGTAGCAGTAAACTCTGACATGCTAGACTTTTCCTCGGGGTAGTAGTGGAACATTTCACCACACTTTTGTTTGCTGTTCCTGGTGTTCATAGTCGGGCTCCGACATTGAAAACTGGCCTAAATCCATGTTGTCTGACCCCAGCATTACAGTGCTGCTCTGTTGGGTGACAGCCATGTAAAAACTGTTTTCAAACACTCATTTGAAAACAGCACAAAGGGGACGTTATGTCTGACCTCACCAACTTCACTGATTCAGTAAAACTGTGCCTATTTTGAATTGAATTTCAACAACAGCACAGAGAGTTATGAAATGTCGGTCTGGATGTTTCCACAGGTAAACAGGTTCAGTGGAAACAGTATCATTGAGTATGCAAGGAGCGTTAGACTCAGTAACATAAAAACCATGGAATGGTAAAAAATACATCGACCATCTTGAAGCAGGCCTCGCAAACTTTGACTTTCATTGCTGCAAAAACAGCTACTAACACCGGAGCAGAAAGTCTAAGATGCTGTGTAACTTTGATGTCCAACATTCAGAGACTTGCAGAAATTCTTCAGTTGTTCGTGAAGACTTCAGCCTAGACTTTGACTTCCCCCGAACAACCTAAAAAGGGACCAAAAAAGACTTGACTTCCCCTTTATCTTGTGACCAGATTTTGAAATTGGATGCCTCAGTGATTCAGTGGGAAGTCACCTCAAAGAAAGAAGGAACCCAAGGATTGGATTTGAGTCCTTGTCTGGAACGACTGAGACTCCAATCCGCCTCATGAGACCTCTTGCCCTATGAGTCCTGGGATGGGCCCAAATAGACCTCTGCAACATGAAAAAGGTACAAAGTGGGTCAAAAAAAAAAAAGTCCACCTAGATGTGACCTGAATAACTTCAGACGGCCTTAGAAGACTTGATCATAAAGTTGAGACACATCATAAATTTTAGAAAGAAACTGAGACACAGAGGACTTGACCTAAGATGAAACTTAAATAAATATATATTTCTGTATAGATTAACATGTAATACTGCATAAGTGAAGTGGATCTGAAAGACTTACGATACATTGAGAACCTGACCGTAAAGCTCAACCAGGGCTCCAGAATTTACTCAGCAGTTGACGCTGGTTTATCTGAAGCAAAACCCACATAATATATCACAGAAAACACACAGATGAGTGGGATTTTCCTCAGTCCCACTGTTGACAATAACAACATAAGTATCTCTGCAACAAATGGTTTCACAACTGCCACCACAGAGGGAAAGTGAAAATGAAGACTGAGAGGGGGAGGAACAGTAAGAAGATTTTACTCCAGCCAGAGTGAGGGCTAACAGAAAATTGTTTCTGAGTCGCTCTAATAGAATGAAGAATCGAGAAATATTGATCATACCGGGTGCCGAAAAAAATCTCAACTCTGCTCATCTGCCCCTCCATACCTTTCTCTCATAGCTTTCTCTCATCATCATCACTGTGTCTGTGTGTGTGTGTGTGTGTGTGTGTGTGTGTGTGTGTGTGTGTACGTGCATGTACATTTTCCCATCTCTGACTGATAACAGTAACCGTGTGGGCCGGGTATTGCAGCGAAAAGACGATTTCATTTCATTGTGGATCAGTGGAGGCAGAAGTCTGATAAAAACACACACACACACACACGCACACACGCACACACACACACACACACTGTGTGGCCTCTGGTCGATGGTGCAGTATTTTGGGAAGGAAATTGATTTATACATTTTTAACCAGACAGTGATGAAAAAACATTATGTATCAGATTTTGGAGGACGAAGACGCCCACTGATGCACCCCGTCATTACCCATACCAGGGTGTGTGTGTATGTGTGTGTGTGTGTGTGTGTGTGTGTGCATGTGTGGTGTAATGGAGAGTAATAGCCCACCCTGTGGAGAATTGCCCTGGCTGTCGCAGGATGATGACAGATGAAGCCTCACGTCCCCTGATGATGATGATGACACTAATGCATTCACAGTCCGTTTCCCTCACACTGATCTCTGCACAACGGAGTGAAGGCGAAGGGTGGTGTGTGTGTTTGTGTGTGTGTGTGTGTGTGTGTGTGTGTGTGTGTTTGGCTGCAGATGAAAACAGAGAAGGGAAGGCGTGAAAGGAGAGAGGGAGAGGTCAATAACAGCCAAACATTAGGATATTAATGCCTGCCTCTAGTCACGCTGCTCTCTCTAACTTTCTATCCATCTTTGTTTACATTTCAGAGCTTAGCTTTCTCAACCCAACTTCCTCTCTCTCTCTCTCATGCACACTTTTTCCTCAGTGGGGAGGGATTAGTGGTCATTAGCTGGGGACTCTGATATAATGAGGCTCATCTTCTCCTACATGAAGGGCGGTTTAATAGAGAGTGAGAGCTGCTCCGTCTGCCCAGGGGCGCGCACATTAACCCAGACGCGTGGACCCTGGCGTCGGAAAAACACACAAATGGCCGCACATGTACGCACAAGTTCACATGTAGTGGGATAAATTATGCACCCGCCACCTCTGGAGGGCACACTGATGGAAGTGCACTCATAAATGAAATGCATAAAATCGAGACAATGTGTATCCGAGTGAGATCCCACAAGTGCAAGCAGACATTAAAGCTCATACACACATTTGCATTGCTTTATTCAGATTGGAAGCAATTTACATCAGATTCATACAGCGTAGAGATTACACACACACACACACACACACACATACACATACACAAACACACACACATCGATGCACAAATCTACTCAATCATGCGCCCTCCCACCTCTGACTGTGAAATTTGTTTCTAGATGCTTCTGCCGCGTCTCCCTCCGGTTCATCCTTTTTGCAGCCTGTGCCAGAGCTGTAGGTGTGTGTCAGAAGCCTTTTCAGCGGCGCCCATGCTTCCGGCTGAGAGCTCTATCTCCTGTGAGAGCTACCTCTCTGAACACGACAGATAAGGCCTCCTCAATGCCTCTACCATAAGCCAGCAAACACACACACACACACATGCACACACACACACGCACGCATACGCAGACTCGTTCGACACCCACGTGCATATTCAGGACACATGGTGACACGCACAGCTGGATGTGTGTAAACTGTAGACAGCCTAACCCGGAGATTAAACACACTTTCTCTCTCTCTCTCTCTCTCTCTCTCTCTCTCTCTCTCTCTCTCTCTCTCTCTCACACACACACAAACACATAGTATGTGACAAAATCTTAATTTAAAGGAAAACATGCAGAGAGCTTCACCCCTAATGCTGTTTCCTAACATGCATCGACAAGAGCATTTATGGTCTCATCCTACAGGAAACACTGAGCGGGGCTCCGCTCGTACGGTCTGGAGAGCAACGGGTGGGCGTGAGAGAAAACCGGGAAAACCAGATGGCAGCGATGTGTGTTTGTGCGCACGCTCGCGCAAATGTGTGTCTGGCTTTGAAATGTAAATGGTGTGAGCGACTGAGCTGCCAGGTACGCCGGCAGAGTGCATGGCGGGTGGGGGAGTGCGCCCCATGTTACCGCGCGCGAGGAGCCACTTAAGTGGGTCTCAGTGCGTCTGCAGCCGGCGAGGACACGACCGGCTTTAGATTAAAGGAGCATTATAAACAGCTCCAGGCAACAGGGGTGTTTTTCCTCCACTAAAGCGATGAGTGTCGTAACCTACATGGGGTCACCTCTCGCCTGGAATAGACGCAGACGATCGGAGTCACATTTGGACTTTTGCAAGTGGCTGAATCTGTTTTTCGGTGAGTTTGTATCGTGGAGCTCTGGATTTGGCTCCTTATGAGCCGAGGGCATTGAGAGAGCTGGAGAGATTGAGTCATCCTGGGATCTGAAATGCTGAATATAAGTTATGCTCTAGCACACAAACAAACTTGCTGTAACCAAAGGACTACTCCTCTGCCTTCATAAAACAAGTATGAGTGTACACTACTGATTTGTTACTTGTTAAGTAACACCTGGGTTCAACTTCTAGGTAGGGCCTTTTTTGGTTTTCTCATAGTACATCATTTCTTCCCAAATTGCCCTTAAGTGTGAGTGTGATAGTGAGTGGTGTGTGTACACTGTGATGAACTGGCGACCTGTCCAGTTCTGTGCCCAAAGTATTGTTGGGGCCAAACTTACTAAAGTTACTAAAGTTTGGAAAAGATCACGATTTCAGTGAAATATTCAAAAGTCTAGTTAGTAGTCGAGGGTTTCAATATTTAACTGAGACCATGATTTAGCCTTTTAAATTAAAGATTGCTTTAGCATTGGGCCGAAAAGCAGTGTTTCACAGCTTTATCTGGCTTCTAAGCACCTTGATCCAAACCCAGAAGTGATGTGGCTGTGCACTGACTTACCTGGAGTTCAATGCTACATCACTGCAGCGCCGCTGCCCGGAGCTGGGAATTAAAACCTTAATCGGGCTCAGAGTTTCAGACTGAACACGTTGCATTGGTAGCCAACAATTCACAGATTTGCAACTTCAGTCTATAAGTTTTTGAACTTTTGCGTACTTCTGTCCCCGCTTCTAATGGGGGAAAAAGTATATGCTCCCATCAACAATGTACCAAGCAACTAGTGTAAAAGTATCCAAGTAGAGCTGTTTATTTTCCTTACATAAATCTTAGTCATTCAACTTGATTTCACAATGTATTTTATAATGGTTTCTCCTGCACACATACACACATGCAAACCCCAGGGGTCCCCATCCCTGCAGCTTGAGAACCGTTGCTTTAAAGAGACATGAAAGACCGCTGGTTGAAAAAAGGCAGAGGAACATGTCTTATCACATTTCCATGTCACCATGTGGACCGACATTACACCGTGTCTTCGACAGCTCAGTACAGCAGAACTAACACATATGTGACTATGAAGACAGAGAGAGAGAGAGAGAGAAAACAGCAGCGGTGGGAGGAAAGAAAAAAAAAGGCTTATAACTATGAATATGCATTAAGGCTCATTTCAAATCCTTCATTTAAGGGAATGCACAAAGCAGAGAGGGATACCAGTGTTCATGTTCATGTCACAGTCAAGCAGAATTTGTTCATTTACATATAGCTCTTAGATGAATAATGGAATGTAGCTGATGCCCTGAAGGAAATGAATGTTTAATGTTTACTGTATCTTATTAATTTTCCCTTTTGCTGAACACACTTGACTCGACTGGGCGATGTTGGGCGAATCGGTTTTCGAAGTAAAAAAAAAAAGAAAGAGAGAACAAGAACAAGACAAAGAGAAGCACAGTAATGCGGCGGCGGTGTCCATGTGTCCATGATGCCGAGTTAAAGCGAGTCTCGGTGCAGAGGCTGACACGTCCTCTGTGTATGCGCCGGAGCGCTGGCGTGAAGCATTGTGCCGCTTGTTAGCCTGCCGGGTGACCTGGATAGCTCCCTCAGATGTGCTCGCTGCTCGGATCGATACTGTCGGATGAGGTGGTTGCTCCCTGTCACCGGGAATCATCAGAAACCTATCGGCGCGCGTGCCACGAATCGCATGGGAACAAAGCCGCCTCCCTGCGTGGCACGCACGAGATTCACGCGTCACGTCTGCGACACGGCCATCTTTTTGTTCTCAGTGTTCACATGAAAGCGCCACAAAAAGTAGCTCTTGCAGCACGGCCCTATACTATGCTGCAAAAATATACTCTCAGGCTTTCTGGACTTTGATGAATGCAGCATTTTGATAGGGTTTAGGAGAAGACGGTATGTCTCTGCTCTTAAACACGCTATCTGCCAACTGCGCCATCTGGAAGAGCAAGAAAAAGGCTGTCTGTGGGTAGTATAGCAACAAGATATGCAGCTTGTGTCCAGAGATGATACAGGGGATAAAATTCTTCTCAGGGACTCTTGTTGGCCTGAGATACACCCCTGAATCTTATCTATTCTGCTGCAGCCTGCAATTCGTCTCCCGGCGCAATAAAACACACTTTTACTGCAACAGTTACAGAGCTTTACCAGTCATTAAGTCTCATATTCTACCTTAAAATGTTCCTCCGCCCTCCCCCCAAAACTGGAATGAGATGGCTCTTCGTGAGTCTGCAGTGACTGCTGAACTTTTTGGATATATCTCAGAATAAGGCAGCGATAGGGCCACTTACTTCACCTGAATTATGATGAAAAATGACACTTAAACCAACAGCTTTAAAGATGTTAATTTGCACTTAGCTCAGCTGGAATTAACTCAAGCTATTAGCAGTTTTTTTCTTCTTCTTCTTCGTCTTCCACGCGCTAGAAAGAAGAATAAAATTAGATGAGTCACTTCCAGATTAAATGACTTGCTAATATAGATATTTTACAGCAAAACGGAACAGATTGTATTGTAGAGACGCAGCACCATAAAAGCCCAGTAAATAATTTTACAAGTCGGAGTGCCGGGGCAGTAAAAACCCAGTCCTTCAGTCCTCACTTTCACGATAAAGGAGGAAAAAAAAATGCTTGCACAGAGCAGTGTTGATGTGAAGCAAGATGTACTGTAGCTGCCGGGGAAAGGTTCTTCCACTGTACTCTCATCTTTCTGTTTGGGGTCAGTGAATATGATCCATGCACTGGTATTGATTTTGCTATAAATCTGACAACATCCATATACTCTCCGGGAATGCAGCGTGGCAAAAAAAAGAAGAAGACTGGAGTGAGAAAAAAATGTATAAGAAGTGAACATGACTCATTCATGTTTTTTTTTCCCCATCCCATACAGTAAATGGATTCGACCTAATAAAGTGAAACAGAATTGATATTCAACCCCACCTTCTTTCTCTTTTCTCTCTGTTCCTAAATAGGTTACCTCTCAGGCGTTGACACACAGGGGAACGCTGACTTCCCCATGAGTGTTCCCTTCCTCACAACTTCACTGCATCTGCAAAGAGAGACCAGCGGCTGCGAGGGAGAGGAGGGAGGGAGAAAGAAGGGGTTCAACTGGAAGGGGTATTGTCTGGAAGTAGGTCAACATGGCCGGGGCTCAAACTGTTTCTATTTTTTGTTTTTTTGGCCAGAGCTGAGAGGAGAACGGGACAGACGGGTACGGACATTGGGGCGGAGAGAGATGGGACTCTGGGAAGTTGTGATACACCTGTGGCCGCACATTTTAAGCAGGAAAAAGAAAATTGAAAAGTGAAAAGTGGGGAGAAAAAAAAAGGATCACCGGTCAGGGGATTAGATGTAATTCAATACATTTCCCACTTTTCATTTTCAATTCGGCAAAGTCTTTAGCTGATATAAGCTGTTTCCCTCTATTTTGTGTTTTCTGTCTCTTTGGAGAAACTGTCAGCGGCGACTGAGGTCCCTCAAACTAAGTCGGCGCGTTTCCTTTCTCTCAAAAACCTCTTCAAAAGCCGTCCTGCTGCTGCGGCTGGCGATAAGACAGAACCTTTTGAATAATAATACTGCGGGACACTGGCTATCTGTGTGTGTGTGTGTGAGTTTATGGGTTCTATATGGGAGCGTGCAGCATGTGTGCAGCTTTGTGAGCAGCGCGTCGCCGCAGCACTTTAAATGCATTCACTCAAGTACTGTGCTTGAGGACAATGTGAACCCCTTGTACTTGAGTGTGTGTTGTGTTTGAATCACAGCTGTTTGGTGGCAGCTCCTTGTCACTTATGTTACATTGGAATAGATGTATTCACGCTGTCCTGACACGAGGCTTTCATCTAAAATCGTGGCTGGCTTATCAAGCATCTCACATACACGTTCATGATTAAAGAACAGAAAAGTTGAAGACATTTACCAACTTTCTACCTATTTGACTCTAAAACACAGGATATTGGCTTATTTTTCTTGACTGCGGGAGCAAACCCAGTACCCAAAATACTCAAAGAAAACCACAAGGATATGACCCTCCAATGTCTCAAATCTAATCAAAAATGTATTAAAGGTTTTTAATAAACACCTTCAGTTGGCTTGTGATTACCGCATCAGTGCTTGAACTTAAAGAAATAAAAAAGTATTGTACTTTCACCGTAACTGTGTTTTTTGGGTGCAAACGTAAGACACTTGGAGGTCACCCTTTCTTCACTGGGAGTACAGCAGATCCAGAGCTGCAGTCCTACATATTCAACAATTCAGAAAGGAAAAGAATAAAAAAAAACTCTTTCAAGTTCAGAACAAGCAGCATCACTTCAAAATATAAAAACCCACAGAAACCTCAGCTTTGATGCAGTAAATCTAATCTGCCTTCTCTTTGGAGAAACTCTGCTCCGTGTCACGACAGCTCCCGTCTCTTACAATAACACACAAACATACATCTAATTAGCGGAGGCTAATCCGCTTTGAAGGAAATACAATACCAACTGAATTCCCTTTTGCATTAACTTAAAGTGAGTGAGGCAATAACATACTTGGCGTGTCGCCCGAACATATGTTTACTGGCAGCATGTTCCACTTGTTTGCTGCCAAAACTGGAAAGAGTGCAGGGCACTTTCGGATTATAGCAATAATGCCTTTGTTTAGGTAGTGCCCTCCAAGTATTACTTTACCTGCTTTGCATCCAGTGGTATACACACACCCTACACATTCTTATGAAAGCAGGGAGTATATCCCACGACACTAGTCCATCACAGGACGCATACACTCAAAGAGAACCAATTTGGAGTCACCTAAACATGACCTAAATATGCATTTTAGAAAGACAGTTTACAGACTAGACAGTTTACCTTGAGAAAATGTTGGCAGAAATGAGGAGAACATGCACACAGAATGGTACTACTGGGTGTCAAACCAGGGACCTTATACTGAGGCAACAGCACTAACCACTCTGTTTTGCACATTCATTAAATCTAGGATTTGAACTGAACGAAAGTTTGAAGCTCTGTTTAAATTACTGAAATAAACTTTGAAACTCTGAACATTATCCAGGCTGCATTTACATTAGTCATCACGTCATTATAGATTCAGGTTATTTTTATGGCAGTGTAATTTTCCGGGAGCCAGAGCCGGTCAGAAATACTTTGCTTTAACCTGAACTTGAAGGTTCACGTAAACTCCACAGTCTGGTGAACTCTCCACTCGGCTGTGATTGAGGCCGCCTGCAGGAGACAACATTACGAGCCGAGGGCCCATTTGTGTGGGACGAAATAGCGCTGCTCCTTTACTCCTCGGGTCTGCGTGGACAGACATACACTTTACTCAGATCCTGATTAGTGGAGAGTTCTCCAGGCGCAATGGCATAGTGGGATAATACACGTCCACAGGGCCCATTTTAAATTAGAATTATTCCAAATTAGACCCAAAGCCTTTCGCACAAAGCGAGATTGCAGGCTGCCCTCTTCCACTGGTAATTTTCCCCTATTCTTCCATCGGCGCAAAGTGGTTTTGCTATAGGGAGTGATTGTTTTTCAGTAGATGCAATCACTTTGTGTGCGCGTGCATGTGCGTATTTTTGAGGAAGTGTGTGTGCGAGAGTGTGCATTTATCATCCACAATCATCCTAATCAAGTCATAGCAAAATGGTTCGGGACCTTGGCCACTGTGACAGTCACCCTGATTACTCTGAATGCGTTCCAGTGGGATATAAAGGGTTATTTAACACGTGACACATGACTCATGTATAGGCAAGATCTGGTGGCACACACCCAAGCATCTTTTTTCTCCTTCACACGCACACATTCACACCCACACAGAGCTGCTCTGGCCCCCAATTCCCATTTCCAACTCGGATATTGCACTGCTTTACAGCTTTAGTCCTTCTATAACCACAATATGGTCCTATTACCTCCACTAATCTGCAGCTGCTTAACCAAACACATGAACGCACACACACACACACACACACGCACATGCACACACACACACACGCTCTCTCGCACAGTCCCACACTCTAATGTTGTCTCCACTGCATTGAAGGGGCAGAAAAAGATGCAATCTCAGCAAACCCTGCTGTAAGAACAAGAGCTTGAGGAGAATATCGCTCCATCTGTCTGTGTGCTCTCTGCTGCATCCATCCCACTCTGTCTGCCTGTGAACGCCTCTCTGTTCTCCACCTTATCTCCTCCCAATGTCCAGAGGCTGTAAGCTCCACGCCGCGGAGTGTTTACGAAATTTCAAGATGCATCAGACATTTCGAGTGCGCGTGCCGAACCACGTTGCCGTGCCTGCGTCTCATTTCCTGCTGTTTATAGTCGTCCCCTGTGGTGCTGCATGCACAGGTTAGAGGGAGGACATGTGAATATCAATTTGGTTGCATGTGGGCCACACATAGGCATCTGCTCGTGCAAACACAGCAGCCAATAAACACAGACACACAGATATAGCTCAGACTTTGAGCTCCCCGAGGCGGGGCTGTGTCAGGTCTTATAGGTTTGAGTGACGAAGGAGGCGCATTGCAAGAGAGAGGAAAGGAGTGAAGAAGGGAGGCAGTCGTCTTCTGGCCGTATAAGGAACGGCGAGGGAGGAGAGAGATGGGGCGAGGGAGACGGGAGGCTCTAAGTTGAAGCTAATTAAGGCTCTGATAAAAAAAGAGAAGAGCCCTGGACATACCGCTGAGGAATATGTTATTAAATCATAGCCAGTGGTGAGGGAGAGCATAAAAACATTAGTGCGCACATTGAAAGCACCGCCCAGGGCCTATTGGCTGGAGTTAGATTTAAAAAGTAACTAATATGAAAAATTAATTAGGGATCTCGCGTCGTTAGAGGGGTATCGCTCTCTGTCTTCTTGAAAGAAAAACCAGGAGCAAACCTCCAGGTGACCCAGCAGACAAGTAGAAAGCAGTCTCATATAATGGGGTGGCGTTATTGCTAAATGAAATACCTGTGACCCATCTTAACGGTCGCACGGAGTTAAGAGTGCTATCCTGCACTCATATTATTTCAGGACTTGCACCTGCACTCCGCCGGAATTTAAAAAGCAACCTTTTTAAAGCTTGTGTCTAAGGAAGGAGCCTCGAAGGACACTGTAGGGAACTGCACTTATAACAATTATAGGGAAACACTGGACAGAGGAAGTATTGGAAAGGAAGCATGAATGATGACGTAATCCCACAGCAGTGGACTGAAGGTAAAGAAAGAGCTGTAGACACATCAGCACCAGAGTGGTAATCCATTACAATTACATGAAATCAGTGGAGGCTGTTATACTATGACTGACATGGTTTTTAGTAATTCCATCATTGTGAATTCAAAGGAGGCCAGGAAGTAAGACATAAAAGCCATGTTACAATTAGTCATTTTCTATGCAACTCCTACTTGGTCTAGAGAGTTCTGCAAAAATGTATGAGCGTTCTGCAAAAAAATATAGGAATTAGCATGAATATCCAAGATATTAACATCGGCAATATTCAACAATATTGACAATATAAAGTTAAAGCTTGGCCAATCACGACAATCACAATCACAAAACTCATTTCATGGTTGCCTTAGATCGACAGCTGAAACCAATTGACCACAAACATTCCTCTGAACATGATGTTGGAACGCACACAACACATCAGAGCAACAAAATGGTGGTGCACATTCTACAGATTGACAGATGACAAAAAATAAATCATCCCCATGATGCAGAGATGTTGAAAAAGGAAGAGGTGCAACTGAGAAATTTCTCTGTTTTGACATATGACACTTAGTTTTCACTGAGCCCATATTCATATCAAATCCTACTGATATCAAGATATCAAATTTTGTCCAGATCTTTCAACCCTTATCTGAATCCCTGCCTGCTTTACCATAAAGGTTGCCTGGGATGAACACGTTAGTATAACCAGCTAAACTACAGAGATGAAAATGGAATCAGAAAATAAATGTGACGTAATCATCGATTGATTGATAAGGTGTTGTAACTCTACCCATGTTTCTTACTTCTAGTTGCAAATCCACCTTAAGACGCCTTTGTTTCGAGTCTTTGGATCGTGCTGGCTGAAGAACCACTTTATTCCCACTGACAAATACAGGCTTTGTTTTACCTGCACTCAGCTGTGAAATAAATTGGATCAAAGTGTTGAGAAGGACACAGAAGCTCCATCTTCAGGTTGTCCGTGGAGAAAGAAGCACTTAGGTGATAATCCAATTGGACAGACTGTATTTAATTATTTAATACCTGCGCAGTTTCATAATTTATTGACTATTTTTACAAGAATTGAGGTGAAACAAAAGGAAAATCCTTGCTCTGAAAAAAAAAAATCACATGACCTACATATGTATTTACTGGTGTTATCTTACTAATTTCTATCATCTTCTTATTGTCTTTAACATATAAAATTAACTCTGTGTGTGTGTGTGTGTGTGTGTGTGTGTGTGTGTGTGTGTGTGTGTGTGTGTGTGTGTGTGTGTGTGTGTGTGTGTGTATGTATGGCAAAGGCATGAGCCGTATTTGGAAATCATAATGCGAATAGAATTTGGCTCCTGCCTTCTTGTTTAAGTCACGGGCTTGAGAGTCAATAGGTGTCAGAGTCGCCTGTCAGAGTCAAAAGAGCAGACGTGAGCTCCGTGGGTGCTCGCCATTAGGAGAACAAAAGAACAAAGCAAAGGAGGGAATAATAGCGCTCTATTGTGTCGGAGAGGGGAGAAAAAGGGGAAAAGAATTCTCCCCGTGCCCTCTCTCATCTCCGGGTTTTAGTGCCACAGAAGCTGATGATCCAAAGAGCCGCTCCGGTATGCCCGGGATAAGCCGTGCCACTCGGATCCGTCACCAAAAGTCCGGAGAGGAAAGGATGGAGGAGAGGAGTGGAAGAAGAGAGCGGGGGGAGCGAGAGACAGTGCGGCACACAGAGGCCAAAGGGGAGAAAGAGCAATAAAGATGGGCCTAACACTCATCAAAAACCAAGCCGATCCTGACCCGCGAGCCTGCGCATGCCATCATGCACACTGATTACTTGTTGATGGTTCACTCCCAATAGATGCTCAGGGCGCTTCGCACATATGGTACGAAAATGGAAAACCACTCCAATCTGCATTAGTGTTTTCCATTTTCTCCCGTTTGATGAAACACATTCAAGTAGAGATTTTCTACTCTTCTTTTTTTTTTTTGCGTATGTATATCCCGCCACTGAATTATCCACGCCGATAGCTGCGAGGCATGCGTTGGTGTTTTCAAATATCATAGTATAAAAGCTGCACTGCCGAGTGAAAGGTGATATTACACTCAAATGTAAAATGCTACAGGATGCTCGGTCACATTAATGGGATCCCGTACATCTCCAAAATGGGATGGACCGGGATTCAGAAAGGCAGGATGAAGACATCGCTCTCTACTTTATGTTCCTAATATCACCAACCCTTGGCACAAGTAATTCACCTCAGTCGTCTGAGGACGTGTGACTAGCTTTCTGAAATTCAGAGGAGCAAATACCATGTTAGATGGCTGACAGAGGCCTTGGTGGAGGTGTAACTGCCCCTGACTGAATCATTACTGCCATGGATGAGAAACCGCATCAGGAAATATTTGATGCTTTTGTGAAAAAAAAGAAAAGAAAAGAAGGAAAAAAAGTCAAAAAGTACAAGTGGGAAGAGAAGATATTAAAAATACTGCTGTCATAAGTCCAAAGTGCCGCAAGGTGCCATCTAGTTCTACATCTAAAAGAAATTTATGGATTTTCAATCTTTTATGTACTCAACTAATAAGTTACCTTTCCTATTAACAAAAGCACCGTCACATATGTTTAACTACAGTTTCAAACACTGGTTCGCAGTGGGAACAGAAAAAGCCATGTCAGGGTAATTGTAGTGATGAAGCGAGAACAACTTCAGCAGTTCAATGTCCTGTTAATCTATGTAACCACAAAACCCACAAAGTAAAACACAAGACCTTCTGGAGTTACAGGAAAGTCAAATCCCAACAAACGGTTACACATTGAAAATCCCCGCAAACGCTTTGTTAGCTGAGGGATCAACGGGATTTCGGAGAAAATGGTTTGACATGAGGCAAAAACGCACATTGCCCAGGACAAAACAAATGCTCTAGACCTCGTGTAGGCGGAGGTCGACGCGAGGTCTACCCAAGTCGACCTGAGGATTTGGAGAAATAATTGGAGAGCTGCCGCTGACAGCTCAGACGCTGCCGTTGACAGCGATGCCGCTGCAGGTGCATCCGTGTCTGACGCTGTCGGCGCAGCGATCCAACGCCTGGCACATCAGGGACTCCATCCCCCGCTGGCGCCGCATTTACAGACAGATGCTGAGGGCACGTTTAGCATGTGTAACCCCATGCAGTCGTCACTTTAATGGTAGAAGTGTATATCTAAACAGGGACAGGAGTTCAAAGCTCAACCAGTTCAATGGGAAGTCTGGCTGTGACACTCTGACTGACTTGCTCAAGCAGACGTAAAGATCCACCCCAAGCAACACACTGAAGACAGAGAGAGCATTATTGACACAAGACCCCAGGTAATGGCCACCAGCTGTAGCTGAGGAACATAGATGACTTCAGATGATTCAGTTATATATTTATATATTTACATATTAACTTATAGTTACATATTTAGCTATATATATATATGTATCTGTATATATGGATACAGAACAGTACATACCTTGCATCATTGTGCCACCCGACTCTGATCTCTGTCGTATTTCCCACACTACCCTTTGTTTTTCCGCAGTGTTTTGTTTTGCTGCCTCCAGCCTTGTCAGCCTTGTCAAAATTATCATCCTCTCGATATTCTCCATTGTGCATGTATCGCTGTTGTTGTTGTTGTTGTTGTTTTGCGTCACGCACACATATACGACCGGGCACTCTCAAGGATGGAAAATAATATATATAAATTGAAAACCTGCGATGCACTGAAGCCGCAAAGTATGAACCGTGAAATAGAGAGGGAATACTGTATACAGTACATGTATATATATATAATTCTTATCTCAACATAATAGATTTAACCAGCTGAATCCTGTCTTGGAAATGATGTTACTCCTAAAATGCTTTTGCCAGAGCGTTTGTACTGGATCAGCTGAGGCTTGGTCAGTGTTAGAGTAGTTGGAGCCGACAGAGACAACAGAGACAACAGGACAATCTCAAATGAAGTAGAACTGAAGGCCACAATACAAACAACAGACATTGTTAAATTAAGCGAAAGACCTTTCTAGCAGAGAGGTACTGAAAACAGCATCAAAACCATCTGCTTCTGTGTCATGTCCCTGTTCTACAACAGAGAGACAATAATGCCACAGGAGGGTGATGGACAGTATCTCTCTTTCTTTGGTCCTCTCAGCTCTGCACCCATGGAAATTTCTAATGGGATGAGCCCTGATTCAGAGACAGAGGACAAACGCCTTCTCTACTTGTCTCTGCATTGTGCTCCTGTTACTACAACTCCCTCACACTGTGCACAGCTCGAGCTGATCCTTTCTTTACAGAATACATGAGTATTAATATACAAATGTGCACAGACAGATGACTTGCAGTTGATCCATCTCCTCATTCCCCGTCGCCTATCATGAATGTTCTGGTGAAATATCATGCGAACAAGGCTTTGGGAAGACTCTTCCCAGCGGAGGCCGATAGGCTGCATCTTCTCTTTCATTTATCCTCTCATCTCTCTCGTGGCTCCTCTCATTAGGCAACCGTGCCACGTCGTGGGGATAACAACCCTAATAGGAGCTGATGATCAATCCTAATTGGTCTCTTCAGAGCGTCTGTCCGCTGTTTGAGAGTGACCGTTATCTTGTGCCTCGACACCCTAATGAACTATTCATCCAGTATCGCCGCACCCAAAGGTCAGCCCCCTCGTACATCACACCGGCTCCCCCACAGGCCACAAAAAGTCGACAGATGTATGGGTGTACTCTCATTAAGACGTCAGGCATAGAGACGCGGAAATGTGTATGTTTGCACTTTCGTGTATGTATGCGAGCACACTCGCACATGCATGCAAAGCAGTTCCTCTCATAACATGAAGCCTGTTAGGCTGCTGTCTGCATTTGCTGATGCTGATCGAAGAGATGAGAGGGGGGACAGAAATAAGGACCGGTTCCCACAAAACACAAAAACCAACCACAAACACTTCTGTGTGTTGTCGTCCGGCTGGGCGTCTGTTGAGTGTTCACACTGACCAACTGCTTGCTGCACAGTCGACTTGGTCAATGTGGGTGGAAAAATGCTTGCAGAAGAGGCAATATGCTATGTTCGCCTTCCTCAAGTTGTTATGCCATATGCACCCAGCACACAATGGCGGCAGTGAGATGTACACAGTGTACAGTCACTCACATCCACACACACACACACAGACATAAAAGGGGGAAGTTGCCGGGCACTGAGAGCAGTCAGTGTGACCAACCATGAGAAAAAAATAACATCAAAGTTAGAACCTGCTGATCTAGAAAAGGGGACGCTGTCACATGCATACGTCCCCACTGTGTGTGTGTGTGTGTGGGTGTGTGTGTGTGTGTGGGTGTGTGTGTGTGAGTGAGAGAGAACTGGTTCCCCCAGGCTGGGGCCAAAGTTGCTCACAGGCGCTGACTGTAAGTCTGTAGTTCCGTTTCCGCTCGGATGGATAGAATAAGGATTTGGTTTAAGGGAAAGCTGTTCCCAGATCTGTGTCCATGAAGGAAGAAATCCTTCGTCTGACTTAAACCCCCTTGGAGCTCTCATGCACACACACACACACACACACACACACACACACACACACACACACTCACACGCACACATACACACAAACAGTAAGACACACATACAGCATCCTCAGTTAATGTAATGCCTCAGTAGGATGAGCATCAGGCAGCGAGGACACGACCAGCATGCAGGCTGCAGGTTTCCATTCACTGCAGCCGAGGGAAGGGGAGAGAGAGAGAGAGAGAGAGAATAAAAGAAAGAAAGAATGTGACACAGAGGGGAGAAGGAAGGTGAGGGTCTTCCTGTGATGGCCCCTCCTCCTTTCCCTTCCTCTGTATCTCTGTCTTCCTAATCCTCATTTTAATTTTCGTCCTCCTGGATGTAGCAGCCGCCTCTCTGACCTCTCCCTCTCTCCCCCCCTCGCACCGGCCACCTACAATCTCTGCGTGTCTTCATGTTATCCTCATCATCTCCTCCTCCTCCATTCCAGCCTGTGTCAGCGCATCCGCACCTCCCACCCCCACCACCTCTCCTATCTCCCATTATCTGCCTCTCTCCGGCCCTCTGAGATGGAGGGATTGAGAAGAGAGGTGGGAAGGACTTTCCAGGGAGTGAGCTCACTGAGAAGCTGCCTGTGAATAAGTGATCACCTCTGGTCTGCCTCCGCTGCACACATACATACAGCAGACTGTAAACAAGTGTGTTCAAAAATCAGACGAGGAGAAAGGGAAAAAGAAAGAGCACTTGAAGTGTCATTTTCCGAGCTATATTCTATATTCTAGATGAATCAATATGGCTGAGAGGAACTTGGTAGAGAAAGGTAGAAAGGCAGGCTTTAACAGACAAATACGTTATAGCACCACACACATAAGCAACACCTCAGACACTCATCCTCAGGCAAGGCGCTTATTTGATCCTTTCTGTCCCGCAGTTATCCACACCTACACTATACATGCACACACACACACACACACACACACACACACACACAGGCACACACAAACATGTGTGTGCCTGTGTCGAGCAAACGTCCCATATTTTTTCATTTATTAATAGTATACATGGTTTTGTGTTCAGCTCTTTGTTCTCTGTGAAAGGCCTCTCAGGAGAGTGTAAATCAAATACAAACCGACTAGATGCAATTCATAAAAGAGATGTTTTCTTCCCCTTTACGCACATTGCTGTTTGCGTGTGTGTATGTGTGTGCATGTGTAGTCAGATATAAGGAAAAGATTTTGTGAAGCCCTCCATCTTTCCAGGAAATTCAATGAGAATTACTAGAGAGAGAGAGAGGAATAATTCACAACCCATCACACAGATAAAGACAGAGAGAGAGAGAGAGAGAGAGAGAGACATTGTACAAATATTAAATCAAATATTAAATCAAATAACGCATTTTTTTTAAAAAGAACATTTTGTCATAATAAAAATGTCTTTTCAAATGACACACAGTGAGACAAAAGCCAACAGTGATGCGGTTATACACAATGCTGCCATCCTTTTCACTGAATCTCTTTGATGGTTCTTATTCATCTGTTACACACCTCTACCTCCCATCCCTCTTCCCACCTGTCTCGCTCCTTTTGTTTTGCTCTATGATCCCTCCCTGTACCTGCATATTTCTCAAGCTTCAGCGCCGCTTACACTAATTCTGTCACGTGCAAATGAATTTGTCTCAAGAGTGTCTTTATTGAAAAGATTTTTCAGAATTAAACATAACGATCCTGCTATGACTCAAGCATCCAACGTCCTAAAAAAATAAAGCTGTGTAACATCTGTCATGTCAAGTGTAATGGTGGAAAAATCACTTGCTCTTCTTTTCTTGTGTTTTCTCATTTATTTCAGGGCTTGGGTCAGAGTTGAACACATTTATGAAAAGAGTTGTGAACATCACACCAAACATCAAGCAAGGACATTCAGAACTCCAAATAATGGCTTTTTGTTATTGTTGCTGTAAAGTTGCTTTATATTTTATATAAAGCAGCTCCACAGGGTGCTTGACAAAAGATCTTTATTCACAGTGTATGGTACTGGGTATTGTTTCCATTCATAAAGTCACACATGAAGCATCTATCACATGATCGTGGTGAAACACCAATGAAAAGCACTCGTGTTTCAGCGGTTTTTGCCTGTGAAGTTGTTCGAATGTGTTAAGCTTCTGGTCGAATGCAGCAGACATTTGTATCACACGTTTGACAAATAGCAGGTTTCACAGCTCGCACTGCTGGTGCAGATGAGTAAATAACAACATGAAAAGAAGGCTGGAGGTGGGCTTACCAGCAGCCAACAGCACGTTTGGATTACATGTGAAGGAAATAGAGCGCGAAGGGACCTGTTCATGCATTTAAATGGTACAAAATTATTCTTGCTCAACATTATTCATATTTCAGAATTTGCATGAAACAAATTATCTGGAGGTTATTCCCCATAGCACTTTGGGTGCTGCATAGGCATCCATCATTCTTTTTTTTTTTTTTTTTGGCCATTTTGAAATCCTGTCTACAGAGCCATCCTCTCAACGCTGTTTAGTTGTCACTTAGATGTGAAAGCTGAAAAAAAAGATTATGCATCATCTGTTTTCAATTGATGCATCTGTAATTTCTCAATTGTATTTTTTTCTGCAAAAATGACAAAAAAGGTGTGCCACATGCTTCCTTGTTTTCAACCAATCGACTTGCAACAACATCATCTAGCGATCTAGGCGTACACTGTATGCAGACAGTACTTGCAATACCAACAAGATTCGCTTGGGCTGGCCCCAAAGATCGCTTTCTCCAATACACACCCAGTCAAAAAACATCATTTTCAATCGTGAAATATTCATTCATATCATTCATATGTTATTATATATTATAGCATTAAAAGAATGGATAATCAGGGGCATGTCAGTTTGATTGACAGCTGGACGCTTGGGGCTTGCTCCTGGTTTCTTCTGGCTCCAAAGATTTAAGATGGCGGAGCACCATAAACCAATTTCCAGGCTCCAGAAACAGACCTTCACAAACCAGTATAGCTGTGTGAGCGACTGCTGACAGTGGCCATGATAAAAACCTGTGCCGCTCATGGTCCTTTCAAATGCTCATCTCTGCACAATAAAATCTTTTTTAACTGCAGAAATCCTTCAGTGTTGGTGGTTCAGCGTTTCAGTAGTTAGGGTCAAGTAGTTATCTATTATCATATTGGACATTGTTTTCAACAGAATCGTTACTTGCACACATCTTTCAACCTTTTTTTCAGTTTTGGGTGATTTTCACAATTACTCTGAACTTCTTGGGCTATCATATCTAATAAATTCTAAACCCTCACCTGTGATAACCAGCCGAGTACCAAGGAAGTGACAGTGGAACTGGAGATCTGTGACCATTGGGGTACAAATCCAGGTCCTTAACCCTTAGACCATGGGTGCCTTATAAAAAGGGAGCTGACACCGAAGAACACATATAGCATTTCAATCAGCTTTCACGTGCTTTCATCTTATCTGTTGGTTATGATGCAGCCCTACACAGTTCAAAAACAAACATTTCATAGCACAGTAAGTATATATATATATATATTTTTTTTTGTTTTCAAAAAAGAGCAGGCCAGTCAATGGATGCCTATCCACAGTGCTAATGTGTGCAAGAGCAGCTGCCTCAGAGCTGCCATCATCTCTGAAATCAATTCAAGGTAATAGCAGAGGACAGTCAGCGTCATTGAAAAGAAAGACACATCCGGTGGAACCAAATTGGTTAACACCAAGGCGTCAGATGAAATTTCCAAATTTCATCCTTGAATCTCCTTTTTCAGTGAACACTTCAGCCGTACGCGCCCAAATGGGTTTTGTCATAAACAGCCTGAACAACATAGTCGGCGGGTATCTGCAAAAATCTTTTGTTTTGTGTATAATGTGCTGTGCGTTTGAACACAATTTGCATTTATGTTTGTTATTCTTCCAAGATATTTTTACATTCGCAAACCTCATTGAGCAAGTGTTTGTAATCTGTTGCTGTATTGGAGCCATTACTGTACACTGTTCATATGTGCCAGTCATTACCACACAATCCTCCCCTGAGGATTCAAAATATCTCTCTGCATCCTGGTTGCTTTCATTACTGTTTATGTCCCTGGTCATTTCATGGATCTTGTTATTTTCCATCATGTTGTTTTGTGCTGTCAATTATATTCCGTTATCCCGAGCAGTTTTGTTTTTGCTTGTCATCTTGAATTTCTCTCGTCTTGTTTGTTTTTAGGGGAGATGTTTTCATTCCTCTCTCGAGGTCAACTCCGCCCCCCCTCTCCACTCCCTACTCTGTATCACATGTGCAGATTATTGATCTCTTGTTTCTGTTTTTATCATATTTTATCAAAGAGGATTTTCTTTGTCTCTCAGTGGACATAATGTAATGAATTTCCCTCCCTCTCTCTCTCTCTCTTGCTTTTATGGCCACTCTTGCTGTACGGCAGGCGTTTTAAAATCCATTCTTTGAGCGGTTCTCAATTTGTCACACTTTCTGTCTCTCAAAAATACCCAATACCTGCCGTTGTGTTATTTTTTCTTCTCAGGCCTTGTCTGAACTGCCAATCATTTTTTTCAGATGGTGGAAGGACAAACCCAAGTGCACTTCAGTTGAAAAACGATGAAGCGTATGTGTCACTCGGACTAACACAGCCTCCTCTTCATTCTCATCTTGTCCTCCCTCCCTTTGTGCTCCTGCTGTTTGTGCTCCTTGGTGTGTAAGTAACAAATGAATGGGCCTTCTGCTCACTTGCTCATAATTACTGCTAATAGCTGCTGCATCTACTGTCCTATAAAACGGATGTGTGTGGGTGCCTGTGTGAGAGACAAAGGTCCTGTTTGTGACCAGTATTAGACGTAAACAAAACCTTTCACCACTGAGCCCCAAGTTCTAGGAACTGATTATGACTACACACCTGTGTTTATGAGTTTCTCACTATGTGTGTGAGTGAATATGTGGGTCTGGGTGTATAAAATAGTGGGGATATCAGTTCTTGATCCTGAAGCTCTTAGAATGCCTTGAAAACCCAGAGCCAAGATTCTATTTACATGAGGAAATGGGAAGATCGACTATCTCTGCCACTTTTCTGTTTGTGAGTGCTCACATTCACAAATGCGCAGAAGCACACTGGTGCAAACACGCACACAAAGTCCTGCAGAAAGAGCCTCCAAATAAAGTGATGATCCTCAGGTGAGGGGGAGACGTACAGACAGCTCACCAGATCCCAGTCAATTACTTGATATAATGAAAAATATTTATACAGCTGATGATACTCTGTAGCGTTTAGGGCAAAGAATCCAATAAATATAGGCCAGAGGATTTTTATTAATCTGTGACTATGTGCATCTGTGTGTGTGTGTGTGACTTTAATTGGGTTTTGATTGAAACCCCTCTAACCCAAACAAAATAGGTCACAGTTTTTGTTTTTTTAAGGGCATGAAGCATGTCGGGTGGAAAGCAGAGAGGCTGCACGTACGTGAACCAAGAGCAGAGACACCGGGAGTAAAAATTAACGGTAATAAACAGCAATAGGCTTAGTCATCCCCAAACACAAGGACGGGATGATAAAACGTGAGGTGAATGGAGACATCGCGGTCAAAAAGTGATTGAGCCATTAGCTGATAGAGCGGTAATGGCACCAAAGCATTGAAAAGCAAGAATGAAATGAGATGGGACACAGCCATGTCAAGGCTAATGAAAACCACTATTAATAAAGGGCCACGCATTCCCTGTATCATTAGCTGATGTATGACTAATGTGGAAAAAGTATTAATTCAGGACCAAATTAACCAAACGGACACAGGAGCATGGTGAATCAGTGGCTCCGGACTTAATGTTTTCAATCAATTCTGGTCCTCGTTTTTCTTTGATATCAGATCGAAGCCAAATTCTGTGGCATTACCAATCCAAAACTGATGATAATGAACTATTCTTCGTCCCCTTTCTAGAAACAGTAGTCGATGTCAGAAGATGTCAACCCCTATGCATCAATTTGCTACAGTACATTTGTTCTTGTTGTATTGGTAGTTAGCGCAGTGTGGACTGAAGGCCTTTCTGTGTGGAGTTTGCATGTTTACCCAATATTTGTATGCCTTTTCTCTTGGTACAGTACAAAAACATCAATATTTAGGCAACAATATTTAGTGTGAGACAGTATGGTGTGTGTGTGTGTGTGAGTGATGTGATGAACTGGCATCCTGTCCTGAGTGCACTGCATTCCACTCTATGGTTCCTTGGATAGGCTCCAGCAGACCCCTGGGACACTGGTCACATATAAAGTTGTGAAAATGGATGGTTGGACTGTAAAAGATAAGATATTTCGGCCCGGACCGAAGTGTTGGACATGACTGACATACTGATATTCCCACTGCCACCCTGAAGTGAGACATATCAGAAAAAATAAAAAACTTTTGCTGCAATTGTTGATAGCCACATGCATTCATGCTGCTTTGCACAATAGGTCATTGTCAGACACAGCACAAAGACATCCACTCTGCGTGTTTACCTCTGTCTGCCCCGCAGCATCAGTCAGTAATTTGCTGACTCCTGCAGAGGGAGGTTCATTTGTTTTCATCACCAACGAGCTTGAGAGGGCACTGTGTTAATGACTACACGGTGCACACATGAAAATAGCATTATCGAGAGGAAATAAACTTGTAGCGTAAAGTTCTTTAGGAGAACACTGATCTAAATGAACTACTGTGGGGATTTGGAGGTGGTAACAGCTCTTTATGTGCCTTCTCTCTTCACTGCAACGCCCCGGGGTCAGATGTTTTAAGAGAGGAAAAAGGAGAAAACTCGTTGAAAAGAAATATGCAATACATCTTGCATGACTTGCTCTGCATTTCCATGTTGTCTCCTCGCTCAAAACCAAGCGAAAGGTGTGAGTGCCTTGGACAGAGATATTGCAGTTTTAATCGATAGGTGAGATCAAGTTGAGGTTTTGGATGTAGACTTATGAGATTCCAGCGGCAAGGCAGGAGAGAATATATGGATCCGAATGTAATTATTAAACCCAGGGAATATGCACAACCTGTAGAGTTATCAACCAGAAAACTCCCACTCAGAGTCTCCCACACTCCAACACTGTAGGGTTTGCAGATATTCTTGCCAGCATTCATTTGTGTAAGAAAGAGCGAGGCGAGATGTTCCGTTCACCAGGGTAGGCTGTAATTTCCCTGTTTTAAATGACTCTTCAAGTCTTCTTTCTCACGCATGGGCGACCTGAGAATTAAAGAAAAGGCGAAACAGATACTTGTAATTGGGCGTAATTACTGCCAACCCATCTTATGAAGCAAGGCCTTGCTGCCGGGGAGGTCAAACATATTTAAATGCAAATGGATGCCGCTGCCAACAAGTCTAACTTTCCAGTTTAATTTCACCTCTTGCCTTAGCTGTCTGACGAGTGACAACCTGTCTGCGTGTGGAGAGAGATTAGGACTGTCCCTCACTGCGAGTACGCAACTGAGTGTGAGGGCTCTTATTTTACATGATCAACTACCATTAAAGGATTCATACAAGGCTGCAAATTGACAGCATTTCAAGTTAAAAGACAAAAGACAAAAGTTGCAGCCCATGAATGCCTTTCATCTGGAGATGCAGCCGGTGTTTCATCCTAACAGAACTGTATAGGAAAACTAAAGGGACTGACCAAAAACCACTTAAAAACCCTGCAACACTGTTGAGTACAAAGCAGGTTACATATTGGACGGATGACAACAGATGAGTATTGCGGCATGTTGAATTAAATGCTAATGCTAGCATTCAGTCTCCGGGGATCAGGTATATCAAAACAAGAGCATTTCATCCAACAGTGGCCGAGAGAATTCAGTGTGAAGCGAATCTGTGCAGACAGACGGGCAGCTGATATCATTTAATAGTTCTGCCTATGTATACCAACTATAATGTCCTGGCAATAAATCTTGCTTTTATAGACTGTAATGATAAGTTGTGATCGAGAGCACCAGAGAAGTCTGATGTCTGAGAAAATCTTTATACAGCATCTATAGAGCTGAAATGCATTTTTCACAAAGCTGTGAATGCAACCATGACATTAAACTATACACAAACACACACACACAAACACACACACACACAAAGAAGAAGAAATATGCACACAAAATCCATCTGCTCTTAGAGCACAAGCTCCACACATACACACACACACATGCACACACACACCAGAGATAGTCACATTCAAACATTCTGCACCACGCAAGACAATATCTCCTGGGATATTAGAAGGAGGCAGGGATCCATACAGAACTGAACCTGCTGTCAGTGGGGAGCATCAGTAATTAAATTGCATATGCATACAGTAGCACAGGCCGCAGACTGGCTGCACTGACAACAGCGGCGGCGGCAGCAAAACACGTGACAGGCAGCACACGGCAAGGAAACATCACAGAGAGGAGAGAGCAGGTTGCTGACAGACAGTGTGGAGGGCAATAAAAAGAGATGTGGGGCCTGTGGTGGAGGGCGGGGGGAGGAGGAGGAGGAAAGAAAGTTACCAGGTGACAAAAGCATCCCAGATTCACACCATTCAAACTAATCTCGAATGGGTATAAGCGAGAAAAAAAACTGAGCAAACAGCCGCAAAGTCAGGTATTAAACACAGTAGACGCAGCCCCGCAGCTCATACAATCTCCTACAAACACACACACACACACACACACACACACATCCAAACACACAGCCACACACACCTGTAAACATATTCATGAGATATGCGCGGGAAAAAAAAAAAAGAAAACGCTGTCAAGAATCCATACATAAGGAGTGTCTACAAGCCAGCTACGCTGGAACGTGAATAGAAAACAATGCCACAGCATTCATCACAGGCGTTCATTGCACATGACAGCTGGTGTGTGAAGTGGAGCCTACTGGCAGAGCCCACACTGTGACGGAGTGTTATTGGGGCCTACAGACAAAGGAACACCGGTGTGCATTTTTCAATAAGCTCCTATGGCTGTGTTTTTGTTCGACGCGCACTGTACCGTTCGGCCAGGACTTGTGAGGAAGGACAATATGAAGAGACAAAAAAAAAGAAAGAGGAAAAAGAATCCTGTAGAAAATTGTGAGCTGAGTCAGTTTGTTCTGTCTGGCAGGAAATTAAAAGTGCGAGTTAGGGAATGCATCGATTTAACACCTTGACTTAACAAAGGTAAACAAAAAGAGTGGCTGGCTGCTATTTTATAAAGAAAATACCATCAACAGGGGGAAGCGGTCTGACCTCATATGCCATGCTTGGTGTTGTAGCACTGAAACCCTGTGACAGTGGTTAATTGGAGCAGAGTTTGAGAAGACAGGTTCACACCTTTGTTTCCCTTAACTGGAATTTTTAGATCGAAGTATGTAGACGACTGAGAGGACCATTTTGAACTGTATAAGAAGTGCATAAATATATATATAACTCCTCTATATAAGTAATTGTTGAGCTCTGTAAGTAAGAAAAGTAAGCTGAACTAATTGCTGCAAAGTTATGTGGTGACAAGTTTGTTTTCAAGAATTGTTTATGTTGTAATCCAAAACCTCTCCAACTTTAAATGAATGTTCAGTTTAAAGAAGCTGACCGTGTAATTGCTGCTCCACCAATTCTTCCTTCATTTCCTGTTGGCAACAACCACAACAATAAAAAAAAATGAAAAATCCAACAATACATTCAATTGTTTCTTAGAAGGTTTCACTTTTCCATATCCTCCAGTCTCCTATCTCCAGTTCATATGGGGAAACTGGACAGGTCATCAGTCCATGACCATCAGTGCATGTTTTTGGACTGTGGGACCTCGAGACAACCCTCACAGACAGGGGAAGAACATGCAATCTCCACACAGAAAGGTCTTTGGTTTGACTGGGCTTGGACATGTTGAATTTTTCTCCTCCTTTCCTTTAAAGTCTTGTTTTTCTTCGTGGCCAAACATCACAGCCTGTAAAGCTGCAACCATCAGACAAAATGAGAGGAATGCAACAGTAACTTTTATCTCATACTTTGTTTACCGTGACTACACAAAAATAAAGAAACCCATTGATATTCGCTTAACCTTTGCTTTGGCAGATTGTTGGATAGTTCAGAAATCACATTAAATGGCTGCTGTTTGTGCCCCAGTACGGCTTATGTTTTCACAATGAGTGTCCATAATACCATCACCGCAAAGTATAGAGATGTTTTGAAAACGATGCTCCTGCCTTTAGAAATGCTCATGGCTGTATTGTCTGTCTAAGCCAGCGTTCACCTCTTCTGTTTATGTTTTGGTGGTATTCTCTGATTGAATTCTTATTCTGCCAAGTTCGCTCTCTCCTCCTTTCACACGTTTAACAAAGGCTCCTTCACACAGTGAGAGGAAGAGACAGGAGGGAGGGACGAAGATGGTTGAGAGAGAAGGAACGGAGGGGAAAAAAGTAAAGTAAAATGAAGGGTACTGTGTGACATTGAAAATTTTTAAAAGCATATTCAGAGAAAGCAGAAATATGGGGGTGGGGAGGGTGGGGGGGGCCTCTGGACCTGGGAAACTGGTGGAAAGGAAGGAAGAAAGAAAGATACTGAGTGAGAGCAACCTGAAGCACTCCAAGCTGCAGAAAATGGCAGGCCTCTTTGAGATTCAAAGCACACGGTATACCCCAGGATTATTGACTAGAAATGTCAGTAAGGGAGAGAGAAAGGATTCACAAGCTAGAAGCAGGCCAAAAGAGAAAGAGAGGAGAGAGGAAAGGGAAGGAGAGATGTCAAATAGTGCACGAGGATGCAAAGAAAGAAAAGCTAAAGGGGTGCAGAGGCAGATCAAGAGACTGGATTCTGGATGTTTAAAGAGAGGCTGGATGAGAGGAGGAAAAAAGAAAAGAAGAGAGGCTTTGGGGTAAAAGAGGAGGGGGAAAACATTTGTTTTCTGGGATCAGAGGTAGAAAATGGTCAAGGGCGTGAGGTGGAGGAGGGGAAACCACACAGGATCTCACCTGGAGGAAACGATGATGCTCACATGCATACAGGGCCTCTTAAACCAGAGAAAGAGGGCTTGGGAAATCAAGGGAGGCTTGGAGAGGTGCTACTGTGTGTGTGTATGTGTGAGTGTGTGACAATGTGTCCCTGCTCATGAGGCTGTGTGTGTGTGTGCAAAAGTGTATCGACACATTCATGTGTGTCTGCGCTTTGCTCTCAGCGTTTTAACAGGTGACGTGATGCTCACAGGGGAGGGCTACCTGTGCCTAAAATGAAAATCTATTCAGGCAGTGGACGTCTGACCTCCAACTGACTGAGCAGCCATTTTTACCCGCAGCTTTCTAGGACAGGGCGCGTCCTGTGTCCCACATTTCCCGACCGTCTCCGAGCGTGGCGAGGTGCAGCACGGGTCAACAGTCGTTTTCGGTCCCTTCCGGCGTGCTGTAAATTGGAGGTTTTGGGAAATACACTTCACATTTTACTCTGCACAGGAGGATGACTCCAGTGCTGGACTGCTCATTGTTATATTACAAAGATCTCAAAGAGTTGTCGGTGCTCTTCTCCTCGTTTTGTGGCGCAAAAAAAAGGAAAGTCCTCTTTCAGTTCTGGCACTTCTGCTTGAGGCGAACATCATTCCTGTCTCGTCCTGCCATTAGTTAGAGCACCTTTTCCCATTGTTCACTTCTATCAGGTGGAAAATTACTGTATGTCAAGGGGTAAAAATTTTAAAAATGTTCAATGTGCCTCTGTCTCAGCATTTTAATTGACTATATGAACAGATAATGGATGAAGCGATGGATGGATGTTTAGCTTATTAATCAGAAAAGAAACATGTGAGATCTGAACACAAATTATACTTAGGGAGTCTGGACCTGTGTTACATTGGTGCAGCACATTTCTCATAGAAGCTAACCGAGCATCAGGGGGAAGGAAACACTTAATCAACAAAGAAATGCATATAGAAATTTGCATAATGTGGACAGAGAATCACACATAAAAACATCTGAAAAACTTATGTCTAGGCAATGCCTCTCTGCCCAACCTACCTGCAATTATAGAGGTCACTGTTTGGGTTAATAATCAGTTGCTCTGTTTTCATGCATTCAAAATGAAACGAAATATCCATAAAATATGTCACTTAGTTGGGGTCATCGGTTCACTCAGTGATAGATAGAGTACCCGCCAGGACAGAGAGCAGCATTGCTGAAATTTGTCTCTAATCACGAAGCACCAAAATGTTTTGACAGAGCATTTCATTTTCTTTCAGCTTGTCGTCTTTGTTTTCCAGCGGCAGACAGCAGCTGTTTTTGCCAACTGTGAGTAGCTGTGAACTCAGCAGATCGCTGGGAGCATAGTGGAGGATGCAGCAGCTAAGGAGCCAGATATTTCCTCAAGGAGTTGGTGGAAAGTAAGACTGAGCTGAACGGACAGTGAGCATTATGTGGCAAAACATGAGGCTCCGAAGGAAAGTTAATGATTTTGTGAATCTACTGTGTGAGTAAGCAACATATCTATCTATCTATCTATCTATCTATCTATCTATCTAACTATCTATCTATCTATCTATCTATCTATCTATCTATCTATCTATCTATCTATCTATCTATCTATCTATCTATCTATCTATCTATCTATCTATCTATCTATCTATCTATCTATCTATCTATCTATCTATCTATCTATCTATCTATCTATCTATCTATCTATCTATCTATCTATCTATCTATCTATCTATCTATCTATCTATCTATCTATCTATCTATCTTGTTCCTCAGTTGGTTTGACAATACATCTTGCCTGTTATCCCACATCAGGTGCAATTGCAAAATGTGCAATCCTGTCTCTTTCATCATTAGAAAATGTTAACCAGATGTTTAGTGTTCACTCCAAGTCTTCTCGAAGGATGTCCGCATGGAGGATGAATGGATGGATGATGTGCCATCCAACCTTAGTTTCATGGCAGAGTCACACGGTATACTTCAGATTATCTCTTGAAGCTGCAGTGCAGGATCTCCTTTCAGCAAGCTGATCTGGCATTGTGGTTGCCCCATTACCCTTAGCATGGTGCATAATGGACTCTTCATTGCAATGCACAAAATGCATTATAGGGTATACCTTTCATGATGGAATCAATTCAGTTACTGATGTTTCATACAGTAAGTGGCCAGCCTGTAGCTGAGCAGTGTGTCCTTTTCAGAAGACTATCTGTCCAGCTCCTTCTTTGACTTTCTAATTAGCAAAACGCTGAAACTGAAAACAGCAGCTGCACTAATTGCATTCATGGCTCCTTGTTGCACATTATATAACACGAACTGACACTTTTTTTTGTTTTATGCAATTATGTTGCCCACCATTGACCTGCACAGATGATACTTAGAAATTCTATTGTAATAACTAGTTTGGTTTCTGCCTCCTCTCCTGCATGGAGAATAAAGACAAAGACACCTGGCAAATATTAAAAATCACATAAACAAAACAATATATATGAGAACAGATTTTATTACAGCTGCAAAAACATAGCACACAGAGAGGGAAAATTAAAAGAATATTATCAGCAACAAGAAATAATTGACTTTAAGGACCTTGTCATGCAATAAATCATAAGTAACGATAATCCAAAGCCGAACACTATCCATCAACATGATGCCAGCTCCATGGACTCCATGGACACCGAAACTTAATTAGATTTTGCTCTCAGTCAAGACAATCAATGGGCATGTTTTTATGACTAGTGTCATTGTTACTTATTTTGCCATACAAAATTATTAACAAAAGAAGTTTGTTACACATAAGGACAATGTTGGTGATGAAGGCAAGCAGCAGCAACATGTCACACTGGCATTCATTATCACCATGACGGGTGGATTTGAAGTAACTGGATATCAGGTTCGGGGTGCATTCTGTGTATTACGTACTTTACACTGCTTTACAAGACAAGTCCTTTGCCAAGAGTTATGAAATGAAATGATAAAAAAAAACTTTGTAAATTGAGCTGATGAGCCTGCTAAGTGCTAACACAGTGGCTTTTGAATGACTTTGTCACTGACTTAACTGACAAAGTCATTAATAAAATGCATTTTTTAAAATTGTTTTATTATGCTTAATACATACTTAATATATACTTAAACAGTGTTGAAAACCAAATGCCGAGAAAGGGCAACAGATGAACCTGTAACACTGTAACACATCCCAGTGGTGAAAGAAATACTGGAGAGCAGGTTTGTAATGGCCCTGCTGTTCTCCAGAATGATAATGTGTTTGGACATCTAAATGAAAATAGGTTTTACTTTGTTTTGAAGACATAAAGTTGTTGAACAATTGCAACAACGTGCTAAAACAAAAGTCAGTCACGGTCGTCCATCACTTCACAATAAATGTCAGCTCATAGTTTAGGAGTTAAACTGTGTTTAATGTGAAGCTTTAGCAGTAGGAAATATTCAGTTCGCATCAGCAGTGACTGAATAGAGCATCTTCTTCTTTTCCTGAAATATTTCCCTAGATTCTCAGACTCATATTGTCATAATGCAGCTATATAAATACTGCAAAAAACATTTATTTCATCTGAGGATAGATTGAAATAAAGGTGTTTAATTACAATGAAAATACTCCAGATTCTAATTTAATACTCTTCCTACACAATTCCCCTTTCTATTTCCTTTTGTAGCTTGGATCCAAGTTTAAAAGCTGTATTCACGCTAATCCCAAGAGCAGCCGGTGCGAGTGGTTCACTGGGCCAAAATTGTAGTACGGTGTGCATACTGAAGAGAGAGAATGAGAATCCCAAGTGAAACAGTGCTTGCATGCAGGAAATTACATATACAAACGCGAGTTGAACGACTGTGCATGAAAGCAGACTGAACTCCTAAATTTACTGCCTTTGTGACTGTGATGGAGGATTTGTACCAGTGTATGTGAACCATGACACATTACTGAGCCACTAGGGGCTATGTGAACAGTGAAATATAGGTGAGTAGTTTTGGGCAAGTTTCTTCTAATACTAGTTACTGTGATTTAAAAGTAATTATTTAGGATACAATTTTACTTTCTGTGAATTCTGGATGTGTAACTGTATTTGGGGATTACTTAGGAATTACTGTACTTTCCTCAGAATAACTGCAGATGTATGATGATGTATACTCTAAAATGCTATGGCTAAATTAATAGCCTTAGCACTCTGCTGGCCATAAAATACACAAACTGGCTCAAGAAGAGTGTGCAGGACACTGCCAACATTTTAAAACAAGGTTTACGTTTTCGCTTGTTATACTAACATGAACAGCAGCCTATATTTGCCTGTTTAAAAACAGGTCTGTATATCTTCTAGTCTACTAATATCAAACATACTTATCTATTTTGAATATCAAATTGTTACCTTACTGTGTCATCAATGGAATTGACAGGGTTATATTGACTTTACTATGGAACGTGGCTGCAGATCTTCAACAACACTCTGCCACAAGCTTCTCCATTTCTCCTGGTTCAAGTAACATGACAGACTAAGACTGAAACTTTTGTTTTGGACTCCCTGTGTCTTGGTTAGCTTAGAGTTAGCATAGCCAGTCTGGGTGTTTTTTCTAATCCCTAGAGCTGATTTTTTCCCCCTCTGGTTCTGAAATTTCACAGTGTTGGTGTATAGTGAAGCCACATTACACTACTCAGGCTGTCACAGGCATCATATTACCAAAAATTGTATTAATAATGCATTACATTACTTTGTTGCACTTGCAGAAAAGTGATGCATCACTATAATCACGTTACTTTTGTAATATGTGTACTCCCAGCACTGTCAGTCGTTGCCTAAACACACTTCTGCTCACAAACATGCACTACATTTGTGAGCTTGTGTGTGCAAGGAAGCATGGGCGTGAACAGGCGTATACTGGATATATGCATATGTGTGTACAGCATGTTGGCCCTGAAGCCCATAATAAGAATGTTCTGTCTTGCCCCTACTATGAACCCCCTACATCACGCCTTATTGTCTCCCACTTCTCCTTTCACACACACACACACACACATTCACGCTCACTAATCAGGGCTAGGCAGCCATTGTAAGAGGCAAAGGTCTGCAGGGCTGTTTGATAGCAGATTAGGCTGGCATGTCAGACAAGGGACCAGGCCACACAGCAGGCAGTCACATGCTGGATCCACACACACACACACACACACACACACACACACACACACACACACACAGGCAAACACAACCCGTCGTAGTCACAGTCAGAGGGAGGAAAACACTGACAGAAACCCAGCACAAGCCTTTTGAAGAAAGACCACCGAGGTCACCGTTCTAACTAGCAGCAAAGCAGGTGGTTAAATATAGCAGGAGATGTGGTAATTAACACAAAACAAAGTCTTCAATACAGCTCCATTCTTAAGAGTCAAGCTGTCAAAACTGACTGAGTAGTTGCAGTACAGAGTCAGAGGGAGATTGTGAGGGTTTGAAATATTTCCTTTTTTTGGGGGAGGGGGTGGGCGTGCTTTATCAGTGAGTTTGGTAGTGGCTGGCATCAGTCATGACCAATCTTATCATCGCCGCCTCTGCTTCTCTGCAAAAGCTGTGCACTCCGCAATTCCTGATGAGAACAGTCTTCGGCACAGCCACCACAAAAGCTTCTCCCAGGCGGATTCGATGCCCTTGTGCGGGAGGTGCAGAATCGACACAAGTAAATACACTCCGTCTCAAATTAAATTAGCTTGGGAGGAGATAACACTTTTGCTTACCACAGTGAGGTGGTCTAGGGAGAACTGTGGCGATGCAGAGAACATTTCAGCGAAAAGCAACTACTGAGGCAGTGGTACTGTATTGGTATAGAGCCGATAACTACAAGCGCATTGAAGAAAAGCCACTTACTCTCAGCACTACTTGGGAAAACGCGGCAAGGTTATTGCTGTGTTTTAACTGTATTTACAGTACATCCAACCCAGTCTCGTTCCAAAAGTCACATCTGCTACATTGCTGCTTAAGCCATATGCCACCTGCCATTTCCTGTCCAATGCAGTCATTTAAATCACGGGTAACAATATTATAAATTGATTCTGCAAGTTCTGCATTTCATATTGCCCGTAGTTTCTTAATAAATTTATCATAATTGCATCAGAAAACCAAAGACATCTTTTTCAAACCGTCGTCCATGTGCTGTGCCCCTCAGGCGCTGTCTGTGCAGGTGGGAAGCACAAAGTACACAAACGCCTGACATCAAGATTGCACAGTGGTGCTTGATAACAACTGACATCCCCCCACTGTGCCTGTCCTAACCGTCACATCCAGGGCAAGTCAATAAAACAACAACTGTGCGGAAGAAAGAGCGGAGCTTGTTTGTGCATCCGGTAGAAACAGCACTTGACTAAAACCCTGGCTGCGCGCCATCGCAAAATGCGACCCTGTGGTATCATCCATCTTTTGACAATAACAGCCCAATTTGTAATTTAAATTCCTGAATACTAATTCCTGTGTTACACTCGGGAAGACTTGCTGACTCACACCTTTGACCCCTCGGAGACATTTACACATTAAATCTCATCTGAATCCATGACCCAACTAATTTTTGTAGAACGCGGTCGATCATTACTGGCCAGACCTTTGTTCATAGGAAACACAATATAATTTGTTGCAACAACTGTAAACCTCTTCTTGTACATGCTGTAAAGTCTGCTGAAATTGGTAATGCTTATGCTGGAAAATGTTCAGTTTTAAACCAGTTCTTGTGAAATGTGCCTGCTGTTAAGAGTATGTTTTAAAACTTGGTTGGAATTGAAAGGTTGATGTGAAGAGAAATTTGGTTTTTAGATATTTCATCTATGTGACTAAAATCCATTCGATGTGTCCAACACATCTTTTTGAACTGTGGGAGCCAACCATTCAGATATTGCGAGAACATGAAAACGCCACATAAAAGGTCCTCGGTCCACAATGCTAAACGAGTTAAGTCTCCCCTGTTCTACAGCACCACAGCAAAGTCATTCCTGTTATTTATTGAAAACACATTTCAGGCAAAAGAGTTACTGGCCAGTTTCCTCCTACAGTGTTTTAAGCATCAATTCCCCAAGACTGTTGAGACCCAACAGATCATTACATGACACACAAAGTTAGTGATGGAACGTCAACATAAATAGAGAGTTTGTGGGTGTCATCGCTATGAATGCGTCTACCGTGCACCACCTGAAACTCAAGTCAACAGTTTAAATCAAATAACTTTATTGACTCAGGTAACATAAATTAGAGGAAAAAACAACAGCTAATGTGTGCTAATGTGCTGAGCAACAGGAAGATGAATGCGCTGCGGGTAAACAGCGGAGGAGGGTAATCACAGTTAAGGTCGCTGATCTCTGGCCGCTAATTGTTTTAACCTTTATTTACCCGGGTGAGGTTTGCTTACACACAGTGACACGTGGGTGCCACCAGCTGGAAAGAACAGTCTCAGTTACCCACTGAGCTGCTCTGCTGAGGCATTTAATAGTTTAGCGTTGTGTTTAAAGGCACTAGACGTTCAGTGTTTACTCTCAGATTTACTGAAAAACCACGTTAGATGAGTTAGTGCAGGTGGGGGCAAGATTATTCTGTGACTCTTCAATGAATTCAATTGTTGTTTTGATGTTGGCTCTGCTCAGATGATAAGTAAATGCAGCCGGTGCATGTTTTCCTATGGGTCAACCTGGAATACATTTCACAGCCCTTAGATTAGGACCATGAACATGGGGCTGAGGTTGCCCCAGTGTAAAATTTATGTCTAGTGAGTGTAATGTATGGCTCTGGACAGAACAATTCTTCCTCTCAATCGATGCGGCATGGTCAAGAGATGTGACCTTAAAAAAGATAGGGAAGCTAAGTGCTGTGTTCTGATAGCTGTGATCATTTTGCTCAGCAGGCGAGAGGGAAAAAAAAGCAATCATATAACATTTGTGTCCAAGACAATGACCTCTGTCTGACCTCTTTGATGCTGCTCCCTTTCTCTTGCACGCACACACACACACACACTCACACATACACACACACACACACACACTCTCACACAAGCACTGATGCACACACCGAGCACACACACACATACTCGCATGGTCTGGTGGTGTTGCTGATGTTGGCACATTTGTGCTCTGGGACAAGAGCTGCTTCATTGGCACTGATTACCGCTTTATCCTTCCCCTGCAAACACCAGCCAGCATCACCCTGCATACCAATGGACTACACCAACCAGGGACAGATAAACGGGAGGGAGGGGGGAGACAAGTGAGGAATGAAGAACAAATGAACAATAGAGGGAAAACTGTTGGAAAACACCGGAAAGTAAGTCGGGCCCATACAGTAGGCAAAAAATACATTAATAAATAAATAAGAAAATACAGCAATACTCTGCCGCAGAGTCAAAATGATACATTACAATATAAACCGAATTCATATGTCCGTGATTTATTCATACTTAAGTCCCTGAGCACCTGATTATTAAATATTAAATCTTTGTGAGAGAGCCGAGAGGAGGTTTTGCGGTCAAGGAGTTCATATTCAATTACTTTCATCTGTTTGAATTTTACATTAAAAAACATGTCTGTCTATCTGTCTGGCTGCCTGTCACCTGTCTGTCTCTGTCTGTCTGTTTGCAGGATCGCAATCAAACTACTCAACCCATTCCTTTCATCCCTGGTGAGAGCACATAGCTCCGGCCAGTGAAGAGCACATTACACTGTACTGTATATCAGAACTGAAAAATGCGGCTTATCCAGCTTTTTTTTACAGTTAGATTTTATATACGTTCCATGCAGCTCCAGATTAAATCTGTTTTAACTTGGCCTGGTGTGCCATTACAACGTTGTTACCTAGCTCATCATAATATTTTCATTGTACGTGATGATGTGACTGTTGAGACAACTCACACTTCACACACACACACACACACACACACACACACACACACACACACACGTCACTACATTTGTTGGACCGTCGGTGGAAACTGGAGTACCTGGAGAAGACCCAGGCAGGTGCAAATGATAACAATTCCACACGTCCATCCAACAACAGTCACCTAAAAAAACGTCAAATTAAAAGCTGAAGCAATATACTCTGGCTCCATTCAGTGCCCTTAATAACTTCCTTTGCTTTCAATAGACATTAGTGAGTCACTTCACTGGCTTGATGTTCTCCTTTACTGTGCCCTGGCTGAATTTCCATTTAGTTACTGTACTAGTGCAGAATAACATTTTTAACATTCACATATTTACCCAAAACGTTTGTTAAGGGGGTTAATTTTTTCCACGATATCCCAGTTGACTGATAAGAGGGATAACTCTTAAAAAAACCTGCTATAATTAACACACTGAATCAGCCGATTCAGGAAATGCTGGTTCTTTCTCACCACCCTTCATTGTTGTGTCTGTGAACGGCTAGCCCGTATCCCTCGTCCAATTGCCTGGCACTGTTCACTTTCCCAAACGCTGACAATTTTAGGCAGCTATTTTAACTTTCTCTGAGAGATGACGCACATCTGTAACTCCGGTTCTGGTCACTATGTCTGCTCTCTGCAGAGTTGGAAAAAATCTATAATTCATGACAGTCAATGGGAGAGTCGTACCGGTCGTACCTGGCTGAGGCACGACATTAGCCAGACATTAGGCAGATCAAATGGTTTACACATACGGAGCCAGAATGAAGACAAGACAAAATAAAAATCTAAATGGTGAACAGGTTTGCACCCAATGAATGCCACAGTTCATTGAGCCACAGCCTCGTACCTGCTCAGCATGTCAGACATTCATGTTGTGTTTTTTGGAAACGCTGGATCACATCATGCTCTGCACAGTTTAGCATGTCTGCCTTTTCCCAGCATGACCCCGTGGAAGGTCAGCAACTTTTTAGGGGTAAAGTGACTGAAGAAGCAATAAGTTGAAGACGGAGACGGACAGTAGTTGCATCTGCAGGAGTTAACATTCATGGCCACATCGATGGGCTTCAGATGTGTCAGATGAGGACCTCCTGAATGAGTCACAGTCTGGAGTCTGAGCAGAGCTGATAAGACCTGACGGAAGACATGCCTTTCAACAGGAGACAGATGGAGCTGGAACAAAACACAGATACACACACACACACACACACACACAAACACACAAAGACACAAAGACACATACAGACACAACAGATAGAAGTATAGTGTCCAACAAATCACGGCAACTGGGATAACTTAAAATAATAAAAATGAAAAAAGCATGCATCACAGGTTGTACTTTATTATGTGGTAAACATATGGTTCTTCACTTATCGAGCCCTAGATGGTTTTGTGGAGTTGTGAAGTTGCTCAGCTTTAAATAACACCAGTCGGATTAAAAATAATAAATAAAAGATTAAACCAAAATAAAATCGGACTGACTAGATAAGGTCAGTTTAAAATTAGTGACTCTGTTTTTCCCTCCGAGTTGGAGCTACCCTGAGCATAGACAAACAAAGGGCAACAGATGAAGTTGTTGTCTTTTACAATAGAAGGGCCGGCTGCATTCGCAGAGTAGCGGAGGGAGACTTTTCGAGCTAGCGTTGTGCACACACACACATTTGCCAATTCAATCCTTCACATTGGCAACAGGGGTGTTTCGTGACCAGCCTATTCCAATTGCCTCCCCTGTTGAATTGCAAGAAGTCTTGGGACAGCTTGATGCCATATGCGACTGCCTGGAAGTGAACCAGGGTCTTTAAGCCAGTAAGAGACTCCTTACTGAGCATGTCTATTAGAGCTCCACTGTTCCAGAACAACAAATTTAGGCAAGCATGCTCAGTTTGTTTATGGACTTTCCAAACCAAAAACCAAAGTCTTGCCTTTCTGTACTTGTAGCAACATCCAGCATGTCTAAATGCCTCTGGCTTGGAAAAATGTGTGATGCTCTTCCATTTACTACCCAGTTAAGACACTAGGACAGCCTAATTGATTTCCAGTAGGATTTCTGCCATTTATCTGGTTATTTATGCTGTAATATGAGGCTGTGTTCAGTGTCTAATGAGAATCCAAATGAAGGATACAGACACAGAGAGCAGAAGAAGTGAAACAGAAATGGAGTTAAGCATATTGCTGCAATTAAAAACAAAACAAGTCTATCTGAGATGCAGCATGCAATATCACAAGGGACAGGGTGGTGAAGTGAGCAGACTATTTCAAGGTCTCTTTTTTTCCTCCCGTTGTCAGAAATTGTTTATGATGTCTCCTGTATCACCTCAGCGGAGGGTCCCAGAGAGCTGAGCCAATACCAAAAGAGTGGAGTGAAAACACGGCAGACCACCGATTGGTCAGAGTAGCGTCACTTACGCAACACAGAGAAACCCGTCGCCGTCTATCCGTCTGTGCTCTGATGTAGGATTTCCCTAACTCTACTGCTTTATTTTTCAGTGCTCCTTTGTCTCGGTGCCTCCAGCTTTTTTTTTTTTTTTCCTTTCTAAAAACAGTTTCTCCGCTTGCTGTGACAAACAACAAAACATCCCCAAGATATCCTCCACTGCAGCTGCATTGTGTTTGCGTTGCGTTAAAGGCGATGTCACGGCAGTTTCACGCCACGTCACTACGACAATTAGCCCGAAATCCCATCAGCACGCACAGGGCACCTGCATTAGGGGACAAAATGAAGCCAAACTATAAAGCAGTCGGGTAAACCATTCACTCTCACAGCTAGGGGTGATGTAGACCTCCAACCTAGATGTGCATGTTTTTGGACTGCGGGAGGAAGTTGGAGTACCCTAGAAAAACATGTTAATCCCACACAGAAAAGGCCTCAGTCCAAGCAGAGTTCAAACTGGGTCCAACAGGATGTGAGGCAAGAACACTATTCAGCAATCCAGTGTGTCACCCCCACAGAGATAGGCACATCACAGTGATAATGGTGCTTTTTTAACACTTGAAATTCACAAAGATTGTGTAAAACAATGCCTGACTGTCACTAGAATAACATGGTGTTATTAACCAGGTGTGAACGTGTGAGGTTCTGAAACTCGGAGGTAAGACTGAAACACTGAGGTTGAACAAACATCCCTTACATTCCACTGGAATCGTCCCAGTACATATTTTAACACTTGCAGACACTGACTTTCATTGCTGCACTTTCCTACTACAATAAAGATTATGCTCAGTTCAAGAAATCGCTCCCTTAAGGAGAACATTCACTGCAATTAAAAAAATGGTGATGGTGATGGCAACCGTCTGCAGCACCTTAGATCAGACAGTCGCAGTCACACACTTAGGGGTGCAATGGTGTTTATTTATCATTTTCAGACACAAATAGCATTCTGATTTTTAATTAAGTAGTACTGTATCCACAAACAACAACAACAACGTACATTTTGTTTTGCCTCTACGTCAGCATGAAAATGAAACAACATTTCCAGAAGTCACTTGGTTTTTTTTATCAGTTTCATTACATTTAACATGTTGGTGGTGGCGCTGTAGGTGGGGGGGGGTCTGGGCATTTATCATGCATATGATCTATTGTGACAAATAAAATAAATGACAACATTAAATCCATCCACAGGGTTACATGGGAATTGGGTGGATCGTGCTGTAAGCCTCACGGCTAGAAGCGTCCTGGTTCAATTTCACTGCATGTTCTCCTCCTGCCTGCGTGGGTTTTCTCCAGCTTCCCCTCACAGTCTAAGAACATGCATGTGTAGATCGGCTGAGACTGAATTGCCTCTGGGTGAGATTGAACAGTGCGTGTGCTTGTGCATGGGCCCTGTGATGGACTGCCTTTGCCTTATGTGTGGGACATCGATGGTATATAGCGGGTAAGATAATGGGAGGAAGGAAGGATGGAATTCCAGCTATATTCACCTATGGCCCTAATGTGAATAATTGTTGCCCTGCTTTACATAAGTGCCATTATGTGCCATGACAGAAGGGTTAATTGTAGAGTAATTGTTGATGCAGCTGCAACCTCTTTCTGCTGGCGTTCTGCTTGGCTCTTCACCTTATATTTCACACAACTGTGACAACAAGCGGCGGAAAAACACTGCACATTAGCACAACAAGCGCACCGATTAAATATCAGTCAGCCCGTCTTGTTTGCCTTACCACAGACCATTGCCTCGGGTTAGTTCTGTAGATCACTTATAACAGTGCTTTGTTGTTTTGTTTTTTTTAAACTTGACACTGCTTTGTTGCCAACCTTGCTCTCTGACCTCCCCGGGATAGCAAAAAGCAAAATATTATTTTTCTCCAGCAGGGATCAATAGGCTATCACAAAAGCGCTGATATTTAATTTTCTGCTACCCTGGGTTTTTATATAAACAAGAAACTGAGAAAAAGGGAATCAATTTTTTTTTATTTAAGGATTTGGAGATTCGGAGAAGAGACTGCTGAATTGCGATTTGTTGACATGCCACATTGTCCTTTTATGTGTGCCGACGTCAGCTCTCACATAAACAACACGCACATACATCCTGCAGAAAATCGTCCCTCGCTCTTTATTTCCGCACCCAGCTGCACGCATGCTGACACCTCTTGTGCCGGAGGGTTCGTGGGCTTGATGTAATGTCACCGCCTCCCAAAAGACAGCCCCTCCATGATGTGTTCACTCAGCTGACTCTTTCTCACTATAACAGTCCATAAAGGAATGCCCAGCAGCCCAATCGCATACAGGTGGACACATGGATGCGAATTTCCGTAATTGTGGGAGTCCATCAGTCAGTGAGTCAGCGAGACAAAGACACAAGGATGTATGGATCCACTTAAATTAATAGCGTATAATTTTGCAGACGGCCGACAATGTGTATGTCTGAGCATGTGTGTTTGTGTGGCCCTGTGTTTTATCTGCATGGTATAACGCTGCAGTGTATATGATTTAGTTAGTAATTAGGGAATAGAGACGTATCCAATTATTGGGGTTGTGAAATATCACCCTATCTCAGTAGTTATTCCAGTACTGTCTGCACCGTGCCTTATTATTACACCAGCTGCATATATGATTAGGGGGTGTGTGTGTATGTGGAGGAAAGTGTGTGTGTGTGTATGTGTGCATATGTGTGTGTGTGTCCAGGAGAGGCGGCGCCTACAAAGGAAACTCATTTCTGCTCATTGTAGATTATAGGTGGCAGGACCACATGCCCGTAGGAGCTGTAGCCAAAGCCAGAGCTGACAGTCCCATGACACAGTGTGTGGATATGTGTGTGCGAGTGTGCATGTGTGTGTGTGTACCAGGGTACAGCCTAGTGAGAGGCGGGGGAGGGGGGGCAATCCTTCCTTTCCTGTGTGTATTTGTTGTTTCTTGTCTGACTTGAAGTACATGGACACACGAAAGTGAGAGAAAAAAAATGACACATGCACTCCAGCTCGCCCAAGGAAGCACAGGTACATAAAAGGACATAGTCATGGCTGCATGGATGGCTGTGAGTGAGTGAATGTGTGTGTGTGTGTGTGTCTGTGTGTGTAGGTGGGTGGGAGACTGTGTAAATCTGCAAAATCATATCTCACCTCCTGAAAAAAACACTGCCTGTCACCAGTGGAAACAAAAGAACAGGAACCGTTCTGTGTCAGCAACTGGAGAGCTGCAATCTCCAACCATCTGGGAGTGATGCAGGCACGCAAAATAAAATGAAATTCAAAAAAAAGAAATGAAATGAACAGATTTGCCATGTGGAGGTAGGCAGAGGAGAGATTCACTTCTGCGGCTGAGGGTATAAACGGTAAGCTGGCTATCAGCTCCGGGCAGCGGTGATGAAAGACGAGGTACGACTGCAGCAGAGTGTGGATGACACACTGTTAGTGTAACCGTGTTTATCTTGCCACCACAATATGCCACCATACACACACACACACACACACATAAAAACATATACATTATGCATGCAAAAGTGAAGTCTTGGGCTGAAATTTGATTTGCATTTCATTCCAGTCATACTCTCTTCCTCGACACAACATCAGTATAAAGTAAAACATCATAACGCGTGTATTAATCTCCCTGCGGACTCCTTTGTTTTGCACACCTGCTTAAAGCCCCTCCCTCTACAGGCACACACACACACACACACACACACACACACACACACACACACACACACACACACACACGCACACTCCGTGTGAGAGACAGCTGAGAAAATGTATAGTGAAGCCAGTGAAGCATGTGGAGAGAATTTACAAGCTACACGTGGGAACTAGGGATGAAGAAGGAGGAGTGAGGGTAGGAGGCTACCTTTGTGCTCAGGAAGGTGGGATAAATAAGGGCGCAGTTTGTGTTGAGTTATTTTTTCTCATAGATAGTGGAAATGTTCACAACACTTCAGAGAGAAATAAAAAAACTCCTATGCTCGTCTTGAGACTGGCAGGTTGTTATCGCCACTGACGGCTGCCTTGAACTTACATATACACACAGGAGAGAGAGTCCTCAGCTCTCTCTCTCTCTCTCTCTCTCTCTCTCTGACAACAAAAACCATGCCACGGTAACAGCCGCCCATCGCTCCTACCCGCCCTGCTCACACCTGATTGGACGCTCCACCTGACTGGCTTCTCCCTCTACTGCCTCCATTGGCTGAAGCCTAAACGCAACCTGTCAGTCTGATCCAATGAGAGGCCGCGTAAGGCGGGCCAGGGCGGCTGGGGCGGGACCTCCGCCGTGTATATACCGACCGGAGCTGGTCTGGGAGAGAGAAACTGCAGGACGCACTGCCTGTACGCGGTGTCAGAGACGCGTAGAGGAAGAGAGAGAGAGAAAGAGGGGAGCAGAGGACCGTGCACAGCCCTCTCTCCTCATGGACAATAAGGATATTTAACCATTCGCCCGGGGAGCGCACAGGTAGATACCAAAACCCTCTTTGCGCGCCGTGCGTAAAAAGGCGCAGGGACGCTCATCTTATCTCTCACCTCTCACAGTCTTCTGAGTGGGAAGTGCGGACTCTCACACAGTTCCAGTGGAATTAATGATTGATTTATGGGTGTGAGGAGAGGGGGGAGCAGAGGGCCAGCGGATCATTGATTATGTTAGTGTAGAGACTATTGGCCTGTGTGCACTGCACTGGAGTGTGCAGCCAATGTGTCTCGTAAACTCATTGTCTCTGTTTCTCTGTGTTTCTCTCCCAGACACCGCAGTCCATGCCTCTGCCTTGCCAGGTCATTGATGGGAAATCAACTGGACCGGATCACCCACCTCAACTACAGCGAGCTGCCCACGGGGGATCCGTCCGGGCTGGAGAAGGACGAGCTTCGGGTCGGCGTCGCCTACTTCTTCTCTGACGAAGAGGAGGAGGTGGAGGACCGCACTCCGTCCGACTGCGGCTTCACCAAGGACCACAGCCCGGCCGACGAGGGACCCTTCTCGGTCAGCGAGGTGGAGTACTCGGCCTTCTGCGCCCAGGAATGCATCTTCTCCAAGCTGCGGGAAAACGAGGACCTGAACGTGTACTCGGCCAAAACTTTGCTGACTATGTGCAAACCCGGAGACCTGCTGGAGCTGGTGGCGGCGGCGCAGGCCCCGCACTGGGCCATCTACGAGCAGGACGACCAGGTGATCCACCTGCACAAGGGGGTGATCCGCAAAGACAGCCTGCTTGAGGTGTGCGGCGGCCGCCACGGCAGGATAGTCAACAACCGGTACCGGTACCGGCCGCTGCCGCCGGACCTGGTGATGCAGAACGCGGTGGGACACCTGGGCCTGAGCAGCGACGAGATTTGCTGGACCAACTCTGAAAGTTTCGCAGCCTGGTGCCGCTTCGGGAAACGGGAGTTCAAAGCGGGCGGGGAGGCGCACTCGGCGGAGCAGCAGTATTTCCTCAAGGTGCACCTGTCCGGGAGCGGCGTGCACACGCTGGTGTTCCGCAGCCTGGAGGACATGATCCGGGAGAGGAGACGAGTGGACGCCAGTGGAATTCTCAAAGAGCTGTCTTTGGTGAACGGGGGCAAGGAGTGATCAGGGATTCCCTTTGATATCCTCCATCCTCACCCCCGCCTCCCACCCAATCATCATCCTCCCTCATCTTCTCGCCAAACGCGCACGGACGCAGAGTTTTACGCACACACAAACACCAATACACGCACACGTATACGCACGCACACACACACGCACACACACACACATACACACACACACATGCAAAGGACCTGTTGGTTTTGGACTGTCTGCCTGCTTGAGGATGGACTCTGTGGATTTGTGCCATCCAGCTGTTGAAAACTGAGCGGCCATATAAACAGACAACGCCCCTTCGACATCAGATCAGATCACTTCTACTTCAATATAAAAAAAAAACAACAACATTGCCCTCCCCTTTCCCTCTCCAAGCCCTGAAAACAAATCACCTTTACGCACGGTTTGGTTTAGTTTCATGTGTCGGGATGGTGGAGCTGCTGCAGCAGACCAGACGGTGAGACGAGATGAGAGATGAGCGAGGGGGGGGGGTATGTGTGGTGTGTTTAAAAGATGAAAGATAGGCTCTGGGATGGCTGTGTGGAAAAGTCTCCCTTCTATTTTTTTACTGTTAGCTTTAAGACCGAGACTGACCATAACACAGATCCAAGCCACTAATTCATAGACAGTCCTACCTACGCAGTTGCCTAAACAAAGCATTTCTTTGCTTGTCCAAGCTCTTTCTTCTTTTCTTCTTGCCATAACAAAGAGTATTGTCATTTTCCACAATGCTGTCATCCTGCTCCACAGCACTGGATGTATGTGTAAATTGTATTCATATGTTGATTTCAATTTTCTGAGTCCCTTATTTTTGTATTTAAGTTTAGTGGATTTAACCCTGATCTCTCTTTTTTTGGTTCAAATAAATGGAGGTTGGAATATGAAAAGAACCACTTGGTCGAGCAGGTGTTGTTTAAAACACATGATCTCACACTCTTTTCATACTCACACACACATACCGTAGGCAGAGGGGTGTATATGAATTATTGATGTCCTATGCCTCCTGACCTGCCTCGAGCCAAATAGGCTTCATATATCTGCGCCATATTTGGAGGCAGTAAAATGGTCATCTGCATCAAACCCATAAAGGCTTTATGAAAAATCCATACAGGATCCCGGAGCTACACTGTATAGGAAGCTGTATAGAGTCAACAGGATCATGGAGCATTTAGCCACAGGCTGTTTTTTTTTTCCATGTGTGGGTTTGATCCTGCTGGTATTTACACAGCCAGCAGCGTGTTGATCTCCTGATTATGTGTTTTTCTTTCAACACGGCAGGGTCAGTGAACTTAAGCTGGTTTCTTTTCTTTGCGTCTGCAACGTGAACAAAATGTCCTCCGTTTATCCGTGCTCATCATGAGGAAACCCACTGTGTTGTTATGGCACCTGTGCCTGCCTTGCCTCCTGGTTTGATGTTTTTGGAGAGTCGTGACGGTGCCTTCCTCCCCCCTGGAGAGGTGTAGTATCACTGAAGGTGGGATCAATCACCTCAGTTGTCTGGAGACGCCACTCTACCTTTGCCTGTCTCCTCACACTTGCTTAATTGAGTCTGAAAGGACCAGAGAGGAGAGGTGTAGAGAGAGATTCTGCAGTAATGTGTGTCTTTGTTCAGTCTGGCAAGCCTGGGATTCGTTTTGGACCGTGTTTACTGGCTGAAGAAGAGATTCTCTATAAATATTACGGTGCCTCTGCAGAGCTTGTCTGGTTGAATCCTCACCTCAAGATACTTGTAATTTTAGCCTTGGTGCTGTCACAAATAGCAGAGCTATGTGATTTTGGATAAATCCAACAGAATAATCGCAGACAAAGAGTTTGCACGTGTGTGTGTGTGTGTGTGTTTGTATGTGTGGCAGAGAGGAAGTGCAGGGAAACCAGCAAGCAGGCAGTGTTCCCCGTGTGTGTGTTTGTTTGTGGTGGGACTGATTTTGTTTGGCGTGGGTGATGTTTGTTGCACCGACATGCGCTATCAGACTCATATTTCCTCTCTCACTCTCACTCTCTCCCTCTCCCTCTCTGAGGGTGCACATGTTCCAGTCTCACTCCTCAAAAACTGCTTCATGTCAAAATACAGACTAATAAGCCTGCGAACCTTGTGGACGTGCCTTGAGAAGATTTTCTCACAAGCTATTGACCCAAATGCTTTATTCCATTGGCTTCTCTGTGAATATATTGACACACTTCCCTTGTTAACTCCATTTCCACTAATTCCCTTTAGCCTCTGTCGGCTGGTATTTCTCCAGCCTTGCCCTGTGTTGCTCCACTCTCCTCACCTTTGTTTCTCAGTTTCACCAAAGCAAGACATGCATCTTTTTCTGCCTGCACAGCAAAGCCACAGCTAAAATGGAAATTATGGTTTTGAATTTGGTGTTTTAATCGGGATTTACAGCCATTTCAGTCATCAAAACATTGCCATCCTGACAAAGCCTATTCCAGGTTGGATTTAGATAGATAGCATCTCATTGTCTCACCCCTCTGTTTTCATCTGGCTTTCTTGACATTTTTAGCAGGCTCTATCTTAAATTGAGGTTGCCCCAGGTGGGTGTGTGTTGTCTGTGTGCATGTGTGTGTGCATGTGTGTGTGTGTGTGTGTGTGTGTGCGTGTGAGTGTGTCAGCCATCCCCAGTGAGTTTCTGGAATGAGGGTAGTGGGGCAGCTGGTGTGAAGAGTTTGTATGTGCGTTTGTGGTCTGTGACTAATAGGCTTCGAAGAAAGATTTACTGTCTGCTTTTGTGTGTGTGTGTGTATGTGTGCACGTGTGTGTGTGTGTGTGTGTGTGTGTGTTCGTGTTCCTGGTGGGTACATCTTGTTGTTGATGTTAACTACATGTGTATGTGGGTGCATATATAGTTACACACACACACACACACACACACACACACACACACACACACACACATATATATTTATATGTGTGTGTGTGTATGTAATTTGATGTGTGTCTGAATGGATAAAGGAGTAAATCTAACTACCTAAGTCATGGCTATCCAGTTGCATATAGATTTATGTATTTTAACCATATGCTGCGTGCATGTATATTTATGAAGGTCTGCATCTTGGTCTCCATCAGTACGCTGTTACTAGGGAAACTCCAGCCACTGTAGTACTGTATATCCACCGAGGTCCTGTGTGTACGTGTGTGTGTGTGTGTACAAACCCTCTCCGGCTTTAAACTCATCGTTAGCCATAACAGCTCCTCGTGTAAGACTAACACATGACAACCAAACCTCTATCTCGCTCCCTCACTTACTCACCAAGGATCAGCTATTGCTGCTGTTTGCTGTGACATGGATGTATTCAATTCGCTCTGGGGTTTGTCCTCATTGTGTGCGCGTGTGCTTGAGTGTGTGCATATAATATGTGCATCTGGACAAAGCAGCTCCCAGCCTGTCTGCTGCCAGCTAAATCAGTGGTCTCAGAGGAAATGTTCTGGGGAGGAGGGAACAAGGCAGAGTATCCTGTCTGCATGATGCCTTTAAGAGGATCTCCCTCTAATCTAGACACTGGCCTGGACTCCCAGTAGACTTGAATGTCTTGTTTCCCTCTCTCGCGATTCTTTAGGACGAGCACTTTACTCAACAACACAGACTGCACAGCTGGTGATAGAAATGAGGCAGTGGTAAATAGGTTGCATGCTGCTCAGCCACAGCTAACATCTGTTGTTAAACGTCTGCATGCATCACATGTGGTGTTTCTATGTTCGAACCAGCACCTACACACTGACAAAGAAGGCTGATTAGACTCTACCACACATTGGTGATTTGCATTGCATGGCCAGCTGGACTTGCCTATCAGTACCTTCACAGTATTGTCTTTGTGCAAGCTTGATCATACCAGTGATAAGCTGTTTTTAACACGGACAATGATTTAGTATGGTGCCGGGTCAGTGATTCCAAAACCTGTATGCAGCATCCTGGTCTGTTGTCAGTATTTAAGCAGTGAAATAAGTTTGTGCACCAAAAGATGTTAAAGCTAGAGGACGGTGTCTTTAAAGATATTGACTGCTCATCCGAAGCCTAATAGAGCCGCACTCCATTGTCGAACAAAAACTATTAAAAGCAAACTGCGGAGCGGCATCACTGCGCTGGGTGACATGTTAATTTATTATGATGTACATGGGCGCCATAGATTAATCTCCACTCGGTCCCACATACACCGTCCTGCCGCTGTAAATATTCACAAGGGTGCCAAACCTGCGGCAGAAATTAGGCCCCAACAAATTACTACTTAGTCCTGTTTGATTAATGCCAGCACAAAACAACAGTGCCCAGCTGTTTTAGGAAATCGCTTAGTTTTTTCATGAAAGAAGGAATGAAACTTTCTGTTTGTGACCCTGTTTTACAGACCTAGAACCAAGAAGAGTCAGAGAACCACAGGCATGGTCGGGGAGTTTGAAAGTCTGCTAACTTTTTTTGTTTTTATTACTTGTTATTTTAATCAGCTGGTGTCATCGGATAAGATGATTAAGGATGTCTTCCTCACCTGAGGAAACCGTCGTACCTGGAGTGACCAGACTATGTAAATAAGCACTCCTTAGAGGGGTAGACAAGGCTCCACCTACACCAATGTTACCCAGGCGGCACCTGGAGAGTTTTGTGTGTTGATGATTGCGGTTTGTTTGTTTGTTCACATTTAACATGAGGAGATCCTGAGGGGGGAAAAAGAAATCCGAGGTCCGCAGAGACACAGTGGTGATGTCTGTGTTAGAGTACACAAACATGTCCCAACACGTATATCAGACTGCATTACTAAACAGTGCCTAACGTCTTCTCACCGCAAACACCCGACGTGTAAAGATAGCTGGTGCCCCACCCAGCTGTAGGTTGAACAGGTGGACAAACTGTCACCTTAGTTCAGAACAGGATCCTTTGTCAGCACCTGCCCCTGAGGATTAAGTGTTGTACCCAATCGAAACCTGTTTGCTCTATTCAGACAAGACACTGTATCACAGTTCACAGGGTTTTACTTGTTCCTCTTTCTCTTTTGAGGAAAGGGTCCATTCCAAGTAAAAATCCTGCATTCAAGACTTTGCTGAGGCAATAAGAGATATTCGCAACAAAATGTATCTTAGGTATGAAATGGAAAGTATTCATAAACCTGTGACGAGTAGCCTACTTAAATGTGGTTGACTGAAGTAGAAATAGGATGGTCGAACAAAACCAGTCTCTCCAGTTTGATACATTTAAATAAAGCTTTGTGGGGGTTCAGTGAATGAATGCTGTGGCTATGATAACAAGGCAGCAGAGGCTTACAGTTTCAAACAGGACAAAAAAGTGTTTTCAATGGGCGAAGGTTGCGTCTTTCACACATCCTGCATTCCATATCATATGCAGACTTTGGTTACCTGACTTTTCTTTGCTGGACTGAGTCGGACAGACTTTCTTTGTAGAGTTGGGATGTGGGATGTCTCCCTTTGTCTGCACAGGTTTTAGCCAGGCGTTTCAGATTCCTCCAAAGTCCAAAAACATGCAAATTTAGACTCACCTGATTTGTAGTGGAAATTCCTTTAACTGAGATCATTTTGACACAGTTGGGTAGTGAGTGGGTAAGGTAAATAATGAACATTTCAATGGATGGATGGATGGATGGATGTATGGTTGGATGGCCTTTTGTCTTTGTTTCTATTAAATTATTCTGACCACTAGATGGCGCTTCCTAGCGTGAAAACGTAGTACAATATGCACCAAAAAGCCTGTCGTCTTTAAATAAAGCTTAAGATTTTCATTTTCTAACGAGACATAAAACAATAGTCAGTGTTATGGTGTTTTATTTGGGTTACACAATTAGGTTTTTGAATTGGTTACACTCAATCAACTTTACCTCTAAATGCTGCAAAATCCTACTTTGTGGTCCATTAAGTTTTTTGTAATGTGCTATGTTTTGCAAAAATCTGACTGGCCGGCGGCTAAAAAAACAGTTTGAGGTGATAAAAACCCAACTGCACCATTTCCTACAGCGCATAAATTTCCCATTCTGAGGGCAGGTGTCCTAACGTCTGACTGTGCTCGGCTGAGTTTAGGGGCTGAGTGGCCTCAGGGTATATGCTGTGCCACAGCTGCAGTCCTCTCCACCTCGGTCGGGAGACAGCAACTGCTAAATGTCAGCAGCATATTGTCAACAACTTCTTAAAATGGTGCAAGAGCCCCTTTTATTCATTTGGCTTCACAAACATCACCTCTGTGTATACTCGGAGTCACCGGAGATGAAGTTATTTGATTGCTTTTTGCAAAAGAAAAGAAAGCTGCAGCCATCACAGGATTCAAATATGTGGAGGATGACATTTGTAAGGTGAAATCTAATTTGGATGAGAATGAAATGAAAAAAGAAAAAAAAGAACTGACAGCTGAAGTCATTTCCCACTGCTTAGAAAACATTTGGTGAATATCTCATCCCATTTGCTCTTAGATCTCACTTGATCAGTGTTTTACAAAGCTGCCGCGCCTCCTTTAAATCAGCTTCATTTAACATCGTTTTTACTCTGTAATTAATGTGCAGAACATCAGTCTCCAAAACACATTTGTACATAATGATGAGCAATTTGGCAACATTCACGCAAAGTGAACTTTGATGAAAGTATTCTTAACAAGGGGCTGCGGCTTGAATCCATTTTGTTAAGGATAATGAGTTGCTTTGGCATCTCTGTGGAGGTCAGAAATTGGACGGACTCACAGTTGGACACCACAGCAGATTTGACCCCAGGTCAACAGGACAAATATTGTGCCCGTCACTTGCTGTTTTATGCGTGTGGCCCTGTCCTCCTCCTCCTCCTCCTCCTCCACTCCTCATCCTTCCTCCTCTTCACTTAATGAGTGAGCAGAGAAATTGCCCTCAGGCTGTGGCCCAGCACAATCACAGTTTGATTAATGGGAGGGAGCTAGTATAGCCCCATCTTTCCATCTCTGTGGTTTTAACCCTTTTTAAAAAGTCACAGGAAAAGGTTACTGTAAATGTCATTACGAGCATTTCACAACCTGCCTGGCTGCCCTGCCCTGAATAACCCGCCGCTAAATGTCATTCTCTTAACATTTTGTCATGTTATACTCCAGAGTGTTTCCACAGTTAAAGGTTTAGAATTTACAGTTTCATAACATAAGTCTTCAAGCCTAAATATTTTCCTCTCATCTCGAACAATTGCACACTGTTGAATAATGTGCTCTGTGGCTTCTCTTTCACAGGAGGACTTTCAACTGAGGCACTTGTTGGTAATTTGTCTCTTCCTGGGTAAGAGCTACGTGAAGTCAGCCCCTTAAAAAAGCAGAAAAAAAGAAACACGCATGGGATAATTTGATATTCGTGTGTGTCCTTCTTACGATATTAAAGAAGTGAAAGGTCAGTGAATAAATGCGGATTCTGACCAGGCCTAAAGCGCACATGTGCATATTTATGATCATGGCTCATTTCCAGTTCAATTCAAAAACATTTGTGCAATAGGACGGGGCACTAAAAGGTAATATCTCAATATTTCCTCAAGACCTCCAACCATTAACTGTAGAGCACACAGTAGGCTACACACTCTGTTGCCAGGCTTTAGTACACAGGCTTTGAAACGGTGCTCCAAAGAGGGTCTGTGTGCTGTCAGCCTTGTACTGCAAGCACAGTTTGCATATTCCTAAATTAACTTATCTTATGGATGTCCACAGCTGCGCACTCATGGCCAATGGCAATCAAATCATGAAGCATAAAGGTCACGGGCAGGGGAACTTTGTCCTTGGTGGGTAGCATTATGATCATCATCACATTTATATGTCATCTAATGAAATCATCCTTCAGAGGGAGCACGTCCTTGCCTTAAACTGTGATAGTATTATGAGAACTGACAGTCACCATTAGAGCCTGACATACAGGAGGTACAAAGTTTATTTATTTATCATACTGCAATAACATGATGTAGCATTCAGGAAAAAAAGGTTTATAAATAGGAGAAAAGAAATAAAACGGGTAATAATTTATGTTGTAGTGTGGAGGAGGAGGAGCTGTGGAGGCTAGGGTTGAGGGAAGGAGCTGCTCTGCAGTACTGGTGATGGTAGAGCAGCTCATACTGCTGAATCACATTACCTCCTCCCCTCTCCGTAGCATTGCACATGCACTGCCAGCTCTTTGCTCCTGCAAAATCATGAATTCACTCAATCACCCCATCATGTGCACAGATGCAGTGGTGAAATGCTGAGGGGACACAGGAGATGTGGAACGAAATGACTTCTCTCATATCGACAATAACTAACGTGAAAAAGCAGGTACAAGGTGGAACTTGTCCAGTGTCTTAGATACATAGCAAAGGGAGTGAATGGGTGAGTCCATCCAAGATCTTGCCTGCTTTGTACTCGGGAATACATCCTGGACAGGTCACCATTTCATCACATGGTACACACACCATTAAGTCTCACACTTCAGAGCGATTTAGAGTCTCTGATCAACCTGAACATGCACATTTTGGACCGTGGGAGGAAACCAAAGTACCTGGAGAAAACGCACTGGGAGTAAGACCAGGGACCTTCTAAACACACAACATGTGGCTTGAAATGGATAGTAATTGTGCAGCTACAATGACAAGAATAATGACTACAACAACAATTACAAATATAAGTGAGACAAAGTGAGAAAGCACATATTAGGACAGAGGCAAATAAACAGCAATACTAAAACACACATGTTGGTTATAAGATGGTTTAAAGTTTGAAGAAATCCATGCTGAGAAGAGATTGAAAAGATGGCTGATCACTGATTGTGCAGGCCTCAGATCCAAAGGGGTTGTGACATTATCAGGCCAGTCATCCTCTGGTCGTGAACCTGACTCGAGGATCTGAGACCTCGCCCTGATTCATGAGGGGGAGCAGAGTGACCTTAATATGGCAGGGTGCCGAAACATGAAAGGGTGAAAAGGTGATCAGGGAAAACTGTCAGGTAATCATAAATACCCCCAGAGCACGATAAAAACAGTTTCGTGGTTTCAATCTAAAGGCATTTTTCTGAGTGCGTTGTCAATAACAATTATCTCAGACCTTTATGTAACGTTTGTCTAACACCTTTAATAAACGCCACCAAATGCCGCCACGATCAGAGAGCAGCAACAGGTCACGGATGAGGAGATCGAGGATGAATCATAGATTACTTGTCAATAACACAGCTGACACTCATCCATTAGTGTTAATGCTGTTTAAATGAGCCAAATGAGACGCTCGGAGCTGAACAACCTACGCACACACTAGCTTCTCGAGGAGCTCATAAGCGCTACTTTCATAATCTTGACAATGGACACACACGATATGAACACACACACACACACAAACACACACAAACACATCTCGGATGTGGCAAAGACACGCTCCGTCACCCTCACAGACAGAAACACTTATACACACAGCGAGCGCCATAGTGCCTCCTATTTTTGGCAACAATTACGTCGTCCCTCATATTTCCACTGATGACACAAGCGGATGCCGGGGAATGAAAAGTGGTCGAACAAACACCCGCCCGACTGCTGCATCCGCTGGTACTATTCCTGGCCTTTTTTTGGAGTCGTTCCTCACTCATTTCCGTGCCGTCTATCACGTCCCATCTCCTCCTGTGCTCGTCAGTCTGTCGAGCTCACCTCTCGGCGACCCACGTGGGGGGTTTCTGTTCTCAGCCACTCTCGCGCCACATTCTGGACTAAAAGAAGAGGCTCTTCTCTCGCTCTGGCTCCGTGTCCCGTTGCGTCTGACTGCACGCCTCCAAATAATATCCACTGTACTTAAACGCATGCCTTTTTTCCAACACTTTGGGAGGAAGAAAAGCACATTTATTTTGGCTGGCTATGCAGGAAGAGACACAGACAACCTAGGCTGTTTAAAATGAAAATATACAGCACAAGCACTTGGCTGGGAAAATACATCAACCAGCAAGAAACTACGCAGCATTTTCTTGAAAAATTTGCTGGTTCTTAAATCAGCTGGTGCGTTCGAGGCAAGATTACTGTAAACCAAGGAAAAAAAATTATGCTGAAAGTGCTGAAAGTACTGTCTAAACAATGTCTCAGCGTTTGTTAATGAGCAGGCTCAGAGCAGGCACGCTATGAAAGTTAAGATGGAGGATGAACCAAGAGTCTAGCCATCAGCTGCCCAGGTTACATTCATTCACAGTCAGAAGTTACTCAGAATGTAGAGTTGGAACGATGTCCCGAAGTGCCACAGGCAGAGCTGTTTGCAAAAACACTGTCATGGAAAGTGTGTGATGATTATACCTCACAGCACTGAAGGCAGAACCCACTCGAACATCACGCAGAGTTAAACACTGGAGCAGACAAAGGAGTAAACCCGATGTTTTACCTGCCAAAGCCACACAAACAAAGGCCTGGAAGGAGTGTTTATGTAGACATAAGTCACTGCTCTGCATAATCCAGAAAAGTAATCATGAATCAGCATTGCAATGTAGCACCATAAATATAGTTGTAGTGTTCTAAATATAGAAATACAGCCCATTCATAATGTGTTTATGTTCATGGGTGGTCGGCAGAGATAGAGGCAGAGGTGATTTGCATGTGTTTGCAACTACACAGCTAACTGCTTTAGCGACAAGTCTGAGGCAAGAGAAGTTGATGCAAAATACTCATAATTATGACTAAAAATCACAGTTAAACTGTTAAGCTGTTGCACCACCTCTATAGACAGTTTTACTGAAATTCACCTGTTCTGTTACAACCCCGGGAGTGGCGGCATTCAGGCACTCAGCGCCCTCAGCACGTCACCTAAGCGGGCCAACATGCAGGTTTATCAGTTAAACTGAACAGTTGAACGTGTTTGCTGAGCTTTGGCTGCAGCGTGAAAGTCTGGGCCAATGACAATAACGAGTTTAAAATAACAATGTGTCTGATGACGGTCACCAGCTCCTCAGTCAACCCCCCCTAAAAAAGAGAAAAAGACTGGCTTCTCCTCTGAGTCAGCACAATATGCCACTTAAGAGATAATCAATCATTTCAGTATTTTCCAATGGCTAATGGCCATCAATGAGGCAAAAATCGGTTGATGCCGATATCCAACCGATGCATTGGATTACTAAAGATCAACAATGACTTTATCCTCTGTTGACTACGAATGTCTCCACCAAAGTTCAAGACAATTCATCCAGTAAATGTGAAGCTGTTTCAGTCTGGAGCACAGGCGTACACATCCTGGTGTTGCTACAATAAGCCTGTCAACATGAGGCGCACGTTTCATTGAAAACACTGAATTCCACACATCCCTGACTAAAATCATCTCCAGCTGTGTCAAATGCCTTTCATCACATCCTCTGTCCTTGAGAAACTGCCACATTTCTAACCTGCGTGCCCCATGCCGTGCAACAGGCTTTTAAAAAGTTAAAAACTCTGACGTCGTGGCTGTCAGATTTTGTCAGACTTGGCAGGACATTATACATCTGTTTCCTCCCACTTAGCCGTGAAGTGCCTCTCAGAAAGAATCATAATACAGTGATTCAGCACCTTGCAACAGTCAGTATAACATAAAGGTCCCTGTCAATTTCCCCTCATGCACACACAGCACACAACACAAACATACCAATACATGTGTTAGCAAACACATGGAGGGAAATTGGGATGAAATGGGGAGGAAAAATCATCCTCTTTCCTCTCTCTCGGCATGCTTTAAATCAGCCATACAGGTAATGGTTTTTTGAACCGATTTTACTTACACAGTAAAGAAAGGAAGGCAGTGCTGGTTTAACTACTGTCCTCTCCTCGAGGCAAGCTCTCCCTTTCACCATTCAGCAACCAGTGGTCCAATAACAATACTGCACGGGATCATGAGCATGCACAATATGTGTGCGCAGCTGCTGGTGTGTGTGTGTGTGTGTGTGCGGGTGGGTGTTTGTGCTCAAGCTCATCCATAAATGAGTGTATGTGCAAGACAGAGAAAAAGCATAATCTGCCGGTAATGGAACATGAAACCGAGCAGAAAATTGCAAAAAGAAATGACTCCTAGGGAGGGTGTCGGCTCTGATGAAATGAAGCCCTTCATGTGTGGCCTAATAAAGGCAGGCAGAGGGGCTAATGCCCCCTGTAATCACACCTTTATTCTGCGAAGATGGTGGGAAAAAAATAAAACAAAAACATGTGGTTGCAACGCGGACAAATATTCAGAAGTGGCCTGACAATTAATTAGCGGGCTTTGGCATCAAAGCGACAAGACGACTAGGTATATCTACATTTTCCACTAATGGACTGAAAATATGACATTTTTGTGTGTTTGTCTCGTTAAAATAATCACAGTAGGCTAATTAGAAACAGAAATAGCGGGGATGAAAAGTTTTTTTTTTTTTATGAAGAAATTGCAACAGGTGCTTGCTCCAGAGCATCTGTTGTCCAACGTGCTGCGTTTATGACAGAAACTGTAATATATGATCATGATAAAGTCACTGTGAGCCCTCCACTTGTCCTCATAATGTAGGGATGTAATTAAAGCTTCCACTGGTGTGTTTAATGCAGGGACTATGCCCGACCTTTGGGTCTAGTGACTTGATTAATTAGATTAAATCAATTCACTAAACTGAAACATTGATTTCCGAATCGGGGATCATAATTCAGTTGTCTCGACACATAATATGGTGGTGTGAGGAGACGAGCTGTGTCCCTGCAGCCGAAATGATAGAGTTTACTCTTTGAATATAAAAAAAAATCCTGACTCTCTGGAGAGGGTGACAAAGACAGTCCTGCATGTGACTCCAGAGACTCCATTGAGGTCCAAAGCAGGACGGATGGATGGATGAATCTTCTTAAGAAGTTTCATTTTTTTATACTTTTTATACGCCTATATATACAGGAATAGGCGTCCTGCTCCACACGAGGTCCAGCGATGTGGGTGTACCAAGTGGAGCTCTTCAATGGTGGAAGGGACTGGGATTGAATGTAGACATGCTGGAGGGTCACTGGAAGGTCGATGTTAGGCAGAAGCATGAAAGATCATTTCATGAACAATTCGTGGAGTCCACAGGGAGTGGTATGCACTTTTCTGCAAACCTCTTGTACAGAGTCTGCTTGAGGGTGGGCATCAGTGGCCGAACACGCTGTAACCCAATGACATATGAGTCAGAAGCTTTTAATTTGATGCCACAGGAGGATGTGAGGACTTACCTTCGCTGAAAAATAAGAGCATGATGAGATGTGACCAACATGGTGGCAGTGTACAAAAAGAAGGATCAAGGCAAAAAATGACAGAAAGGAGAAGCAAAACCTTGCATAACAACAGCTTATGGCACAGAGCAGTGAGTCACATGATCTGGACTCAAGTCGGCAGACTGCTGACTCCTGAGTCACTCCTGAGACTTGACCTTCTGAGCTGACTCTATCTCCTCCAAACCTCAAAAACAAAAATGTTGTTATATACTGTAGTGAATAAACTCGTTTTTGAAAACATTGATGCATGAATCCACCCAACATCAATCAGTAACACTGTGTAGGACCGTATTTTGCAGCTTAAAGTAATTGAATTAGGTACCAATTAAAAGGCAAAGCTTGGTTTACTTTGCTCGAACAAACAGCTCGGCTTAAACAAAACTGCACAGTTATTCTGGTTTTTCTTTTATGTTTATGTTCATATTAAATGCTACACTTGCTTTGTTGATAATTGCACATCCATCATGTTTTCTAACCTGATGAACACTTGTTAGAAGACTTTTCTAACAGTCTTTGAACTGAATTACATGGTTGCATACTCATCCACTATTTTTCTTAACCCGCTTCATACCTAATTGGTGTTTAATTTAATTTTTAATTAATTTTAATTAATTTTCCTGTCTGTCTCTCTGGACAGGGAAATTTTTAGGCTTCTACTGACCTAAACATGTATAAACCCACGTAAACACATGTAGACCATGCAAACTGGGCCTCAAACCCGGAACCTTTTTGCTGTGAGGTGATCACTTTCCACTGCGTTGCCAGTTAACCTACAATTACTGCAAAATTATAGTTTTCCCCGACAAGAAATGATTCGGATCCATAGAAGTGTAAAATAAAGCCTCTCCTCCTCCGGCAGCTCATCTCCCTCTCATTTCTAAGGCTTGCGTGCCCTTGCTGAAGTGGACACAAACAGGGAAATAAACTAAAAGGGTTCCACCTGCAGTTTCACCGGGTCGTAGGTTAATCGTTGGGAGCTTCGGCTACATTTGTAGCGCCTGCCCCGGTTCATCAGCACAAAGGGAACTGGGCTATTATGTCGCCCTGCGTGGGGTCTCTGTTCTTTTAACCCTCCCTCTGTCTCCATCTGTCTGTGTGGTGTCATTAGCGCGGATGGAGCAGCTGGAATTGACTCAGCGGGGAGGATATGATTGGACAGAACCACATTCAGCAGCGATCATCAGCTAACCTGCCCTTGACCGCCGCTGCTCCGGCAGATTTGCCAAATGACCCCCGTGTCAGAGAGATGTTAGGTTCCGGACAGCTCCTCTGTGAATTGCTGAAAAGCGAGCGAGCATGTGTTGGACCCTGTCAACCTACTGTGGCTAAATAAAAGATTGTTTGCAACCATCTGGCGGTGGCTGTTTCTTTACAGCACCAGACGCAACTCATATCGTCCCAGCGGGAATCTAGCCAGCCAGTCAGTCCTTCAAGAGAGTGTGGTGGAGCATATATAAGACCTCATTCTGATGCCCAAGAAAGAGAGATGGGCAGAGAAAGCGAGAGAGGAGGAGGAGGAGGTGTAGGAGAGGGAGTAAAATATTGATGAGAAATGTGAGGCACAAAAATAGAGTGGCTCTGAATTCCCAATGAAGGGCAAAGGACGCACACATCCAGATACACACCATCTCTCTCTCTCTTTCTGTCACACACACACACACGAGGTAGGATGTTATAATAAAGTTTCAGAGTAAATCACATATACAACCTACAAATCACATGCACTGTGGCATTTTTGCGCAAAATCATGACTCAGCAAAAAAAAATAACTAAATAAATAAATATAAAATCCCATCCACTTCCCAGAAGTACTCCGCAACAGTCTAAAATAGTCGACTGGCAAGCTTCCCAGTCTTTCTCCACCCGCCTTTTTCTTGAGTGTGTCCATTTAAAAAAAAAAAAAAAAAAGGTATCTTCTGTCTCTGCGTACAGGGAGTATGAAATCATGTGACATGGGGCCGCAACGGGGAATAGAAGCGTGTTCTGCGCGTTGTTGGAGACCTTGAGAGGCTCTGTGAAACCACAGAAAGAGAAAGGGCAGAAACAATCAACGTGTGAACACGAGCACAAAAGGTCCGCGACAAGTTGCTGCTAGCGCCGCGTTTCCACTACAACACTCCCACTCATCTGTTCAGCCGCTTATCTCACATCCCACAGTTTTGTCTAGATGTGTGTGCGTATCTGCACTAAATGAGACCCATTTGGCCTTTAAATACACTTTAAGAACAACCTTTTAAATTAAAGCTAAATCAGATGTCAAGAAAAAAAAGGGAGGAAAATTAATTTAATCTAACTTTTTGTTTTTTAGCGTTAACTCCCCTCCCAACGAGCCCCACAGCGGCTCTCAACCTTTAATACTTTTAGAGTAATTAATTTGTTTTTCCAAAGAAATTACACCAAGAGCTAACAAGTGCACAGACGATAAGGTTTTTTTTCTCCCCTGGTGTTGTGGTCCAGAGATCACGCTGGGAGGCAATTACCAGAAAATATAAACCCTCAGAGACACAATCCAGCAGAGATTTATGTTCCCAAGCCTGCACGTATGGTTTCAATCCTCCATATGCAATACCTTCACCTATTAATTTTAACCGGACAAACGCATTTTTTACCTGAGATTATATCTTTTACACTTTACTCATGGGGCTAAGATTACATTTCCAGCCTAAGTAATGAATTAACTTTTCATAATAAGCTCGAGAAAGGGACGCGGTTACTCCATTTGAGGATTTGCGACCTAAACCTTTTTTCCTGAGCGAATGCAGTGGAAAGCAGCGAGTCAAAGAGTTCACACGGGGAGACGTGCACGCTGCAACGGGGCACAACTCCCATCGAGGCCCGGGCCGATTGTGGTTAATTGCTTCTGGAATGAGTGATTGGGTCCGATTTTTACCACAGCAGGGTTGTGCAGGAAGAGAGGATGGGGGGTAGGAGAGAGAGAGATAAAAACAAAAACATTAACCTGTCACTGAGGGGCAATTAACAGGTTGATTAACTCCTAAGCATTGCCAAACCTCCCCCGTGTGTGCGTGTGTGTGTGTGCCTGCTTGTTCTGTGCTCTGATAGGGAGAAAAGGATGCTCCTGGAACCTCTTCAGACCTCAGAAACATACCAGTCTTCATCATACTTATCTGGCATCTTCGATGTGATACGCTCGACGTTTGATTTGCAGGCCACTGCGTCACTGCTGACAGCTTGTTGACGTTTTCCTCTGTCTTTCCTCCTCGTCCTCTCCGATTTCTCGGTGGTTAAAGCCAGACCCCATCTGCCGTCCACAGAAGCAATTAATGGAAATGAATGGGAACGTAATAATGGGATTAATTTTGCCTCCACCGATCTAATCCTCTGATTCAGATTTCGCTGGAAGGAATTGATTTTTTCCATGAAAAGTCGCCATTTTAGATCGCTGCGCCTCTACAGTGACGTCACCAGTTGTTGACCATCTCTAAAAACATCGAGGCGCAGGGATATTGTTGAAAGACACTACTTTACATATCCATCCATCCAGATTGGTTGAAGGCAGGGAATACGTCCTGGACAGGCCACCAGTGCATCACAGGACACACACACACCAGGGGCGATGTTAAGAGTTTGACCTAAAAATACATGTTTTTGGACTGTGGGAGAAAATGAAAAAACCCATGCAGAAAGAATGTCTGTCAGACCAGGATTTGATTGAACAACCTTCTTGCTTAGACATGACAGTGATGTCCACCAAACACCATGTCCACCATTCCAAAACAAAAGCACCTGCAGAATCAAATACAAATACCCCATATATTTAAGTATGTTGGTTGTGGAGCAGGATTATTATTTAGCAGCTGATCACAGATGTAAATTCAAAATGAGATTGAGAAAAACATTATGATTATGATGACATTATGAGAAAACACAATCCCAGGTTTGCAGCAGATACTGAAATTAAAAAAAGAAAAATTCTCCTGGATGATTTACTTTGAGTGTGACACATCTCTCCTGATTCAAACTGATTTTAACCTCAAACTGGCCTGTCGAACATACTCGTGATAGATCCTGGAATGACAGGAAGACCGGTTACCCTAGCAACCTAGCACCTTTTGCTTCCTTCATATCACTGAGAAAATGTTGGAAGCAGAGCAATCAAGAGGGCAGACGGATCAGCTGACAGGCAGACCCACGCGTACCATGTTTTGTATCCTCCAGCTTCGTGAAATGATGCCAAATACTGTAAAATTTGAAAGATATTTGGTCTAAAATGGTAGGAGGAGAGAACCGATGTATCAGTGTTCACAGAGCTGAAAATCCCTAAACCCAAGTGTCAATTCAGACACGAGAAAGGAGGCAAGGTCACGTTACGCACACAATCCTCTATATATTTTTCATGCCAGTATCTGTACAAACAGACTGTGCACACAAGAAATAATCAGACCTAAACTGAGGTGTTAAGTCATGTCCGACAAGGCCACACAGGTTCTGTATGTAGATGATTATTGCAAAGCCTCATGTGTAGACTGTGTGTGCAGATGATTAATGCAGAGAATCATGTGTGTGGACCGCAGACAGCGGGGCCAATCCCACACTGACTGATTGAGACATGTGTCAGCTTCCATTTGTCTCCACAACTGTCTCCTGTTCTGCCCTCTCTCATCTTAGTTTTATGTCAAGCTTTTGACAGACTCAAAAGAATGAGATCTGGAGGCTTAAACGTTAAGTCAAAAGCAGAGTCATTTTTGCAACAGGTGGGAATAACTAAACTCTTCCCTGGGTGGCGGACTGGATTGGAGACTAGGGGTTTCACAGCAAGGAGGTCCCACAAATAAATCCTAGTCAGACCGAGGATCTATTAGATTCAGATTCAACTGAACAAGATTTAGATTCAATCACAACTTAATTTATCCCCATGGGACAATTAAAGGAGTCAATAAGTTAAACGGCAGGTTTCTATATCGACTCCAGCTCTTTCCTCACCCTATGTGCAACACTGTTCAGTACTAATTGGGGACTGTACAAATGCAAAAAACGTAAAAAAAAAAAAAAAAAGCAGCTAAGATATAAATAAAGAGATAAATATAAGAGAAAATCTCTCAAATAAAATAAACAAACTAATTTTAAGCTATCTTATGAGGTGATATGTCATGTTGATCTAGAAGTGCATCACTAAGGTCTAACAGAGACGCTTTTATGTCACCAGACATAATGAAGAAGATAAGGTGACTATTTAGCTTCAAACACAGTTTGGTGCTTTTTTGAAATCTAAAAAGAAAAAAATCGAATAAAACCATGGAAGTGCAAAATGTTTTCGGTTTGAGACTTTCCGAAAATGCTGGGATGTCGCAATAATAGACTTAGTGAAAATATAGGCACATGTGCAAGATACTGCTCAATGGAAACGCCTACGAGTAGCAGATGTGCTTCATTGAAATTTTATGAAGGTTGTCAAAAACTTTGTGAAAAACTGTAATGGAAACACCTTCTGACTCTTTCTCCATTTCACACACACACACATTTAGTGAATACCCGGTGGAGGTCTCCTGTCCAGCGTGGTTCTGTACGCTGCTATAAATCAGACAGCTCTCACAGACTCACCACCTGGCAAACAGCTGATAGGGAAAGAAAAAGGAGCGAGGCACGAAAGAGCAAACGCAACAATAGATCGGGTCTAATGAAACAATGGAGACAAGGAAAGAGGAGGCAGAAGGGAAAGGCCAACAGCGAGAAGCCGATAAAAAAGCCAAAGTACACAAAGTGCATCAGTGCTGTTAAAAGGGGCGAGAGCAGCTCAATTTCAGAATTTACATCTATTTTCCCGCCTTGAGGCTGATATTGCCGAGCGTTCTGAGACGAGAATATTATGTGCATGTTTATCCCCTGATAGTCATGCAGAGCGGTAAGTGTAATCGTGCCTTCCATGACTCCTCCTGATTGAAAAAAGAAGCCTCCAACATTTGATCCCCTCATGGAAATCTCTCTTCTCTGCGGAGATTCAATGATTTGCTCCTCAGCAGAGTCCACCAACTAACTCTCACCCCGCTGCCCGCGAAGCACAGTGTGGTCACATTTCATAAGGGTCACTTTGCTTTTGCCTGCAGCTATGATTGCTGTTTTTTCCTTTTTTTTTACAGACTGCAGTGGGGAAGTTGGAGCCGGGCCCCACAGTGGAGCCCCCTCTCCTCTGCAGAGCTGCTGTACCACGCTGAGTCTAATTACGACAGCGCACCTTTGGTTGTGCGAAATGCAGAACAATAGAGAGCAGACGCGTGGCTGTTCGCTTCAGGATCGAAATGGCAAGGCTGCGGTACAAAGCTCGGGCTCTGTGGGCTCCGAGCAGGTAAAGCAGATCGCGTCAGACTCTCTGCTCTCCTGACACAGTAACTTCAAAGCCTTTCCGGGGAAGAGAGAGCTAACAGTATAATTAAATCTAGACAGACGAAAGGAGAGCAAACGCCTGCTAAATGGCCATCTTATCTCCTCCGGCCTGACAAACTGTCAGACCGTCTCCTCCATTTGTACATAATAGGACGTTGGAGGCAATGACAACACAATGATAGGTAATTGTGAAGAGGCGGGAGCTTAGATGTGGAAAATGTCAGAAGCGACAGTGAGGTGAGATCGCTGGATGAAGTCCTGCTTTGGTTAAAGCAGTGAGAAGCAGGAGAAGTGATCGGAGAGCTTCATCCGCACTCAGCAAATTCCACTGAAATTTCATCTATCAATCAAGTCTTTGGGTGACGTATTGGATCGATGGCGACACTGGTCCTCAAGGTCCCAGGTTTGAATCCCAGTTGCTCTCGAGGGCATTTCTATCACTTCTTTTCCATCAAATCAGTCCTAGTGCTGGTTTCAACTTGCAAACCAGTTGCAAACCACCAACCTGCTGCCTTTTTAAGAGTCACGTCACTACGCATGTATAGCATTAAAATCACATGAAGGCAATCTTTTCCTGGTAATGTAATTTACAAAGCTGCAGCAACCTCAGGTTTGCTAATAATTGACATATACAGCAGCTGGTCATATGGACAGCAGCAGCAAATCACCAGGGTGTGCTGTGAAGTGAGTAATGGCATGTTTTATTGCTCTTTAATTCAATTTATAAGAGGAAAAAAAGTTACATAGCTGTGCAGGGGTTTTAAAGCAGTTCTACAGTAGACCCACGTGGGTGATTGCAATTAATTAGAGTTCTTCTTGGTGGGTGTATACCAACCGTGGTCGATCCACAGCTCCTCCACTCTGCTCTCTGTCTCGAGCTGCGTCAGCTTCATCTCCTCTGCTTTGTTTTGTTGCCCTTTTGTCATCATGGCAGACACTCCAATGCAGTTGATTCACCACCATTTCCAGTCAGGCACCCAGTGTTTAAATAAGTAAATTACAGCCCTATGGTAGGTCTGCAAACAGGATGATTGCTTCTCGAATGTTTGTGTGTGTGTGTGTGTGTGTCCAGTCCGTGGTGTCTCAATCAACCAGTCTGTCTTTGTTACGACCCCTCACCCCTGGTCATGAGGTGAGAGTAATGAAAGAGACAGGAGCAGTAGGAATGAGTTTTCTCTACAGGGTCACTGGACTCAGCTTCAGAGATATGATGAGCTCAGACACTCAGGTGGAGCTCAACACACAGTCGCTGCTCCTCTGCATTTAGACGAGAGGAACCGGGCTCCTGTAGTTGATGAGGATGTTCTAGATGGATCAGCAAGTAAGTCTGGCCTCGGGCCAAAATCTTTCTGAGCAACTGAATGGCGGGCCAAGACATCAGTGAGATTTTTTTTCGGCCCTTATCTATATCTTGTATGTAAAGAAAATGAAATTTGAGAAAGTCATGTGTTTAAAATAGCTAAAGTAACTTTTTTTGCTGACATTATTGAAGATTTTTGGATTATTATTGGATTATTGGAGCCAATTTTAGCCCGCAGGCCGACAGTTACCTGCCCCCAGCTAGAGTCTGCCACTCCACAGCTCCTGGCGTCATGTCTCCATCTACTCCAACTAAGTGTTTGCAATACCAACATGGTAGAGACAAATAACACTTGCTTGATGTGTCATCCTCACCAAAACTCCAGTCTCAAACGTTTTCTCCAATCTCCAGAATGATCAGAGCAATGTTTTTCTTTTTTATAAACTTTTCTTAAATGTATACAGTAAGTTTTTATTGCTCTACATCGTTGTGTTTTGTTTTGAAAATGACATAAATAAAATGTGTGTTCCCCAAAGCAATAACTCAGCCGCAGTTAGCTGCGAATGATACTGAAAACTTTTGGATTAAAACCACCACAGGAAGAACCACTTCCCAAACTTCAACCTGTCCAAAATTCAGTGTTTTTCTGGTTTCTGTCCAATTTAAGTGCGGGATTAAGCACTTGTCCAACCCTACAAAGGCGTCTTTTAATGTCAGTGCAGCGTTTATTTTGGCGAACATTTTGGAAACGACAAGTCGAAAATATCAAGCATAAAATTGCGCCAGCGAATTGTCAGGAAGACACAGCGTGGTGATGCCAGAATGGGTCTAATTTGGCTGTCAAGAATGACTTGTTTTCGCTGCAGAAGTGTCAAAATCCATCCCTCCATGGTGTATCTTATTAAGACCGCTGTGTTCTGAGAGATACAGAATCGATGTGTAATGACTTAATGGACAAAAATACTATCCTCTGAACCACCTTCACGTGTTATCGTCAGAAAAGCAACAACATTTAATGCACTTCAACAGTCCAATAAAATTAATAATTAATAAAACACTCGACAGTAGCACTTATAGGCAGACGCAGTTTAGCACCGACGAGCAAACATCAACATTTTGAAATGCCAGTGAAAAGTCAATTAACAGTGAAAAATTGAGGGCCTCGACCGTGTTTAGATTTGCAGGTAAGCACCGGCACACCTCATTTAACAAGTGGCCACCACCTGCTACAAAGCTGCATCGACGATATGTGAATATGCAGAGGAACCCCAAATACACACACACACGCCCTCACACACACACACACACACACACACTCTGGGTTATGGCTGTGAGACCTTGGTTAATTATTCACATTGGTCAATAATGAGCCGCGAATCAATTTTTAATTGTGTTTGTCTCCTGTATTAATCAGCCGATCGATTCCAGGCACGTCTCCGGCTTCTCAGATGAGCCTCAGCAAACAAAAGAGTTTCGGGATGAGGAAATATGGAGGGAGGAGAGAGGATAAAGAAAGAGGGGGAGGGAGAAAGAGAGAGAGATAGAGAGAGAGGAAGAGGAAGAGGCAGTGGAGTGTGACAAGACTCAACGGCTCCTTGCTACCTGAAAAATCAAAGAGCGTTTTCTGTTTTTGTTTATGCAGATCTCACCAGGTCAGCAGGCAGGGGCACAGTGTGTGTGTGTGTGTGTGTGCGTGTGTGTGTGTGTGCGTGCATGTGCATGAGTGTTTGTGTCTATACAATATTTCAAAGGATGCTGACCAACCTACTGTCAACGCACACACTCTTTTTTTCGCTCTCTTTTATGTCCAATTTTCTTTCCCCTTGTTACTTCTATTTTTGTACCACACTCATACACACCTCCCTTGTCATCCCATCAGCCAATCAAAGAATCTTTTACTGAATCTTTTATTCTTCAGACTCATTATATAATCTCTTTCACCCTCCGAGAGAGAAATAATGTGCACCTGTCTCACTCGTTTTCCTCAAAGAGCTCGACAAGACCGGAGGAGTGAGAGAGAGAAACAACAGCGAGCAGAGACACGGAGAGATGCGAAGCAGTGGATTGAACTTCAGCAGAACTTGAAAAAAAGCCAATCCAAACAGCCAGGGACACTGATAGGAAATGTCAAGCAGCTTTTAAGGCACAAAGACAAGCCATTAAGAGAGTTGGCATGACACAGCGTTTTAATATTCCATCAAGCATGCACCTTTGGAAATGTCATCGCTGCATTTGAGCTCGGTGTGATAGAAAGGCGCCTGCTTGATTACAGTCATCATCCTTTCAGTCAGCAAAAACTTGAGAATTCATTTAGTAAAAAAATAGAAAAAAAAAGAAAAAAAAAAAGAAAACCAAATACACTTGGAAATGTAAGCGTGCACACACTCTTGGAGACATGCTCCCTTAATCACATGGTCACCCACATCGGTGCATTACTGGCAATGGAAACATTAGTCTACTGTTAAAATATCACAGGCTTGTTGTTGTCTTCCTTGCTTTGACACCTAGATGTCAATAACTCGGCCACGCAAACACAAGCGACAGCCTGCACCCACTTGGGAGCTCTCGATCGGAAGCGAAGCCTCCAATGACGAACTAATAAAACGCGCATTTCAAAGACAAGAGCGCAGCGGCTGGCTTTGACGAACAGTCCAAACAGGAACTATTAGTTTAAGAGATGAAAGCGACTTGAATTGGCCTTCAAACATGTGCAAGGACTCGAGCAACGCGTTCCCTGAAAGATGACAGCACAAAAGCCTCCTTGTGCGCCGAGTCTGCCTTTGGTGCTCCTAAAACCGTCTTTTGGCCCACAAATTGACAATAAAACTGCTGTTTACTTGCATTTTGGCTTCTTATTTTCCTCAATCAGAGAAATGAAAGTACAAAGTGGGAGACAATCTGTCTTTTTTTTTTTTTTACTCAGTTACTATGGCAATGAAACGGGATGAGTAAATTGATGGAAAACTTTTACATTATTGTGTCCATCGCTGTGTTGATTGCGTAGGCGGGCTCTCAATCAGGCCGTAATCACAAACATAATCTCTACGCAGGACTCGGAGTGCTCACAAAGCAGAGGGAGAAAGAAAAGAGGGAGACTTTCACTCTAATGCATGGCTCAGCGTGCACGTGCATCATTCATTAGCGAGCTTTTTACTGATTATTGAAACATTGGAAAGGGCCTTGCCATATGAAAAAAACGTGTTTAGCAAAGGCGGATGAATTAACAAATACACAAACAGCCACAGATGTCAACTTAATTAGATACTGGAGAGTGGCATTAATCGGGCTCAACTCAATTAGAGCTCTCAAAGTTAATCTGTGCTTTGTTTGCCTCAGAAACCAGGAGATGCCGTTGATTCCTCCTCTTCTGACAGCCTTCCTCTTTTGTAGGAGCCCGGCATCCTGATTTTCACCTGGATCAGGATGGATTTCAAAGAGAACAAGTGGGAAATTTTCACTTTTGAACCCCCCCCATGTTTGAATTGTTTGAGGTTCATACCCTTTGACTGGATGCAGCTCCCGCTGGAACCGAGGATGCAGCCTCCAACAGTGAGCTGATGCTGCTGGAGTGCATTGATTGACGGCTGGTGAAGATTGAGTCAGAGATGTGAATCAATTTGCCGGGGAAAAATGTGTTGTGATTCCATGTAGCAGCACGAAGATCAGCAATAAGGGACGCAAGGTGTGACAGGCATATTGTATGCAAACAGAGAAGCTGGTGGGAGAGACACACTACAAATGTCTCTATCTATATCTCTGTGTATTGAGTGAAGATACATATTTTTGTTAATTGTACTGTTTCTGTAGTTATCATGCTGTCCTACAGTGTGATTTGTGTTTTATCCGCAGTAGTGATGCAAGTCCCTAGTATTTTTTTGCATTGACTTTGTTCTCTTGCAAAAATATGCATCAGATTTTGTGAATACGTGTTCATAAAACAGGAGTAGTAACCAGATTAAAACATCCAGAGTCTGTGGAGAAAACATGAGTTCAACCCAGGTCTTCTCCGCAGTGATGACAGCGCTAACCACCATCAGTCGATACATTTCAGAAAATATTGTGAAAAAGTTTGCCAAAAACCCACATCTGTCCTTCTCCCAGTGAAAAACTTGAGGAAGATGAAATCAGCAGCGGCATCAGGATGGGTGGGAGGAGATCGGTGGCCCTCTAACTGACAGTCAGTTCAGTCAGTCAGGTGGGACCGAGGAGGCAGGAACAGACCTGGAGAGGGAACCAAGCGAACTTGCCGACCTGGACTTTGAGTCAGACTCAGAAACACTGAGTGCAGGTGTAGTGGAGCGGTGGGAGGACAGAAGCGAATGTGAATCCATGGAAAGTCTCAGGTGGCCGCGGAGACCACTAAGCTAATGGGTGCTGATGGGTCCAAAGCTCCTGAAGGACACCGCCACTGATACTACCCATCATACCAGGTTAAAACAGGAGCTCAGTGACTTGTGCATCCTCTGGAGGAGTTTGGTCAAGTCATACAGCCAGTGGATCAGTGGCTATAAAACAAAATGAAAAATGAAATACCAAAAACTGCAGTTCCTGGTATGGCCAGTTGAGGCTGGCTGGATAAGTGTGACAGTTACTGTTCAACCTCAGGATTAAACAAATTGTACATCAGAAATAAGCATGTTCAATGTTGCTCCCTGACCTCCTCCAATATTTAGTACAGTGTATGTTCTTCATTGGCCAGTTTTCACCATGTTTGTGGAGATGTGTGGAGGAAACGTAGCATATATAATGGGATAATTTATCAATAGTTATCCAGATTACTCACTGGGCCTGAAACACTTGTGATGCCTTCACTTTGGCTGCACATTTTGAAGTGGTCAATTGGTTGAATATTTTCTAACCTAATTTGCCGGAAGATATTTTGTTAGTGTTGCGTCATTTCATCAAATGGAAATACTTCAGAAGCCTTACGCTTCACCTGGAACATGTGTCCTCAAAATTTTGAAAAAAGGGGGGACAGGAGGCAAGGGGGAAGTAAAAAGCTGATCTGAGGCATTTGATATTTATTTCATAACATGGATATGATATTACTGTGGCTCAGTCACGTTTGCCGACAGTCAGCACTGTGACGCAGCCAACGAGGAGGCAAAATTGTGAAGCTGCCTGATCTCGAAAGCTCAATCCACTGCCAGATGGATATCTTTTTGGTAATTGAGCAGATAAAAACACCCACAGATATGAAGACACACGCCCTCTCTCTCACTCTCTCTGTCTCTCTCACATACACAGAGAGAGAGAGAGAGAGAACAAGCATTTTGACATATGGCAGAGCTGTGAGTGAGACATAGCTAAAAATGGAAGAGGCGACAGAGTAAAGGAAGGTCTCACAGGGTAAGATGAGGTAACACGTAAGAATGAGACGCAGGCGAACACACACAGCAGACCTTGGTTCTGCTTTCTACACACTGACAAAGGCACAACTACAGGATATCCACAATGGCGGTAACCACACAGTGACAAACACACTCTTGGTGGTGGTACCTGTGCGTACACACAGACACACACTTATAGCGTCTTTCTTTTCTTAATTAGCCTTAAGCCCTGATGTCTGGTTTCAGCACTTCCTCTCAGTATGGTGCCAGGGCTTCTGTTCAGATTGCAGCTCAACATCCTCCAACACTTCTCTCCCCTCACCCTCCTTCTAGCTCATTCTCCGTCTCATCTCTATCTCTCTTTTTTTTTGCTAACACACACACACACATTCCGGCTCCTTCCGCTGTCGTTCTCTCACACACTTTGCCCTTGCTGTATTCCTTTCTTAATTTATCACTTCTCCTCGTCTTGCACTGGATCATCCTCCCACTCTGCTTTTACCAGGAGTGTCGTCTTTTTTTTCCCCTTTTTTTCTCCATTTCAATTGCCCTCTCTCTCTCTATCTGCCATTTCGACGGGCTTCAAAAGCCACGCCGACTGCCATTGTGATTGTTGCCTTTGATTTTTCAGTCCGTCGCTCTGCTCTCACAGCCCACCCCACCCCACCCCTCGTTAAACCTGTGAACGTGAGACAAACATTTAATGTGTACCGGAGCATGGCTGATGACATCTGTCCTGTGTCGGTGTGACATTTGTTCACGTGACTAAACCCGGAGGAGGTCACACTCGGCGTCCTGAAGGCGCACACTGAAACCGCAGTTTTCTCTGCACACGGGCCCCACACACACACACACACACAAACGTTCACCCTGCACACACATTGAAGTCTGTGTCAGAGTGTTGCCATGGTGACGGCATGGCTACTTGCCGTTCATCACGAGGCGGTCAGCACACCTGCAGGGAGAGACTAGCAGGTAGCCTGGGCTTGCGGGTGAGCTTGTGCCTGTTTGTGTGTGTGTGTGTGTGTGTGTGTGTGTGTGTGTGTGAGGAGATAGAGACAGGCAGACAGATGTTGTTGGGGTATGTACCAAGGAGGAGGAGATTAGTGGGAGAAGGAGAAGGCGAGAGAAAAAGCTGTTAGCGAGCACAACCTGATCCTCTGGAGTGCCCAATTCTCTCAGTATTTTAACGCTCTGATGTTGTTTACCCCGGCAGCAGCCCTTATCATCATCAAAGCCTGTAAGTGACACTCTCCAAACGAAACTGTTCTGCACCCCTCTCCTCCTCTACCTCCTCCTCCTCTTCCTCCTCCTCTACGATCGCCATGGTAACTGATTGCCTCATTCTCGTCTGGCTTGAATTTACTGAGAAACGCAAACACCTGTTGCTCCTCTTGTTGCTGTTTGTATGCTTCAATTTGCCTGCCATTATCATGGATTGTTTGCACAAGTTTCACTCAAAGCGAAGCAGCAGTTTCTCGAGTGAGCAGTTGAAAAGACCTTTTCTTTGTATCCTTCCTACGTGAGAATACGTCCATCCATTTATCATCTGAACAACTTCGTACCCTGACAGTGTCGTAGGGGTCTTCAGTTGTAGCGATGGGAACCAAGAACAGTGTCAATTCTGCAGGACTGTTTGCATGCCTGCTTCATAATTACATTTTGTTGATAATGTAATAATGTTGCACACAAAATTATACTCTTATTCCCTTGGACAATTAAAATCAATAAGAGATTTTAAGGAACCAGATTAATTCCTAATATCAATAATGGCATCAGAATTTCTAAATTCTTCTTGATTTCAATGCCTAGTCACCAGTTACAAAAGTTGCGGTTATTTTTTAAACATAGATGTACACCCTAACCTTATCTGGAAGCCCTAAGCTAGATGTTTACCCTTACTCTAACACTACTTGGGAACCCTAATTCTACTTGGAAAGTCTACCCCTAGCTTTTAAAGCTAACCCTAGTTGGAAACAATAACCTTATTTGGAAACCCTAACCCTAGCTATTAACCCTAACTCTACTTGGAAACCCTACCCTTAGCTGTTAATGCTAACCCTAGTTGGAAACCCTAACCCTTGCTGTTAACCTTAACTATGCTGAGTCAGCCTGCCAAGTCATTCCGTGCACCACCAAGAGTTTCAGAAGTTTAGGATAAAAAGTTATTGCTGCAGTCGTCGATGTTCTAATGAATCCAATCAATAAAACGACACCCCTGAAATCCTAATGCAGCAGATTAACATGGCTGCATGTGTACTTTTAAGTGCCGCACTGAAAAAGCTGATTGGTGATGGTTGGGAGTTGGTTCAGCTCCAAACCAGTTTATGGAAAATGCCTAAATTTGCTTTAATTTCTTACTCGCTCTCATGCAGGAATCACAGCCAGTGAAGTGTAAGAGGTCAAAATTAATCTTCTAATTTTTCCCTCCTGCAAATCTCATGCAAAGAAAAACACCACAGCGTGCCAAGATGCACATATCGCTAGAAATACATGCAGACTTTACAGATTTAGGCATTTTTATCGACAGCACGCAGATGCAAAAACGCACAGCCCTCTCACCCACCTCGAAACTTACTGTAATCGTCTTGCCCACTCTCGGGAAGGTAGCAGAGGTCTCCTAAACTCCCCCATCCTGTGCCTGTGACGCATGCGTGTGGTTGGTGGCATTACAGGCTGAGAGGCAGAGCTCAAACCCTGGAGCAGAGATGATAACAGCTGCTGGCACAGCAGGTAATTTGCTTCATTCAGCTAAAGGAATCTACATCAATGAATGTCTGATTGCAGAAGAGGAAATATTAAAATCTTCAACCATGTGTGTGGAGGCAAAAAAAATAAAAAAATGACATACACACACACGCTAAGAGAATTGATATTCTGCACAAAGAAACATGAATGCACACAGGTAGCCACCCAGCACAAACACACTGCTGATGAAACTTTTACCACCTTCAGTCTGAAGTATTACCCAGACTCTGGGTTCTTCTTCCTCCGATCTTGCTGCTCTTGTCATCCCCTCCCCCACCTCCTCCTCCTCCTCCTCCTCCTCCTCCTCCCCTCCCCCACATCTGATGTGTTTAAAAAAGAGAAAGCACATTCATTTTTAGAGCGGGGCTGAGGAAAGAAAATTTATATCAAAACATCTCCCTCGCTGCGTGTATCGATTTGGCAGATCTTCTCGGTTCACGTCCTCTCAGTTTCCATCTGCGGCTCCGCTCCTCGCCTCTGCTCTGCCCCCGAGACGCACACAAACAATCGCACATCATCGTCAGTCCTGCACTTTCACCAGCACGGCCCTGCTTCTCCAGCCAGGTCTCCCCATCACCACCAGCTTCCCCTTTCATTCAAAATAAGTGAGTTTGAGATGCATACTGCACTCACTCGCAGGATGTGATGTGAGCACCCTCACACCTGTGAGGAGGATGCAGGATGTGGGGGTGACGTGCGTCTGCAACAACCCATTATCAGCTCCCTCTTCCCAATTAAACAGCTATTCCAAACGCAGATGCGTTCGATGCTTGCAAATACACCTCACTGCGGAGCAAAGACATTTACATGGCGTCATTACCTCAACTTGCACCATCTTTCATATCATCCGGTCGTTTTTGTGACGCAGTGTCAGTTATCTTTTATTTCAGTCATTACCATTCTCGTATGCCATTCACAGAGGCCACACAGAGCCGCCTCTATAGAATCCCTGAGAAAAATATACCGTATTGATCTATTATTAAGTGTTACAATCCATCAGACTCGCCACTGGCTTGTGGGAGTTAAATTCATGTGTCTCCAATGCAAATCAGTTCATTTCATCAGTTTTGTCAAACCGAGTGTCACTTCCCCTCTCAGTTGTACACTGATTGGCCTCATTCTGCCATGTTTAAAGTTTTTAGGAGATCCTCGTGCTGCTGGCAAAATGTTTCACTTCTTTCGGAAATGTTAAAAGTCAAAAAGATGTTTTTTAAGTCAAGTGTGACACGAGAGAAGCCGAGAGTTTCCGGGGATTTGAACATTTGCCTCTCATTGGGTCTCTTAACATTGGTCACTTGTTGCGAAGAACCCCAGTGGAAGCTCAAATTATTTATTTCCATCTTATATTTTGGTGCTTCTTCAAAGTTGCTATGAGCAATCTCTGGCTTAAAAAAAAATCTCTGGCTTTCTGGGCCAAGAAATCCAAATCTAGCCTGCAGTAGATGAGATTTGAGCCACCAAAGTCAACAATCTCCTCTCAAAACAACAGCTAAACACAACTCTAACCCTTTCCCTGACTCTGGCTAATCACCTGCACACACACACACACACACACACACACACACACACACACACACACACACACACACACACACACACACACACAGAGCAAATGTCCCAGAGCGAGCAGCGCCAGAATTGAAAAACTGTGCCAATAATGTTTCAAGCCCGCTCTGCTAATGTAGCGTCTAAAGCTATGGTCACTGTCTTACATAAAGTGTGTGCAAGAAAATAGTCATTTCAGCATATTTTCATTTTTCCACAATATTTAACACAGTCTCCGCTCTTCCAGACATGCATGTGAGAGGGGAAGCCTCTAATATAAATGCAATTGCTTTTTCGAAGTAGAAGGTGTAAATGAGCCATCTTTTTTTTTGGATATTATCAGCATTACCACAGTTACCTTTTCATCTGCCGTGCTAACAGGGGTTGCCTCTGTGCGTTGACATCCTTGACCCTGTAATTCTCCATTTTCTTTCTCTCTTAAGCCATTAACGTATTCCACCTTGAACCTTTTCCCATCCTCTTTGCTTTTTCGCCTCGTTCCTTTCTCTCTCATTCTTTAAATGCAACACTAGGACTCTTTTCATATGCTTCCTACTAGAAAAGCTTTGTTTGTGTCTGTGTATGTGTGTGTGTGTGTGTGTATGTGTGTGTGTGTGTGTGTATTTCACAGGAATACGAGCAAAGCAGCTGCTACAGTCGCTCTGTGGACGGAGAGGTGACAGGTCAAAGACAGATGGATGAAAAATAGAGAGGTAAAGGAACCAAACATGGCCCTGGAGGGTTAATGATTTCCCGGGATTCAGCCTGTTGACAACATGGAAGGCGTGTGAGGGATTTCCTGGAATGCGAACGCAATTTTTTACTTCCTTTCTCTGCTTTACCCCCCCCCCCCCCCCACCTCCCCTTCTTTTTCTCTCACAATGTAGTCTCCACAGAGGACTCGTAAGTTAAATGTCTTGTTTCAAATAGATAACCTCTCTTCAGCAGAGCAGAGAGTTGGTAACATCCTGTCTCATTCAGCTTTCCCCTGGGGGGACACAAATAGTCCGTCCCCCCGTACTTCTCCCCTCCACCTTCTGGATGGATTGAGATGATGGCTCACCGCCTGCACTGAGAGCTTTGTCAGACAGATACAAAAAAGGATGCTGACACTTGACAGGCGGTGACGCTGTGTTTACCCAAACCTCGGCAATGGGGGAGGCAGACCTCAGTATTTCCCCAGAGTTTCTTGTACTCTAAACTGTACGTGCACACAAGTGCTAAACACACGGTGCTGTGAAAGAATACATGATAGAAAGATCTAGTCGATTTCTAAGGTGTACATAAGACCCATCCATCCACATCATTCACTCTCATATCTTCTAGCAACGTAGCAAAGCGGCACTTAGATGCATGGTTTTGCCACACATACATACACATACATACACACACATACTGGGAGAAGATACAAAGTCCACACAGAGATGGTCTTACTATTGGATTCTGCCAGTTTATCAGCAGCAGTGACATAGAAGCTCAGGAGTAAAATGAAAATAAGAGAATCAGATGAGAGCTCCAGCCTCGCTGTGAGATGAGAAATGTCTATGTAAAAATGTTGGGCTGAATGCTAAATCCAGGCAGAAGTCAATAACAGAAAAAAAAAAAAAACATATTTCAGGTAATTGTGATGGGCTGATGCAAGATGAAGCGGATCCAAACAGACAAGAACCATTTAATCCTCAGCATGATTTCGTCACAGTCAACTTCTCAGGAGTTAGTGAAACCATGAATATTATGCATGATTTGATGGAGTTTCCGTAGAAAAATTGAAATGGTGGTTTTAGTATTCAAGAGAGATTTACAGGGTGTTGGGGCTCATAATGGAGGTTGTCAGGGCCATTTTGAGGAAAGGTTTAGCAGGGACACAAAACTATACAAAGCACATATTCCAAGGATTTTTCAAGTTCAAACAAGTACTCCATTTTCAGGGATCTTTGGTGAGACTTTTGGGAAATCGACCAGTCAACACAACCAAGCAATATCTGGACAAAAGGCACAGTTTACCCTACAACAAAAAACAGCCTAGACCAGCTGACCAAAACCTCACTAATCCATCAAGCTGAAACCATCTTAACCAGTCTTGGCTGGTCTAAGCTGTTAGGGCTGTTTGTAGCTAGTAAGGGTGTTTGTAATGAGCCACTTATCCATATTGATGTATTTCATGACTAATGAAAGAGACTTCTCTGAAATAATTTCCATAAGAAGCAGACTTGCATCCTAAAAAAAACATCTTAGACCAGCTGGGTCTAAGATGGTTTTTGTAGTAGGGTAGCTAGCCTTAGCCACATGGTTCAATACAAATAATAGAACAGTGCGAAACAATAAAATAGCTTAGTTTAGCAACACGGTTAGCACCTCAGCAGTTTTAAACTTCGCGCAAACTCAAAACATTACTAGCTGACCAACACTGCATATGTTCTTTTAATGAGTGAGCAGAGTAGACTGTTAAGAAGCTGATAAAACTGGCAAACACACAAACTGTGTCCAATGGAGTTGGAGATATGAGGAGCACAGAGTGGAGAGTGGAGATTTGTATGGATGTGATCTATGTCGTGGCAGATAGTGATAAAAGTGATAAAGGTGGGAAAACTCACCAGACTTCTTGTATTCCTGAAGATGGAGATTTCATTGATATCGTTCTCTGTTCCTTCTTGTCCAGCCCACACAAAAATGAAACCAATTCTATTTCGAAAGTACTTAATGTTCGGCCTGACTGTCTCCCACTGTGACACTGGGACATCACTATCAATTTTACGAAACCAGGAAATGCTGTGGCTCCTCCCCACTTCACTGCAAAATGTATAACATTATCAATGTTTGTAATGTTACAAAAGCTATGGTGAATTGTAGGGGGGCAGCGTCACACAGTAAGAAGGACCCGGGTTTGACTCCTGAAGGTGTATCTGTCTGGAGTTCTCCACATACCTGTATAGGTTTTCTCCAATTATTCCACTTTCTTCCCAAAAAAAGCTTCTAAATTGCTCCACAGTGTGAGTGTGAGAGGTGCATTTTCTGCCTTGGCCCTATAGGCTCCAGAAGAAACTGCTAAGGTACAAAATGGGTAAGATAATGAATGAAGGAGCTGTAAATTCAGTCTGCCGAACACATTGAAAGAGCTATGAGCTTGGTCGGAGTGAATCAAAACTGAGATTAAAAGAGAAGCAGTGGGCCAGAGAGACGAAACAATGAGGTGGAAAAGCCTCACGCAGCTGAGCAGAACTGCAGAGTCAGGTGCTCTGTGTTCTCTGTGGGTTCATCACTGCAAGACACTCCCCGCACATTACACATATTCCTTCCATCCTTTATGAACATAAAATATTCACATCACAGCTTTAAAAGAGAAGGGGGGGAAGGGCTGTCAGCTGGTTTGTGTTGGAAATGGGCGAATACAGAGAATAAACATATGGACACACAAACTTTTCACCCCTTGTGAAAGACTTCTGAAGAGTAAGGTGGAGGATGCACACACACACACACACACACCCTGCTAATCAAGACAGGTCTGTGCCAAAAACCACTGCAGTGCTAATCCACACTCTCCACATCCCCTCTGTCCCCTTGGCCTTCCTTCTCATCCCTCTCTCTGTTCCTGTTTTCAGCGTGAATCAAATTTTCTCTTAATGTTCTACCGGTCTCCACACGTCTCCTTTAGAGATTTCCACATGTTTTCATTCTTTAGATTTATCCAACTGATGGTGTTATTGGCACGGCCCCACACACATACACACAGATGTTTAATTACTGGCCTGTAGAGCACTTTAGGCTGCACTTCAGCCCGAGTAGCCCCACTAGTTTCTGCTCCAGCTTTATCTGAGATGTACCACTTCGTTGCGGTGTTCACAGCCGGAGGTCTGTGCACGGTTGCTCCGATTGGATCGACCCGACGACTGGAGGATTTTACAGTTCAGAGTGATTACAATGAGGCTTCATGTAATCTTGTTAGTTTAGCACAAAGAGTTGATTTCACGCAGGCCAGGGCTAAAATCGGACTCCTGCTGTAGCCCAAGGGTCTGAAGCAACCTGAGTCGATTACTATCAGAGGGCAATTTGATCCATTTTGCAGGCCTGGAAGAGCATATCATGCTGAAAGGAGGGAGCCTCAGTGCATTTTCTTAAGACTGCAAAGCCCACTCATCTTTGTCTAATGTCTATCAGTGGCCTAGAATCGCACTAAATAGCAGAGCCGTGATTGAAGGAGTGGGCGGCTGAGAGACTGACACATTTATCTCATCAGCATTATTTCCCCTAATGGTGCAATTCTGACACTTTAGTTCTTGTCCTCTTAAACCTTAACTGCATCATTTGATCTGATTGCCCATGACATTTTAATCAATCATCTGGAAAGATCGGCCGATCTCCCAGCCTGTGTGGATCAAAGCATATAGTGAGTGACATCATAAATGTGTTCATAGATACGTGGATGACACGCAGCTGTTTGATCTGAGCCATGCTGAAACGAATTCATATGTGGATAAACAATAATGACTTGAAATCAAAGAAAAAACTGAAGTTCTTGTATGTTCCCTTGACTCAGAAAGAGAATTGTTCTTATTCATCATCAATGAATTAATTATCTTACCTTATCGTATCTGGTTTGTACTCTTTCTGTGTTGTTCAAGAGGTGGAGGTGAAATTGAACTCGCACATCAATAAAATGAAAAAACTTAATTTCAGCTGAAATGGAACCTGCTATGAATCAAAAGAGGCCTTGAACACCTTATTCATGCCTTTATTTCTGGTATATATAGCTATTGTTAAATATGGTCTACACGTCCACTCAAGGATAAATAAATATGTAACACTTTATAATAGTTACCCGTTATAACTAGTACATAGATCATTAGTAAGTTGTTAATTAACATCCCAATAGCAAACAAAAGCTAATAAGTAATACTTGACAAGTCATTAGTAATAACTTTTTTATGATATATTCCTAATTGATAAGGTAAAGTTATAAATCATGAACATACCGTTAACCAGTCATGTATAACTTAACAGCGTGTAAGTTATTTATTATCTGTCTATAAGCATTGTTATAAATCCTTAACAAACTGTTAACAAGTGCTTAACAAGTCACTAATAACTTGTCATTAATTAACATCTTACTAATGATCTATGAACTAGTTATAACGGGTAGTTGTTATACAGTGTTACCAATACATTAATAAACAAATAGGTAAATAAAATGTGATTTATAGGAGTGGGTAAGACTGGCTGAGACAATCCACTGCTAGTTTATTAGACGTTTCCAGCCACAGCTGATGGAAAGTCAGGGAAGCAGCAGATAACAGGGAGCTTTCTACATATTATTTAAAAGAAAGCGTAACACTAATCTCCTCCCTTCAGCTTTTACCAAGCTTGATACCGATACAGACCTGACACCTGTTCTCCGTCTTGCGCTGCTGCACTTCATTTAAAATGTATTTCCATTTTATGTAGGTGGGTTTTACTCTTCGTCTTATGTTATATTCCTGCTTCATCCCCGTTAAGCACTTCACGCTGTGTTTCTTATAGCATTATTGTTGTTATTATTAGCAGTATTATCAATGTATCCAGGCCCGCAAAAAGCAAGCTTTCTGGATGCTGTCCCACCAGTAACAGAGGCATTGTCACATTTTCCTCTTACTCCTCCACAGGTGGGAAAATTCATTACCCTTTTCTTTGTTATACAGGCGCCACCTCCCCACCCCCCCCACCCCCCATCTCATAAATATGGCCCAGGAACACAGTAATATTACTGTCAGAGTAAATATCTCCAAGCCAAGGCTCTTTATTTAATTTCTGGTTTGACATGAGCTTCTCTTCACAGGCCAGGGCTTTTAAATGTCTTGCCAAAGTGAATTATTGTCAAATGTTTCACATTATTGTGAAAAATCTATTCTTATTTTAGATATTGTTCAGGAATCAGGAATGATGGCAGGTTTGGCCTGACAAATAGCTCTGCGCTTGTGGAGGGATCTCAAACAAAATATGTCCCGTAGCAATGTAACCACGGTGGAAGTGGAATAAATTGACTTCCATTTAGTCTCTGGTTGCGGCAGAAAAAGCAGAGTGTTAACAGAACAGCCACGCTGATGTCGTTATGAAGTTCATTTATTAAATTAAGAGATTAAGTACAGCGGGAAAAAAGTTAACGAGCAAATATGGAAACGTGATCTGCTCATTACCGCTTGAGCAGATTTAAATGGGCCTTGAAGCCACTGGTGCCACAATCCCATAAGGTAGCCATCAAGATCGGTTAGAGATAGTTTTAAACAAGCTGCATATGGATAATTAACTAAAACATGCAGCAGACTCCACAGCTTTGTTTGAAGGTCTTTGAAGAAGTACTGAAACCTGCTGCTTGTAAACAGGATTACACAAAAACCACTATGACCGATTTCCACAAAAATTAGTGCACCACAGAGTGACCAAATCAAAATTTTGGGACAGATGTGAATTATGAGGTGGTTACAACTCATTACTCAAAATAACGAGATGAATGGGGGGGGGGAAATGCCTGAAGAGGGATTTTAAAGCTATTGGTCCCCTCAGTCATTACTTTCCAGTTGTTGCCATTTCATTAGTGACTAAATGTAGTAAAACTTCACTCAAAAAGTGAAACTTCTCTCGCCAAACCAACATCCAAACTCTTCTGCTGTGTCTGGGAAAGTGATGTTGTTCTTTGATGGAACATTGATAAAGCATTTTGTCAGTGAACACGCAACACTGACTGCTCTGGGGACCTGCAGTCAGCACCACTTCATTAATTTCATCTCAAACACGTTTTGGAAATCACACTTCCAACACTTTGACAAACAAAATAAATGAGACGCTTTGGTTTCTTTGTGCCCTGCAACCGACTGCCTGAGATGTATTTTTTTTCTTCGCTGCAATTATCAGTCAGAAAAAAAAAAGTAAAAGTACTGTGGACGGCAGTCCATTTGAAGCAAAGGTGAAAGCAGCTGATTGCTCCAAACCCACTGTGGACTCGTATGTGCTGACCAGAGAAACCACATCGCAAAACCCTCTCTGAAAGGCACTTGAAAGTGCATTTGAGGATGTTTGTGGTGGAGGGCTGCAATTATCTCAGAACAATGTAGAAATACTGCAATTAGAACGCAAATGTTTGGAGCGCAGTCATTATGAGTCGGAACGCAAATCTTTACGAAAACCGCTCATTAAACAGAAAAGAAAAACTCCCCGATATGTCAACGGGGTCGACTCTGAAGTGTTTTCTTTCTGCAGCAAAAAGTTGAATTCACAGAAAAGTATTGAAAGGACTGAGATGTTAGGCTATTGTGCGATTTTCCAAAACTAATTTCAGGAAACAGAAAAAGAAAAAAAGGAAAAAAGTGAACACGCAGTGACTCATTTTCATGTTGGTAGATTGGTCTTTATTTCAGATCTGAAAGGTGGGACAGAACAAAACCTGTACTTTACAAAGTGAAACAAAGCATGCTGACAGCGGCGCTGCGTGCGCATACACACACGTTTATCCCTCATCATCATTAGCGCGGCGTGATAGCGCGGCGTGTTCGCCGACAGCGTTTGCACACACACACACACACGTGCGCGCAGTGCGGGGCAGCTGCGGGGCTAATTTGTTTAGAGGGAATTAATTAAACATTATTAGGGGGGGACAATGGAGCAGAGGCAGGGTGTTTAACGGTGGGACGTCAAAGAGGCAAACCTGTCACGGAACAATAGGCTAATATCCACCCACAGCATCCCGGCTACTGCTCAATTACTTTATCTCACAATAGGACACAGCACATAACCTTACACACGCACACACACACACACACACACAAATAAATGCATGTGCATCCATTCATGACTGAGAGACAGTGGAGGTCGTGTCTATGTCTGTGTATGTGAGAGTTTATATTTGAGCAGATGTTTCGGTATTAAAGTTGTCCGCTCTTCTACCTTCAAGGCAGACGCCGCAGCTGCCGTCCAAGTGACTCCGTCCGGTGAACCCTAAACATCCGATTACAGAGCCGGGCGCAAAATGGTGCGGCCCAGATGCCACGTCTGTTCTCGCCCTCGTGCTAATTTTCCTCAGATCTCCGTCCAAATCTCGCCACTCCGCTCATCGCCTCCTCCGAATCTCCTCCAGACGTTCTCCCGTCTCACAGCCACCTCCTGAGCACGGCCAGGGCGGAGTTGAAGGTGAACTGCGCCTGGTGGGTCCCGCGGTGCGCCAGCAGCAGGGAGCCCGCCTCGGGCCCGTGTCCCGCCGCCAGCAGCTCCGAGGCGGCTTTCTCCACGTCCCAGCCTCCCTCCTGCTGCTGGGACAGCATGTGGGAGCTGAGCAGCGGGTACAGGGCCGAGGAGACGCAGCCCACCAGGAGCCCGGCGTCCAGGAGCAGGGAGAGGAGCTCGCCGTCGCAGGAGGAAGCCATCTCCTTTGGGAGGAGGGAGAGAGAGAGAGAGAGAGAGAGAGAGAGAGAGAGAGAGAGGTGTGAATACATGGCGAAAGAAACATTCCCTTTTTAACTGGGATTTTTTTTTCCCACATCCCTGTGAAAACTTGCCAACATTAACAGCCAGAGCTTTGGCAATATGCTCTCAGCCTCTCTGCCAGGTAACCAGCGTGGTGGCAAACTGCAGTATCTTGACACAAATTCCAACCTTCAAAGAGAGCCTGACCTACACACCATGAATCCATCCCCAACTTTATGTGTACTTTGTGACCTCCTTCACTCTACGCACTTTTCTTTGAGCTTACTTCGCAAAATCTGTTCCGATTGCCCCTGGGAATTTTTTTACTTTTGCGTCACCACAAAATGTAGTCTACTGTATGTAACGCTGGATGCAGAGAACATGGCCTTGGAGACGCGTGTTCTGAGGGCAATGTGTGAGAATGCAAAGGTATTCCCAGTATGACCCTTTGTGGACTCCTGTGTGTTGTCATGAAGTTAAATAGTCATCACATGGTGATTATCCAGAGACCACGGTGGAGGTAGGTTGTCGGTGGTTTCCCGTTGGGTCCCAAGAGCTTGTTTCTTTTAGTGCAGAGCTCCTCTACTCCCACTGGCTGGTGATAAACCCACACAACCGCTCTGCCTGACAAAACTGCCCCAGTCTGCCCCGTGCAGCGGCTGCTAGAGTTTGAGATTTACCCGCCTGTCGGTGGCCCGGACGTAAACAAAAGGTATTGTATCTTCCTGCTGCTGCAGCAGTATTTCACAGGCTGCGCGGGATTACAGTGTCACACGCTTCAAGAAACCTGATGAGGGCAGAGCGGTCAAATCGGGTGTCCAGGCTGTGGCCGAACACTATTCACACGCTGTGTCCCATCACACACACACACACGGAGCACTACTTCCATTTGTCTGCACTTCCCTTCAGCATCCTCGCATACTAAAATAATCGCCAACACATACCCATGCAGCCATAAACAGACCTTTACGTAATATTTTAATCCCATCTTCCGCCTCTTTACATCAATGAGCCGCATGCAAATTCAAAGAGCAGATCGCCAGCGGGGCTGCTGCGAGAGCGCCGCTCGGTGCTGCGGGTTGAGAGGCCGTCTGTGACTCAGCCCTCATCTCCTCCATGCATCCTCTCACCTGTTTTTTCCTTTTTAATACGCATGCACTCACACACACACACAGACACAGACACCGCGAAGCATGCATATGCCTGGCGCGCACACGCTCCCACAACAAGCCGGGCCCCTGTCGGGGTATTTCTGGAGCCGAGGCAGATCAATTATAAATGTGCAGCTCGTGTCGTCTATTCTGTAGTTGAGAACGCGAGCAGGCCCGGATGAATTTCCCTCCCTCACCTCTGAAAATCTCTCATCTCCCGCTACCGGCATCGCTCCATTTTTCTCTCCTCGAAGGTCGATTCATCCTGGCGAACATAAAACTGTTAAAGCAGGATCCCCTCGCTCATGTGACGATGGATGTGAGCGAGCACCCAACGTCTCACGCGGGAGCTGGGAAACGCTAAGCTGCTGTCGTAGTCAGTGACGCCGTCCCCTCACGGATTCATGTTTTGCACATAAGTTTTACCTTTTAGAGACGCAGCGACGCCCGATTAGAAGATCATTATCACAGCGTCCCGTAATTCACGGCCCCCGTAAAAGTCGTCCAAATTTGGATAGATTTCCATCTGAATACAGTGCAGGCCGCGCAGCTGGAGGGCAGAGAGCTGATGTATAGCAGTTATAGAAATGTAGCACTTCATGCGTGACTAATATCTAATATGTCCGTCACCACTGTGACCAACAGGACCAGATGACTAATGGGAGGCCAGGGGGTGGGAGGAGAGAAGACAGGCAGGGATGTTTCGAGTGTTGTGACGGAGGGGGGTGAAGAGGTCGTGCGGTTATAATGGGAAGTAAGGGGAAGGGAAGAGGAGCGAGAAGCGGGCGCTTAGGAGTGTGGAAAAATGTACGATGGAGGAAAAGCCGAAGAGGAAAAAGGCAGACATGCACTGAAAGCATCAGATACATACATTTTTAAGTGCACCAACTGTTTCCGAGATCTGAATGTGTGCAAGAACCAAGGAGAGGCACATCAAAACAGCTTAACACTTCAGCTTCAAACTTAAGATTTCAGGGCCTCAGCAGAGGCCTGGAAACAGCGTGGGATTTCTGGAGCTGCACTGAACATTGACCTATTTTAAAACCCAATATCTCACACAGATGATTTCAAACTTTACAGATAAAGGAGCGAGTCCGGATGGGCGGAATACCATCAAACGGTTTCTCCCAACAGCGTCCAAACCTGCTGCATCTGTCAGTGTTTCTCCAAAGAGGAGAAAATGGTTTATTACAATCCATCGCTGGTTTTTGGTCATGATCGCGCATGTCTCCTGTGAGATGACGATGCAACTTTCCCAGATCCATCTGTTAATGTTTGTTGGACTGTTGGTCTGGGAATAGGACACACACACACACACACACACACACACACACACACACACACACACACACACACACACACACACACACACTACACCACCTAAGGCAAGTTAAGAGTCTCTAGTCGACCTAAACTTGCACGTTTTTAGACTGTTGGAGAAACTCCACACAGTCTCACAGGGATACAAAGTGGGGACCTTCATGCTCTGATGCAACAGTGCTACCCACCAACTAACCGTGCCACCTAATTGCTGTTTTAAAGAATGTTGGCATACATCTGAGATTGCAACTTTCTCTGGAATGACCAAGAAATGGCGGTACACTTAAGGTGCCAAAAACTTAATTTCAGCTAAAGTGGGACGACAAATAAATCAAAAGAGACTCAATCATCATCAAACACTTTCTTCTGCCCCACCACAGACACATCACGCAATCTCCTCACAGACTCCACTGAGTCCGACTGGGATTGAACCGAGGGACCTTCTAGCTGTGAGCTGACAGCGCTATTCGCCAGGACCCCTTATCCAGTACCAGATTCAAGAATAAATCTGCTGAGAGAAAACGTATAGTTCTCGCCACCCAACAGCTTTGTGAGGCACCGTGTCATACGAGAACAAAATTGAAAATTCACAAGAATTAGTCTTCGTTCCCGTTCGGCTAAATGCGGCCAATCGAGATCCTTAGTGTGATTAAATGCTGTAAAAATAAATCTGACTTGATTTGACCTGAAGGCGCGCTAATCACTGAAATCACCTTCTGTGTAGTCTGGCCATAATGAGGATTCACACCCATAGAATGGAAATGTCAGGGTGAGACACGTGCCCCGAGACGCCTGGTCTGAGAGCTCTACCATACGACCATATAAGAACCAAAGCATCGCTATATGACCAGGACCGAGAATTTATCAGAATCTAGTGATCACGAGTCGATACTGCTAGCCGATACACATCGAGCCGATTCCTCATCGGAATAAAAGAGTGCAAACGTTCTTTGAATTATCTCTCTTATACATCTTCACCTCAAAACACCTTGTTAACATTATGTAATATTTACAGCGCTCAGTGACATTTAACTTGAAACAACCTAATCGGATATAAAGCCATACGAACATCTCTGGAAGAGCTTATTCATATGCAGAGGTTTACACAATGAGACGGCTCTAACAGTGACGAAGCAGACATGAAGTCTGATCTCCCACTCTAAGCGTAGAAGACACCGGCTGAGATTCGCTGGTGGCGCTACAGTAAGTGGCAGATTGGACACATTCTCGCACAGTCCTGCAAATGAATGGCGGCTGCTGCGCTGGGCGAGTGGAGGCTTCACAGGTGTTACAAGTAGCCTCCGTGTCTTTCCCCATGAAACGTCATGTTTCATCACGATGCTCGGTGGAGCCCGAATCCAACGACACAGGCCTGCCTGTGATGTCATTACGCATTATTTTCAACATAGCGGGTCCGATAAGCAGACATGCTTAAGCAGGCGTGCAAACAGCGCCGAGCGATTGATTCACCAACCGGTGAACGTTCAGAGAAAAAAAAGGAAAAAAAAAACGCAGGATCTCGATGATTCCCCATCTCTAGCTGTGACTAATATCGCATACCTGCCTCAAATGATCTGGACGATGGAAACACAGATCCACCGATATCGCACCTGCAGGGCAGCAGCTCAAAACTTACAACAGTCGCATATATTATCACATCTAGA